>CAWUFW010003656.1:630000-1230000 GCA_963921515.1 Calotriton arnoldi | reverse complement strand
TACTCCAGTATTTACTAGTCCATCGAGAGGACAGCAGTCACTCTCGACTAAGAAGGGTGCACCTGGTGTACCCATCCTAGATCATAGTGCCCCACGCTAGGTTTCAAACCTTATCATAGGCATTCAGCTTATATGAAACATTATTGCGTGCCTTGAGGCAGAAAAAAAGGTGTAATTCTTATTGTCCAATGACCAAGACATACTGTTTGGGATATATTTATGAAGCAACCTGTTCTATGGACAATTAGATATTTTATTACATTCCACACCCCTGCTTGTGTGTAAATGGTTCTAAAATGTATATAGAATTTATTAATGCAAAGCCTTCATATTAGGGCCTGTGCTGCAAGTAAATTCAGCGAGCTGAGAGCACAGCTTCCAATACGGTCCATGATCCCAGTACAAAAACATATACAAACATTTGCAAAATGTAACAGTTTGCGGCTATTTATGATGCTCCCTCAGAAACAGAAGCCTAAAAGGAGATTTGTGAGTTTTTGTATTAGATAAAATAGACATACAAAAAATGAAACCTTATTAAAAAAGACTTTGCAATGCTTTCTATACTATTTCTCTAAGGCATCGGCTAGTAAACCATGTTTGATGTATGCCAATATATATATATATATATATATATATATATATATATATATATATATATATATATATATATATATATATATATATATATATTATTTTTTTTTTTTTTTTTTAACTGGGAAGAATTATTAAGTTAGGGGCACAATTTTTAATTCAAGGCACAAAAGTGCATCCGCAGATGTGTCTTTGCTTTGTTGCAGATTTCCAACTTTCAGGAATTTGCAAATGTTTACATATGTATGCCAGCAAACAGTAATCCTAGCAAACCTTCGTAAATTCAGTTTTCAAATAACCATATATACACATGATCACAGATTCGAATCCCTTAAGTCCATTTACTCAGCCTTTCATCTTTGAGGTCGATAAAATGAGTACCATGGAGTTGAGCGACAATAAACATCTATTATTTTAGTATGGGGATACACTAGGGTGAAAGTGCACTTTACCAATAACATGCTCCATTATATTTGTTTATGCAAAAATCTGAGAGATTATACATTTCTTTTTTCTATACAGCTTTTGGCTCACCCTGGAAAAAGTTCTACTCCTGATCTTGTCACGAGTAAACCTCTAATCTTTTTTAGTGTGAAAAGAGATGGAGAACTTGGTAAATATCCTCCAACATGCAAGTAGTGGGTTTACACAAACACAGTGGACTGCCTCAATCACTCAATAGTTAATTTTGGGTACACCCCTTTACAAACAATGTAATACAATAAATAAATTGCAGTATACAAAATATTTAAATTAAAAAAAACAGTATATAGATAAATAATGCAACAAAAACAAATTCGATAAAAATGTAAAAGCATCATTAAAAGGCCTACGGAGATCAGCCATGGGATTTCATTTCTCTATGCTAAAAGGAATTAACCTTAAATTTAGTCCCCAACAACAAAGTATCAAACCATTAACTGCACTACTCCCGGTAGCCTAGAACACCAATCATGCCAGTTTCCCAATGAACCAAACCCTATGTCAAAATCTACTTACTTCTACTATTAATGTGTTTTCTGTATATGATTTGAAGACTCTTAAGGCGGGTTCATAATGCTGAAAGCCCAGGAAACGACAAAGACGACCAATCCACTTCCTCCTTGAAGCAATATAAGCTGGGCAGAAAAATAGTTGCTCAATATTTTCTGCCTTCTGGCTGTTACAAAGTAAGCACAAAGCGCTAGTGCCCTGGATGAGTGCCACTTAATGTGTAACTTTATGTAAACTTTCATTATCCAAATTTCATTATAAAAAGTGTTGTTGCAAGCGGAGGTTGTATATTATCTACAAACCTTTCAACAAATGGTAGGGGTTTGAACTCTAGGTACTGAACTGTAAGACACCCAAGGGTTACATTGTATGACAAGCCCGCAATGTGGTGCCTGGCACACGGTGCATGGATGTGTGGGGTGCACTACATGTGCCCCCCCCCCAGGCCACTTAGCAGTGGCCCATTGAGAACGGGGGCCATGCTTGGGGCCCCCAAAGTCAGTTTCCGTCGGCCTGAAAAGGCAGTCGGAAAGGGACATCCTAATCCCTACGGTGGTGCCTGCACAGGCATGGCCTCCATGGCAGGAATAGGATTCAGACCGCCGCCCCGAAGGGATCTTGGATCCTGTTGGAGGCAGCGGTTCCCCCCTGCACCCCCCCCCCCCCGACCTTGGCGCTCCAGCCACCGATCTTGTAATGCAGCAATGGGAACGCCACCAACTTTCCGGTCGGTGGCGGTCTGCCAGCCATTGTAACAAGGACCATAATTTCCAGGGGGGGGGATCCCTGGAGAAAGAGGATCCAAGCAAAGCTTTATGGTAGTCGGTTGAGTTTGACTCAGAAGGCACATAGAGGTTCCCAAAATGGGACAACCAAGGAGAGTGTTGGATGTCATTGTTAATTGTCAGGGAACGAATTACCCTCTCTACTAGCATGGGCTAATATATGCCAAAAGGAGGTCATAACTCTTGTTCTTGAAGCCTCAATGAGATCTGCCCAAGTAGCTTCTTCGCTTTCCCTCTTGCTGGAGTTAATAGCACGCCTGTATTGAGATCTGGCAGATCTGATTGCATATGGAATTCATGATTTAATATCTTGTAAAAGTTGATTCTGCTTTATGATAAATACTCAACAACCACAAATTGCTAATACTATACATGGTTTACATGTATTCTTACAGAGGGAAAGTCCACTATGGGATAAAAAAGTTCCCCTAATTGAGGGAGCAATGATTGATGAATGCCAGTAATGGGAATATCACGGCAAGGTAAACCTGCAAAGGCTGGAATTACTGTATAGAATACGTCATTAATCTTTGGACGCGCTTCCCTGTTGGCCAATGCACTGGGCCACTTGATCAACCTGCGATTATTAGCTATTAGTAGCTGTACTACAGTCAAGCATCTAGTTTCCAGGAAAACTGAGATACGGTTAGGGTGAATACTAAGGCGCAAAACATGGTGATCACTATCTGTTCTTGGGATCACTATGAAATCAATCATTTTATCCCTTAGGACTATCTAATAGAAAATAATAAATACTGCTTTTCTACTTCTTTCTAGAAAAGGTATAAAATCTCTTTATATCAGATATGGACCGGTTGTTGCTTAAACTATGTTTAAGTGTCCTCTGAGCAAGTTGTAAAGCCCCTACTATGCTTGGGATGAACAAAGCTGATTCAAAAGAAGGGATTGCCCATTATTTCTTCTTGCTCATCGGTTATCAAGTGCATGCATTCAAGTGGCTCATAGGTGACATTAAAGTCGCAACCAATCAGAAGATGGGGTTTGGGGTTGAGATTAAACAAATGAGAATCTAAAATAGCAAGGGTCTGAGTTCCTCGTGCCAGGGGAATGGCCGGTTGTAGACTGAATAGAAATTGATCCTTGATCGGTTATCCTTGCCCCAAGTTTAACAAGAGACATCAGGAGAGTTTAAGTGGAGAGCTTGATATTACAGCTTAGGGATACCTTTATCCACACAATTAGACCCTTAGAGGCAACAGATGGATGTGCACTAATAAAAAAAAGTTTTAAAATCATTCCTATAGACTGCCTCAGACACCAGGTTTCCTGGAACATTAGAACATGGTATTTCTCTACAAACTCAAACCATTCAGGGTCAACTTTTTTTTCCCCGTAGTCTGCAATGTTCCAAGACAAAAAAGAAGACTCTGGTTTACCCAGAGTTAGTGGAGGTCTGGAATCACCGGTCTTATTTGCCATCATACCCCCTCTTAAAACTCCACCCTTGTAAACTCCCAAGATTGACCGAGTTCGCCCCTCTTTCAATAACTGGTGTAAGCGTAGTTGAACACCTTTCGTGAAGATGATCTTTGTAATGGGCTCGAAACCAGCTCTAGGAGGCAGTCTATGTTGATCGCTAGGAGTAGACTTGTGCAGATACCTTTGAACATATGGCCAAAGGTAGAGATAAAAGAGGAACACAAATTTAATTGGATCCCTAGTAAATTAGGAGAGTAGTCCGTGCAACCAGCAATACAAGTCCCTCAGCTAATTTCCAATCATGGAGTGTCCACTAGATCATATAATGCATTTCCTGACTGTTAGATATACATAGAACCCCAAGTATATCAGTACGGATGACGAAAAGACAATTATGTTGCGACCTGATCCAATAGATCACTTCCTTGTTTAAGGAATCACTGTCCTCCCTTATGAATTCTCTCAATTTGGGTACATTAGTCATTTAAGAAATCCTGCTCCACTGTTCTGTTCCAGTCCAATAGCCCCCCTGGTTATATCAGGAATGGAGAGTTGATACCAGCCTTAGGGAACAGACCCCGAGTACATTCACTCTTTCCATTAACTGCACCAGAGGCAACGTGAAGAGTTGCATGTGGGATATTAGAGATCTGGTCAGGTGTTGCAATGAAGCGGTTGTAGATATACAGACCTATCATTAGAAGGAAAAAATACCCTCTACCCACCTGAGTGGGTTTGTTAGTTTCTGGGGGAAGACCATGAGGACAGTCACTACAGTGGAACTGTTGCTTTCCACCTACCTCCAACCCATGTTCATACATTTGCAGAAAGGATTCCAAACCCGATACAATGAGCATAGTTAGAGAGATTCCATAATTTGAGACCTCACAGCAGCAAAAGGAAGAGAATTTTTTACAGGACAATAGATTTCTGCATCATTGAGTTCTTTGCACAAGTAGAAATTTTATAAATTACACAACCCAAAAAAAGGGAACAAAAGATAGAAAAACGGACAGAGACTTGCAAAGGGGACTCAGGGAATAGGTGCACATTCTTTTAAACCACGCAGGGGACATCTTTCCCAGCTCAACAGCATCCACTCCTACTACACACATCGGGGAGGTTTATTCACACGTAACCTTGTTCAGTATTGTGTAATATTAAACAAGGGTAAATATATTTCCTAGTGTAAGTTCACCTTTAGTAAATTGTTTGCACTCTTAAAGCAAGCCATTTGCAAGTGGAAGTTGAACTTTCACTGCCAGATTCAGAAATCCAGCGACACATGTAAGAAGTAGTACGCTCGACTATAAATTACCACAGCAGGAGAGTGCTGATCTGCTTACTTTAAATGTATTAAGGGTATTTCTGTACCAGCTGAAGCAACTAAAACTTGCCCTCAGGAGCTGTATTCACCGCATGGCTCAATTGAGTCATGTTTAGATTGATTCTCTATAGGTTAGGATCCAAAAAGTAGAAAAGTTATGAAAAAAATACAATTGAGTTTTCATTTTACAATCATTTGCACCCTAACATAATGAGAAAATATATTGGTCATACTTTTATTACTTAATTTTTTTTTCTTCTATTCATAGAGGAGGTTTATGGTGTTTGATGGAGAAGCCTCTGTGACACTGTTACAAGGTTTGTCACAAAGCTGCGAGATGTGAAAAGCATCATGTGGAAGGTTTTCTTTTTGATAACAAGCACTTCATGGTGGCTTTTAACCACTATCACCTTATATTGTCCTACACATTGAAATTGGTATGAACCAGTCCTTAGGCATCTCTCGCAAGGCACGTTAAATGGGTCACACCGAGCCCAACAAAGGGTGAAGTAAGCAGGATTGCCATGTCTTCTAGCGTCGACCGAGTGGTGGATTCAAATTTGAAGTGATGCTGATCTCAGAATCTATTTGCAAGGGGGGCCGTGGTCTGGCCATGCGACAAGATGGGCGCTTGAAACCGGGGCTCCGTGCCGTGGGGAGCCCCAGACAGTGGCGAGTGCTTTTCCCGGGCTCGCTCACAGCTGGAAGTCGTCTGTTTGCATTGCGGAGAGCCCGGGGGTCGTGGTGAGTTGTCTCCCGTAATGTAGAGCGGCTCCTGTCAAGAGTTTTTGCCAAGCGCTGAAAGAGCTGTTGTGACGCGAAGAATACAGCCCTGTAAAGCGCGGGAACAGCGCTGCTGAAGTGCCTCACAGGGATGACTGACGCCGGTCAAGCTGGATATTTTTGGTAGCCCGGAGGCGAATTCTTCTTCCTTTTCTCCACAAACAGCGAGACGGCGTGCTGTCATGACTCGCATTCTTTGCTCCATGCAGGTCTGTCTTATTTCTTGTTTCTGTCGACTGAGGAGATGTTACCGGCTACTCTGTTGCAGATAGTGCAGTCTATACTGAAATGGTGCCTCCGCCTGTCCCTTTGCTACTGTTACTATTTAAACATCATAAAAGTATGCCGAATTCTAAACTTTAATTTGGTATGGCGCGCTGGATCTACACTACTTTTAGAAAAAACCACAGGAGTATGACCCATAAACCAAATTGAGATCTGGGTAATTATATGACAAAAAACAACAATATCTCAATTGGTATCATTAGGGGAGTCAGTTAAACCAGTATGTAAAATACATTACGAGGAAGGAATGAGGGAGACTCCCGACAAGTTTTTAAAAAAATGTGCACATAGCATCATATATTTAGGTTCAAAGTTTAGAAACGGTACAGTTGTATCAGCAATGTAGGCATGGAATGCATAAGCAGCCAAATTGGACTTGGTGCACAAATGTGCTCGTGACACATAAGTGGCGAGGCAAGTAACAAAGTGAAAACAGCGAAAGGCGCGCGGTGACACAAATGTGAAATTATATACAAGTGACTGGTTCAGCACGAAATAATTTACAATGGTTGCGTGGGAACCGATTGAGCGATTTAGATTGAACCACACAGAGTAGGGGCGCCGTCAATTGCGCTGAGGAGTCAACGACGTTTCGATCCTATGGAATCAGGATAATCTTCAGGACGGGGCTGCTGTTTAAGTAGTGCTGGGGGTCAGGCTGGTGGAGGTAGCCGGAGTTTGGGGGGCTGGTTGAGGTGAAGGCGCGGCGAGGTCACCAGGGGGTCGTGGAGCTGGAGGCTGAGTAGGACACGGTCCCGTGTCCTCACTAGAAGGCTGGAGTCAATCCGGCGTGAGCGTGGCGTGGAGGGTTCTGCGCGAGTCGGCCTGGGCGGGGGCCAAGGGGAGCCGCAGTGACGGGTAACTAGAATTTTCGACTGGGGCGCCGTAACTGAGAAGGCGGCGTGCACGGCACCGGGGGCCGGCGGGTCAGGAAGCCTCTGTTCAACTCTAAGAGGTGATGCCGGTTCTTAGTTTTGATAGATGCGGAGTGTATCCGTTCGGATGGGGCGGCGCTTCTGTCAGCCGTTAACCACCACGATCGTGTGCGGTTAGGAACACTACGATATTATATTACTGAGCAATTACCAGAATATTACAACTATTCTTTTGCTATTCTGGGAAACAGGAGGAGACCTGCCCAAGATAGAAACTATATATTGATCTGTATGAATATTTTACTTAACTACGATGTAGCAATGATAAACCATATACAGTAATGACTCTACATTATTAAGCGCAAACACTGAAAGAGATTTTCCTGACCTTCAGAGACTAATCCTGTTCTATGGCAGATGAATATTGGATTTACATTGCGCTGATCCAGATTCAAGATAATTATAATTATTGAGATCAATAACTGTTAATTATCCTTATTACGCATTTACAGACCTTTGAGGGAGAACCTGTGAAGAGTTCACCTGGCATTTTTGAGTTTTCTGGCAGCATTATAACGGTTTATTTCAATGTATTGCCTCTTAAAGCACAAGTTACTAACTTGTGTAACGATATATCTGTAAGAGACAGTAGTTAGTGACAGATTCCTTACCTTAGAATATCCCCAGGCGTCAGGCTGGATCCGGAAAGTTTTTTGCGTAGCAGTACCCTTGCGCGTCGGTAGGCGGCGTCGTGCGGCTCCGCGTCCGTCGTCGTCGTCGTGATCGCCGGGATGACGTCGCGGGCAGTACTTAGGCGCCGCCCCTGCGTGCTGACGTCAGTTCTGTACACGACTTTCCGCGCCAGGAACGCAGAGCCATGCAAGAAGCTGACATAGGTGTCTGAAAAATACTAGGGCCCTGAAAGGGATGTCCTTAACCCTAGAAATCAGTTCGCAGAACGGGGAGGATGGGTGGGGCGGTAAGGAATCTGTCACTAACTACTGTCTCTTACAGATATATCGTTACACAAGTTAGTAACTTGTGCATCTGAAAGAGACACGTTAGTGACAGATTCCTTACCTTAGAATAGATACCCCAGCAATACCAACCCCGGTGGTGGGTCTGCGAACAAAGATCAGACAAGGAAGTCCTGGAGGACAGAACGGCCAAAGAAGCCGTCCCTCCGGACCTGACTGTCAAGGCAGTAATGCTTTGTAAACGTGTGCAGCGAGGCCCACGTAGCTGCCTGACAGATAACCGGCAGCGGAACACCGCGGCCCAAGGCCGTGGTAGCAGCCGTTGCCCTGGTGGAATGGGCACGCAGCCCAACAGGAGGCTCCTTTTAGCCAAAGAATAGCATGTCTTGATGCACAAAGTAACCCAGCGGGAGATAGTTCGTTTGTGCACCGCCCGACCTTTTTGGCGCCCACGTAGCCAACAAAGAGCTGGTCATCCACCCGGAAGTGTTTTGTGCGGTCGATATAGAAGGAAAGCGCACGTTTTGGGTCCAGACGGTGGAGCCTCTCTTCCTCTCTGGAAGGATGCGGAGGCGGAAAGAAGGTGGGCAAAGTGATGGTCTGCCCAATGTGGAAAGCAGTAACCACCTTTGGCAAGAAGGACGGACGCGTCCGAAGAACAACCTTGTCTGGATGAACAGACAGAAAGGGAGGCTTACAAGATAGAGCCTGGAGCTCACTCACCCGCCGAGCGGAGGTGATGGCCACCAGAAAGGCTGTCTTCAGAGTCAGAAGACGAAGAGGACAGTTATGTAGAGGCTCAAAGGAGCCCACATTAAAAAGTAAGAACCAAGTTCAAGTCCCACTGAGGCATCACAAACGGAACAGGAGGGAAGAGGTGTGTAATGCCTTTTAAGAACCTGTTAACAACAGGGGACTTGAAAAGGGAGGGCTGATCAGGGAGCCTGAGGAAGGCCGAGATAGCACAAAGATAACCCTTGATGGTACCCAGGGCAGAACCCTGTTGGGCCAGAGAGAGAAGGAACAGAAGGACCTCAGAAAGAGGATTCACAGCCTTTGCTGTGCACCATGCCACAAATTTGTTCCACCTGCAGGCGTATACCACCTTAGTGGAGGGACGCCTGGCTGCCAGAATCACATCACAAACTTCGGGAGGCAAGTCGAAAGGAATCAACTGCCGCCGCTCAATCTCCACGTAAGCAGGTGGAGGCTGGACAGGTTCGGGTGGAGGACCGTCCCCTGCTGCTGCGACAGAAGATCCTCCCGAAGAGGCAGACGGATCGGGGATCTACGCTCATATTGAGTAGCTCGGGATACCAAACTCTTCGAGCCCAGTCCGGAGCCACAAGAATGACTTGGGCCCGGTCGTGCCGAATCTTCTTCAACACTCTGGGTAGAAGTGGTATAGGCGGAAAGGCGTACAATAGACCGCAGCTCCACTCGTGACGAAAAGCGTCGCCGAGCGAGTGCCGCCTTGGAAATTCCAACGCGCAGAACTGATGACATTGCGCGTTCTCTTCGGTGGCGAATAGATCTAACCAAGGCTCTCCCCACTGTAGAAAGAGTCCTTGCGCCACTTCCGAGTGAAGACGCCATTCGTGATCCATCATGCACCTGCGGCTGAGTTAGTCGGCCCTGGCGTTCAGGGAACCTGCCAGGTGTTGAACCATCAGGAACATGCCCTGATGTTCCAGCCATGTCCAGAGGCGCAGAGCCTCCTGACAAAGGGTCCACGACCCCACCCCGCCCTGTTTGTTGCAGTACCACATGGCGGTGGTGTTGTCTGTGAACACCTGCACTACCTTCCCTTTGACAGAGGGAAGGAATGCCTTGAGTGCAAGTCGGATCGCCCGGAGCTCCAGAATGTTGATATGGAGCCGGGACTCCGCCGGAGACCAGAGGCCTCTGATCTCCGCCTCTCCCATGTGACCGCCCCATCCCAGAAGGGACGCGTCCGTCACAACTGTGTGCTCTGGCTGGGGAAGGAGAGGGATCTGCCCATGACCCATTGCCGGTTCGAGAGCCACCACTGCAACTGTTTTGCAGTCCCCTCCGAGATCTGGACGTGATCGGACAGGTTGCCCTGGTGCTGCGCCCACTGGAACTTCAGGTCCCACTGCAGAGCCTGCATATGCCATCTGGCATGAGTGACCAGCAGGATGCAGGAGGCCATGAGGCCCAGCAGCCTCAGGGTCATCCGTACCGAAACCCAAGATAAAGGCTGAAAGATCGGAATCATAGCCTGAATATCCCGGACTCGCCGTTCGGGAGGATAGGCCCGAAACTGCGTCGTGTCCAGAACTGCTCCGATGAAAAGGAGCTGTGGAGAGGGAAACAGATGCGACGTCGGCACATTGATGGAGAACCCCAGCGAGTGCAGGAGTTCGGCCGTAGTCTGGAGGTGGGAGATGACTGCCTGGGACGAGCCCGCCGTCAGCAGCCAGTCGTCGAGGTAGGGGAAGACTGAAACCCCTGCCCGGCGCAGATGAGCTGCGACCACCGCCAACACTTTCGTGAACACCCGAGGGGCACTTGTAAGGACAAAGGGGAGCACGGTGAACTGAAAATGCTCGGGGCCTACCGTGAACCGAAGGTAACGCCGGTGGGCCGGCAGGACGGGGATGTGGAAATATGCGTCCTGCAAGTCCAACGCTACCAACCAGTCTCCAGGGTCGAGGGCAGTCAAGACCTGAGCTAGGGTGAGCATCTTGAACTTCTCCTTCCGGAGGAAGCGATTGACGTTCCGGAGGTCCAAGATAGGACGCATGTCCTCCTTGTCCTTTTTGGGCACCAGGAAGTAGTGGGAGTAGCAACCACGCCCTACTTCTGGGGTCGGAACATGCTCGATGGCCCTCTTGGCCAAGAGGGCCGTGACTTCCTTCTGCAGAAGTACCAAGTGATCCCCTGACATGTGGTGGAATTGAGGTGGCATGGCTGGGGGGTGGACTCGAAGGGGAGGGAGTAGCCCCTTCGGACAATGTCCAAGACCCACCTGTCCGAGGTGATGGTACGCCAGTGGGGAAGGTGATGGCGGACCCTGCCCCCTACTGGCGTACTGTGCACCTGAAAGGAGGGACTAGGAGGGTTTGGAGGCCGCGGACGGGTTGGAGGTGGTGGCCTGACCCGCACGCTTGTTGCCCGATCCGCCACGGCGGAATGCACGTCCTCGGCCACGCGAAGACGCCTGCTGGGCTGCTGACGTGAAGGGGCGCCCCTACCGTGGCCACGATAGGGGCGAAAAGCAGAAGTCAGCGGAGGGCGTGTAGCAGAAAGGCCCAGGGACTTTGCAGTAGCCCGTGAGTCCTTAAAGCGCTCCAACGCATGGTCTGCTTTGGACCCAAAAAGACCGACTCCATCAAAGGGCATGTCCATGAGAGTATTCTGGACATCCCCTGAAAAACCAGTGGTTCTCAGCCAGGCGTGGCGTCGTAGCGCCACCGTCGTTGCAATAGACCTGCCCAGCGAGTCGGCGGTATCAAGGCCACATCGAATTGTGTATTTGGCCGCATCCCTTCCTTCCGCAATGGCGCGGGAAAGCAGTGTCTGGACCTCCTCAGAACACTGGGGCAAAACATTCGCCACCGAATCCCACAAGGAGTGGGTATATCGGCCCAAAAGGCAAGCGGTGTTGATGGACCGCAAGCCAGCACTGGAGGAAGAAAAACCCTTCTTCCCAAATTGATCCAGGCGTTTGGATTCCCTATCCGGAGGGGCGGTAGGGAAGGCGGTTTGGGAAGCGGAGGCTTAGACAACCAAGCTCTCAGGGGTGGGGTGGACAGAGAGAAACAGGGGGTCGCCCGGAGCTGGGCGATGGCGTTGGGACACGTTCCTATCCACAGGAGCCCCTGTGTTGGGCTTGGACCAGGCGCCCAAAAGAACGTCAGTGAGGGCGTCGTTAAACGGCAGCACAGTCTCCGTAGAGGAGGCTGCCGGCTGAAGCACCTCTGTCAAGAGATTAACCTTGACCGCCACAGTAGGGAGTTGGAGATGTAAGGCTCCAGCCGCCCTACGCAACACCGTTGCAAAATTGGCTCCCTCCTCCGTAGCCACGGGAGGAGACAGCATGCCAGTGTCAGGGAAGTATCTAGACCACTGGCATCCCCTAGACCCTCTGTCCAGTCCTCATCGTACTGACACTGTTGTGTCAGAGGGTCATCAGACCCCTCCCAGTCCTCCTCAGGTTCAAAATAAGGGGGAGGAGGGACATTTGGGACCCAAGGTCTCATCGGCGCCGGAACCGGCGTCGAGCGACGTCGGTCCGGGTCCATGTCCGGAGCCGGAAGGAACTGGGGAACGACGCCGCCCGGAGCTCCAGGCGGCGTCGAGAACGGCACCGGAGACATCGGCGCCGGCGGAGGTGTCGTTAGGTCGACCGGCGTCGATGGGGGTTGCGGAGCCGGGATCGAGGCCGGGGCCGAAGCCGGAGCCGGGATCGAGGCTGGAGGCACGTGCGACGCCGGGGCCGGAGCCGGGATCGAGGCTGGAGGCACGTGCGACGCCGGGGCCGGAGCCGTCGGCGAAGCCGGAGCAACCCCATCAGGGCCCGCGGGGCCCGAAAGCGCACCGGAGGGACCTGGAGGCCCGAAGAGGCGGGCCATGGCCGACAGGAATTCCTGCACTTGGGCCGGATCCGCCCCGAACCCGGGAAGGGCGGGTATTGCGGGGCGACTCCACAGGCATGTCCGGGGCCGCGGACGGTGCCGGGAGGGGCCTCAGCCGAGTCGCGAGACCGGCGAGGCGAAGTCCTAGAGCGATGATGCTTTTTGGACTTTTTGTGTTTTGACTTACCGGACGAAGAAGACTTCGATGCCGACGACCGGTGTGGACTCCGCGATCGACCCCTGGACCTCTCACGCGACCGGGGCTTCCGCGGAGCCGAATGCCGGGCCTCGAGGAGCTTTCGAGACCGCTCTCGCAAAGCTTTCGGGTTGAGGGCCTGGCAGTCGGTACAAGACTCCGTGTCGTGGCCTCGGCCGAGGCAGAAGAGACACTCCCAATGCGGGTCTGTGACGGACATCATCCGGGCACAGGCGCCGCAACGTTTAAACCCGGGCATCCCTACGACACCTTGAAGTCGATTGAGAAAAACAGTGAAAAATTCACCAAAAAGTATGGTCAAAAAATGACCAGGGCACTGCTCTTCCCAGATCTGCGCTTGCTGGCGTGGAAAAAGAAGAACTGACGTCAGCGCGCAGGGCGGCGCCTAAGTACTGCCCGCGACGTCATCCCGGCGATCACGACGACGGACGCGGAGCCGCACGACGCCGCCTACCGACGCACAAGGGTACTGCTACGCAAAAAACTTTCCGGATCCAGCCTGACGCCTGGGGATATTCTAAGGTAAGGAATCGGTCACTAACGTGTCTCTTTCAGAAACCTGACTTTCTCTTCAAGAAGAATGGGGCTTCACTGTTGTAAAGTTGGATAGATGCTTTTAACCAACTTGATATTTGCGAAACTGACCCGCCATGTGCGCCTGCAGCCGAGGAGAAGAATTTGTATTAAAAGTGCTTAAAGTTTCAGGTTTTGCGATGGTTTCTTCTCCAACATAGGAAAAGCTGTATTACTGGACCGGCGTACAACCACGTACATAGCCTGAACTGATATCCATACACTAGTTCTTTCTCCTCGGTTTACTGAGCATATTTTTGTGTTATTGTGTGAATAAACTTCAGTCATCAACTCAGTAAAGTACTTATACACCTGTGTTTTAACGCAAAGGCTCTGAGAATGTCGTCCGGTAAGACATCCGGAAAGCATGCCAAGCAACTTCTTTTCTCAGAAGCTTTAAATCAAGGTCGCTCCAGGTCAGATGCAACAAATGTCACTTCCTTGAACCAGAATCCATCTAACCTCAAGATGACCACTTCATCAGAATCCACCATGGAACGGATCTTACAGGAAATTTCTACTGTAGGTTGACGATTAGAAGGTATGGAATCCTCCCTATCTGCCCTTACAAATGAGACCAAATCCATTCGCTCAGATATAGCAGGATTCCAAAACCGGTTAGATGGAATTACTACACGAGTAACTGCAGTAGAAAATCGTCTAGATTTAATACCGGATCGTGACCAAGAACTTTTGTTTCTAAGAAGTAAACTAGTGGATTTGGAAGATAGAAGTCGTCGAAACAATGTCCGCTTTTTTGGCTTTCCAGAAAATTCTGAAGGTACAGACCGCCAAAGCCTTCCTCAAAGAAACTCTTCCAAAGCTTACCGGTCTTTCCTTTGACCCACCATTGGAAATGTAGAGAGCTCATCGTATTGGTCCACCTAAAGTAGGGAAAGATGTGAGACCACGTCCACTCATCGTATGTTTCTTACGACACGAACAAGCTCGTCAATGGATTAGTGTAGCTCGTTCTCATGGCCCATATACATTTGGAAGCTATGAGATTAATATAGCAGCGGATTTCTCAAAGGAAACAAATGATCGTCGCAAGGCTTTCCTTTCTCTAAGACCCCGCCTACGACAGCTTGATATTAAGTATGGTTTATTTGAGCCTGCACGACCGAGAATTACCAAAGATGGGATTTCTAAAGAATTCTTTAATCCAGATGATCTCTGTAATTTCTTAGACAATCTTTCTTATCAGAGCATGGAATACTCTACGACTCCACCGGAACCGGACCTTCCACTTGCATCACCAAATCTTGTGACTATGAACGAATTTCGACGTAATCAAAATCGATCCCAAAGCAGAGGCCGTGATTTAGATTGTTCTACCCGTTCTTTAGGAGATCGTTCTCAGGCTCTTCAGGCAGTTGCTGCCCTCACACAGTAAAAAGAAAGACAAATCTCGTTCTCCTCTGAAATCTTCTTCCTCAGATGAAAATGTAACCTGAATTGGACTTTAAATTTGTTAACTGTTTATTGAATAAGAGGACGCTAAAAGAGAAAGTGATCGAATACATATTCCTCGGATCTTTCTACATTGATTCTCCCCACATAGGAAGGAGACGATAATTATCTACATGCTTATTTCTTTTTCTCTCTCCATTCAACAAGGATATGCCTTGAACTCCTATTTGATAATTTATCTTTCCAAGTTATTAACTTGATGGACATTTATTACCTTCGAGCGTAGAGACAAGATGAGTATTTGATTTCTTATTCATTTTCCCCTTTCATTCTATCCTTTCTCCTTAATTTCTTCTTGCTCTTACTTAAATTACTTTTGTCTGTCTTTAAAATCTTTTCTAAGACCTACTTGTCTCTATCTAGAAGATAACTATTTAACAATGTTATAATATAAATGTTATGAACTTATGAATGTTATTAATTAAGAATCAATTTATAATCAACTAAACCCTAACATAATATAGATTTTCCTCCTTACTCTATAAAATTACATCGACGTATATAGTCTGGACGTTTCGTGCTAATGATCTTTTTTCCTTACATCTCTTTTCTTCTTTTTTCCTATTGATCAATTTTCTATTGCACTATCTACTTATATCATCTTAATCTATTAATATTTACTTAATTGTGATAGCATTTAATTGTATTAGTATACAACTATTGTATTATTTAATTGAGTTGTCATACTATTTAAACATGATTATATTTCATATTTAATGTCATTATTTTACGATGCAAGCTCCCGCATGTGCTATTTAATACATTCCTCCTCTTGTTTTCGATCTCCTTTTCTTCCTTCTTCCTCTTTCTTGTTATTTATGTTACACTATATTCTATCCCTTTTCTTCAATCCTTTCTCCCCTTCCCTATTTCCGTGCATATGCACATGATAGAGTTTACCCTTTTAATAGTGTTATAATATGAATGTTAAGAATTTTTATGAATAATCTAAATTAAGAATTAGTATATATACACACAAGTTAAACTTTAAAAATAGTATAGGCCTTCCTCCTTACTTTATAAAATTCTATCGACGTATATGGCCTGTATGTCTAGCTCCAATTCTCTTTCTTCCTACATCTTACTCTTTTGCTATATACCAATTTTTCTTGCTATATCCAATTACTATATTATCTTGATGTATTATTATCTAATTAATTGTGATAACATTTAATTGTATTACTATACAGCTATTGCACTATTTAATTTAATTGTCATTATCTAGACATGATTATAGTCTATATTTAATATCAGTATACCATGCATGATCTTACATGTGCTCTTTTATATGCTCCTCTTTCTATTTTCCCTTTCTACCCTTTCCTCCTTTCTCTTATCACATTCTAATAATTTTCTTATGTCTTCCCTTATTTCTACAATACTTTACATATCTCAACATTTCAATAGTCATTCACTTTTATAATTACAAGCTCATTTGTTACTATTAATACAATCACTCTATTATACCCTTCTTATCCACTTTTTGCTGGATGGGGCTCTCCCGGCGCGTGTAGCCCGAGAGTCTAGATCCACATAAAATAGTTTTACCCCTCCCCCCCTAAACACTGTTGCTTTTACGTAGTGTACTTGTCTTTCCTTTTTCCATTTCCCTTATTTTCTGTTAATTTCAATAATGTGTTTTGTATTTCATCTCTTTCACCTATCCTACTATTAACAAATACTTGATGCTTACTCTAACTCCTTGTCCAGAATTGATTCATTATCTTTCTTCCTCCTCTACCCCTTTATCGCTCTCAGAATGTAGTACCTTCACCTCCTGACACACATGGCATCTAACACCACTTCTACATCTCATCCTCTACGTATCATTTCATGGAATGTTCATGGCCTTACACATTTCATTAAACGGAAGAAAGTATTATCCTATTTGCAAATGAAAAAGACTGATGTTGCTCTTTTACAAGAAACTCATTTAAATGTTTTAGAATCTTCTAAATTGCGGCGAGACTGGGTAGGAAAAGTTATACACTGTGGTCTAACGACGCAACTTCTTCCTAATGAGGCCCAACCACGGAAATGCGGAGTGGCCATTCTACTTCATAAATCTCTGCCCGTTACAATTCTTAAAACCTGGATTGACCCGGAAGGCAGATACATTTTTGCAAAGCTAAAAATAGGAGATAAGATCCTATGTGTGGGCTCCGTATATGCTCCGACAAGAGCAAAACATTCCTTTTTTCTCAGTTTGAATAGACTAATGATAGAAATAGGCGCATCTAGATACATCATTGGTGGTGACTGAAATTTGGCCCGTGATTCTGTGACTGACCGAACAGGCCCCATAGACAGAGGTAATGAGGGAGATAGAGCTTTATTGGGAGACATAACGTCAGATCATGGACTAGTAGATCATTGGCGCCTTTGTCATCCATCCGATCAGGAGTATACCTTCCTCTCCCCTACCCATGGCACTCAGTCCAGGATAGATTTTTTTTATTTCACATTCGGTAATTCCTACTACAACAGATTTTCAAATCCTGGAAGCTGCAATATCGGACCATGCGCATGTCCTTCTTGCCCTAGAATTAGGTTTAACCTCTCCAGGCCCTAAACCATGGAGCATGAATATTCAAAGATATCGCTCACCTAAAGGTAAAACCCTATTACGCTGCCATCTCTCTGATTATTTAACTGTTAACAAAACATCAGTTACCTCCAGTAGAACTGTTTGGGCAGCTGCTAAAGCAACTATTCGTGGTCAATTAATGAGATGCAGCAGAGGCCAATAAGACAGCGTCACTTCGTCGCATTGAGCTGGAGACTCACATCACCTCCCTAACACACCAATATTCCTCTCACCCCACGATATCCAACCGCCGTAAACTAGAAACTGCTAAGATGGAGCTTAACAACTTATATACTTCTAAAGCGGAATATGCCCTCCAACGCCTTAAGGGTAGACACTATGAGCAAGGAGAGAAAGCAGGTCGGCTACTGGCAGCTCAGCTGAAACAACGTGAGGCAGCCATGACTATTCCTGCAATACGTGCTGAAACGGGTGAGCTTCTTACAAAACCACAAGAAATTGTAGATGCTTTTGCATCCTTTTATAAACAACTTTATACTCCTGATATGTCGAAAACGGAAGACCAATTAGTCGCCTATGTTATGTTATGTTAAAGGTCATTTTTAAAGCGCTCGTTCACCATACGGTTTCTTGGCGCTAAGGGCAAAACGGCAGCAATTCCAGACAGTAGGTGGGTGTCAGTTGTAAGCATAGGAGAAGAGCCAGGTTTTGAGTGACTTCCTAAATTGGATGTAGGAGTCCGCCGTGCGCAAATAAAGAGGGAGGGCGTTCCAAAATTGAGGGGCCAAAGACGTGTATCTAAGGCCACCATGTTTCTTTCGTTTAAAAGAGTGGGAGACCAGCAAGTTCTTATTAGAGGAACGTAGATCGCGAGAGGGAAGATATCGCTGAATGTTTAAGGCAATAAAAGCGGGACCACGTCCTGACAGGGCTTTATAGATGGTACAGCCCAGTTTAAACAGACAGCGTTGGGGTATAGGGAGCCAATGGAGGCCTCTCAGCAGTGGTTTCACATGGGAGTGCTTTGGCTGTCCAAGAATAAGTCTGGCTGCCTGGTTCTGGACCCGCAGCAAGCGATGGACTTGGTACGCAGGTATACCAACGTACAGGGAATTGGCGTAATCAATACGCGAAATAACCAGGGCGAGAACCACTTGGGTCAGGGCTTCGGTGGAGAGGAATCTGCTGATTTTTCGGATTCTGCGAAGGTGTAAAAAGCATGCTGAAACCACTGAACTGATCTGGGCCTTCATGGTAAGATCATTGCTGATCATAATTCCCAAGCTTTTTACTGACGAGACCGGGGCTGGGGGGCTCCCCAGAGATAGTGGCCAGAAGCTGGAATTCCATGGGTTAGTCAAGCCACCGGTGAGAATCAGCTCTGTTTTATCTGGATTTAGTTTAAGTTGATTTGCATTCATCCAATGCCTGATAAAATTCATTATGGATTGAAAGTTTGTGATAGATGAGGCTGATAGGTCGATGTTAAAAATCAGCTGGAGGTCATCGGCATAATTAAACACAACGACCTTTCTCTTGCGCAAGGCAAGAATCAGGGGGAGAATATACAGATTAAAGAGTAAAGGCGACAGGGAGGAGCCCTGTGGAACCCCACAGGTCAGATTCATTTGTTCTGCCCTAAAGCCAGCAAGGCGGACAGATTGGGAGCGATTACTCAGAAAGGAGGCAATCCATTTCAGTGGCAGACCCTGGAGCCCAGCGCAGCCGGCACGGTCGACCAAAAGCTGATGGTCGACCGTGTCAAAAGCAGCTGACAAGTCAAGGAGCACCAGGGCCTGGGTAGTGCCTATCTTGCTGACATTAACCTTCCTTGCCTTACGGATGAGGGCAGAACCTTCCTTGATGGGGATATTAGTAAAGAAAAAATAGCTGCAGCTATTGCTAAGCTGCCTTATCATAAGTCCCCTGGTGAAGATGGTTTCCCTGCGGAATTTTATAAGTGGTCCGGAACGGAAACAGTTGAAACCCTATTTTCTGCTTTCCATGTGGCCTTTCAAGTAGATTCACTTGATCCTATTTCTAATAGAGCATTGATTGCAGTCATCCCAAAACCTGGCAAAGATCCACTTCTTTGCAGTAGCTCCCGACCCATCTCACTAATAAATAGTGATATTAAGATCTTTGCAAGTATTTTAGCGGCTCCTTCGCAAAGTTATTCCTTCTCTTATACACCATTCACAGGTAGGTTTTGTTCCAGGTCGCTCATCTAGAAATCACCTTCAAACTCTGGCTCATACTTTATGGACTGTAAATGGCATGTCGGAAGACGCCGTTGCCCTCATTAGATGCTGAAAAAGCATTTGACCGCATTGACTGGAGATATCTTTTTGCAACCATGAAGCGCTTTGGCCTAGGTGATTCATTGCTTTCTAAAGTACGTCTTTTATATGATAACCCAGTAGCTCAGGTTAACTGTGGTGGTTTTCTTTCAGACCCTTTCCCAATTCGTAGGGGTACCCGTCAAGGTTGTCCCCTCTCTCCCCTTTCATTCCCATTAGCAATAGAACCTCTAGCCTCCCTTATTCGACGCTCACCACAAATACAAGGCATACCTATAGCAGATGGTGTTTCCAAACTATCTTTATACGCGGATGACATTCTCCTTACGCTAAAAGATCTTCCGCACTCTTTACCAGCTTTACTCGAAATTATTGATAATTTTGCAATCCATTCTGGTTGCAAAGTGAACTGGGATAAAAGCGAGGCTCTTCCACTTTCTCCAGGTACCACAAAAGCATCAATTGATGGTTATTCCTTCTGTTGGAGATCATTACAATTAAAATATTTGGGAGTCCTAGTTAATAGAGGTCTATCACGTATGGTCTCTGACAAACTCACTCCCCTTATCACACAAATGGAAACTGATTTTGCTAAATGGTCTCTTTCAGGTTTTTCTATGTGGGGATTGGTACAGGCTGTTCAGATGGTCACCTTACCTCGCTTTACTTATATACTGGGAATGCTTCAGTTAATTATACCCTTATCTACATTACGTCGAGTGGATGCTCGTATTCGGTCTTTTGTTTGGGGTTTTATGCGCCCTTGAATAGCTGCCGCTAAATTACTGGCTCGCCGCTCCTATGGTGGTTTGGGTTTACCATCTCTGGAACATTACTCCTTAGCCTTGCATCTTTCGCAATTAGCTTATTTACTCCCAGACATGACCCATCCTCCAAAGTGGGTTCAAATAGAACATTCTCTTCTCAATCGACATGATGGCCTTAACTTTCTTTATAGTACTTGACATCCATGTTCTTCCCCTCCACACCCGGTGATGCAAGCTACATACCAAACATGCCATCGAGCACATCGCCTCGTACAAATTTCTTACCGTTTACACTACAAAGCTCCACTTTGGAATAATGAAAGTATTCGCATAAATAGTAAAGCGCTTCACTGGTCTAGTTGGATATCATGTGGCATTCAAACACTTGATCAGATCATCTCCAATAGAGAGCTAAAATCCGTTGACCTGCTTCGTGAAGAGTTTGGTCTCCCATCACACCAAATTTCACAATACTCACAACTACAACACTGTCTAAGACGATGTTTAGGTTCGCCTCCCTGGATATTAAACTCCTCACCAATATTAGATTATCTCCTTACGTGGGGACGACACAAAGGAGTGATGTTAGGCTTGTATGGTGTTTTAACTCACTTATTTTCACAGCCACTTGCCAAGGCTTTACAAATAAAACAGCAGGAACGTCTACACATTACTATTGAAAATAATGTATGGTCGGATATATTGGAGGCTCTTGACAAAGGCATTTGAGAAGCTCGCTTGAAATGGTCTTTTTAAAATTCTGCACGATTGGTATTGGACACCTCTGAAATTACACAAAGCTGGATTGTCGCATTCTAAATGTTGGAGGTGCTCTGAAATCAATTGTGATCTCCCCCATTTACTTCGTGAATGTCCTATGCTGTATTTCTGGACTTACATAGGAGTCACGTTGCAGGGAATTATCCCCTTACCCTTTCTCTTACTTTCTAGCATGATTTTAGAACTCTTCCTGCCATTACACGTCCACAACGTCGTCTTCTCCACACTGCACTTTCTACAGCTAAAATATGTATTCTAAGACATTGGCAATTACCTAATCCTCCTTTGAATGAAGAATGGCTGGTAGCGATGATTCAAGCGCTACGAGGCCTCAGGGTAGCAACGCGCTATATAAATCCAATTTCATTCATTCATCCTACGAACGTTATATATAGACTTCAAGATCAAGAAGAAGTTTTCCAACAAATTTGGACTTCCTTTCTTCGTGAACCCTAAACACTTCCTTCCCCTCCTCATATCTTTCCTCATCCTTCATTCTTTTACATTTGGACAAAAAGTCTACATCTCTCTCTATTTAGATTTATTTTTACATTTATCTTTGTATTTATCTATATATTTACGCTTATACTTATATCTGTATTTATCTATGTATTCCTTTCTTTATATATTTAATTACTACTTTTTTTTCTTCTTTCGCATGTATATATATTTCCCAATTTGTCTACTTATTTATATAGGATTCTCCAGCAGCTACCCTCATCTTTCAATATTCACCTCACTCTATGCATCTTGTATTTTATGGATCAAATTACTACATTTTAAATCTCATGCTATAATTACTCTACTGTCCCCATGTAATGAAATATATGTATTTATTAATTTCTTCTATCATATATTATTTCCTTTCATAGGCCATTCTATATTTCATGTAAGATCCTTTATGTAATTCTTCCTCCAGCTGTTCCTTATGGTAACCTGTATGAGAATAACCTTTTGAGAGCTTAAAACGCTAAATGATATTTCTATATCTCTATGTTTTTGTATTCATTATAAATTTTTTCTCAATACAAAATTACGAAACAAAGAATCTATTTGCAATCTATAAAAATCTAAAGCAGGGGTGTGGAATTCCTATAGCCCGACACCCAGGACATATTGTTTGGGGTCAAGGACAACAAGTCTACATGTGTATTTTTTCCTTGGGACAAGTAGTCCCTACCCACTGCAGCATAAACCCTTTGGCTGCCAGTTTACAGTCCACATTATTGATCAGCGAAGGGCAATGTTTACAGTTAAGGTGATTTTTGTGTTCATATGTTAATACTGTTCTAACTTGTATTTATGGTTCATTAGTGTGAATCCTTGATTATTAGGGTGAGCATTCTAAGGAAATGTTGCACAGACTGCACTACTGACAGCGATTCCAGTATAAACATGTGTACACATGTTTTCAAAGTTTAGCAGTATAAGGCTATGTATAATGCTCTCAGAATGCTCTCCGATTAGATGCAAATATTTGCAGAAGCTTAAAAGCAAGATGGACAATTCTTTGCTTTCAAAATGTAATGTTCACAAAAAAATGCAAATATAGAAAAAAAATTGCTAAACTACTGTAAACTTTTAGATACCATTTCTTTACAGCATCATTTATGAAATGTGTTGATGCTTGCTAGCATTTCCAAAACATATTCCTAATGGAAAATCGGTGTAACCAGTTTCGACAAGTCAGTATGTGAGAAATTGGTGTTCAGCCTTTTGGTTTTGTCAATGTGTGTCTTGGTTTGGCATGGTATTTGTAAAACCTTATTGGCATGGGAGCTGCCGGGGCCTCACCATTATAACAAGCATTGGCAAAAAGCAAAAAAATGTTTGGTCTCAAAAAGCACACATTACTACATTAGTTCCTAACATTGAACAAAACTACTTTGTGTGCCAATATGCTCCTTGTGAAAGAGCAGAATGCGGTCACTCCTAGAGAAGCCAGCTGATAGATAGAATTTTAATAAACACAAAAGGTTTTAGTTAACGTCAGACCTAATTACGGGCCCAATTATTAAAGAAATCTCAAAAGTGCACCCATGGTATATGTCCTTGCATTAGTGCAGATTTACAGCGTTCATGAATTCACAAGACTTTACAGAAGTAGTTCAAGAAATCATAGTCCTAGAAAATATTTGTGAACTGCATTTTAGCAAGAGCAAACATGCATGTGTAGATTTGCTCATGTGAAAATCCATTGAGCATTTGCAAGTTCACTTTTCCTCCAACCACTTTTTTACCCAAACCTGGAAGAAGTTTTACATCTGCCATTGTCAGGAGTAAATTTCCAACCTTTCTCAGTATGGGAAAAGATTAGAGAATACCTGGTGGAAACCTTAAAACATTCAAGTTAGTAGGTTTGCACAGACTCAAAAGAGCATTCCAATCCTGGAACTATTGCTTAACATCACTTTCAGTACTAGTATGTAGATCTGCGGAAAGGTGGCAAAATAATGGAATTACTAGTATTCAAACCCTACTATGGGGTATGAGCCCTGGCATAATCAGAAAGGCTATATCAGAGCTCTTCTCCAATGAGATTGCTGCCATAACATGGCACGAAAGTGACAAGTGGATTTTAGTACAGGGCAAGTAGATTTATGAATCAACATGCCCCATGGAAAAGTAGATATGTTATTAAATTCCACACCCCTGTAAAGTACATGTTCCATGGTAGAAATCACAATGTGGCTTTGAATTTTCAGGTGAAATCCTGAAAGAAAACTTTGGGTCTGGGGTGGGGCTGTGGATCGATACGTGTGGAGCATGTAGAATCTTTTATCTGTTATAGCTTACACTTTGTTTTGCCTCTGCCAAGTCTTTTTAGTGACCATAACATTAGGGACTAGGTGGGGCAGGTCCCTCTGGGTCTTTGACCTAGCAGGAAGTAAAAATGGACCTTGAAACGGGTCCTTAGGGGGCCTTGTATTTATACCCTTAACTTTAGAGGAAAAACACAGATCTTTATTGCATTACACTATGGTCAAATCTCCGAATCCTATTGAATTATATTTGCAGCTTGATATGCCAGTTCACCATAGGTGACTTTTGATCCATTGCCGCTTAAACCGCTTTCCTCAGTTGTTAGTGGCCTGGCACAAGCACTCAGAGTCTCCACCTTGCTTGTGTGCCCTGCTGCTATACTTGATACCAAGCATATTGTTTATATATTGTTTTATTTCCAAAATTTTCTAACCTGCGTTATAAGTATATTCAACATCTGTTTTTAGCACAGAATCTTAGGCAAGTCACACCGGTCTTACGGTTTCTTGAATTTTGATTTACACCTAGTCTGTTTTTATGTTTCGTTATTTTTATCGGGGGTTTTCATTCTGGTTTATAAGATGCTATATGGTTTCATCTCGTTATCGAGGGTGAATGTTATTCTGACTCCATTGTAATTGTGTTTTGATTAACTTTTATGATTTGTTTTATTCAAATCGGATAAAGATCGACTGACTAACACTGATCAATTTCTTAACAATGACTGTACAAACCGTTAAGGTAATTTATGTCAATGATGTAGCTTCTTTTTACATTTCACATGTTTTACTAAATCTTGCATTCCCAATGATTCACTTTTTTCAACATGTTGGGTTATATTTTTTTGGTAATTCAGTAAATTACTTATGAATAGTTCCTAATGTGTCGCCTCTGGGCGACTCCATGAGTTCTGGTTGTGCATTTATAATGGGCTACGATTGAGAACTCTGGCGTTGAGGCCAGAGGCAGTGCAGGCTTCTTACAGTCCCTGCCAGAGGGTCATTAAGGTGCTCAGAACACATGCTCATCCAGTCCTTGGCCTATCTGCAGATCGCACAGAGCAACAGACATGTGCGAATTGTAATTGTGATTCTAGGTGGAAAAGTGTGAAGGAGGTACTTAGCTGGCGAAATAGTGACAGGGCAAAAGTAAAACTCTGTGCTTATAGGTGAGTGGGTGTGTTGTCTGTGGTGGGTGGAGATGAGAAAATGAAGAAGATTCAAGGAAGTATATGCAGTAGGGAGTGGAAAGAGGTATTGAAGAAAAAAGGTGAGCTGCGAGACCTGCACACATAGGATTTCAAAGATTTTGGGAGAAAATGGCGAGTGTCTAGCTAAGTGCAAGACTGCTGAGGAAAGTGGTGTGAAGGGAATAGCCAGAGTGATTAAGGGACTCCTAAGACCACCACCCCTTCCACAGACCTTAGTAATGTTTAATTCACAGTCTCATATTTTCAGGTTCAAAACATTTTTAATTCTAATCATTCATAGAAAAATCACTTGCTACGTCTGGCTTGTTTTAGTTGTGTGCCCATTATCGTGTGATATGCCTGGTTGCAATAACAGAAAGATAACCGAGAGGCACCAAAATACTGGTTGGGTGGCACGCCATGAAAAGCACATAATTTTAGGTTGTATGTTTTATGCCACGCCTCTTAGGCAGGATTCATGGTTATGCTTCTTAGGCTGGGCCACTTAATGCCCTGCATACTATCTAAATCATTCAAGGTATTTCAACATATAAAGTGCCATGAAACGTCAGCAGCACTCACAGTAGAAGGGTATGCAACTTATCACTCACACGGTCATTATAATTGTGACACTGAGCAATTAGAAATAAACCACTCGAAGTGCACCGAGGAAACCTTTCGCTTATGTTTTTTAAAAGTCGATTCACAAAACAGTGGCAAAACAGACCGAACTGCCAGATGGTGTGCAATAAGAGAAATCTTCGACCCAGATTTCATCAGAAAACGAGCCCGTGAAGAGCTAGCGTGGTCACCAGGGACACCATGGACACGACATGAAAGCAGCAGCTCCGAGGAGCCCAGTGACGCTCTGAGTAGCCACAGGCGCTTCATCGATCACAGCTCCGCTGGTCCCAAGGACGGCTGCACTCTTTACTGATAAAGACTTGGGGTCCAGAGCTTATGGCAGCCTTACATTTTTGATGAGAATATGAATGTCGCTGCCAAGTTCAGCTTTGGGTTTCAAAATCAGTTAAGGAAGCAATGTTATGCTCAGGCTCTCCAAGAATATGCCAAGATGCTGGGGACTTACCAAAAACACCGAAGAACCGTGTTATGTTCAGGCTTAAGAGAAGTTTGCTAACTAACTGGTCCATAGCGTTACTACAAGTGCTCACAGACTTGCCTAGAGTTAGATGTAGCACTCACAGACCATATCGTGCATTTGTGAAGAACATGCCAACCCAAGTCTTGCCACTGAAATAAATAACAGATGTTTATTTTTACCCGTCTTAATAGTACGCATTTTATCGACCTCTGAAGCATGAAAGGATGAGTGCATCCGATTGTGACCTGTGACCATGCGGTCAAACACAGATCCGTGGAGGGTACACATTAGTCAGTCCACTGAGCCTTCAACCTAACTAACCCAGGATGATACAGAGATCAGATGCTTGCCAGGAGTAAGTTAACATAGAAACATATGAAGCTACAAGCAGCTCATTCTGGGAATGGAACTACAAACAATGCCCACAGGCCTGCATAGCGTAATGAGAAACACTCACCGACGCCCAAGGTATAATAAGTGGTACTCACGGACCACCATGATGTAACAGGTACCATATACCTGCACTGAGCGAGTGATGCTAAATCCACATGAAGGTACAAACGCTCACAGACATAAATGGAAGCACACCATGCAGGTTTGTTGGCAATAGCCGAACCAAAGAGTACTGAATACCTCGAAGACCTAAATGAAATGCAAAATTATAAACCCATGATGCTACATGCACAGTAATAGAACCCAGAGACTCCGACGACCTCCAAGGAATTACAAAGGACATTCAAAGAACCTCCAGAATAGTAATTTTCAGCTAAGTCTCAGTGTAGGCAGTAAAGGTTTAGAAGAGTTTGCATACCAGCGAGTGAAACGTATACAGAGAAAACATACCACATAGCTACCACAGAGACATCTACTGAATCACTTTAGAGGAGGTTGACCCATGGGTGATATACGCGCTCAACAAATACCAAATACATAAAGCTGGAGAAAACTGTAACAGGCAGACTTTAAGAAGTGTGCGAGTAACAGGCACAAATAACGGCTGCAGACCGTGGGTACTGTTTGCATTCAATTACCATTCTTTACGCACGGATGCAAGGTGGGAGCAAACACTAATTGTGCGAAAGTGGTAAATAAGCAGCGCAAAATACGCTGGCCTGTGTCTAGTTAATTTCTTTTTTTAAAACACAGTATTAGGTAACATACACAGGCACGGCGGTGGAGAGTAACTTTTTTCCTTTCAACATCCAAAAGATGAAGGCCTGAAGAATGAATAAGTCTCACCCCTAAACCAAGATACTTTAGTATATCCCTTTTATATTTTTGTCTTGTTATTTCTTTCCACTATTTTAAAAGATACAGTAGCTTTCAAAATATGAACTATTCCACATAAACGGGTAGCTAGGCGTCAGGTTATTTGGTGGAATTAACACATTTTGACAACCTCACACAATGGAGAATACCAGCATGACAAAATCAGACGGACAAAATTCCTTTTTAAGGAATTGTCAAAATGAGCAATACCCCTTTCCACTAAAATCTGAAGATTTTCAAATCTTGGCTCCAGACATACAACAAGCTGCAATGCAACAGGCCTCGCATTTGCGAGACTTGGAGAAATTGCTTTTGTAAATATAAAAGCGGGCGGTGCACTGAAATAAAGCACGATGCCCATGCATATAAAAAAAGTTATGCGCATGGCGGCCCGTAAAGCGGCCGCCATGGTATTTAAAGAAAAAATGTTAGAAAGATTTATTTTTTGGGCACAAAATATCCCAGCAGTAAACAAGCAGTGTTGTGCAGGTGAAGAACCACAGGCTGCCACTAGGTGTCCAGTGGGACCTCTTTTGGCCACATATGGTACTGCACCCTGCAAAATAGCCAAGGAAAGGTTATGGCACAGCGGTGAGAGCTGCCAACTGGGGAGCTGTGTTAGAGTCTGCTGTCAGTCTGATTGTTTAATTTCCCCCCGAGCGCATGGATAGGTGTGCTATATAAATAAAAGCTAGAAATGTAAAATAACATAAGAATTCAATGGTCGGGGCGGGCAAGCAGTGTCATAAGCAAAACAGAAGTGGTCTCGGAGGGGTGGTGAGGGCCTGGAGCAGTGTTGAAGGGGGAGGAACAGGGAGATTAAGGTACCAAGAAAATGAAGGGACGGGACCGCAAGCAAATCAAGCAACAAAAGTTTCATTGCACAAGTAAACTGAACACTTAAGGAGCAAAGATGCAGCCCAACCTCTCTTTAATTACAAATAACCGGAACAGTAAGAATACATGCAAGAGGGCCAGTCCTTACGGGAGGATACACATTTCCAAAAGGAGAGACTACTAAGTGTATTCACCAATGAAAAGCCAGCATTTCTAAAGGACAGCAACATGAAGCAATATAGAAGATGGGTGTTTTTTCAAGCCCATATCCTAGATACAGCATGTCTCGAAGAGACAGTGCAAGCACTGCCGAGGCAAGACCTACAAACTAATTAAAAATCCTAAAAAAGTAATGGCAAGAAAAACAAATGCATTTTAAAACTAGGAGAAAGAGGCCTAGATGAAATGGGTTGTGGTAGACTTTTTTCCATGTCTACCGTGATCCGGTGGAAGAAAAAAAACAGAAGGAAGAAAATAAGGGACAAACAAGAAGGGAGAAACAAGACGACAGTCACACAATATGAAGGGAAAAAAGGTGGTAGGGACCTAGAGTAAGATCTATGTTGGTCCTGCCCATTTATGCAGGGTTACCACAGATTTTTGCCTTTAATTTCTGAACCCGTTTTTGTTGACTTCAGTCTCTGCACACTTTACCTCTGCTAACCAGTGGTAAAGTGCTTGTGCTGCCCTTTCCAAACATGGCATCTATCGGTTAGATTATTTAATTTATTACAAATCCCTAGTGTACTACATGTACCCAAAGCCTGAAAATTAAATGTTGCTAGTGGGCTGCAGCACTCATTGTGCTACTCACTAAAGTAGCACTGTGAAACATGTCTCAGGCCTGACACTACAGCTTACGTGCTCAGTTTTGGAACTAGCACTTCGGCCTGGCAAAATAGAACTTTTGCCAGGCCGAAAAATCTTCCTTTTTAACACTTATAAGTCACCCCTAAGATAGGCCTGAGCAGCTCAGAGGGCAGGGTGAATGGTATTTAAAGAGTAAGACATGTGTTGTATTAAAGTGCCCTTTTTTACGTGGTAACTCCCACTTTTTGCCTGCTACATGAAGTGATTTAGACTGGAAGTGCACTGGGTACTTTGCTAGCCAGGTCCCCAGTGCCAGATCTCTTTCCCAAAACTGTGCATTTATTTTCCCCAATTGGCGAAACCTTTAGTGCCCTCTGTAAGTCCCTAGTAAATGGTACCCCTGGTACCTAGGGTACTAAAGAGGGTCCCCAAGGACTGCAGCATGAATTGTGCCATCCTAAAGGACCCCCTCCACCAAGCTCACACAAACTGCCACTTCGGTCTGCGTGTTTTGGTGCAGACAAAAATGAAAAACCTGTGTGCCCGCCTGCTTATACTGTATGCAGTATGATTGCGTCACTGAAGATAGGGATGTTTGGTATCAAACATCTAATATTAATAAACCCGTCCTGATGCCAGTGTCGGATTTAGTAATACATGCACCCAGAAGGCACCTTAGAGGTGCCTCCTGAAACCCTACCAGCCACTGGTGTGCTGACGGACTGGTTTTCACCAGCCTGCCACCAGAGACTAGATGCTGACCCCCAAGTGTGAGTACCTTTGCTCTCTGGGGGCCATAAACCAAGCCTGCTCAGGGAGAGGGTGCTTTGCATCCCCACCCACACAATGGCATGCGGATTAGCATTCCAAGGCAGGGAGCTCAAAGGGTCACCCGCCTCTAGTATGACAATCTGGCTTCTCTCACAGGAGAGGAAACGACCCCTTTTGTTCATAGGGATTTGGCACCTGGACAGGCAGGAAAATTAACTAGGCAAGACGGGCGTGTCCACCCTCAGAACCACCCCTAACCTGGGCTACCTGAAGTGGATGCAACTTTTCCAGAAGTGACCATCATGGTGGTAGCAAATTTAGGATCTCTGGCACAGGGTTATGACCACTAGGAAGTGGCCATATAGGGGGCGTAGTGGCCCCAGGGGTAATTATCCCATTGGTTACTACCCTACACTCCCCTAACTTCAGTATTTAGGGGAGCCCTGGCAGCAGGAGATCAGATCCTGACGACCTACAAAGAAGAAGGACACTGAAGAGCCACAAAAGCAAAGACTAAAGAAGAGCAACTTACTTTGCTCCAGCGCTGCCGGCCTATCTGGTGCTCCCCGTCGCAGTATTGAGGAAACTGGGGTTCGGTCCAGGCTTCTTGCGATGGGTGCACCTCCTGTACGCGGATCCGCTGGCCCAAATTGTGGTCAACAACCGAACATCCTCAACATTCACACTCAGCCGGGGTACCAGGCAGGGCTGCCCCCTATCCCCACTGCTCTTCGTCCACGTGCTAGAACCCTTGGCAATGTGGATACCGAAAGACCCGGTTATTAGAGGGCTCAGATGGGCTGAAGAATGGGAGGACCGTATTTCGCTGTATGCCGACGATATCCTACTATATATGGCATCGCCGGCAGCCTCCCTGAACAGAGTGCTACATATTTTTATAGTCTTTGGTAAGTTTTCAGGGTATACGATTAACTGGTCCAAGTCTGTTATTTACGTTCTCAGTGGTAAATCGCCAATCTTACCTAAGGGATTTACCATTACCGAAGCAAAAACAGGATTTAAATACCTGGGGATCCAGGTGTCTAAAGATCCGACTTTCTTCCACGAACGTAACCTCCTCCCCCCGTTGCAAAGACTCCGGAGTGATGTCTTGCACTGGAGGTAACTTCCACTGTCCTCGTTAGGGCGTGCAGCCCTATTTAAAATGATGTCCCTTCTGCGCTTCCTATATTCCTTGCAGAACACGCCACACACAGTGGGCACAGAGTATTTTAAATCCATTGATAGTGCCCTGAGATTACTCTTATGGGAGGGGAAACCACCACGGATATCGATTCAAAAGCCGACGAGAGGTTGGTACGATGGGGGTATAGCCCACCCGGATATAAAAAGATATTACTGGGTGGCACAACTCACTGCCATAAATCAATGTATGTATAGACCGCAGGGAGATCTGGGATTTAATATGGATAGATGGCTGCTCCCAGGGGGAGGCTTTATGGGTGTGCTCTATGCTAACCCCTCTAAATTGAAATTGACAGGACCAACTGGACACGCGGCCCAGGTGTGGCGGACTGCCACGACGAGTTTGGGCTGGAAGGACAGGATTACACTGGCTACCCCACTTTGGGACACTGAATTGCTAGGCAATCTACGTTACACCAAGGGCTTCGACCGGTGGGACTTGATAGGCATCTCCACGGTTGGTGACCTATGCAGGGCGGGGGGGGGGACACAGTTTTCTTCACCCAAATGCAAGAGGAATACGACCTGGCCGGCACAGAACAATTCAGCTACCTACAGATTAGACATGCACTGCAAGCGGTAATACCAAAGGGGGAGACGCCACCAGAGTCTTCTCCGCTAGAGGATAGGATACTAGAAGGGAATCTCCCTGAGAAGGCAATTTCGTTGATATACAAAAAACTTGTCAATAATATGCCTGATCCCCTACTCTGACTCAGAACTAAATGGGATCATGACGTAGCGGGATTGGACGATGAGGAATGGCTTGAAGCCGTCGCTTCTCCTAGGGAAACAGCCATTTCCTCCAGGCTCAGGCTCGTACAACTCAAGATTCTCCACAGAATACATCTTGCAGGGCCGACGCTGGTGAAGATGGGCTATAGGACTGACTAACTGCACGAGGAGATGTGGGCAGGAGGGTACTTTCGTGCACATGCTCTGGGAACGTCAGGTTATCCAGGGGTATTGGGCTGGAGTGGCGAAAAGCATGGAGGAAGTAATGGGTGTCAAAATTGATTGTAACAAAGCTGTGCCTCTTAAATATCTGGGGTCCTACCGACTTAAATACCAAAGAAAGAATATGGGTGACACTGGGAGTGATGATTGCCAAAAGGAATATCGCAAGGTTGTGGGGGAGGCGCAAGAACCGCCAACATTAAGACTATGGGAAAATGATATGGACCATTGTATGTTCACTGAGAAGACAGTGTATGAATCTAGGGGCTGCCCCAACAAATGGACACAAATTTGGAACAAATGGAATGGATATAGGGGAGAGATCTGTGAACCGCCGTTGTCTAGACGAAGGCAGGAGTCGGGGTAGATTAGTCCCATTTTGAGTGACTGTGTATTGTTTGTAATTGGATATTTACTCATGTCCTTGGGGGGGGGGGGGGGGAGGGGGGGACTGTACCAGCGGACAAATCATTAGCAATCATGTATATACACTGTATTACCTGTGCGTCCTTGTCTTTAATAAAAAGTAAAAAAAAAGAAAAAAAAAAAAAGGGGATTGGTGCACTACTGCTACCCAGCCCCCATGTTATATGTGACCTCTTCTGCCAGTGCTGACTTTTTTGTCAAAGCAAGCTGAGGTTTGAGCCCACATTTACAATCTATATAGCAAAACTAAGGGCCATGATTGCAGTGCAATTGGCTAAAAAAAACAGGGCTGGCTGGTTGGGTTACCCACAGTATGGGGCTAGCGTATAACTATGCATGTTTGTGCGTTACAAAACTACTACGTGTGCCATGCTGTGCGAGGGCAACTTGCACAGTTGCTGCAGATGCTATCCAAAGCTGTGTGTGGGAGAATACATGCAAGCTACTCCGTGTTCTGTCTGAGGGAAGCTTGCACATTGACAATGATGACTGTAGTGCACAGGTAAAGACTCTGGCCCCTGATTTTCCAGCAGCATCCAAAGCCAATCATACATGTCTGCATACAGCAGTGGAAGGTGGAGCAGACTTATGCTAATGACTCACCTGCATTATCTGGCCGGTCTGCTCACATCAAGAATGGCAGTGAGATGGGTTGGTGTTGTGTGTGCACTTCCAAATTAAGTTATACCGAACACCTATGACATCAAGTCCCTTCCAAGGCCTCCACTCTGAAACCAATGTAATTGTCAGGCAGACACTTTAAGGGAAGGCCCGACGCCCTCTTGCAGGGGCAAATAAAAGCACTGCTGACTGATTTAAAGTAGGTGCTGCCTAAGTGTAAGATATGGGAGTCTCCTCCCCTGGAAGAATACTTGTGGTGCACAACCCCAATGCGCCACACTATTAAACTAGGTGGCAGCATTTGAAAATAAAATAGCCGGCGCCGCTTTGGAACGCATATTAATTGTGCGTTCCAAAAGAGTACCGGCCATTTTAAATGCTGATCTCGAGTGGAGACGTGAGAGCGCTTCGTGTATGTGCAGGAGGCTCAACACCCTCTGTGGTTAAATATGCAACTGGTGTTTGTGTAACGCGTTCCGTACAGAGATGACATTCTTTATAGCCACAATAACTGTCAATGGCCATTCATCCTTTAAGCAGGCTACATTGTGGGACCTTGAATGCTTGAATGTTCTGCATGCTTTTGGAGCATGGGCGGCTGTAAATAGACTACTGAAATGTGCTTTGTTACATTAGAGAGGCTTCCCTTGCCCACAGGATGTTGCTTAACACTGGGGCTGAGGCACGTGCTGCAAGAGCCCAGAGCTCCTCTCCACACTGCGCCGAATACTTAAAAAAGACACAAAGAGCGACCCAGGAAGGACGGCAGCAATAACGGGAGGGAGAGGGTGCGAGCGCTCTCCGTCCACCTGGCTCCGCTGCTCTGCTGTATGGTCGGCGCAGGCTGGAGCCCAAAAGGCTGATTGGAAGTAAGAGGGAGGCAGAGCAGAGAGCTGGATGGATGGTCGGGATTGCAATGGCCAACAAACCAAGCTGCGAGGGGCGGGAGGTGTTGTTGGGGTAAGGCACGGGGACATTAAGTGAAGGAGATCCCTCTGCACAAACAGCCACAGGGAGGGGCCAGCAGGAGTGATGGAAAATCTACATCATCCCTTACCTCCCACTTCTTCTGTGAATGAGGCAAACAATACGTGCATCCTTTACCCTTTGACAGGCGCCCACTTTCAGTACTGCCCCTTCCTGCAGAGCATTGTATTTTCAAGTGTCAGCACAGTCAACGTGTCCATATCAGCAGGGAGCCAGGCATTATTCACACAATAACGCTTCAATTTGTGCTCTATGCTGTGACATGGTCCCGTGACCCCTCCTACTCCTGGAGCCCGGCAGACATGTCGGCCAACATGTACCCGTCAGAGGTATGGAGGGAAGATGAATGGGAGCAGGAAGCTGCCGCCGCAGCAGTGATAGAAGCAGAAGTGAAGTGGGGTAACGGCAGAGGGAATGGCATTGCGAAAATCGGGACGGCTTAAGTGCAGTGATTTTCCCCTCCCCTAAAAATCTACAAGCCAAGGCAAAGTAAGAAAATAGTCCCGCCAAAGTAATCTAAATGCCTCTTGGTGAGATGACACATGTAAGAGGGCCGGTCACCATGGGCGTGAACTAAACCGTGAAAGGAGGGACTAAGATGACCCATTTGCCACACAAAACAGGATTTAGAAAGGTACTGAAAGAAATCAATTAAAAGAGAGTGACGTGCAAGGGGCGGGATCAATGCCCCCAGAGGAGATACAGCATGCCTCGCAGAGCACCGCACGCGCACTGCTAGGCTCGACCTAAAAAGGGCACCTAGACTAACAGTGATACAGTGCTACACAAATGGCAGATGTGCATTATAAAATGCTCCTGAAATTCTGATGCGAACATCCTCCGGGCACAATCGTCAAAAATGGCTGTGGTATGATGAAAAATGAATGAATTAAGAACATTAAACTAGCAGTCATTTCTTGTACTGATTAATGGAATACCATAAAAGCATGTCTTCTTAAGAGATCTATCAAACTCTTGGAAAGCGCTCAAAGTACTGCCTGCCGTCATGTTGCCTGGTTGACGAAAAAGCCTAGTGCAGACAGAAGCCAATGAAGATACTAAGGAAAAGCCACTATCCAATTACATGTAACCTGTTTGTGCTACAAAGTGTTAGACCACACCATGGTGCAAGTCAAAACTGTATTTGATAATCTGCAATGTGAGTATATGAATCAGCCATCAAAAGCAGAGACTCGCAAATTAAAGAAAGGTCTCCCTTCAACAGAACTGAAGAATGATTCTCTTGCTCACGTTTGTAAAAGCTAACATTTTTTTTACAACTTCTGCCTGGCTCCCACTGTTGTGTCAAGCTCTCAACACTTGTGTTTACTATAGCAGCACCTTGAGAGCGGGTGGTATACCAGGGCCATGGGAATTAAGTTTAGGAGATAAGCAAATTATGAAACAAGAAAAGGACACACTGTGAGGCATAGTGCAGCGGAACTTGAATTACTATTTGGCTACTTATTTTCACATATATTAATATAAAAGGAATCCTAAATGGTATGCAAAGTACAAAGATTAGGAATGAGAAGTACACTTATTCACAAGATCCTACTGCAAATGTTATTCATCACTAATGATTCTGTCTTTGCTACAAGGTTATGAACAATATTTACACCGTCCCGTCTAACTTCAAAAGTAAAACAATGTTGGTTAAAATATGTATGCACATGCAGTTTGTTGCCTTCGTGTCTACATTTCTTGTCATAAATAGTGTGTATCTTCTATTTTGAGCACTTCAGTTATGTTTTCTGTTCTTTAGTTTTATGTTTACTTTATGTACACACTTGGGCATTTAGGAGCACCCATTTCCATTAAGGAACAGCCCTGGAGAACGGTATTGTACATTACACGTTCATAACAGAATCCTCTCACTAGGAACCACTGAGAAACTCAAGGCATAATTTCTTAAAAATAAGTTAAATGTTTGGGATTTTTTCAGTACTCAGAATCTCCTCTTGGAATAACTGATGCCCTGAAAACAGCGTGTCCAAAAGAAAAGCAATTTACGCAACTATACAACAAATTGACAAAAAAGTAGTTATTTTTATCATGTTTAAATGTAATGTAATTATTTTAAAAGTGTTCACGATGCAGACAAAACCTCTTCCCCAGTCCATCAACTGGAGAAAGCAATACTGGCAGGTAACAGTTCGACCTCATTAGTACCAGTTTAACACCTCTAAGAAGGAAGTTTCAACGGCGGACTTAAGGTTCTGCACCTCAAGCAAGTTTCCTCAGTAAGTAGTCCTGTGCACTGATACCACAGCACCAGCCGTTGATTGGTGCCTCTGTGTTCCAGATCCTGAAAAAGCAGCTACAAGTGGTGAACGCTAAAAGACTTTCATACGATACGGATTTTCGTTTTGGGGAATTCCCTTGTGCATCCAGACAAATACACTGGAGCTTCTACTTCGGACTTTCACTACACAGTGTTCTGAGCTTTCGTGTTATTAAGCCCTGATGAAGTTCTCCTTGTGGGAACGAAACGCGTTGGCTGAGCTGTATGTGCTATTAACTTAAGGAAAAGATCGAGTTGAAATAAAGACTTGATATAACAATAAGTGTTTTGGACTTCATTGCCTGGGGCACCCCCGCACATAGCTGCTCTACCAGTTTAACACCTAACTGCAATAATCTACAAAAGTAAAGGTTAACTGGACACCTTTTAAAGTGCCTGACTGCACTGCACCACAAGTGCCATTTTTCATTTATTAACTTTTGATCTTTTTGCTCTTGAAAGTATGTTTTTTTACTAACATCTGCAAATCATGCAGAAGATGGTGGAACATGTGGCACGCACGGTAAACACAGAACTAATACAAAATACTGCAGCCACTTAATTTCAGTGGCACTAGGTGTAGACCAGTTTTTAAATGTATTAAATTACTGGACATTTGCTGTACACCTGACTGTACAACTACTGGGCCTCTGTGTGTTGTACTGACATTGGTTTATGAATGCAACTCATCCAGCAGAGGTTCTCAACTGGGTAATTGTGTTCCTAAATAACATTTAGTGTTAGTGGGCTGTCTTTACATAGGAGTTCAGAGAGGAGAGCGAGTATTGGGATCCTCCTGCATGAAAAACAAGTGTGCGTGGATTGTCTCTGCGTGTGTTGTCTTGTGAATGAAGGTGAATCCTGTTATTTAAGAGGGTGGTCCGATAAAAGTGAATGAAGGGCAAACTATTTCATGAGGGTGATGCAGATTTGCAAAGCGGGTGACCCTACTGAATTCTTACAGTGCAGTGCTTCCCAAACTTTTTACAACCATAACCCAATTTTTAGAATGACAAAACGTTTGCGACACACCTAGCTTTAATGAACATGAGGGCGTTTTTTTATGGAACTAAAGCATTGTGGGATCGCCCACTGTTTACAAATACCACCTTTTCCATTAAAATGGCTGCTAAATTTGCACAGACATACAGTTTTACTGATAAAACTATATTGAACACATAATTATGTGCTGAAATCAGGTTTCAGTGAATAGTTATCATTTGTGCATCATCAAGTAACCTATCTTGATTTGTTTATATCCTATTAAAAATCTGTTTTCATCACACTTCCGAATTACAAAAAATTGCTCCCTTTTAGCTTTCCTTACTGCTGAATGCATACAGTTCATTTATAGGTATTTTAATTTTGTTGTGTGTTGCAGAAAATTACATTACTTTCAAACTGCCTGTACCCCAGCAAGATTGTCACATAATCCACTTTATTTTCTCTGTCTGCAAAATGAAAGGAGTTTGTAGATACCAACACCCCTGTTGAAAAAATAAGCAGCAATTTGTCAGAAGACATATCCTTAAATTTGACCTCTGCCTTTGAACCGCAGCAAATGTGACAAGATAATATGACAAGATAAATACAGAATTTAAATGCATCTGTATTTCTTGCTTGGATTTTTGCGACCCACCAAAATTTGATAGCGCATCACAGTTTGGGAAACACTGAAAGTGCGAGTGAATGGCAAAAGTACTGTGCAGTGGATTGCCAGAACTAGGGGTCAATGAAGATTTTGCGTGTGGTCCAGCATTCACCTGCTATGACATAAGTCGGTGCTCTTCCCAGCAAGGTAATGGAGAAACTGACAAGAACCCATGAAGGCTCTGACAATACGAGGTGTATGGCGGGGACAGTTTTCCTCTGGGGCAGAAGGATAAGTGAAACATGGCACGTGCAGCTCATAGAAGGAGGAGTGTTGGTACGGCCATGGCGTTATGAAAGCTGGATGAATAAACAAATGAGGGCATGTGGAGCTCAGTGTAAGAATGAAAGTCTGTGTAGCCTTGTAAGGCTGTGGGACGAATGAATGAATGGACGTGGCACTGTGCAGAGTGGCAGGTATGAAGTGAGGTATAATGTCTGGACCCCAGCTGCAGACTCCCTCTCCCGCATGCTCGCTCACTCACTGAAAAAGATGCGGTGCTCCAAGCTGTTGGCGTCCCCGCGCGCCTCGGTTGTGTAGCTCATGGTGCCGGCAGACTGTGGGGCTCACCTACTCACACGGCGCGGTTAAAAGCGAAAGGAGACGAGAACCGAACAGCAAAAGAACGTAAGGGGAGGGGCATAAAAGGAAGACCTCTAAAGGGGCGAGACCTATAATAGGACTGGGGAGGGGCCTAAGAGGGACAGAGGCTACTGGGGTTGACGCCCACGGAGGAGCGGCCTACGTAAGGGCCGGGCCCGAACGCTCGGGATTTGGGCCAACCCTCTGAGAACTGTGAGACTCCGTAACTGTATCAAGCCGATGACACATTGGTGACGGGCAGAGTACGGAGTGCGCATGTGCGCGCCTGCCTCGTACGAACACGCTTTCGGGATGGAGTCAAGGGTTTCTTTAGTCATGCTATTCATTGGCCAGTCTCCAGCAGGTTACATCAGATCAGTGACTTGCTTCTGAACTGACTTCCGCACCTCCCTCAGCTCACCTTAATCATCTACAACTTAACTCCGTCATCCTGTTTGTTGAGGAGGGGCGTTAATTAAAGTGCCTTTATCAGATCCCCAGTACCTCCCACTCAGCCTAAGACCATTGGATGTCTGCGACATAATCATGGAGGTCAGTTCACTAAAATGCCTGAGGTAAAGTTGCATCACATACCCGTTGACCTAAGTGACATTAAGGAAGTGATGTCATTCGAGCCTGAATCGTACCAGGAAGTGACATTAATCTTTAACCCTAATGACATCACAAATGACATTTATATTCCATAATACGTGCATTATATTAATGTAACACACAATACAGATACATTTATTTTTTAAATATCTTTATTTTACTTATGGTGCTGGCATGATATGCTGGGGAACATTTCTTATTACTGTTTGTCTTAAACATGAAAAATTCAATCAATCAAGCTAGATTTCTAAAGCATGAATAATCACCCATGAGGGTATCCAGGCACTGAGGGTTTAAGCTGCTGCGGAGGGCTCAGTTGAACAGCTAGGTCTTCAGTGCCTTCTGGAATTCTAGGAGAGAGGTGGAGGTCTGTAGATGAAGGGGGAGGTCGCATACATGCCAGACCCTCCCGATTCAGGCAGGAGACTACCGATTTCAACGCTAGTCTACCTCCTCCCGATTCCTGCATGTAAAAACCTGATTCTTCGACGGGCTTCTGCAGACAGAACCTGGTCTTGTGTGACTTGGAGTATGCACTGCCAGTAACCTGCTCCTGCAGGCCAGTGCACAACATTTTTTGTCACGCTATCTTCCTGCTATAGCGCTTTCTCCGTGCTCCTGATAGGAAAGAAAAAAACATCTTTTGCTTTTCTGATATCCGACCTTGCAGCAGCACACTTGCAAGTCACATACATGACAATAGACCTGATTAAGACCTCACCCTCAATAGAAGTCAATGGGAGACATACATTCTCCCAATTTCTTTTTTTAAAACTCCCTCTTCTAAAATATTGGTATGTATGAGGTCGTTCTAGGATTTTGTTGCAAGGTAGGAGTGTCCTCCACTTTGCTACGGTGAATGCAGGGGATGTGCGAGAGGGAGGTGGAGCACAGGTTTCTGGAGGGTTGGTGGAAATTCAGGTGGTGGTTGATGTAGGCTGGTCCTTGGATGGGCAAGGCTTTGTAGATGTGGGTCAGCATCTTGAACTGACATCTCTTCTGTATGGGGAACCAGTGGATGTCTTGACATGAGGGGTGATGTGGGTCCATTTGGGGAGGTTGAGGATGAGTATGTCCGTGGAGTTCTGTATGGTTTGCAGTCTCTTCAGGAGATGAGTGGGGATTCCTGCGTAGAGTGCGTTGCCGTAGTCCAGGCGGCTGGTGACTAGGGTTTGAGTGACCATACGTCTGGTGTTGATGGGGAGCCATTTGAAGATTTTCCGGAGCATGCGAAGAGTGAGGAAGCAGGTGAAAGAGACTACATTGATCTGGGTTTTCATGGTGAGTTTGCTGTCCAGGATAATGCTGAGATTCTGAGCATGGTCTGTAGGCGTGGGTGAGGGTCCTAGTTCCGAGAGCCCACCATGAGTCGTTCCACGGGGTGCTGTTGTTGCCAAAGATCAGCACTTCCATTTTATCTGTGTTGAGTTTCAGGCAGCTGTTTCTCATCTAGTCGGCTACGCTCGTCATACACCTGCAGAAGTTAGCTCTTGTGGTGTTAGGGTCTTCTGAGAGCAAGAGGATGAGCTGGATGTCGTCTGCGTAGGAAATTATGTTTTGTTCATGGTCTCTGACGATGTTGGCCAAGGGGGTTATGTAGGTATTGAACATAGTGAGGCTGAGGGACTAGTCTTGAGGGACGCAGTAGATTATGTTGTTGCATTCTAAGGTGAATGATGGTAGGCGGACTCTCTGGGTTCTTCCGGTGAGGAAGGAGGCGATCCACTTGAGGGCGTCTCCTTGAATTCCGAAGTGATGTAGTCTTTTGATCATGGTTTGGTGGGATACAGTGTTGAATGCTGCTGAAAGGTCGAGGAGGATCAGGGCTGCCATTTCTCCTCAGTCGAGGAGGTTTCTGATGTCATTGGTGGCAGCGCTTAGGGTGGTTTCAGTGCTGTGGTTGGTGCAGAATCCAGATTGGGAGGCTTCCAGAAGACGGTTATTCTCCAGGTATTTGGTGAGTTGGCGGTTGATGGCTTTCTCAAGGCATGGGAGATAGGACGGTAGTATTTGAGTTCGCTATGGTCGGTAGTTGGTTACCTGAGAAGGGGTTTGACATCTGCGTGTTTCCATTCTTCGGGGATTGTGGCCATGGTGATGGAGGCATTGAAGAGGGTGGTGAGCTCATTGCTGATCTTCTTGCTTCCGAGGTTGAAAATGTGGTGTGGACAAGGGTCAGTGGGGGCTCCTGAGTGGATGGAGTTCATGATTGCTGTGGTGTTCTGAGTGGTCAGCTCGTACATAGGTGGTGAGTAGGCGTTCGTGGCTTGCTTCTGTGGGAGTGAGGTGGCCGAAGAGGTCAGAGGGGGTGTTTTGGGTATAAAGTTCTTGTAGATGGTGGAGATCTTGTCATGGAAGAAGTCCGCCAGGGTGTCGCAAAGTTCCTGGGAAGGGGTGATGATGTTTTCGGTGGCTGAGGGGTTGGAGAACTTTCTAACGATGTTGAAGAGTTCTTTGCTGTGGTTGGAGCTGACGTCGAAGCGGTACGCCAGGGCATTCTTTTTCGTTTTCTTCGGGAGCTGGGGGTAGTGGTTGAGGGCTGTCTTGAAGGTTGCTCTGTCTGCGGGTTCCTTGCTGGTGCGCCAATTTCTTTCTAGTTGCTTGCAGTAGCTTTTCGCCATTCTCAACTCCATGATGTATCATCGGGCCTGTTTGTTGGATCTTTTGCGTTTGCTTGGCTTGAGGGGAGCGACTCTGTCGGCGCAGTCAGCAATCCAGGTGGTGAAGTTCTTGACAGCATGTTCTAGGTTGGGTGCGGTGTCCGGGTGGGAGGTGTCGAGGGTGTCGGTCCACTTGTTCGCTGACACTTTGTTCCAGCTGCTCTGGGAGGTGCTGGGCTGCTCAAGGTGGTGCCGGGGGGGAATATGGCTCATTACAACGCGATGTAATACATCGCGTGCCATTACAACACGGTCGTTACAACGACCGCGTTGTTAGTACGCGATGTGTTACATCGCAAGTCTTTACAACGACTTCCACTAGAGGGCGCGCTGGACTTAGGAATAGTATTATTTACTATTCCTACTCCAGTTTGCGCAACAGTAGGGAAGGTGTTGGAATTCATTTCCAATACCTCAGCACCCCCTAGTGGAATTCGTTGTAAAGACTTGCGATGTAATACATCGCGTACTAACAATGCAGTCGTTGTAACGACCGCGTTGTAATGGTATTGCGGTGTAATGACCGCGTTGTAAAGGTTGTTTCCCGCCGGGGGGCATCTGGTGATAGCAAAGTGGATGATGGTGTGGTCTGTCCAGGTCAGTTTGGTGACATGGCTGTGCTTGACTTTGTTGCTGGCTGTGAAGATGGGGTCAAGCGTGTGTCCTGTGTTATGTGTGGGGCCAGTGACTAGTTGGTGCCGCCAATGTTGTTCATGCTTCCAGGTAGGTTGGCAGTGTTAGTGTCGTTCAGGTCGTCAAGGTGGAAATTGATGTCTCCGAGGAAGGAGGCCTTGGAGTCAAGGCGAGAGTGACGAGAAAGTCGGGAATGGCGTTACCGAAGCTGGGGCGTGGTCCTGGGGATCTGTAAGCGAGGGTGCCTCTAATGGTGGATTTGCCGTCTGTTGTGAGTTTGAAATTGAGGTGTTCCATGATAGGGGTGGTGTCGTCTTTGGGGGTGATGCAGTGGATGCTTTCCTTGGGATGATTGCAATGCTGCCTCCCTGTTTGTTGGTATTGTCCCGGTGAATTATCTTGTAACCGTCGGCTGTTGCTGAGGCGATGTCGGGAGCAGATGACAGTGTTCCTTTGAATAATCTCAGCGGCTGGTAATTACTCTGACCACATCTCAGTCCATCGTTATTTTGCGCAAAAGCCACCTCAGTTTGGACCCAGCCATATGAAATCAGTCTTGAGCCTGCTCCAATGGGAACGTCCATCCTGAACTGCCAGGCCAGGTCCTCACTGAGCTGGAACACAAGCAACCCAGGCTCGGTTTCACCCTTATTAGGGCTCATCAGCCAGGTATAACTTGGTTCCAGTGGCACAGGATGTACTGGACCCACATCTGGGCATGCCCGTCTCACTTTGGGTGGAACACTGAAGTGTACAAAAAAGTGATGATGGAATGCTTGAATTAATTTCAGCCACTAGTAATTACACGGGCCTCTTCCCAGTCCATCCTTATTTGCACACCATGCCACCTCAAGTTTGGACTCAGCCAGATGCAAATCAGTCTTGACCCTGCTCCAATGGGAACAACCCAGCCTGAACTGTCAGACCAGGTCCTCCCTGAAACGGAACACAAGCAACCCAGAACCGGTTTCACCCTTATTTGGGCTCATCAGCCTGGTGTAGCTTGGTTCCAGTGGCACAGGTCCCACATATGGGCATACCCACACATATATATGTGAACAATACTCAGATGATATTTAGCCGGTCTAATCCATGTGCAAATATGTACCCTGCACAGGATGGAAAGACTTTGACCAACTGCCTTACTTTAAGACGCTAGTGAACATCTACTAACTTCCTGAAGAGAAATCCTACCAAAACCTAAAAGACCAAAGCATCTCCTTCCTGGTTCATTGCCTTCTACCCCGAATTTATGAAACCTCCTCCATTGCCACCTAAGAACATACGCAGTCTGGGCATCCATTTCAACACCAATCTATCACTCAAAACACAAGTGACAAAAGTGTCCAATATGTGCTATGGCTAATTGAACATCATGTAGAAACTTTAATCTTACATTAACAGCAACTGGCACATACCATTAGTCAAAGTCTTAATTCAAAATAGGTTGGATTACACTAATTCCACCTATTTAGCTGTCCCTAGAAACTCATATGTCAATTTCAACTCGTGCAAAATGCTGCTGCCTGTTTCATGTTCTGCGTCTCAAGACCTGGCTGGATATTACCAATGCTCAGAACTCTGTACTTGCTACTTCTCGATATAGACTTGTCTTCAAAGCCCTTCAAATCTTCCATCACCATATATATGGTGTGGGAGGTGTGCCCCAGGGATATCAAGGGAGGAACCTCAATGGCACAAATATCATGGACACAATATCGAAGGACAAAATATCAAAAGTTAAGTATAGATTTTCTATACCTACACCCCTTATAATGCTCTTAACGATATATATAATACATATATATATATATTTATATATATATATATATATATATATATATATATATATATATATATTACCTACTGACGGTCTCCATTAGGTAGTTATAGTTGAACCTACTTTCCATAGAAAAAGCGTTTTTTGACTTGCCTATAACTTTGGCACCATTTGACGTATCTTGACGAAATTTCCCCCCAAAAATGTCCTCCTGATTCTAGTTGTGCATGGAAAGTTTTGGGTGATCCGTCAAGCTGGGGCTGATAAAAAATAAAGGGGGGGTAAAAAAAGTGCATTTCCCATGTTAATTCCCATAGGGATTTTAGACACGAGCACAGCCGATACCGCTGGACGAAATTACACCTAATTTGGCAAAATGGTAGCTCTTGGTACAGAAAGAGCCCTTTTTGTTATTTGGTGTAAATCCGTTCAGTAATTTTTGAGATATTTAAAGAAAAACAAATTTGTATATCTAGGATCACGAAGACTTTACGAATACTCCTGATCTCGTGGAGAGATCTGATTGGCTGCCAACACCTCAACCAGGAAGTGTTGGCAGCCATTTGGGACCTCAGCCAAGTTTAAAAAAAAACAGTGAAAAATAAAGAAAAAGGGGCAGGATAGGAATACCCTGTCTCCTCTAGCCCTATTGCTGGGGTATTGTGGGGCCCTGGTGGGGTTTTTTTGCCCCACCAGGGCAAAAAAAGCATAACATTTTTTGTTGTTGCTGAAAACCCGCTAGTATTTGCAAATTCGCAGCAACATTAAAAAAAAAAAGCGATCACCTGCGCTTGTTCTCTTTTCAGCCCCCGGGAGGGCCAGCTCCCAGGGGCATGGCTAAATTATTAAAGAAAAGGGGAGGGGGCTGCATGGGGCCCCTCTACCCAAAGGTTGTTTTACCCCCGGGGACCACCACCTCCTCGGGGTTTATTTGCTTTATGGGAGGGGGCTTCACGGCCCTGCTCCTTAGGCCTTTTAAAGGCCCTGAGGATCATCATCTCCGATGTTTAAAAATGCCCCGGGAACCGCCACCTCCCAGGGCCAGAAGACTAGAACTAGGGATAGAGGGTCACGCAGCCCCTCTTCCGGGCCATATTGGCACCGGGTGCCACCACCCCTCCCAGGCAGTTTTCGGCCCCGGGGACCACTAACTCCCCGGGGCTGGCCCTGTGCAATAGAAAGGAGGGAGGCCGCGCTCCCGTCCTGGAGCCGTAAATGGTCCTGGGGACCGCTACTCCCCCCCCAGGGCCGGCTCCCTATGTCTCGGGGTGCACACCCCCGGGACATAGCTATTTGCTTTTGCTTGGCAGGAGCTTTCTCAGCTCTCGCCAAGTGAGAGCAAACAGTAAGTCCTCTCCCAGCTGGCGGGAGCAGGAAAACTGCTCACGCCTGCTGGGAGCGGACTTCTCATCTGCTTTCCTGCCCGCTTGTCAGCGGGCAGGAAAAAAAATGAAAGAATTGCTCCAGCACACAGGGAGCAGCATTTTTGCTGCTCCCTGCGTGTAGGAGTAATGCTGGCTCCCGCTGGACACAGGGAGCCAGCAGGTACTATAGGGGCTTTGAAGCTCCCTCCGCGGTCCACAACGTTCCACATTGGGTGGGCTCCAGGGCACCCAGGATTAGGAGGCCCTTATATGAAGGACAAATGATACTAACTTCTTGGGCTTGGGGAAGGTAAAGCAAGTGCGTTTTCTCGACAAATCCACATTGAAAGATAATATGAAATCCTTCCTGGAGGTGAGTGCATCATTGATCTATTGGAGCACAATCTGTAGTGACTGTGATGAGTGCGTTCTTTCTTGCCATTTCCTGATGAGAGCAGATTCCATGGTTTTTCCTTTAAATTACTACGAGTATGTAAATGTGAAAAATCACCTGGAAGGTCCGTCCGTTTGGCTCCGCCCCGTCCACCTTAGTAGTATGCAAAGGTCTTCCTGGCTTTTACGAGGATGATGGACAGCTTAACAAAAGGCCCTTCAGTGTTTCCTGCCGATTTTGGTGACGGGTTCTTGATTCCGAGGATTATGAGGACATCTCCATCGAACAAAGAGGCACTTACTTCATATTGTTAAGAGGAAGTACTCTTGTTTGGTGAAGATTTACCTCTTTGTAGTCTCGTCTTCTCAATAGGATGATTAATGTTATTGCAGATTTGTGGATAAAAACGCACAAGGAACAATCACATTGCCGAAACGCACACAAGGTCACTGGAAACATTACCAGGTGGCCCATTACACAGATGTAGTGTAGAATACGCAGTGGACATTTACCAAACAAGGTAGCACTTAGTAATTAACCCCTTCGCTGCTAGGCCTTTCCCCCCCTGTGCTAAGCCTTTTTTTGGCTATTTGGGGTAGTTCGCACTTAGGCCCCTGTAACCTTTTGACCACATAAGGTATCCACGCCAAATTTGCGTCCTTTTTTTCCAACATCATGGGGATTCTAAAGGTACCCAGGGTTTGTGGATTTCCCTAGAGGGGACCCAGAAATTAGCCAAAATACAGCTAAATTTTGTTTTTTTGGGGAAAAATGCGAAAAAAGTGCTACAGATGAAAGCGTCTGTTTTTTCCCTGCAAATGGAATCAAAAAAGGGATTGTGGTGCTGAAATCACCATCTTCCCAGCTTTCAGGGACGAGCAGACTTTTGTCAGAAAACCAACATTTTTTCACAGTTTTGGCATTTTTCTGGGACATAGCCTATTTTTGCTATTTTTGTGCTTTCAACCTCCTTCCAGTTAATGGTAGAAATGGGTATGAAATCAATAATGGATCCTGAAAAGCTATACATTTCTGAAAAGTAGACAAAATTCTGAATTCAGCAAGGGGTCATTTGTGTAGATCCTTCAAGTTTTCTTTATAGAAACAAACAGTTAAATATAGGAAAAATTGAAAATTAGTTGAAAAAAACAGCCATATGTGTCACCGTTTTCACCTGTAACTTCTTCTAATTATGACAGCTATTTGAAAGCAATATACCGTTACATCCGCTGGACCTTTCTGGTTGTGGCGATATATAGGACTTGTAGGTTCACCAAGAACCCGACGAACCCAGAGCCAATAACTGAGCAGCATCTTGCAATGTTTTTTTATTATGTACCGGGTATATAGCAATTATTCTGGGAAAATTTATACATGGAAAAATCGGTATGAAAGACACCTATGTATTTCTGAAATGGGAACAAAATATAGAGTTTAGAAACAGTAGATATTTGCACATTTCCGAAATTGGGAGTACCCATACTAGCATGAGGATTATAGGTCATTTTTCAAAATGACTTCTTTTTACACATTGTCTTTCATTTGGAAGGCAGAAATGCATCAAAAGTCAATAGGTAATAACAGTTGCTCTACAATTCTGTGTTACCCTAAGTCTCCCGATAAAAATGGTACCTCACTTGTGTGGGTAGGCCTAGTGCCCGCGACAGGAAACGGCTCAAAACGCAACGTGGACACACCACATTTTCACAGTGAAAAATTACCCTTTTTTTGCAAAGTGCCTAGCTGTAGTTTTTGAACCCCAGCTCTGCCGGCACCTAGGGAAACCTAGCAATCCTACACATTTTAAAAAAATAGACACCCAGGGGAATCCAGGATGGGGTAACTTGACTGGCTCTCACCAGGTTCTGTTACCCAGAATCCCTTGCAAACCTAAAAAATTGTCACAAAAAACACATTTTCCTCACATTTATGTGGTGGAAAGTTCTAGAATCTACGTGGAGCCACACATTTCCACCCACCCTGCGTTCCCCAAAGCCTTTTGAGAAAAACGGTACTTCACTTGTGTGGGTAGGCCTAGTGCCCGCGACAGGAAACGGCCCAAAACGCAACGTGGACACACCACATTTTCACAGTCAAAAATGACCCTTTTTTTGCAAAGTGCCTAGCTGTAGTTTTTGAACCCTAGCTCTGCCGGCAGCTAGGGAAACCTAGCAAACCTATACATTTTTGTAAACTAGACACCCAGGGAAATCCAGGATGGGGTGACTTGACTGGCTCTCACCAGGTTCTGTTACCCAGAATCCCTTGCAAACCTAAAAAATTGTCACAAAAAACACATTTTCCTCACATTTTTGTGGTGGAAAGTTCTGGAATCTGCGTGGATCCACAAATTTCCACCCACCCTGCATTCCCCAAAGTCTTTCGAGAAAAACTGCACCTCACTTGTGTGGGTAGGCCTAGTGCCCGCGACAGGAAACGGCCCAAAACGCAACGTGGACACACCAGATTTTCACAGTGAAAAATGACCCTTTTTTTGCAAAGTGCCTAGCTGTAGTTTTTGAACCCTAGCTCTGCCGGCACCCAGGGAAACCTAGCAAACCTTTACATTTCTGAAAACTAGACACCCAGGGGAATCCAGAATGGGGTGACTTGACTGGCTCTCACCAGGTTCTGTTACCCAGAATCCCTTACAAACCTAAAACATTGTCAAAAAAATCAAATTTTCCTCACATTTCTGTGGTGGAAAGTTCTGGAATCTGCGTGGATCCACAAAATTCCACCCACCCCGCGTTCCCCAAAGTCTTTCGAGAAAAAGAGTACCTCACTTGTATGGGTAGGCCTAGTCCCCGCGACAGGAAACAGCATAAAACGCAACGTGGACACACCACATGTACCGAAGTATTGCCAGCTAATCATGGTGTCAATACCGTGAACCTCCCGGCCCGTCCTGACGAATGTCAAATATATTTAACTAATGTCCCGAAAAGATTACCCAGTTTAATCAGGGAAGATGAACAATCCCTGATTAATAAATGTACTCAATGGTTTAGACACGTGCGTAAATGCAGATCTATAATCAGGGAAGACATACTCTCTGCCAAAAGGCTCACGTATAATGGAACAAAATCCGACTGTGTGTGCCTAACACTTGTTAACACTGATTTGGTACAGAATCTAGTGGCTTTTGATTTAAGAACTTCGCACCTGATTTCAACCAAAATCAGGATGAAACTCAACCCACCCGAAATAATCGTAAGCCATACAACATCCCGCTGGGCACCAGTCGGTACTGAGGCCTCCTCCCTACAAAATATAGATTGATGCCTAAGGAACCTTGATTCTTGTAAAGAAAAATTGGAAGAAGGCTTTTCCTGGGAGGTAGATAGAAGTAGCACAAAGTCACTCTCATTTCACAGTGCCGCCAGACTGAATGCTACCAATGAGCTTATAAGACCAGTAGTTCCAATTAGGGACGATCTGGCAAGTATTTGTGAAAGATCAGCAATTGCTCCCCTTATTCAAACTATCCAAGACAATCATATTACTTGACAGTTTTTTAGACGAATCAAGAGGATCACATAATCTGGTGATAGCAGGAGATTTTAACACCACATTTGAGCCGCTGGATCAAGAGGATAGACACCTCAGTGCCGATGAAGATGCCCAATGGGACATTCCTTTATTAGAACTGCCACCTATTGGGAAATGGACAGAGGCCGCCCTCCAACTCAAAGCATTAACCCTGGAGAGGGGAGTCAGAGCAGTAAATGGCAGAACACCTTCTGACCGGCTGGGTTCCCATACCTATTGCAACGGCATTAGAAGTAGCCGCATTGATTATATTCTCATTAATCTTGAGAACTGGCCAATTGTCGCTGACATGGAGATCTGCGTAAGAAACGAGAGTGATCATAATCCCCTCGTATTAAAACTGATGTTAACCGAACACATGACAGCTCAACCCCATACCTTAGAAAGGGTGACTGCTGATGTCATTCTAACTAATGATATGAGGAGAGTTAAATGGGCAATGATTGTGGAAAGCGAAATTTCATTGAAGAAAATGAAGGAAGTAGTAATGAGCGTACTACTTGACCTTCGAAAAGTTCATACTCAGGACAAACTAAATATCATCATTACCCAAGTCCATGAGGATATGTTCGGTAAGATTAAGAACTTTTTAAATTAAAATATGTAAAACTAACAACAGGCCTCCACAAAAGCATGATAATTGGTACAACAAAGCCTGTAGGGATGCGTATAAGCATCTTAGTCGATCTATCAGGTCTAAAGACATGGCTACAATTAAAAAGGCACGTAAGGCATACAAAACTGCGCAGACCATAGCTAAAAGAGAATGGGACGAGCTTAGATGGCAGAAACTCCTAGAGGCAAGCTCAGATAAGAACATGCATACATTTTGGCAACTGGTAAAATGGGGTAAAGGTGGGAAGAGTCAAGTACCACAAAATGATGTCTCACCTGACCAGTGGGTTTCTTTTTTTGAGGCTCAATTTGCAATAGGGTCGAATGACGGTGATGAGGTCCCCTTCCAAGTCCCCAAGACAGACACAGTAATATCCTTTACAGCGAGTGAGGTAGAAACTGCCCTGACTATAGTTCCAAGGGGCAGGGCGCCGGGTCTTGATTGCATCCCGGCAGACCTGTTTATACACGATAAAGAAAATTGGACCCAGTACATCCAGTTGCTTGCAAATGCGATAGCCAGCGGGGCAACCATCCCCGACTCCTGGAGAGGAGCCGAAATTCTACCTGTATATAAAAAGGGGGACCGTTCTAGCCCTAGCAATTATAGGTCAATTAGTTTGATCGACTCCACACAAAAGATCATGGCCAGGCTAGTGTTAAACAGAATCAAGATATGGATCAATGATTGCAACATACTATCTCCACTACAGGCAGGATTTAGGGCACATGTAAGTACCATTGACCAGGTTTTTCACTTTGTTATGATTTATTGGTGCGTTCTAATTTTGGGGGGTGGAACTATTTATGCCGCCTTTGTCGATTTAAAATCGGCATTTGATACGGTGCCGCGCAACAAGCTCTGGCTGTCTTAAATGGTCTGGGGATGCCAACAGAGCTAATGCTGCTTGTAGTCAAGTTGCATGAGTCCAACTATGCACAAGTTCGCTGGGGAACGCAGGGCAACACTACCCCCAAATTTCCAATATCAAAAGGGGTACGTCAAGGATGTGTCCTGGCTCCCACCCTGTTTTCATTATTTATAAATGGGGTGGTTAAGTATTTTACAACACACCCGACTGATGCTCCAAAACTAGCAGGCACCAAGGTTCCAATACTGATGTTCGCTGACGATACCCTAATAATATCTAAAACCCAGGTGGGGCTGCAGCGAGCATTACATCGCTTTGAAGATTTCTGCAGAGAACACGAATTAGTGGTTAATGTGGACAAAACCAAATTTATGGTTTTGCATAAATACAAAGCAGTCAAGGGTAGGGTGGTCATGAACAACGAGTTACTGGAACAAACAGATGTATTTACTTACCTCGGGATTACTTTAGGCAGGAAGCTAGACTGGAAGCCCCAGATAGATCTTCTGGCACTTAAACATCGCCAACTGGCAGGAGCCCTGTTAAACGAGTATAGGCTCTCTCATACTAAACCAGTAGGTCCTGCACTAAAGATTTATAACACCAAGGTCATGGCCTCTACTTTATATGGTGCAGAATTATGGGGATTTGAAAACTTGGCTTCGCTATCTCTGGCACAGAATAAATTTGTGAGGGGCCTCACAGGCCTTGCTCAAAACACCCCATTAAAACCCTTGTACATCGATCTGGGGAGTAACTCCCTCGCAGATGTTGCAAGATTTAGACCCCTGGCATTTTGCCGAAGATTGTGGTCTACCCCAGAATTGTTGCACTATGCCAATGCGCTTAAAAATGTAAGAGAAGCAGACACGTCCCATAAGATCAGTTGGCTAGCCAAGATAAAGTGTTCCCTGGAGGGAATGGGTATGAGTCATCTGTGGGAAGATCCGGTCGGGAACCAGTTTCCGCCCAAAAAAGAATTCAAGGAGATATATTGGGCTATGGTTAGAGTGACCAATGCACGATCATCTAAGAATTCAATATTAGTAAACAACTTCCTTGAACACAAGTTTGAACCCACTTACGAAAAATTTGGGACTACATAACCAAGCCCAGTGATAGGAAACTTTATTATCAGTTCAGGGTTGGCACCCTTCCTGTTAAATTCTTTACTAAAAATTGGCACAATATGTCTGACAGCAAATGTCCACATTGCCTTGAGCTGGATGAAACAGTTCCGCACATACTGTTTGTATGCCCCGCCTACAAATCACCACGGAGCAAATGGCTAAAACCAATTTGCTTAAATATCGGTACTAGGTCAAGTGCAACCGCTTTACGAATACTGAAAACCAATACTCAGGAACCTATTGTGATTGCATTAGCAAAATTCCTAGGATGGACGTGGAGAATACGATCTACTTTTATTAGCTAAAACAAAAAAATAAGTAAAGTGACTGCTGACAGTGATTATTATTTTTAAAAGAACATATTCCAAGATGAATTCTTGTTGTTATGTACATAATCAAAAGATTGACTCGTGTACTTATGTAAATATTTTATGTTTTATATGATTTTAGCATTTGTATGATATAAAAATGTAATTACTTTTTAGGGTCTGTACAGTACATTAGTGGTTTTATATTCTTTTTTAAGACAACTACACGATAGCGGTCCTTCTCTGACCATGATGTTAATATTTTAAGATTGTTAGAGTGTAATTAGATGATAACGAACAATGTATACACTATGTTACTGTACATGTAATGTGTCTTTTATGATCACTGATCGAAATAAAGACTTACAAATCGAAATCGAAAACTAGACACCCGGGGGAATCGAGGGAGGTATGGCTTGCGTGGATCCCCAAACGTTTTCTTACCCAGAATCCCCTGCAAACCTGAAATTTAGCTGAAAAAATCACTTTTTTCACACATTTTTGTGTGGGAAAGTTGTGGCATCACCAGGCTGACACAAATTTCCTACCTCCCAGCGTTCCCCCAGGTCTCCCGATAAACGTATTGAGGCGACATCAAAATTGCCTATCGCCTCAATACGTTTTGGGCCCTTGCCTGTCGCGGGTACTTGGGCCTCCCACACGAGTGAGGCACCATTTTTATCGGGAGACCTGGGGAAACGCTGGGTGGTAGGAAATTTGTGTCAGCCCGGTGATGCCACAACTTTCCCACACAAAAATGTGTGAAAAAAGTGATTTTTCTCAGCTAAACTTCAGGTTTGCAGGGGATTCTGGGTAAGAAAACGTTGGGGGATCCACGCAAGCCAAACCTCCCTGGAATCCCCTGGGTGTCCAGTTTTCAGAAATGTGTGGGTTTGGTAGGTTTCCCTAGGTGGCCGCCGAGCCCCGGGCCAAAAAGTCATGGGACCCCCCTTGCAAAACCAGGTCCTTTTGTGATAGGCAATTTTGATGTCGCCTCAATATGTTTTGGGCCCTTGCCTGTCGCGGGTACTTGGGCCTCCCACACGAGTGATGCACCATTTTTATCGGGAGACCTGGGGGAACGCTGGGTGGTAGGAAATTTGTGTCAGCCCGGTGATGCCACAATTTTCCCACACAAAAATGTGTGAAAAAAGTGATTTTTCTCAGCTAAACTTCAGGTTTGCAGGGGATTCTGGGTAAGAAAACGTTGGGGGATCCACGCAAGCCATACCTCCCTGGAATCCCCCGGGTGTCTAGTTTTCAGAAATGTATGCGTTTGGTAGGTTTCCCTAGGTGGCCACCGAGCCCCGGGACAAAAAGTCATGGGACCCCCCTTACAAAACCAGGTCGTTTTGTGATAGGCAATTTTGATGTCACCTCAATACGTTTTGGGCCCTTGCCTGTCGCAGGTACTTGGGCCTCCCACACGAGTGAGGCACCATTTGTATCGGGAGACCTGGGGGAACGCTGGGTGGTAGGAAATTTGTGTCAGCCCGGTGATTCCACAACTTTCCCACACAAGAATGTGTGAAAAAAGTGATTTTATTCAGCTAAATTTCAGGTTTGCAGGGGATTCTGGGTAAGAAAACGTTGGGGAATCTACGCAAGCCATACCTCCCTGGAATCCCCCGGGTGTCTATCTTTCAGAAATGTGTGGGTTTTGGAGGTTTCCCTAGGTGGCCGCCGAGCCCCGGGCCAAAAAGTCATGGGACCCCCTTGCAAAACCAGGTTGTTTTGTGATAGGCAATTTTGATGTCGCCTCAAAACGTTTTGGGCCCTTGCCTGTCGCGGGTACTTGGGCCTCCCACACGAGTGAGGCACCATTTTTATTGGGAGACCTGAGGGAACGCTGGGTGGTAGGAAATTTGTGTCAGCCCGGTGATTCCACAACTTTCCCACACAAGAATGTGTGAAAAAAGTGATTTTTTCCCAGCCAAATTTCAGGTTTGCAGGGGATTCTAGGTAAGAAAACGTTGGCGAGATCCATGCAAGCCATACCTCCCTGGAATCCCCAGGGTGTCTAGTTTTCAGAAATGTGTGGGTTTGGTAGGTTTCCCTAGGTGGCCACCGAGCCCCGGGCCAAAAGTCCTGGGACCCCCTTGCAAAACCAGGTCGTTTTGTGATAGGCAATTTTGATGTCGCCTCAATACGTTTTGGGCCCTTGCCTGTCGCGGGTACTTGGGCCTCCCACACGAGTGAGGCACCATTTTTATCGGGAGACCTGGGGAACGCTGGGTGGTAGGAAATTTGTGTCAGCCCGGTGATGCCACAATTTTCCCACACAAAAATGTGTGAAAAAAGTGATTTTTCCAGCTAAATTTCAGGTTTGCAGGGGATTCTGGGTAAGAAAACGTTGGGGGATCCATGCAAACCATACCTCCCTGGAATCCCCCGGGTGTCTAGTTTTCAGAAATGTGTGGGTTTGATAGGTTTCCCTAGGTGGCCGTTGAGCCCCGGGCCAAAAAGTCATGGGACCCCCCTTGCAAAACCAGGTCGTTTTGTGATAGGCAATTTTGATGTCGCCTCAATACGTTTTGGGCCCTTGCCTGTCGCGGGTACTTGGGCCTCCCACACGAGTAAGGCACCATTTTTATCGGGAGAACTGGGGGAACGCTGGGTGGTTGGAAATGTGTGTCAGCCCGGTGATGCCACAACTTTCCCACACAAAAATGTGTGGAAAAAGTGATTTTTTCAGCTAAATGTGAGGTTTGCAGGGGTTTCTGGGTAAGAAAACTTTGGGGGATCCACGCAAGCCATACCTCCCTGGAATCCCCTGGGTGTCCAGTTTTCAGAAATGTGTGGGTTTGGTAGGTTTCCCTAGGTGGCCGCCGAGCCCCGGGCCAAAAAGTCATGGGACCCCCTTGCAAAACCAGGTCGTTTTGTGATAGGCAATTTTGATGTCGCCTCAATACATTTTGGGCCCTTGCCTGTCGCGGGTACTTGGGCCTCCCACACGAGTGAGGCACCATTTTTGTCGGGTGACCTGGGGGAACACTGGGTGGTAGGAAATTTGTGTCAGCCCGGTGATGCCACAACTTTCCCACACAAAAATGTGTGAAAAAGGTGATTTCTTTCAGCTAAATTTCAGGTTTGCAGGGGATTCTGGGTTAGAAAACGTTGGGGGATCCACACAAGCCATACCTCCCTGGAATCCCCCGGGTGTCTAGTTTTCAGAAATGTATGGGTTTGGTAGGTTTCCCTAGGTGGCCACTGAGCCCCGGGCCAAAAAGTCATGGGACCCCCCTTACAAAACCAGGTCGTTTTGTGATAGGCAATTTTGATGTCGCCTCAATATGTTTTGGGCCCTTGCCTGTCGCAGGTACTTGGGCCTCCCACACGAGTGAGGCACCATTTGTATCGGGAGACCTGGGGGAACGCTGGGTGGTAGGAAATTTGTGTCAGCCCGGTGATTCCACAACTTTCCCACATAAGAATGTGTGAAAAAAGTGATTTTTTTCAGCTAAATTTCTGGTTTGCAGGGGATTCTGGGTAAGAAAACGTTGGGAGATCCACTTAAGCCATACCTCCCTATAACCCACCGGGTGTCTAGTTTTCAGAAATGTGTGGGTTTGGTAGGTTTCCCTAGCTGGCCACTGAGCACGGGGCCAAAAACCCAGGTGTCCCCCCTTGCAAAACCAGGTCGTTTTGTAATAGGCAATTTTGATGTCGCCTCAATATGTTTTGGGCCCTTGCCTGTCGCGGGTACTTGGGCCTCCCAAACGAGTGAGGCACCATTTTTATCGGGAGATCTGGGGGAACGCTGGGTGGAAGGAAATTTGTGTCAGCCCGGTGATGCCACAACTTTCCCACACAAAAATGTGTGGAAAAAGTGGTTTTTTCCAGCTAAATTTGAGGTTTGCACGGGATTCTGTGTATGAAAACGTTGGAGGATCCATGCAAGCCATACCTCCCTGGAATCCCCTGGGTGTCTAGTTTTCAGAAATGTGTGGGTTTGGTAGGTTTCCCTAGATGGCCGCCAAGCCCGGGGACAAAAACTCATGGGACCCCCCTTGATAACCAGGTTGGTTTGTGATAGGTAATTTTGATGTCGCCTCACTAGGTTTTGGGCCCTTGCCTGTCGCAGGTACTTGACCCACCCACGCGAGTGAGGTACCATTTTTATCGGGAGACCTGGGGGAATGGTGTGTAGAAGGAAATTTGTGGATCCACGCAGATTCCAGAACTTTCCCACACAGAAATGTGAGAAAAAAGTGATTTTTTTCATCTAAATTTGAGGTTTGCAGGGGATTCTCGGTAGGGAAATGTTGGGGACCCACGCAAGCCATACCTTTCTGGACTCCCCAGGGTGTCTAGTTTTCAGAAATATGTGGGTTTGGTAGGTTTCCCTAGATGGACGCCGAGCCCGGGGCCAAAAACTCATGGGACCCCCCTTGCAAAACCAGGTTGTTTTGTGATAGGTAATTTTGAAGTCGCTTGAATAGGTTTTGGGCCCTTGCCTGTCGCGGGTACTTGACCCACCCACACAAGTGAGGTACCATTTTTCTCGGAAGACTTTGGGGAATGCGGGCTTTGTGGAATTTTGTGGATCCACACAGATTTCAGAACTTTCCACTCCAGAAATGTGAGGAAAATGTGGTTTTTTTGGACCGATTTTTAGGTTTGCAAGGGATTCTGGGTAACAGAACCTGGTGAGAGCCAGACAAGTCACCCCATTCTGTATTCCCCTGGGTGTCTAGTTTTCAAAAATGTACAGGTTTGCTAGGTTTCCCTAAGTTCCGGCTTCGCAAGGCCCAAAATCCACAGGTAGGCACATTGCTAAAAATATGTCTGTGCCTTGTGGGCTTTCTGCCGCCCTGGGGGGGAATTGGGGGGGGGGGAGTTTGCCCCGATATGGCCCCAAGGGGGGCAGAAAGACTGTGGTAATTTTTTTGGGGGGTGGGGGCATTGGTATGCCCATTCTGGGCAGCCCCCACCCCCACGCATAAAAAAAGCCAGCATAATCGCTGGTGCCTAGTGGGCTTTCTGCCCCCCCGGGGGGCAGATCAGGGGCCACTGCCCCCATCTGCCAGCCCGGGGGGCAGAAAGACTGGAATTTCTCTGGGGGGGGGGGGTGGGGGTATTGTTCTGCCCATTTTGGGCAGCCCCCACCCCTACATGAATACAAAAAAAATATCCCTTGTTTCTAGTGGGCTTTCTGCCCCCGGGGGGGCAGAAAGGCTGTAATTTTGGTGGGGGGTGGGGGCATTGGCATGCCCGTTTTGGGCAGCCCCCACCCTAAGTAAAATTGCCCCAAAAAAATCCCTGGCATCTAGTGGGCTTTCTGCCCCCCCCCCGGGGGGGCAGAAAAACTGTAATTTTTTTTGGGGGGGTGGGGGCATTGACATGCCCGTTTTGGGCTGCCCCCACCCTAATTTCAATTGCCCAAAATAAATCCCTGGCGTCTAGTGGGCTTTTTGCCCCCTCGACGGGGCAGATTGGGGGCTACTGCCCCCATCTGCCCCCAGAAAGGCTGTAATTTTGGTGGGGTGGGGGTGGGGGCATTGGAATGCCCGTTTTGGGCAGCCCCCACCCTAAGTAAAATTGAGGGGGGAAAAATCCCTGGCGCTAGTAGGCTTTCTGCCCCTCCGGGGGGCAAAAATACTGATTTTTTTTTTTTTGGGGGGGTGGGGGCATTGGCATGCCCATTTTGGGCAGCCCCCACCCTAATTTCATTTGCCCCAAAAAAATCCCTGGCATCTAGTGGGCTTTTTGCCCCCCCGGGGGGCAGATTGGGGCTACTGTCCTGGCAGAAAGGCTGTAATTTTGGTGAGGGGGGGTGGGGGCATTGGCATGCCCGTTTTGGGCAGCCCCCACCCTAAGTAAATTTTTTAGAAAAAAATCCCTGGTGCTAGTGGGCTTTCTGCCCCGGGGGGGCAGAAAGACTGGCATGCCCAAAACACAATGGGGGGAGCAAAGGCCCTTGCCCAAGGGGCCGCTCCCCCTTCCCTGGCGCTAGTGGGTGGATCCCTGCCTGGGGATCGCCCTCCTGGGGTGATCCCCAAGCAGGGGTCCACTAGCGAAGGGTACCATTGGAAAGGGGAGATTCTCCCCTTTCCAACGATACCTCTCCCAAGTGTTTCGGTGCTCGGGGGGCTGAGATAGCCCCACGTGCACTGAAACTGAAACTCAGTTTCAGTTTTGTTTTCAATGTAATAACGACAGCGTGCCATGCGCGCGATCGTCATTACAAAGAAAACCAGGGGAGGGCCTCAGGAGTTTGGGGAAGCTCTTCCCCACCTCCCGAGGCACCAAAAAAAAAATGGAAATCCCTCTGCTGTTTACAGCAGAGGGATTTCCTGCCCCATTCCGTCATGAGCACAGGAGCACCGATGCTCATGACGGAACCATTCCGTCATGAGCATCGAAGGGGTTAAACAGTATAAAGTACTCCAATTGGGTAGATATTTTGTGCAAAACCGAGGAATTTTTTGGGATAAAGGGGCAGGTGATGTTCTGTTCTGTTGCAGTCACACACACAGCTTCTGGCACACCCACACAGACACTTAGACACCCACACACACACCCATTCTGTCACTCACACACACACACACACACCCATACAGTCAGTCACACATCCACTCAGACACTGACAAAACAACTAACAGACCCATATAGCCACCCCCCCACGGACCTAAACAGCCACTCACACACCCACATACTGACCTATACAGCCATTCACAGATCCGCACAGCTACTCACACACCCACTTACTGACCCATATAGTGATTACTGACTCATATTCGCTCACACACCCATACAGTCACTCATACACAACTCACACAGCAACTCAGCAACTCACACACCCACTCACAATTATTCAGCCACTCACACACCCATTCACACACCAACACACACACCCACAAAACCACTAACACACCATCTCACAGACCCATACAGCCACTCACACACCCACATAACCACTCACACACCCACTCACCCACTCACAGACCCATACAGCCACTCACACACCCAGAAAACTACTCACACAGCCACTCTCCTACTCATACAGCCACTCACACACCCAATCACCGACTTATACAGATGTCATCAGTGATTTCACTGAACATGTCATGAGTGATGTAATATGTAGGTCATAAGCAGTGCATTGCAGGGGCCTAAGTTACAGTTAGCTCAAGTAACTATAAATGCTGAATTTCACTGGTTTTGTGTGAGTGAAATCTGGGCCTAACTATAACGTCCCTGTAACCTTTGTTTTTTTCACTGAATTTCTAAGGTATTTTTTATTCTATTTCCTAACTATAACATCCCTGCAAACTTTGTTTTTTTCAGTGAATTTCTAAGGTTCTTTAATGTTAATTCCTAGCTATAACATCCCTTTAACCTTTTTTTTTTTTAGTTAATTTCGAAGGTTTTTATATTTTATTTCCTAACTGTAAATTGTAACCTTTGAGAGTGTGTGTGTGAGTGGCTGTATAGGTCAGTGAGTGGGTGTGTGAGTGACTGTATGGGTCTGTGACTGGGTGTGTGAGTGGTTTTGTTGGTGTGAGTGGCTGCATGGGTCTGTGAGTAGGTGTATGAGTAAGTGGTTATGTGGGTTTGCTTTTTTTTACCTTTTTGTTTGGGACTCGGCTGAATCCGAGTCCCAAAATTGCTGCCAACACTTCTTGGTTGAAGTGTTGGCAGCCAATCTGATCTCAGCGCAAGACCGGAGTATTCACTGAACGTCCGCATCCTTAGATATACAAATTTGATTTACTTTTAATATCTCCAAAACTACTGAACGAATTTACACCAAATCACAAAAAGCACACTTTCTGGACCAAGATCTTGCTTTCTGTCAAATCTGGTGTAATTCTATTCAGCGATTCAAGCTGTAGTCATGTCTAAATTCCCTATGGGAAATTGCATGGGGAAAATGTGTTTTGAGACGCCCCCCTTTTTCTCTGCCCCGCTTGATGGATCACCACAAAACTTTTAGGACAGCAGTTGAAGTGAGTGGACCAAGATCTAGCTTTCTGCCAAATTTGGTGTAAATCAGTTCAGCGGTTTGGGCTGTAGCTGTGTCTAGAGTTCTTATGGAACTCCTATGGAAAAATGAATGGGGAAAACGCATTTTGGGACCCCCCTTTTCTTATCTTCCCCCGCTTGACGGATCACCCCAAAACGCTCCATCCGCAAACTAGTAAAAAAAGTAGCATTTTTTGGAAAGTTTCGTTGAGATTCGTCAAACGGCACCAAAGTTAATAGCAACACAAAAAAGGCATTTCCTATGGAAGCACGATCCTAACTATAACTACTTAGTGGCAACCACCACTGGGTAATATATATATATACATATATTCACTGAAAAAAACAAAGGTTAAAGTGTTGTTATAGTTAGGTGAAAACTTCATTGGCAACGTAACGTTTTCAACTCTAAAAACCAATGAAATTCTGCAGTTTTAGTTATCAGTGCTAACTGTAACTTGCGCCCCACCATGCTCTGCTTATGACTTCAGATATCATGTCACTCATCACATCTTCTATGAAATCATTTATGACATCACCGATGGCATCTCAATTACATCATTGATATTTATGCTATATAGGAAAAGAAATAATTTGCCTAAATGTTTTTGAAGAAATGTCAGGTTATGTATATAATTGGTTGAACTATGTCACACAGACATGTTTTGTGGAAGAGTTGTAAGATACCTCTATCTGCTGTTATTGGTGAGAGAAAGGAGTATTTAGTGTGAGCATTGTTTAGCGATAAAGTTACATATAGAATATAATATACACTCTACTATATAATGTGTTTACTAGCGGCTTATCCTCTAAATACAGACTTTTCATTATAGGAAAAACTAAATGTTTATAACAATTGGTGCACTAAAAGGAGAAGTGTATGTTTTAACACTGACATTTTGATTCTGATTTCATTCTGATTTTTCAGTAACCAGTTACTATATCTAGAAGACAATTGCCCCACCAGTGCATGATATCTGTGAGCCAAAATTTAGTGTTCATGGACAACTTTCTTCACATAGAAATATGTAAGCAGATGAGGTTGAGCTTATTAAGAAGTATTCTCTCTACTAGAGAAGAGATATGTTCACGTATACTTGTATTTCTTGACACAGGTATACACATATAATGTTTGACCAACTATAAGTAGGAGTATGTGATGTGCACCTGCCTTATTGTTTCTAAAGATTACTTAGAGATACAGTTAAGCTATGAAAAAATAGCCCTACTAGTAGATGATATGTGCAGTTATAGACTTAATTTTTCAGCCTCTGGTTTTTAATAATTCACAATATACATAATGGGAGACTGAGTTGTTCATACCACATTTGTTTACAGAGTAACATAGATATTTTCAAGGTTTAACATACTAATACTGTACACAGCATCTTTGAATTGAAATAAATAGTTATTCGAAAACATGTATAATTAACAAATAATATATCAAACATTTTGAAATTAGATGTAGGAAAAACACTGCGATTTAAACTTCCATCAAATTGAAGTTTTCTTTAAAGTTCTCAGACAGTACTCTCACAATAAGTGGATCCTCAACTTCAATACAAGAACCCAAACGTGCACAACACTGGCAACATTTCAAAGAAAGGTTTGTCATCCTTGAACTGTAGAGGAAAAAGATCATATTGATTTTGAAAAACCCCTTGAAGTATGTGCATGCCAGACTTTATATGTGCATGCCAGAGTTTAGTTTCTAAAGAGCAAGAATTGCACATCACTACCAGTCATATACCATTTTCACACTCGATTTCTTAACAGTATATGTTACTGAAAATCAGACCACAACAGATCGAAAAGTCTGTTGATGAATGCAAGGCCTAAAGTAGTTGTCTCTCTTGGTAGGCCACATGACAACTTATCCAGAAGATACCAATTACATTTTGAAAAGCATTTCTCTATTACGGTCATCAGTATATCTTCTAGAACTTGGGTTGAAGGAAAATGATATATGCCAATTTCCAAGGTAATCTTGCTTTGAATGTAAGACAAGTGTCATTACATTCTGTCCATCCAGATTCAGTTTTCAAATAGGGGTGACCTGACATAATACTGTCTCCCTGATGATGAAAAATGATTGGTATTGTGGTGTATGTTTTGCCTCCTAGAGAAATCTGGCCTGCATTGAAGTTGGAAATTTCAGTTTTAATTTTAGTGCCATCTGCTCTACACCTTTGTAGCATTAAGATGACATATATATTGCAGTTGACTATATTCAGAGTTGTAAATAGTTCTGCTGTACAGTCTGGACATACATTATTTTGCACAGCTTTGTGTATTAATTTGATGCAGCTACCTACTGGTATATATGTTGCTGCTCTTCATTTATTCAACCTACCAACTTTTCTAAGTCTACAGTTTGAATCTTAACAAGGTCCATAACATTCTGCACCTCATTCATTGCAATGGCTGCCTCAGTATCAATAACGGGCTGGCCAATTGGATCTTGACTGTGAGATACTGAACCCTGACTCCCTTGTGAACTATCCTTTACAATCTGTGCTGCTACAGTCTCCTCTTGTTGAATCTCATCATTCAACATTTTCAAATAAGTAGGAAACACTGAACATTAAATGTGATCTTTAACTGCATTTGATGCATCTTCATAACAGCCATAATTACCTAACAGTTCTTTTTCATGGCACTAAGGGATAAACAGCTGAAGGTGAGCCAAATAATAGAACTCGCTCTTATCACCACTTTGGCAGGAGAGTTTGTCGCAGTTGATAAGACTTGCGTTATTGTGTCTAACTAAACAACCATTGCACCCAGTCACAATTTGCCTGTCAATGTTTTCTTCCACATTGTTTCTGTATGTGTAAAACTGAACTACTTCATACAGAAAGAGATTTTCGAAATGGACAGTTCGATTTGCGTAGGAAGTATCCAGTATATTTATTTTTACAATGTCTATACTATCAGGATCTGAGTGTGCAAGGTATTAATTCTCATCTAAACACTACAATACTCTGTTAAGAGTAGAGGCAAGCCCCAAACTAATCCAAATGATAGATTTGAACTTTCCATATAAACTAGAAGAACTTAATCTGTCACAAGCCTCATAAGAACTAACCTCTCTGTGAGAAAGCATCTTTAAACTGAAGAAATACAACTTCTATGTTAAAGGCTTTTCTGCAGAAATCTCTTCCCACACCTCTTTCATTTCAGTCTTTTCAGACTTTGTAATGTAAGAGGTAACATAGCGTGCAACAGGAATAGAATTGTCTGCCACAAACTGAATGTCCATACTTGCATTCCACATAGACAAAATGACAGGGTTGTAGTCATTGCTGAGTTTCGAAGCCTTACTTCTCTTAATGTTGTATGTGTTCTTAGGAGATCTGCCAGTGATTGTATGTCTGACTGCAGACATAAAACTGATTACTCTTCCTTTAGAGATAGGCTGTGGGACACCAAAGCGGCACTTTGTGTAGTATTTCTTTTTGGTTCTGTATCTGTGACAACAGTATTTGGCACATCTGTGTGACTGAAATCTCAGTGCTGTCTAGGACCTTTTTTAAGACTTTAATTCGGAATCTCACATGTTATATACTGCTCAATGAACTATAGTACTGACTCATCAGCATCCTCTCAAAATTTTGGTGCAATTATAACTCACAGCAATATGTGAATATGTGGGGCACCCCGAGCTAGGTATTCAGCCCTCCAAAAGTAGTCAGTGACCTCACCAAGAGGAGGATTTCTTTTATTGCATATAAAGTGAAGTATGGCTTGAAATCTGTGTTCAACGTACCTGCATACATTTGCAGGATCCATTGAGCATAATTCACCTGGTGTTTTAAAATGAATGCCTGGAATGTTGAAGTTAACTTCTCTGAAAAACTCATCAAATCATCCCATGCATACTCCTTACAACTTAGAGTTACAAACCAGGTAGATGCACATACGTTTTGCCACATGCACCCCAGCTCACCATGCAGACAAAACCAGTAATCATTAGTACCACGCTGGCCTGCCATGAGATTCATGAGGTAACACTCAAGATTCTCTTCTTTTCCATGAACCTTTTCAATGAACTCTCTTGCACTCATATTTTGAAAACGTACTCCTGTTTTCACAATATGTGCAACAGCATAGGACAACAGTGACAGTTCACTTTCAAAGAGAAGGTGAAATAGATGAGGAATATTTTGTCTAAATTCTGAATATAGTCTAGTTGATCTGTACTCTGAAGCAGGTATCTGAATTGGGCGATCATCATAACAACCTCCTTATCCAGTTGGAAAGAGATGTGGAAAGCAGCAAGCTTCTTAGCTCTTTTTCCAGACACTTGCAAGTTCACCTTAGGCTTGTTTCATTTGCTATAACTCTAAAGCATCACCCATTACATCCCTAGAATGAAAGGGATGAATACTGTAGTGCTCATATATCTGTTCAGCTTTTTCAGAATATACTTTGTCAAATTGGCCACTCCCAGTAGGCTTTGAAGTGGGTGGGCCTAGTAAAGTCACATGCTGATCTACACCTTTATAGAAAATGGTTTCTCTTTTCAGATAGTCTATGGCTTTTTTACATTGTCCATACTATCCAATTCCTGCCAAATCTTTACATTTTTCGTTGGGACACCATTTACTAAAACCACTAATGGTTCCTCTATTTCTCAATCTATCACAAGAGTTTCAATATTTTGTTTAAAATCTAGTAGTAAATACGCAACCTTTCCTTTTAGACCTTTCACTAACTCACTTTGAGGTAATTTTGCAGTTTTTGTCTCCATTCTGACTATGGCTTGAAAAGGGTGCACAGTTTAAATCAAAATACTCTCATACTCATTTAGCTATTTCAGTTCTGGAGGAATTGGAAACATTTCTAAGTTTTTATGAATACCTCTTGCAGGGCACGTTTAAACCACTGAATAGGGTGTTCCTCTTCAGTTTTTGCACAGATATCTCCTTGTTTGTGCTTTGTAGTGCGTATGTTTATTTATTTATTTATTTTATAGTTTTATAGAGCGCGAACCAGACCCGTGAGGGTATCCGAGCGCTTTACAGGATTAAGGGTGGTATACAAAGAGTTAGGAAGGGAGGGACCAATTGGGTAAAATAGGTAGATACATTATACAAGAAAAAAGAGCACGCAGTCTAAGGTCCCGGCTACATATGGGATAAAAACGAAAAACAGGTAGATACATTATAAAAGAAGGCACGCAGTCTCAACTCTTGAGTGGGATGCCCAGAGTGCAGGAATAGGTATCATCCGAAAAAGCCATGGATAATGCCGAAGTGGAGGGTGGAACATGTCGCTGAGGTGATTGTAATGTGATCGTTAGGCGAGGAATTTGCTCATTAGGAAAGTTGTGGTCTCCTTTTTAAAGTGTGCCAAGGACGGAAGTCTTCTGATGGCGGGTGGGAGAGAGTTCCAAATTCTAGGAGCGGCCCCAGAGAAGGCCCGATTGTAGGTTTTTTTCTTCCGGAAGCATGCTGGTTGAAGCAAAAGGTCTTTGGCAGATCGGGAGTATCTGGCTCCTCCGGATATCACGAGTTTTTGGGCGAGAAATGCAGGGGACTTGGAGTAGAGAGCTTTGTGAGTAATGCAGGCTAGTTTAAGTTGGATTCTGGCCTCTAGGGGAAGCCAGTTCAGAGCTTTGAGGTGGGGAGAGATGTGGTCGAATTTCTTTGAGCCAGTTAGGAGTCTGGCGGCGGCGTTGAGGCAGGCTTTCAATGGGGCCAGAGAGTTCTTGGCCATCCCTGCGAGAGTAGAGCATCCATATTCTAGTCTGGAAATGACTAGTGCCTGGATTGCCGTTTTTAGGTCAGAGGTATCGAGGAAGGGTTTTAGGTTTCTTAGGTAACTTAGGTGGAATCTGGCAGTTTTGGCCATCGAGTTGATATGGCCCCGCATGTTCAGGCTGCCGTCAAGGGTTATTCCAAGGGATTTCGCAGAGTCAACAATGGTAGGAGGGCAGTTTAGTGCTGTGATAGCCTTGATCCATTCCTGGATGTCTGGATTGGTTTTGGGTGGGGAGATTAGAAGAAATTCGGTTTTATTTGCGTTAAGTTTAAGCTGGTTGGCGGTGAGCCAGTGGACAGTCAGCTTCAGGGCCTCATTCAGGGAGAAAATGTCCTCAGGGGAAGAGATTTTAATGTATATCTGAGTATCGTCGGCGTACATAAGGTAGGAGATATTGGCAGAGCGTAACACCTCTGTGAGTGGTTCAAGATAAAGATTGAAGAGGGTAGGGGAGAGGGTTGATCCTTGGGGGACTCCAACCGTGATCGGAGAGGGAGTGGATAGATTACCGTTGATGAGGACTCTCTGTGAGCGATTTTGGAGGAAGGATCTAAACCATTCAAGGACGGTGCCATCCAAACCCATCCTGAGTTTGAGGCGTTCAAGGAGAATTTCGTGGTTAACCGTATCAAAGGCAGAAGATAGGTCTATGAGGATTAGGAGACAGGTTTTGCCTTGGTCGAGGGCTTGGAGGGCGTCATCCACGATGTGGAGGAGGGTGGTTTCCGTGCTGTGTCCAGGTCTGAACCCAGATTGGAAGTCATCTAGAAGGTGGACGTTGGTGATGTGTAGGCTCAGCTGCTGTTGCACACATTTTTCCAGAACTTTGGCTAGGAGTGGGATGTTGGATATGGGTCTATAGTTGTCGGCGGAAGCAGGGTCCAGCGTAGGTTTTTTAAGATGGGGACGACTTGGCCAGCCTTAAGAGAATCAGGTATTGAACCCTGTAGGAGGGAGGCGTTGATTATTGAGGTCCAGGAAGGGATGATGGCCTGAGAGGCGGCAGCTAGGCAGTTAGAAGGGAGAGGGTCATTGAAGTGATTGTTCGGGTTTAAGGAGGCTAGAATTTTCGAGATTGAGTGTTCGTCATAGATTTTAAAGTTGGACCAGTGCGCTTGGTTTTTGGGTGAGGTTTGGGAAGCCAGCGCGGAGAGAGAAGGTAGAGCTGACAGATTTTGATTTTGGTGGTGAGTTGCGGATTTAAGTTCATTTCCTAGGGCAGAGATTTTGTCGCAGAAGAAGGAAGAAAATTCCTCGCTTGATATTAGGGGTTTAGGTGTTTCTTTGGAGGTTTTTGCTAGTTTGTTGGATTGGTGGTTGGCCAAGTCAAATAGCTTGCAAGGTCGATTCTTGGTGTTCTCAAGTTCAGTTCGGAAGAATTCTTTTTTAGAGTTGAGGATTTTCTTATTGTAGGCATTTCTGGCCTGGCGGAGAAGTTTTAGATGGGCTGCTGACGGGTGCTGTTTCCAGTTTCGTTCAGTCTGTCGAAGGGATCTCCTCTCCTTGTTGAGGGATCCGTTGAACCAGGGATTCCTGTCTTTGATCTGGGTTCTTTTTAACTTTAATGGAGCAAGGTCATCGAGAATGTCGGATATAGTTGAGGAATAATGATCCGCTAGGTTGTTGACCGCGTGCACTGAGGGGGAGGGGGGAGGTCGGTCTCACAGCGCGCAGCCAGTTTCCCGTGATCAAGGTTCTTGGTGTCTCTAACCCATCGTTTGGGAATCACAGGTTGTGGTGTCCATGTCTTGTGGGTGCTAGGCAGGAGGAATGTGATAGCGTGGTGGTCAGACCAATCACAAGGGTCAATAGAGATAAGTTTGACCGCTGATTCCTTAGCGATGATCCAGTCTAGGGTGGCGCCTTTCGTATGTGTAGGGAGAGAGCAGGCTTGGGTAAGGGCTTGGTCGACCAAGAAGTCTCTGATGGCGTTGACCTGAGGGTCCTTAGGATCGTTCCAATGTAAGTTGAAGTCGCCAAGGAAAATGTCATTAGAGTTAGGGGAAATCTTGGCTGTGATGATTTCCATGAGGAGGTCAGTGAAGGTGTCATTCTTGCCTGGGGGGTGGTAAAAGATGTGAAGTCTGCACAGTTGGGAGGTGTTGTTGGAAATGGAGAGTGCGAGGTATTCGCAGGAGTCTGAAGGGTCCACAGGAAGTTCAGTAACAAGGAGGTTAGAGCGGTAGATGAAGGCAATGCCTCCCCCTTTTTTCTTTGAATGCCTGTCCAGCCTTACGATGTTGTAATTGGGCGGGACTAAGAGGTCTAGGTAGGGCGATGAGGATTCCTTGAGCCAAGATTCAGTCAAGATCGCTAAGTCCGATTTATGGCTCAGGATGAGATCGGCGACATCAGATGCATGCTTTACTGCTGAGCGGCAGTTAATTAGGAGGCCGGCTAGGGAGGGGTCAGAGTGAGTGTCAAGGGTAGGTGCAGAGACGGGTACTCTAGTTAGGTTGCTATTGACCACCCCTCTGATGCGGAGGGTAGCAGATCTGTTGGGGTTGGTTTCAACCGTGCAGATAGGGTGACAAACGCAAATGTAGCCTTAAAATTGTCTTATTTCTTTCCTGAAGTTCTCTATTTTAATACCAGTACTGTCACTCTCTGAATTAGATGGTACAACTACTTCATGTACTTCTGACTTTCTGCTCCAAAGTAAGATATTTGGATATCTTCTGATACACTCGTAATTACAGACATAGTCCCATGTAGAAAAGCTTTATTTAAAGCAACCTAAATGTCGAACTGGATTTCTAACTGGATTGTGCATTTTGAGCAATGGACAGGTAGCACCCGAAACAAGGGCAAGTACTATCACATATGTCTTTGGATAGGTAAGCCAGCGAATGGCCTTGTAGTTTAGTAATTTTTCTCACTGTGTAGAGATAAAGACTGTCCAAAATCCTGATATTCTGTTTTAAAGTTCCTCTATGAAACTTTGCCAAAAATACTTTAACCTTGTTAATTGAGTCTTGCCTTATGTTACAGAACCTGCTGCACTGCCACTCCTGCACTGGAGCTGGTGGATGTTGCTGTAAATCATCACTAATTACTTTATCTGTATTTCTAGGTACCATTTTTAGGTCTCGGCCTGCACCAGCGCTTGCGCTGTTCTGGCCGAGAGTTTTAGTAAGCGGGTTTTGGAAATGCAAACACTGGCTTTCGGCTGGCGACCAGCTTGAGTTCACGATGGCGTGCACGCGCAGCTGCCATCTGTTGTTTCCTATCTCCTCCTCATTTCCTCGTCATGGCTCATTAACTCTCTGGACTCTGATGTTTCAATCGCAGCAGCAGCTCACATTACCAACTGAGGGCCCTGGACTACAGTTACATGAAAAACAACAGCGATTAGCATTGAAATGCAAGCTTTTTTTGTCTAGTTAGAAATATTGCTTCGGTGGGTTGATTTCACCTTATATCGCTATTTGTTTTATATTGGGAGTCACAGCCTAATTACCAGTATTTTTGTCTCTCACTGTTTTTTTTTAAATATTTATTCGCGCAAAGCACAAAGCTATATTTAAGGTTACTTTTTCCGCGTCACTTCTTCACTCTATTTAAACTCCACACCCCCCACTCTTATTGTCTCTCTCCTTCTCTCTCTCTCCCCTCTCTAATTCTCTCTCTACTTAATTAACTCTCCCCTCTCTATCTTTTTTAGCCTTTCATTCTCTCTCACCCCTTTATCTGTTTCTCTTTCAAACTCCTTCATTCACTCTCTCTACCCTTCTTTCTCTCTCTCTATCCCGCTCCACTCTTTATTCTATGTACACCCTTTCTCTCTCTTTCTCTCTCACCACCCTCTCTAATTGGGCATTATATCTTCACTCTATCTCTCACTCGGCAACACAACAGCATCACTCAGCGCAACCACAGCATCAATCAGAGCCATCACAGCATCAATCAGAGCCAGCACAGCATCACTCAGCACCAACACAACATCTCTCAACGCCATCACAGCATCACTCAACGCTATCACAGCATCACTCAACGCCATCACAGCATCACTCAACGCCATCACAGCATCACTCAGTGAAACCACAGCATCACTCAGTGAAACCACAGCATCACTTAGTGAAACCACAGCATCACTCAGCACAACCACAGCATTACTCAGCACAACCACAGCATCACTTAGCGCCACAACAGCATCACTTAGCGCCACAACAGCATCACTCAGCGCCACCACAACATCACTCCGCGCCACCACAACATTACTCAGCGACACCACATCATCACTCAGGGCCAACACTGCATCACTCAGCACCACCACAGGATGACTCAGCACCACCACAGGATGACTCAGCACCACCATAGGATGACTCAGCACCACCACAGCATCGCTCAGCACCACCACAGCATCGCTCAGCACCACCACAGCATCGCTCAGCGCCACCACAGCATCACTCAGCGCCACCACAGCATCACTCAGCGCCACCACAGCATCACTCAGCGCAACCACAGCATCAATCAGAGCCAGCACAGCATCAATCAGAGCCAGCACAGCATCACTCAGCACCAACACATCTCTCAACGCCATCACAGCATCACTCAACGCCATCACAGCATCACTCAGTGCAACCACAGCATCACTCAGTGCAACCACAGCATCACTCAGCACAACCACAGCATTACTCAGCACAACCACAGCATCAGTTAGCGCCACAACAGCATCACTTAGCGCCACAACAGCATCACTCAGCGCCACCACAGCATCACTCCGCGCCACCACAACATCACTCAGCACCACCATAGCTTTACTCAGCGACACCACATCATCACTCAGGGCCAACACTGCATCACTCAGCACCACCACAGGATAACTCAGCACCACCACAGGATGACTCAGCACCACCACAGGATGACTCAGCACCACCACAGCATCGCTCAGCACCACCACAGCATCGCTCAGCGCCACCACAGCATCGCTCAGCGCCACCACAGCATCGCTCAGCGCCACCACAGCATCCCTCAGCGCCACCACAGCATCACTCAGCACAACCACAGCATCACTCAGCGCCACCACAGCATCACTCAGCACCACCACAGCATCACTCAGCGCCACCACAGCATCGCTCAGCACCACCACAGCATCGCTCAGCACCGCCACAGCATCGCTCACCGCTACCACAGCATCACTCAGCGCCGCCACAGCATCACTCAGCGCCACCACAGCATCACTCGGCGCCGCCACAGCATCACTCAGCGCCGCCACAGCATCACTCAGCGCCGCCACAGCATCACTCAGCGCCAAGACAATATCCCTCAGCACCACCACAGCATCACTCAGCGCCAAGACAATATCACTCAGCACCACCACAGCATCACTCAGCACCACAGCAGTATCACTCAGCAACACCTGAGTATCATTCAGCATCACCTCAGCATCGTCTCCGCAACAGTCACCACCACCACCACTACCACCTCAGCATCACTCAGCACCACCTCAGCCTGCTCTCGGAATCTGGCATCTGTTGATTCTCCCCTAGCGTCTGGTCGCTGCTAGTGTTATAATACAGGTACTAGTTCCCAACCTTCACCCTCCGATTGTTTATGCCCCCTCAAAAAATAAGCTTTAACAAACAACCATTGCAATAGGCAGAAACAAGTTGCCAGCATTGCAAGAACAAAAGAAAACTGAGGAAATGTTTTATTGTAAATACTTTTTTTAATATGGTCGTTCAGTTTTACATAATGCCTTCTTGGTCATATATAAAGTAACAAAAATGCTTCTGACACTTTTTTATTATAACTTTTCAGCATGCCGCACAGCAGCCACACTTCTCTACAGCACAGCTTGAAGACATTGGCAAAGTCAATAGCTCTGGCTAAACACTTATAAGGTCCCAAAGCCGAGACCTATTGGCTATGCCAATGCTTGTTTCCCTTGGTATGGCTGTACCTTGTTTTCCCTCATAAGACCGAGTATCTGTATCAATTGTAAACAAAATGCTATTGTTTTAAAAAAAGCTTATTAGCTAAAGTACGCCTCATAACTTGAGGTATGTTTCCACTCCCCATCAAAAAAGCTGCAAAAGTTGGCCTTAGTGATCAGGCACCCTTTGTCAGCACTTCTTTTTTAGACAAGAGACCAATCTATCTAAAAGTTTTCATTCAGTTCAGGATCAGAATGAATAACTTCCCTTTCAGTGCAAAAGCCTTCTCTTCAATTCTAACAAACACTTTTTGACAATTTCTACTTCCTCTCCTCTTCTGTAGCTTAATTGATTTAAGAATATTATTTATGACAGATTTGCAGAAAAACGTTTGTTTTAGCTCCTTCAATTTCTTCTTCCTTGCATTAGAGTAGTCACATTTCTTGTGCACAATACTCTCCACTTTATGTGCTTGATTTATAACTAATTTTAATGTACCATGCCATTCTTTCTTCCTTACATCCTTATTTGAAAGTGTGTTTTTACTAAATATTTTTCTAAGAAATGTTTGCGTACTCTTACCAATATTGTGTTTTTTCTGTAGCCTTCCTCCTGTACTATTTTAAGTTGTAATGCCACATCCTTTCATGTAGTAGCCACATTTCATCTTCTTCTTCTGTTGCTTGGTAGGCATTGTGAAAGATGTAAAACACCTACAGAAGAAGACCGACACAATGGAAAAACATATGTGTTGAAACAATTATGTTTTTTCATAATTAACATATTAAAAGCTCATAAACCAAGAACAAATATGACATTTTATTAATAAAAAACATCAGCATAGCATCTTTATTCTCAAGTTTCTTTACTGGCTACTATAAAGTAATGTGGTTACTCTTAAACTTTGCTCCAGTATGTACAAATAGCTTGCTGTACCAGTATATCAGCTTTCCTGAAGGGGACAGTTGTATGCTGAAGTGGGTTGGCCTGGTATTAGGTGATGTGTCTTCTTGGGGGCTGTATTTTTGCGAGTAGCTTTGTTTAAAGTGACAGGTGTGTGCAAATGGATTCACTTACCAGCACATGGTATGTATGACCTCAGACCATCATCCTTTACCTTTGCTCAGAAGCAGCTATTCTTTCCCTTGATATCTATTATTTTCTTCCCTTTTTCTAAACTACCATATTTTTACTTCTTTACAACCATGACTGGGAAAAGAAACCCCAGATTTACAGACACAGAATTGAAAAGTAATGGTGGATGAAATCATTAGGGTAGAGCCCTGCTTGTTTGGGTCACAAGTCCAATTTACAACCATTACTTAGACCAGGCAAATGAGGGACAGAATTGTCTTAAGAGTTAATGCTGTGTATGACACTGATCGGTCACAGGAGGAAATTAGGAAGCACTGGAATGATCTATGGGGAGTGTCAGATCGCTGGTCTCCAAAGCCCACGTAGTAGCCCGGCAGACTGGTAGTGGTTCTCCCAGACCTATGCACCTCCTGTCCCAGGAGAAAAATGTGTATTGAATCCTGCACACTGAAGGTTTTGTAGGAATCCCACGTGGAGTGGAGTCAGGTAAGTAAAAGCACACTACATTAACTAATTTGTAAATTACAGGTGCCCTTGAAATCAATGTCCATTGTGCTTTGTAGCTTGAAAGTCTTGAATTAATCACAGCAGATTTTAAAAACCCCTAGATATACTAATGTCAGAACACTGTGAGGGCCACTCTACTTTAATAAACTGTAATGTTGCTATGAGAATTAACCTAACCTTTGTATTTGTAACATGGAGTACATAGTGGCATGATTATGTACCATATGTATAAGGTTTCAGACATTCGTCTGAAAAATATCCATTGTATGGCCTAGTATTTAACATGAACATACACAAATTACTGTAAAGCTGTTCCACTGCTTTGTACATGCCTTCTATACAGTATAACTGTCATGAAGAAGAATATTACATTTATCTTTAAAAGTAAGTAGGTAATTCATGACATTATTGTTGTAGTCAAATCTTTATTAACAGTCCCTCACACTGTCTGGCCTTCTTCATCCAAGCCACAGAGCCTGGTATGGATAGGCCATTATGACCAGGTAAACCATACCCTTGCTACTCTTATTGAGAGTGCTTGTGTATTTGTCTATTAAGATGGTGACGGTACCTATGACACAATTTGATTTGAACAAAAAAGTATCAAGTATGTATCCTGAAAAAATGGACTGGATGTACCATTGGCCTGACATAGAAAGCTCCTAGTGTGCCAGCAGCACTATATTTCAAACACACTTTAGTGCCCCTCTAAACATGTTGTGGCCCAGCCCTAGCAGTCTGTAGGTATACTCTCAATGTACCATTTAGGTAAAATCTATTCAAATATGGAGACATCCATTGGTGCAGTAACCAAAAACAGCTACACCCTTAGGGGTCGATTCCGATTCGGGCCGGAAAAAGCACCGACCGACTCGGAACCGGAAATTATACCGACCGACACGTACCTGTGGCGCCCGACACGCCAAGTACGATGCAAGGCATGCAAAATCCGACCGACACGTACCGAACCCAAGCCGAACGACCGAGCCGCACGGAAAACAGCAATCCGGCCGGAAAAACACGCGAATCGAACCGACCGACACGCACCCGGAACAAATCCGACCGAAACGTACACGCGAACTCCAAACCGCAAAGTACGATGCAAGGCGCGAAACCACGACCGAGTCGGACGGAGGACAAGCCGTACGACCGACACGCATACAAAACCGAGCCGAAGCAACACAAAACACCGCGACCGACACGTACGCAGCATAGAAAACTGCACAAACACAGCGTGAACGAAACGGAGAACACCGTACGAGACAAATGCAGGGTCCGACTCGGTCACAAGAACGTTTCCAACATGCACAGACAGTCCAAAGGAAAAATCACACAAAAAAAGGCCAAACAAGCAATTACAAAGCCAATAAATACTGGGGGGGTGGGGACAGAGAACAAAGACACACCCACAACTCCACCCATATAAAGGACAAAAATCCCAACCATGATCCTTTGCAAATGCCATTCTACTGCCAGCACCCAACAGACAGCAACCACACACCCACAGCTCATCCCTCACACAAGCCACACACCATCAGCACACCAACAAATACCTACCTCACATACACCCAGCAAAACACCCACCCACACACCCTCACCTGCACACCAACACACACATCACTCACCATCACCACCCATCACCATGCCCCCCAAGAAGAATCACAAGTTCCTAGATTGTGAATTGGAAGACCTGGTAGACCGAGATCCTCAGGGTAGAGCCACAGCTGTTTGGCACACTGGTCCAACAGACCCCCATCTCCCAGAAAACCAAGATGTGGGAGAGGATCATCAACAGGGTGAACGCACAATCACCATGTCTGCGCACAAAGACCGACATCCAGAACAGGTGGTATGGACGTGCGCAGGAGGGTCCGGGAGCTGCTCAAGAAAGACTACCTCCTGAGCCAATACACCGGCAGTGGCCCTCCTGCCAAGCCAGTATACCTCAGGCCCTGGGAGGAGAAGGTGCGGGCCATCCTTCCGCCAGTGAGCGTCTATGGACTAGAGAACATCCCAGAGCCTGGTGAGTACACAACAAATGTACACAATATTCTGCCACAATACACACACACATCACTGTCAAGGGAGAGTCAAACCATGCACTCATAGCAATTACACAGCAACCAGAACAGAATCATCCCAAAATGTGTATGTCAGTCAGATAAACACAACACATGCCATCTCAAAGTTACATTTAACCGTGCCATCACATGTACAAACACAACTACAACTACAGCTAGGCAGTGGCACAAATAGAACTAACAAACACATCCAGACATGTAGCCACCACTACAACACCAACACACAGTGAAGACCACTGAAAGAAAGGAATTCTGTGTATGCTGGCCAAGTCAGTGTAGCCAATAGCATCATGGGAGTCGTAGTCACACATATTGCCCCCCCACAACTGTCCCATCAACACCACCATGAACCATGCGCACATCACAGGGAGTGGAGAAGGACTCACAAGATGGCTGACACTGGCTACTGCTGTGGGGAGCACAAGGCCCTGCTGGCAACTGTGCACCAACAAACAGCAGGACATCACTGACTGACATCCTGAGAGACAACTTCCACTCCCTGCAATGGAAGCACGTTCCATGGTGGGATATCTGGCTGGCTGGGTGGGAAGGAGGACTCGCACCACTGACCATAGTCACAAGCACCTCCCCTCACACACACCCTCAACACATACTCCACATAACCCACCTGGGAGAATGCAATGCCACACATCCTAACTCAAGATCCCACAAAGAACCTCCACCCTGGGTTATGTCGTGTGAAGCACAGGGACACTCTTGGGACTTTCAGCCAAACAACTGCCAGGACAACACTCCCAGCCATCCTGTCAGCACAGGCAGCCCACCCCACAGGGAAGCAGAGTCAAAAGGAAGGAAGGATGGGCATGCTGGGAAGGGGTGTGGAGGCAATAGCATGATGGGAGTCGTAGTCACAGCTCTACATCCCCCACCACATGGCCCAGCAAGCTCACACTCACGCATGCACATCCCACAGAGAGTGGAAAGGCCCATCAAAGATGTCTGACACTGTTGCTGTGTCGTGGGGAGCACAAGGGCATGCTGGGAACTGCACACCAACCAACAGCAGGACACCACTGTCAGCCATCTTGCCATTGCTCTCCACACCCACACACACTGAACTCCCCACAAAAGCAAGTAAGTATGGGAATGCTGGGAAGTGGGGTGGAGGCAATAGCATGATGGGAGTCACAGTCACAGACATAGCTCACCCCCACAACTGTCCCATCAACACCACCCTGAACCATGCTCACATCACAGGGAGTGGAGAAGGACTCACAAGATGGCTGACACTGGCTACTGCTGTGCGGAGCACAAGGCCCTGCTGGGAACTGTGCACCAACAAACAGCAGGACACCACTGACTGACATCCTGAGAGACAACTTCCACTCCCTGCAATGGAAGCACGTTCCATGGTGGGATATCTGGCTGGCTGGGTGGGAAGGAGGACTTGCAGCACTGACCATAGTCACAAGCACCTCCCCTCACACCCCCCTCAACACAAACTCCACAGAACCCACTACTGTCCCATCAACACCACCCTGAACCATGCTCACATCACAGGGAGTGGAGAAGGACTCACAAGATGGCTGACACTGGCTACTGCTGTGGGGAGCACAAGGCCCTGCTGGGAACTGTGCACCAACAAACAGCAGGACACCACTGACTGACATCCTGAGAGACAACTTCCACTCCCTGCAATGCAAGCACAGTCCATGGTGGGATAACTGACTGGCTGGGTGGGTGGGAAGGAGGGCCGGCTGTCAACCAAACACAACCAATGCAGACCATGTTCACACCCCAACAAATACATAGAAATGCCCAAATAATGCAGGACAATGTGCCACACCAATATCAACCCCTGACTGTGACGACTTAGGACAATGCAATGTACAGGCCCGCACCCAGAGGCACAGTCACAACTGTCAGGTGTGTCAACCATTGATGCCTGCAGAAACATAACATACATTGTGTGTGTCTCCCAAAAACAGGTGATGATGGGGACACAGCAGCAGATGCTGAGGAGTCCCAGTCCCAGGCTCAAGAGGATGCGGAGCTCACTAGTGTCGTTCAGCCTCTGCCCTCCTCGGACGAAGAAGACCAACCTGGCACATCCGGTGCAAGTCTACATGCAGCACCAGCAGGACCACCAGCTGCAGCACCAGCAGGACCACCAGCTGCACCCCCTGCACCCACCCCTCCAACGACTGTCAACACAAATACCATCCCTGCCGACATGGACAGAACAAGGAGCAACACCAGCACAGGGACCCTGGGCCAACCTGGGGCCATGGACACCACCACCACCACCAACCTCCAAGGTGGACCAGGGTCATCTGTGCGTGCCACTGCACGCACTGCACATGTCAGCAGGGGTGGTGGGAGGGGTGGGAGACAGAGGTCGCTGCTTGCAGAGGTTGCTGGTGTGCATGATGACCCACAACTGGTACGCATAGCTGATGCGTACCAGTCCAGCACCGGAGACCTCAGCCAGGTAGTGGGGCTCCTCAGAGACATGAAACAGCAGCAGGCTGCCCATCATGCCCGCTTGGACTCTCACATGTCCCACGTGGAGTCACACATGTCCCGCGTGGACTCACACATGTCCCGCGTGGAGTCCAAGTGGGATGCACTGCATGAGATGACGGCGGTGCACAGGGACATTTTACAATGCCTCCGCCAGATGAACAGCAACGAGTCCACACCTCCCTGTGTGCCAACAACATCTGGTGCTGCCCAAACTGCAACTGCCACAGGGAGGGAGGATGACTCTGGCGGAGAGTCCCCTGCACCGCAGCAGCCTGTACTTGAGGGCCCCCCCAAGAAGAGGGGTCGTCCGAAGAGGGGCAAGTGAGAGGCCGATGGCCAAGCGCAACTCCCAGGAAGCCTGAACCTGTTCTGGATGTTCACCTTTGTGCACAGACTGTTCACCCTGTTGACAGCAACACTACTCCCACACATTGCATGGGGAGTACAAGTTGGACCAATGTCTCAGACAACTGTGGCCCCGATACTGGGGATTCTGTCTACCAGGACTTTCAATTCACCTAGGAACTTCTGATTGCAAGATTTATGTACAGCACTACCCATCCTATGCACTATTCACACAAATGTATCACAATAAACACACTAATACACCATACTTGCCTCTGTTGTGATTCCAACGTGGGTGCTGTTATGGGGATGATGAACTGCAAAATTACACTGTGTATGCGAACTGCAACAGCAAGTACAACACAGGCATGTGAGTAAAGGCAACGTGACACATATGAGGGAGACACACCACCAGGGCTACACAACACATACACACCTAGGCCATCTGACTCATTGCCTACACTGATGTTGCCAGGGAAGACGGTGCAATGCACAGACACCACACCCATTCCCAGTTGTAGTCAAGTAGCCTACAGGTGCAGTAAGCAAATGGCAGTCAAATGTGTGACCACAGACAATGCACATCACAAAGTGAAGCACAGGTTTATTACACAGTTGCAACATGTCGTAACCACTACAGATGCAAGGTAATCCCACCTGGCAGCGGGCACACAGTCAACAACTGTAGACGGAAGGAAGTCCATGGGTGTGGCGCACATCACCTGTAGGGACACAACAGCTACCACCCTGGAAGTGCAATCACGTCGTCGGTGGACACAGTTGACCAAACGAATCTGAAAGTACCCTGTGAAGGACAGAAATGACACACAGTCAAAAGCAATGGAGTACAGGACAGAACAGCAAAACTCATGCACAATACATGTTACAAGATACCCACCCAGAACCAAGTTAGCATGTCAACACTGTTGGGGAGTACAGCCCACCTGTAAGCACACATCGCAACACACATCCAGTCAAGTAGCCCATGGACACACTCCAACAGCACCAGAGCACCACCTACACATATCATGCCAACTCACATCATTGACATGACACCTCAGGATACTCACATTCAGCTAAAGAAGTTGGTGATGAGCTGTGTGCGGACATCACCCTCATCATCATCATCATCATCGTCACTGGCATCGTGGTCCAGGCCAGGATCCTCCACAGGTGGCGGATGTTGGTCATTGTCATCCTGGATGAGAGGCAACTCCTTCCGCACTGCCAGGTTGTGGAGCATGCAGCAGATGATGATAATCTTGCACACTTTCGCAGGGGCATATGGGAGGGACCCTCCGGTCTTGTCCAGGCAGCGGAAGCGGCTCTTCAGGAGACCAAATGTCCGCTCAATCACTCTCCTGGTCCGACCATGTGCCTCATTGTAGCGCATCTGGGCTGGTGTCACAGGGTTCCTGAGGGGTGTCAGCAACCACGGCATGTTGGGGTATCCCAAGTCACCTACGGACAGACAAGTGCACATTAGCTGACTTGGAAAAGTGGGCGGAATACTACAGATCAGATCACACACAATGGCACAAAGTCAGTACACACCAACAAGCCAGGCACGCTGGTTCTGCATCTGTGCCATCATCCTGGGGATGCGACTACTCCTCATCACAAAGGCATCGTGTGCTGAACCAGGAAACGGGCACACACGTGTGTGATGGTCATGTCTGCAAGACACACCACCAGTGCATTGACCGAGTGGTAGTGCTTGCGGTTCCTGTAGGCCTGCTCCTGGGCCTGTGGTGGTACCAAAGCCACATGTGTCCCATCAATGGAGCCAATGACATGCGGCATCCTCCCCAGGGCATAAAAGTCACTCTTCACGTCAGTGAGTCGTCGCAGTCTAGGGAAATAGATGTACCGGTTCAGGAATAGCAACATTGCCGCCAAAACATCGCGGAGCACACAGCTCAACATGGTCTGTGACATCCCACCAGCAGTCGCCACAGTATGTTGGAAGGTACCGGTGGCAAAGAAGTGTAGGGCTGCCATCACCTTCACCTTGGGGGTCAGCGCTGTAGGATACGGCCGGCCAGGCTGCAAATGTGGGGACAACTGCACTGCCAAATCCTCAATCAGCTGCCTGGTGAAGCGGTACCGTCGGATGCTGTCCCGTTCCACCATCGTTGCCAGGTCTGGGAATGGTCGATGGACAGCAGGAGCCCTGCAGTGCAGAGGAGAAGTAAGCAAGATTGTCAGTCACCCCACATATGCAGCATTGAACACACTCAATATCCCAACATACATCATTATGAGGCACAACTACATGAAGTGTGCAGTTCCGTAAGGACATGTATGGTACATACATGGCCAACATCTGTCAACACGGTCCAACAAGTGGCATCAATTAGTCCCAGGTTGGCCCATTGGATATCATGAGGCCGTGTCACAGTTCCCATCTCCTGCTGCCGTGTCACAATCACCCCCCACAGTGACATGTGAGGACAGATGTGCCCCAGGCACCACAGCTCAATGACAGGTACATTCCCAGGGACCCTGTATTGCCACATGGACACTGGCATTACATGGAGTATCATGTATACACGACAGCAAAACAACCATGACCCCCACAGGTAGTGGTCCCACTTGCCACGGCAGGACAGACATGGACGTCTGTGACACACACACGCACAACATCAAAGTCCATGCACACACAACGTGGATGTGGAGACTGTCTCCCATTGTGCACATGAAATCAGAGACATTGTAAACACTACATGCACACAGACTGTGGAGGACCATCACTATTGTGCCACTGGGACACCCTGGCTCAAACATACCGTCCCACATGGGACTCACGGGGTATGTGACATGACATACACATACACCACCGTGAAATGTGACCATGGCACATGCACAGATATGAACAGTTGCACATCACAGTGGTCATGTACACGTAACACCCAGGATCCTGTCCCCATGAACACGTGCACAGCCTGGGGGTGGCTGCCCACAGGTGACACCCACAGGACAACATGTACACCAACATACACACAATAGGAAATGCAGCCTTACATGCCTTATGATAAAGTTTGGACAGGCTGTCGTGATGTAGGTGTGCCCCTTACTCCCTGGGAGCTATCTGTGGCTGGCATATGTCCATCTGAGACAGGCATGGTGACATATGCCAGTCACTTGTACAGTGATGCGTTGAACAGCAATGGACCGATCGGTGCCCCCGGCCGGCCATTGCATTCAATGTGTGCGGGTACGCGTTGTACCCCTGTACGCGTTGTACTGCAATGGACCGATCGGTGCCCCCGGCCGGCCCATTGCATTCAATATGTGCGGGTACGCGTTGTACCCCTGTACGCGTTGATCAGCAATGGACCGATCGGTGCCCCCGGCCGGCCCATTGCATTCAATGTGTGCGGGTACGCGTTGTACCCCTGTACGCGTTGTACTGCAATGGACCGATCGGTGCCCCCGGCCGGCCCATTGCATTCAAAGTGTGCGGGTACGCGTTGTACCCCTGTACGCGTTGATCAGCAATGGACCGATCGGTGCCCCCGGCCGGCCCATTGCATTCAATGTGTGCGGGTACGCGTTGTACTCCTGTACGCGTTGTACTGCAATGGACCGATTGGTGCCCCGGCCGGCCCATTGCATTCAATGTGTCGGATGTACGCGTTGTACCCCTGTACGCGTTGATCAGCAATGGACCGATCGGTGCCCCCGGCCGGCCCATTGCTTCAATGTGTGCGGGTACGCGTTGTACCCCTGTACGCGTTGATCAGCAATGGACCGATCGGTGCCCCGGCCGGCCCATTGCATTCAATGTGTGCGGGTACGCGTTGTACCCCTGTACGCGTTGTTCTGCAATGGACCGATCGGTGCCCCGGCCGGCCCATTGCATTCAATGTGTGCGGGTACGCGTTGTACCCTGTACGCGTTGTACCGCAATGGACCGATCGGTGCGCACCCATTGACAATGGCCTTGCCTGGCAACGGACGCGTTTCGAATTTCGAACGAGTCGGTTGCTGGAAATTCAGTTGGTCACCCACAACAATGTTGCAAAATCATGTATGTCATGAAGTTGAAGATTTGAAGGATGCTGTGGGCGTGTATTGGTGCTGCTATTCCATGGATTGGCCAGATTCAGAAGATGCAAACGACTTGGACCTATCACTTTGGACACAAGGCACAGTATCTGCCTCTCCAGCACATATATATTGCTGGCTGTTCCCCTGAGAGCTCACTTGCCTGCACTACATGCTCCAGGACGACATCTGCCACTGCACTGCTGCTGTCTCTGCCCCTCTGGACCCTGCAATGGCACGTACTGTGGAGAGAGCCCCAGCCTTCAGCCTTGAGGAGAACCAGGCCCTGCTGGACAGCCTACTTCCACAGTACAGCAAGCTGTATGGGACACCAGGGGAGCAGGTGAGTGTTCTGTGCACTGCCTTTCTGAATGTGCATATTGTCTGACTAGCAAGGCTGAAAGTCTGCACGCCACTGGCTAGCAGGCTCACTGAGTAGTTGTCACCCCCCATAGTGTGTAGTGACATGCACTGGACAGGTATGGTGCAGTGACAGTGCATTTGAACAAGGTTTTACTTCCCATGCAATGATACCATGTAGTGACGTCTGGCAAACTGTCCATGGGCAGCTTTGCACTGCCTGTGTACATCATGTGCCCCTGTGATTGAGACATGTATATACAACTGTGTCATGCACGGATATGTTGCATGTGTAGTAATGGCCTTTTCACTTTGTCATCCTGACAGGTTAATGCCCATCGGAAGCAGGAGATCTGGAAGGACATCGTCCGGGCTGTCCGGTCCGTGGGGGTCTACAAGCGCCGGATCCGCAACTGCCAGAAGAGGTGGCAGGACCTTCGGGGCTGGACCCGGAGGATTGCACGGGTCCAGCTGAAGCTGTCGCCTCCTCGCAGGAGGGCGGAACACGGACCCTGACCCCCTCATGCTCCAGATCCTGGCGGTGGTGTTTCCAGACCTGGATGGGCAGCTGAAGGCCAGACAGCAGCAAGGAGGGGTGAGTCAAAGACTGCACTGTGAACTCTGTATTACATGCTTTGTGCCCTCCTCTGGCCTGGTTCAACTGCCACAGTGCAGCAGTCATGTTGTCCAGGAGCCATGTCCCTCTATTGTGCACTGCCCACTCCTCATCTGATACCCAGGTGTGGCCCTTACATTCAGGGAATTGTGTCACTTGGGACTGTGTCCTTGCAGTTTGCTTCACTAAAGGTGGGGGACAGCATCTGTTTCCCTAACTCTGTTGTGGGCATCATGGGTGGGTCCATTGTTCACACAACGCCTGTGTTCGGACATGTAATCTGCGTGTTGCTTTGATATGCGGTCCACTTGCTGAGCTGAGCCACCACATGTGCCTGGGGTATGTGGCACACGCCCATGCAGCGGGTGGGAACAATGTTTGGGCCCCAGGAGTGTGCAGATTATGTGTGTCACACATACATAGCCAGCTATCCACTGTCCAGGGCTCATCCCTCATTCATGTGGGGCAGGACAGTAATGCCTACTCCAGGCCATGCAATGCACTCTGTACTCCCACTCCCGTGTATCAGCTGACACATTGTGCGCAGTGATTTGACCCCTCAGGTGTCTGCCTCTGTGTCAGTGTGCTGTGGATTAGTTGCCAGGACTGCTGGGGTGTTTCTTGGTAGGGGCTCAGCATGCCACTGGAGATGTGACCATAGGAGACGATACTTGTGTGTCACATAGGTGTTTGATCAGCTGCCCGTGCAGACTGGGGTATGCGAATGTGAAGTTCAGGCAGCTGTTCCCCATTCACAGCAGATTGTGAGGGGCTCAGGTTCAGAGGGTAGTGTCACAGGTCTCACATATGTCCAATAGGTATGACCTGGACAGATGAGGGTTAAGATGATGTGTTGTGGGGGGATGTACATGTGCACTTGTGCAGCTCCAGGACTTGCATTCCCCATGACCTACTATTGTGACACAGTGCAGAGTGTTGTTGTCTGGCTGCCAAGTTATACATCGCTGAGACAGTGATGTATGACTTAGCAGTCATGCCTCCGCCATGGCATGTGTCTACTTATTGGTGATCCTGCAGGGGAGTGACATGTGCTACATGCACACCATTGTGGCTATGGCTATCAGGACATGGGTGCATCATGGTGTCTGTCGCTGGTATGCATCACATGCATTTCCTATTTGAATCTGGGCATCCCTTTCATCCGGAAACCTGTACTGACTCAGTGGCAAGAGCTGTGATGTGTGCATGTCCACATGCCACACCGTGTCCTCTGCACTGTCCAACTACTGTGTAGTTGGTGCATGTGTCCACACTGGGGTGTTGCAATCCAACAGACACCAGACAGATGGGTGCAAGGCCATGTGGGATGTAAGTGCCATGGTTGGCATCAGACTGACAATTGGCTGCTCCTGTTCAGTTAGGGCACTTTTAGCAATGTACAACTAATGATGCCAGGGCTTGCTCTGTAATGTGCTGTGCTCACAGTGGTGTGTGCGTTTGGTGCAGGTGACTGATGTCTGTCTGTTTCCCCATTGTTTGCAGATACATCCACGGCCACGGAAGGGGACAGCTCCACGGACCAGGAGGAGCCGGAGAGCCAGACTGGGTCAGCAGCCGAGGAGTGGTCGGAGGGACCCAGTGGCACGGAGGGCGAGGGGAGCCACACCGAGGAGTCCTCAGCACCATCCACCTCAGCTGAGGACCAGAGCAACTCGGAGGATGACTCCCTTATGGAGGCGGGTGACAGCAGCCACCACACCCCAGCTAGTGTTGCTGTCCCCGCCACCACCAGCACCACCACCGCCCTCCCATCGGGCTCCCATTCCCCAGGTCCGTGGAGGCTCCCATGTTCGGGAGCGTGTCTCCTTTGGGCCAGGCACCGCACCCCCTGCCCCTGTCTCCCCTGCTGCCCTGAGTGAGGAGTCTGTGTACCTCCTTCGCCAGCTCCATGTAGGGCAGACAGCCATGCTGAGTGTCCTCCATGCGCACACCGCTCTGTTGACTCAGCTGGTGTCATTCATGGAGGGCATCTCATCGGGCATGTCTGACCTACAGAGGGGCAATAGGTCCATGGACTCCTCCCTGACGGCAGCAGTGTCCCTCCTCAGACAGTCCCTCACCCCTCCTGCCTCTGCTCCATCCACACTCCCCAGCACCTTACCCGTCCCAAGCACACACACACCGGCACAGGCACACACCAGCACACACACATCCAGCACACAGACACACACGCCTCAAACAAAACGCACATGCACGCACAGTCAGGGGACTGAAACCAGACTCACAGGGGATGGGGCCCTGGTACACACACACACATCCACGAGCACTGCGCAGTCCTCAGTTGCCTCTCCCTCCAAAACACCCTCCCCTGCCTCACCTGCAACCCCAAAGACCCAGCGCCTCTTCCTCAGTGACCTCGGCCTCTTCCCCTCCGATCCAGCTGCTCCAGCATCCAGGGGGAAGAGGAAGTCCACCCACACGGAGCAGAGTGCCCCTCGCCCCCGGACACCCTCCCCCAGGCGCAGACAGACTGAGGCCCCCACCCGCAAGTCCCCCGGAGTCGTAAGAGCAAGACCCCGCCGCCGCCCTGCAGCTCAGGCACCAGGTCTCCTTCCTCCATCCCTCAGGCCCCCACTCCACAGGTGCCCCCACCACACCCTGCCCCAGGTTCCCCCACCCACAGATATACCATCCCCAAGAGGATCCGGCCTTCTCCCCTGGCACTTGCTCTCCCGGCACCACACCCCCCGCTGCGCTTGTCTGTGCCACTGATGTGGTGAGGGTGTCCTCCCCCTCTGTCCAGCCCACCTTGCCTGTTCCCCATTCTCCTCCCCTGGTGGTAGGCACTGCAGTGGAGTCCACTACCACCCTGTCTGACTTGGGCACTGCAGTGGCGGACCTGTCCACTCCATCTGCAGGGTCCACTGCAGTCATGCCGGCACCCACAACATCTGAGTCATGCCCCCCAGTTGTGCCGGCACACACCATGTCAGACACCTCCACTGCAGTTGTCAGTGGCACCCACCACCCCTTCCCTGCTTCCTTCTGGTGAGCCCTGATCCTGTCCCTGCGGTGCCTGGCCTGCCCCCTGGTTGCCCCTCCTAGTGGATTGTCCCTGGTTTTGTGCAGGCATGCGTAGGGTGACATCTGCCACTGTCACCAAGTTTGGACTTTGACAATGGACTGGCCATTGGCCTTTGTGTTTTTTCTGGACTTTGTTTTCATTCCACACATATGCTGAATAAAGCAACTTTCTGTTCTCTAGTGCTTATGCTTCTGATGTACATGTTGTTGATGATGCTAACCATGCCCTTGCTGCAGTGATGGTGATATTTGGTCTCATGATAATGAAGTGTTACTGTGCAGGAACCCATGTGGTCCAGGGGGAATGTGTCCCATCCTGGGGTGTATCCATGTCATCCATAGCAGCATCTGAGGGTGTCATGTGTTCAGTATTTGGCAATGGGATTTCCTACTTAGATTAGCTATTTCACATCTGTGGCTTCCACCCCTGCACACTGTTGTGCCTGCCATTGTTCAATTCGTCTACTTCCCTGACCGTATGGCCATCTCCACTGGACATGCAGGTTTGGGCATCAATGGGGAAGGACTCATCCGTGTAGTCAGTGCAACATTGCTATACAAGTGTGTTGGATCTGTGCTGATGATTCCGTTGGCACTTCCATGACCAGGCTGATGTGACGGGAGCCCTCATTTGGTGCTAATTGTTGATTGTGTGACCAAGTGCTCAGCTGACATGATGGGGCCCTACTGAGGCAACACATGGCACAGCTTTCCTCACACAGGAGTGGAGTCCCCTCATGGCAGTGTGTACACCTGTGACATTGCCTGCGCCCAAGGTGTGTGTTGTATGTGCATGTCTGTGTGTTCACTTCCGTTTAGCTGTGCATGCTGTGATCCCTAGTGTTGTACCTGTTTGTGATGCTTGCTGAGTTGACCTATGTTCCCCCAAAGTCTTCTCCCTGGGTTCTCTGTGATGTGGGTGCATGGCACATTACTGGTCATCAGGGTGTCACCCATAGGTGTGTTTGCTGTCAGGGCTGAGTTTGTGTGCAGACGCAGATGGGTCACAGTCAGGTTTCCCCTTGGCACTTGTTGTTTGCCCCTGTCATGTGATTTCCAGTTTGTGTTATCTTTCAGTGATTGTGACACGTTGTGTGTGTGACTGCTGGCACTCCTCAGGGTCCGGGCTGCAATGTTGGTTGTTGTCTATGTGTGTTCTTTGTGGGTGACCTTGGCTTCTTCATTGGTGTGTGACTGTGGCTGGGATCCCATTGGTTGGTGTGGTATTGCCGTCATGTCCATGTACAGCGTAGTGTGCAGTGTGTCAGACATTCAGGAGTCTTGTTGAGTGGCCATGTGTCATGTGTTTCTGCACCTTGGTTCCCACCCACCACCCTGGAATAGTCATGGGTGCATGTGCAATGTCACCAGTGCATGTGTACTTCACTGCTGCACATTGTTGGAGGTTGAGGGGTGTGGTGTTGAGTGTGTGCAGATGAGAGTTGTTGCCCGGCTAGGCCCCTGCCTCCATGTTGGCCTTGGCTTACTGGCCATGCTGATTGATTTGTGCTTGTGTAGGTGTGATGGTAGTTTGTTGCTCAGGACACATGACTGTGGTTCACAGTGTGAACCACATTTAGCTTTGTCATCACAGTGGGATTGTAATGCAGCCCAGGGTCACCACATTGTGGGGGCCCTGGGGGTGGTGCTGTGGTGTGTCTGTGTCTTGCTGTGCCAGTTGCTGTTCCTACGTGCCTGTGTGACATGTGTGATTTGTGCTCCCTCTCATCTGACAATGCCTGCTTGCCCACATAGGGGATTTGGATCCATGAGTTACCTTTGTGTGGCACTGTATGAACATCTGTATGATTGGTATTCAGGTCTCCTCATGTGTTGTGTGGTTGCCTGGGGACACTGGCACCCCCCTCACCTGTTGTGTATGATGTGCAGTGTGGGTCTGCCTGTTTGTGTTTGTGCATCTGCACCACTGCATTGGCATATCTTGGGTGTGCCATTGGCTGTATATAGTTTGGTGGGTTTCCCCTGCTGTCCCTGGGACTCCTAGGTCATCGGTCAGCACAATGATCATGGTTTGTGTGTCCCATTGCTGCCATGGTATGGTATCTGTTCACCTCACATCTGCAGTCTCCACAGGGTATCTGCATTTGTGTGCCCATTGGTGCAAATATGTGGGTCTGCATTCTGATGGTCACTTCTGTCATTGTGTCATTGATGAATGTTGACAGTGTCAGCCCCCATGGGTGTTGTTTGTCTGCACATGGCCAAAGGTATGTCTTATTTGCACTGCAGTATTTGGCTCCCCCAATTTATGTTGCAATGGGACACATACACTACTTTGCCACTGATGTGTTTTTGTTCTGTGACCAGGAATCATCCATGCAGTTTGGCAGTTGCACCTCTTTCTTTGTCAACACTTACCTTTTGGTCACTGTGATGATGGGGGTTTAGACCCCATTGCCACAATGTTCAAAATGTGCTTCAGCTATGGACCCCACACTTACATTTTGGTCACTGTGATGATGGGGGTTTAGACCCCATTGCCACAATGTTCAAAATGTGCTTCAGCTATGGACCCCACACTTACATTTTGGTCACTGTGATGATGGGGGTTTAGACCCCATTGCCACAATGTTCAAAATGTGCTTCAGCTATGGACCCCACACTTACATTTTGGTCACTGTGATGATGGGGGTTTAGACCCCATTGCCACAATGTTCAAAATGTGCTTCAGCTATGGACCCCACACTTACATTTTGGTCACTGTGATGATGGGGGTTTGGACCCCATTGCCACAATGGTCATGGCCTGCTTGCATTGTGGGTGCCACACACATATATGTGTGGCACATGTGCTAGGGGGTCACATTGTATGTTCAAAGTCATGTTCGGTGTTGTAGGCATTTGACACAGTCTACACACGCTTGTCATGGTGTTGGGGGATGTCTTTTTCTTGCATTCCCTAGGTTGTGGTGTGCTGGTTGTGTCATGCATTGTCCATCCTATGAGTGGGGGTGGTAGTAGTGGTAGGCATCCAGCCCCCCTGGCTAAGGGTGGTAGTAGTGGTAGGCATCCAGCCCCCTGGCTAAGGGTGGTGGTGGGCATCCAGCCCCCTGGCTAAGGGTGGTAGTAGTGGTAGGCATCCAGCCCCCTGGCTAAGGGTGGTAGTAGTGGTAGGCATCCAGCCCCCCTGGCTCAGGGTGGTAGTAGTGGTAGGCATCCAGCCCCCCTGGCTCAGGGTGGTAGTAGTGGTAGGCATCCAGCCCCCCTGGCTAAGGGTGGTAGTAGTGGTAGGCATCCAGCCCCCCCTGGCTCAGGGTGGTAGTAGTGGTAGGCATCCAGCCCCCCCTGGCTCAGGGTGGTAGTAGTGGTAGGCATCCAGCCCCCCCTGGCTAAGGGTGGTAGTAGTGGTAGGCATCCAGCCCCCCCTGGCTAAGGGTGGTGGTGGGCATCCAGCCCACCCTGGCTAAGGGTGGTAGTAGTGGTAGGCATCCAGCCCCCCCTGGCTAAGGGTGGTAGTAGTGGTAGGCATCCAGCCCCCCCTGGCTCAGGGTGGTAGTAGTGGTAGGCATCCAGCCCCCCCTGGCTCAGGGTGGTAGTAGTGGTAGACATCCAGCCCCCCCCCCTGGCTAAGGGTGGTGGTGGGCATCCAGCCCCCCTGGCTAAGGGTGGTAGTAGTGGTAGGCATCCACCCCCTGGCTCAGGGTGGTAGTGGTGGTAGGCATCCAGCCCCCTGGCTCAGGGTGGTAGTAGTGGTAGGCATCCAGCCCCCTGGCTCAGGGTGGTAGTAGTGGTAGGCATCCAGCCCCCCTGGCTCAGGGTGGTAGTGGTGGTAGGCATCCAGCCCCCCCTGGGTGAGGGTGGTAGTGGTGGTAGGCATCCAGCCCCCCCTGGGTGAGGGTGGTAGTAGTGGTAGGCATCCTGCCCCCCCTGGTTAGGGGTGGTGGTGCGCATTCAGGCCCCTGTGTGCATATGTGGCATTGGTGATGGGCATCCCGCCCCTATGGTGCTGCTGTTGCTGGTGTAAGTATATTCTGCATCCCTCTGTGTGTGTGTGATGTGTCGTGTACGTGTTGTATGTGTTTTGTGGTTGGTGTCTGACTTACCTTCTGCGCCGTACGCGTCCGTGCCTGTTCCGGTAGTAAATGTAGAATATTGGTATGATCGGGACGAAGGGATTCATGGTTGGTTTGTGTCGTTCGTCCTTCTCGTTGCTTCGCGTCGTCCTCGTCGCTTCGCGTCGTCCTCGTCGCTTCGCCTCGTCCTCGTCGCTGGCGTGTTCGCCTCGTAGCCGTGGATCGTGTTGTGGCGCGAATCGGAGCTTATGTGCGCCTCTCCTGGATGCTTTGACGTGCCGTGCGTAGCGACGGGTTCGGCGCGTACGGGAAGCGCATCGTACTTGTTCGGCCGGACGGAGCTGCATTTTCCCTTCCGTGCGACTCGATTCAGCGTTTCCGGATTCGCCTCGGTCGGAGAACAGGACCTGGTTTGGGTGAGAACGGCTCAGCCGGATTCTGTGCTGTTGTGCGCATCGTACTTACTCGTTCGGTGTGCTGTACGGATCGGTCGGGAAACAGGCTTTCGCATGGCTTTTTTCCCGACCGAATGGTATTGGGTACGCCTCCGACCGAGATCGGAATCGGCCCCTTAGTGTCCAATTATTACAACTCCCATAAAGCATTGTAAGAGCTACCATACCTTCATGGCATGTCTCACTATTAACAGAGCCAAACTTTGACTCAGAACATATAAAATAAAACGTTAATATCCTGAAATAATGCATGTTTGTACTCTGCAACACTTATCTGGTAGATAACATTTCTCTGTGGTCCACTCAGAAATTTTGTGCTCTGACAACTGTATGGCTACCAGGGGGCCTTCAGTGCATTTAACTTTACAACTATGTAAAAGTATTTCATTTGCTGTGCAATTTTGGTCTCATGCATTGTAAAAGGACAATGACTTACCTGTATGATGCACATCATAGTACACATAATGTTAATTCTGGTTCAGAAAGAGCTCTCAATATTTTAAAGCTCTCCAGATCACTGATTGGGAATGACAGATACTTGTAATGTTGTCAAAAAAGAAACAGGTCACTACTTTATACTTTTTAAATTTGTGAATCTGTGGAACGATTTAGAAGTGAATAGTGACTTTTGAAACAAATGCGAAGTGAAATCACATAACCATAAATATTGAGCAAATTAACATGAAAAGCAGTCTTGGTCAAAATAGGAGTTGGTACGTACGCCTAATAATTTTACAAACTCTGATATTTAGCTTCAGTATCATACTATTACACACAAATATACTAACCGTGATCATATACTTTCCTATTGTGGGACCAGTTCCAACATCAGAATGTCCTGAAGCCACTCCTACAACTACTACCACAGTAACAACTCCTGCACAAGCCTTCAGTGAGGATGCAACTCCTGCTGGCCCTGATCTGGATGAGGAGCAGCCTAGTCCATCAGATGTATCTGGGGAGGCAGCTAGGATGAATCCCACTCTGCCCACCACACTTTCTACAGCCATTCCTGTGCCTCAGCAAAATTCATTAGTAGTCACAGATGCCTGTGGACAATCTGCTACCACAACATTGTCAGTTTGCACCCCAGTCCTGGCTCATGTTACCATTGACCACTGGTCCAACAAAATCTGCAGGTGAGCCAAGATCCAGTGGGATGTTGCCAACTCGCTTAAGGCCACAGGGCAGTGTGGGTAGGGGGGACCAACATCAACACAACAGAGTGAGCCCACTCATGCCCAAAGTTTCAGGGAAACTATGGGCCAGAATATAGTTGGAGCCACCTCCTGGCATGAAGAGCAGATAGGCCAGGTTATAGAGCTTCTCAAAAATACCAATGATGTATTGAGTGACATTAGGTCGCTGCAGAGGGAGAATTCATGGAATTATGTAGGGCTATGTGGGACAACACTACCCCTGTCTGTGGAGCCAGACCATCAGTGAACCACACACCACCTCCTTCCACAGAGATGGAGTCCCTGCAAACCCAGGAGACACCTGCCATTCCTGGAAACCATACAACTGCTGACCTACCGGTCACTCTGTGGAGGGGACGTTTAATAGGACCAGTGGCAGCTGATTGCAACAGAACCACCACAAAGAGGTGCAAATAACGTCCTCCCATGCAGCCTCAACATTGACTCTTGGGAAAATTCAAATCTTACATTCCTCTTTTGAGGACTTTATGTAATTTGGACACTTGACCCCAAACATTTGCTGCTGAACTTAAAAAGATCTCATATCAAATCAAATCAAATCAGGGGGCATTTGTCCAGCGCACACATCACTCGAAAGTCTCATGGCGCTAGCAGACGGCTCTGAAAGGAAGTGAAGTGGCTCAGATGTCAAAAAGCCATGTCTTCAGCCTTTTGCGAAAAGAGTTGTGATCAGGGACATTTCGCAGATGGATAGGAATTTTGTTCCAAGATGATGGGGCAAGAAAGGAGAAAGATCGTCCTCCTTTTCTGGCAGTATGTATCTTAAGAGGGGTGAGCAAAAATTGGTTGCTGGACCTAAGCGCCCTGCGTGGTTGGTACCAACATAATTTCTTGGTCCAGTATCTCAGACCTTTTCCGTACAACTGTTTGTGGACTAGACAGAGGACCTTGAAAAGAATTTGTTTTCTGACTGGTAGCCAGTGAAGAGATCTTAAGCAGGGTGCGGAGGGCGATCTGGGAGGAAGATCCAAGACCAGCCTTGCCGCAGTGTTCTGCAAGATCTGTAGTCTGTCCAGAAGGTTTTCGTTAATTGAAAACAGTAGGGAGTTTCCGTAGTCCATTCGGTTTATTATCAGCCCTTGGACTAATGGTTTCCTGGCCTCCACTGGTAGCCACTTGAAGACCTTCCGAAGGCTACGCATTACTCCAAAACACGTGCCAATGATATGGTTGATCTGGTTCCTCATGGACAATTGATTGTCCATGTGGAAACCTAGGTTCCGCACCATCAGTGTGGGGGTGGGGCAGAGGCCAAGATGGGATGGCCACCAGTCGGTGGACCAATGCTCCTGTGCTTTGCCAAAGAGCATGACCTCGGACTTGGCTCCATTTAGTTGTAGGTGATTGGAGCTCATCCACCTGTCGATGTGGGATAGGCATTTGTTGAAGCGTAGCTGTGTTTCAGTAGGATCTGGGCCGATAGTGACCAGAATTTGAGTGTCATCTGCGTAAGATATGACATCAAATCCATAGGATCTGATCACCTTGGCCAGTGGGGTCATGTACAGATTGAATAGGGTCGGGCTCAAAATAGAGCCCTGTGGTACTCCCATCTTGACTGGTCTCTCATGTGAGAGGTTGTTGCCGATCTGTACTGTTGTCACTCGGTCGGCTAGGTAGCTCTTAAACCACTCGACGGCCGTGCCTCTGACACCTATCTCCCAAAGCCGATGTTCTAAGATGCTGTGGGAGATGGTGTCAAAGGCTGCGGACAAATCGAGCAGGACGAGGATGGCTGACTGATGTTTGTCCAAGGCCAGCCTGATGTTGTCTGTTACCTCGACCAAGGCAGTCTCAGTGCTGTGGGCCGCCCTAAAGCCCAATTGGGAGGGATCGAGCAGTCCCTGACTCTCCAGATGGTTAACGAGCTGCTGGTTGATCAGAGATTCTAGTATTTTCCCGAAGTAGGGAAGCAGAGAGATTGGGCGGTAGTTGGAGAGCAGCATTGGGTCGGCAGTGGGCTTACACCATGACTGTCAATTCTATGTCTGACTAAATGTTGATGATATTTTGCTTTGTCAAGAAAAGGTCTGTTTTGTTCTCCACTTTACCACTTCAAATAAATATATGTTTTTTTTTAATAAATCACAATTATTCTCACACTCAATGTTGTTTCTTGTGACTTATAAACTCCTTTGTGTGTTATGAAATTGTGCTGTGTAAGTAAACATCTTACCTTCTCTCCTATATCTGGATGACCATCATGCAATGTTTATGCCTATAATAGTAATGAAATCTCAACTATTACAACATGCACGCAGACCATTTTACAAACAGTAGTACATTTATAATTAATTGGTAGGGACAAACCATTTTTCAGGTTTAAATACTTAGGGCCTGATTAAGAGTGGTCCGTTATTTTCAGACTCCTGCTAAAACACCTGTTTGCGCAGGAATTGGCGTTACGAGTTGTATTATTTAATGCATACGGAATTTATCGTATGCATTAAATACCTCAACCTTCGTTAAATTTTGGCAGTTCAAACCTGCTGAAATTTGGGGGGCATGGCTTGGGAGCCAACGATGGCAGCCGCTCTGTAAGAGAGCTCCGCAACACAATGCATGAAATCTGTCCTATACCGCTAGCAAGCCCAGGTCAATCCCTATGATGCAGCAACACTATGACACCCGCTGGGGCCCTGCCGGAGATTGGTAGCGGAGAGGCACTGAGCGGCTGCCACACGGCAAGAAGCAGAAGATTGGCGGCACACCCCGGAGAGTATCTCCTTGTCGACCGGGGGGGGAGTGCCTCTGTCACCCCCCCCACCAGCATCTTGTGCCTGGGAGCCACGTCAGCCCATTGAGAGAAGCGGCCGGAGCCACCGGGCCTGGTCATGCTCCCGAGCGACCATTACTGGGCATGCCAGGCAGGCGGGTCATAGAGGATTCTGACTGAAGCACCAACCCCTGGGACTGCCTCTATCTTTACTGAGCTCTGAATTGAGGCACAGGGATTAGATCCTGGTGGTATGTGAGGCATGACAGCCTCCCTCTGGGTCCAGGGCACACAGCAGCCACTATGGGCAAGGCACAACTCCTGGAGCCGTCGGAGGCTCGTTAGAAGGCTCACTGCACAGCCCTGATACCTGAACCCCACAACCTATGAAGCCATTGCTGAAGGTGGCCCCCCCAACTCTTTGAAGGGAAGGACACTTTCCTGAAGTGGGGCCACCAGTGCTGGCCTTCCAATCTCAGCGCAGGCATTGGGTGGGAGCTCTAGCTACTCAGCACCCCCTGCTGCACCTGATCCACCTGTCCTGCATGACGCCTCTGGGGCCTAGCCACTCCTAGTGGATCGCCCTTGATGGGCAGAATAATAGAGCTGTGTGATGTTCACTGGCCCGCTCTGTGTAGGCCCGGCACTCAGGAAGAGAGTTAAGACAAGGTACGGGGCGGCATATGATACTGATCCCTACCCCCAGAGTAGTGTCATATCGGATGAGGCTTGGGCCAGGCCCCAGTTGGGTTGCCCTCCTGCAGAGGACCTTGTGACAGGAGGGGGCCACTGTGTTGCCCGTGATTGTGTGGAAATATACCTTTTTAGAGGTACACTGGTGCAGGGTCACCCTTTTGTCCACGGGTTCAAAAACCAACAAAGTAGAGATCAGCACTGGAGTAGGAATAAATAACAAGTTTATTAATCACTCATGAGTGGGACCACGTCCACACAGCACTCTCAAGTGCTGGAGGAGGCAGTACACTGAAGTCACAGAACACAGGGCTTTTATACAGTTTTTCTGCAGTGTAAGCATGTGAACAGAAATAGGGAGAACAATTTTAGAAATAGTTTTCAGCAAACAAGGGCAGATGAATAACCACTTGGTCAGCAAAGTGGGAGGGGGAGCAGGAGTGCTTATGGCAGCAGTAAATGATTGACAGTTAACAGGTGTACTGGCAGCTACAAACTCTCAGCACATACATTGCTTTTAGCTGAGTCAGGAAGTCAACTAAAATAGATAGCACAGGCAGAGTGAAAAGAAGAAAGAATGACGAAGGAAACTTAAATGGACACCACAGCCAAAATGGCTGCAGCTTATGCCAAGTAAAATATTACACGTTTTCCACAGACGGCCCTTTTGGCATAAGCTAAGACATTTTCTTATGCTTTAAAAGGGGTCCGATAAATATCATGTATATCGATCAGCATCATATCGCTGACTTCTCGGTCTATTGCTAAACGGGCATTTACATTTTGGACATTTGTAAGCGCCTGATTTTCCTGCTATTCAAAGCCGCACCAACAAAGAAAAAGAGTCCCAGATTAAAGTCAACATATTGCTGTAATGCAGTGTCAGTTTGATCCACTTCATCATTATTTATAGTTCTTTTGAATCGGTTCAAGGAAATGTCATTAAACAGTTTTTGATCTTTATGATAAGATGCAGGTGCTAGGAACACAGGAGGAAGCAAGAAGGACACGTAGCATGTTCCGGACCATCCAATTGGTAGATGATACAAGCCTTTACACCCACAAATGAAATAAGTGTTGTGCGAGGATAGAAAACTGCTATTGTTCGTTCCAGTAATGTTCAATACTGTGGTACAGTCACTTTTTCCCACGGGGATACTACCAAAACTGCTCACACAAAGATTTGCTCGGGCTCTAGTAACAGCGATGACAAAAGGCCCGTTACCCTTGGCCGTTCGAGTGTTGGGGAAAACATAACGTGTGGAGGAATTTCCTCTATGATACTCCTCCATTTCCCATACAGTTCCTTTGGCTTGTGGGTCCCCTTCCTCATCGGGGTAACAGACTTTGTTCATTAGAGGCATATAGAAGTTTGAACCAAGCTGGGCATGAGCCATTGTGAGAGAATGGCAGCGGTGACAACGGGATTCCTTTTATGTTCTGATGAGGAGGAATCTTGCCACAAACCCAACAGTTAGTAGCATTGCTTAGCTGGTGTGTCTGATGCAACATTTGAAGAAATGAATTGTTTCTCAGATTTTGCCGGTATCCCAGTTCATGTTGCGGCAAATCAAAATGATGGTGCTCTTTTGCAGCAAGTGATGTAACAGTAATGTTAGGTAAGGAGGCTCCAGGCATTACTTCCTCCACTACCCACATTACAGTAGCGATGATGGCAGCAGTCAAAGTCAGACCAAGGATGCAGATTGTACAGCCGTTGCACATTGTCGCAGCGATCTCCTTCTTCCTAGGCGAGCTCATTTTCATCGGCAAACAACAAAATAGATGATGCCCTAAGGTCCTGGGCAGGCGTTGGTTTCTTCACTAACGTTGAGACGAGTAGTCACTAAAAGGCTACCCCCCTTTGTAGTCAGTCTTTAACCACCCAGGACAGTGGCTCAAACAGTCTCTTTCTGCGCTGAAATGTCTTTCTTCCTGGATCGAAGCAGATATCTAGATGTACCAGGGATCGTGTGGTCCGGGAAGACTTCCTCAGGTCCTTCAGGTGACGCAGCTCGTCCTCTCTCGGTGACCAAAATGTTGCGATGATCTGTCAGCATAGCAGGGCTCACGAAGGAAGAGCTTCCCGCACCTGCAGATAAATAGAAGACAAGCTGTCAGTTAACTGGAACAAACAGTCACTCATCAACATGTCTGGGGTACCTAATACTGGTGCAGAACAAAGGGCTTGGCGTAACTGTTGGAAGGCGCTCTGGCACTCAGCAGTCCATGGGAGGGGCAAAAAAAAGGGACAACAAAGATCAGAATCTTTCTTTGTGTATTTGTTCCACAGTGTACTGTACATTATGGAAGAAATACCATATTTGACATATATGTCTTTATTAGGTGTCCCCTCTGGGGGAGCCGGCTGACCCTTTTTTTTTTTTCAAGCTTAATTTGGACCACCTGTCCTGCATGACGCCTCTGGGGCCTAGCCACTCCTAGTGGATCGCCCTTGATGGGCGGAATAATAGAGCTGTGTGATGTTCACTGGCCGGCTCTGTGTAGGCCCGGCACTCAGGAAGAGTTAAGACAAGGTACAGGGCGGCATATGATACTTATCCCTACCCCCAGAGTAGTGTCATATCGGATGAGGCTTGGGCCAGGCCCCAGTTGGGTTGCCCTCCTGCAGAGGACCTTGTGACAGGAGGGGGCCACTGTGTTGCCCGTGATTGTGTGGAAATATACCTTTTTAGGGGTACACTGGTGCAGGGTCACCCTTTTGTCCACAGGTTCAAAAACCAACAAAGTAGAGATCAGCACTGGAGTAGGAATAAATAACAAGTTTATTAATCACTCATGAGTGGGACCACGTCCACACAGCACTCTCAAGTGCTGGAGGAGGCAGTACACTGAAGTCACAGAACATAGGGCTTTTATACAGTTTTTCTGCAGTGTAAGCATGTGAACAGAAATAGGGAGAACAATTTTAGAAATAGTTTTCAGCAAACAAGGGCAGATGAATAACCACTTGGTCAGCAAAGTGGGAGGGGGAGCAGGAGTGCTTATGGCAGCAGTAAATGATTGACAGTTAACAGGTGTACTGGCAGCTACAAACTCTCAGCACGTACATTGCTTTTAGCTGAGTCAGGAAGTCAACTAAAATAGATAGCACAGGCAGGGTGAAAAGACGAAAGAATTACGAAGGAAACTTAAATGGACACCACAGCCAAAATGGCTGCAGCTTAGGCCAAGTAAAATATTACACGTTTTCCACAATTGCAGGGGAGCTTCATGGGGCAAAGAATACATAGCAAGGGGAGCAACACCTTCTACCAGGCTACCCCATCAGACTTGCTCTATGGGCAGCACTGTCCATATGATGTGAGGCGGGGATGGCCACCCTTAACCCACAAGATGCTGGGCGCTTGACTCTTATCCCAGCACATCAAACCCCCACTATGGCATGGACAAGCCCTCCGCCCCCACAGTGCAGCAAAAGATAGAGAAGTATTCTAAGAACACAGCATCATTGGACAATGCTGGTGCTGTGGGAGGAGGGGACACTTCATCGGAGGGACTCCAAATGGCCTTTAGCCCACAAGCGATCCAGGACCTCAAATAAACCGTGTAAGGCAAAATGGGGGAACTGAAAGTAGACCTATCCTTGAGGCAAAACCTGTGGAACACAGTAGACAGTGTCACAGAAGTAGAGGGTGTAATCTCTGAAACCGAAGACACTATCAAATTACTCGAGTCCCGAATTGTCTCTCTGCAACGCATGGTTAGTCATCTGCAGGATAGAGCAGAGAATGCTGAGGAATGGTCAAGGCACAACAACCTACACATTGTGGGCATCCTGGAGGGGGCAGAGAGGTCTGCGCTGACCACATTCATTTCGTACTGGCTGAAGAGCTGAGTGCCAGCCTCAGAGGTATCATCCTTCTTCTTAATAGAAAGGGCACACAGAGCCCTCATTGTGAAACCTCTTATGGGTTCCCCGCCTCGCCCCTTCATTGTCCGAGTACTTAACTATGCTGATCGAGGTAGCACACAGGGTTGGGCCTCTTACGTTTCAGTCCTCTCCAGTGATGATTTTTCCAGACTATACGATGAAAGGCCAGCAGCAGTGGAGATCCTTCCAGGTGGTTAAGAAAAAACTGAGAGCCATGAACATCCAATATATGGTCATCTTTCCGGCTTGCTTGAAAGTCATCTTCCAAGAAAAGACCCTGTTCTTTGGCACTCCAGTAGCGGCCTGGGACTGGGCGGAGGTGCGGCCCAACCTGCGTGGCCGTGACCCATTTCACATGGGGTGGAGTGGGGGAGGGGAGACAATAGGGGCGTGTAAGGATGAGCCACCCCTGCCCCCTCTTAAGAATCCCCTGGACCCCAACCCAGCACCCGTAACCCATTCAGACTTACCTTTCCATCTCCAGACCGACGACCTGTCCCGTGGACCCGGTGTCTATGAAGAAAAGAAAAAAAAGGTCAAGGCATACAACGGAGAGGCGTGGACAAAGAAGGAAGGTGGAGCCAGGAACATAGAAGACCAATCAGCAACGAGCACGGACCTGGAGGGACGGACGCTCGGACCTGGGGCAGAAGGTGGAGGAAGGCGGAATCCGGAAGACTCCAGAAAGGAAGGAGGAGTCTGGACTCAAGGGTTTAAAGGGGAGGAGGACGAAGACACCGGTGTAGAAGAAGAAGACGGATGTCCAGGTTCAGCAGCCGAAAACTGGAGAACAGCGCAGGAGGACGACGAGGCTCCAGAAAGGTGGAGCGAAGAGTGGTAGTCGCCCTGGGAAATCTGAAGTTCCTGCCGCAACTCGGGGGGAGTTGCGGCTTTACCCGGTACGTGAGAAAGGGGGGGTGACAGTAGCCTTGGGGTTGTACGGGGTGGAGAAGGAAAACGAAGGGAGAGAAGCTTAGAGAGGCTCACGACGAGTGGTGTGTAGGGATCAAAAAGAGAGTCCCTGATTCAATACCAATGTTAATGATTGAACTCAAAAGAAACATGCAGACTTAAAGGAATAAAAGCAAAAGACAAACATATATACAAAGAGTATAAGCAGAAAGGATTAAGGCAGTAGCTTAAGGGAAGTCATAGAAAGGATTCAAGAAGACTGAAAGAAAAGTCCATGTAATTTGTTGGAAAAACAAGAGAATAAAGCGACACAGATTTAGTTATACGCATGTGTTTATTTTTCTCTCTCTTCTTTTGCACAATATTTTCCCATATTTCTCCACCCCTTTATTAGAGGGTTAGATGCTATAAAGAATTAAGGGGTAATTACTCAAGAAAAGCGTTTTTTTTATGTACACCTGGGTGTGGTGAGGGTCTTTGTCATTATTGAACTTAATAGACAGACCATTTTACTTACCTCAACTTCCTTGTGTTCTTTCCTGGTACCCGGGGACGACGCATCACTGGAGACCGGACCTGGGACCTAAGACCTAAGAAAAGGGCAAGAAGAAAAGAGTTTCACTAAGGAATGAAGAAGTCCTGACAAACCAAGAACAATTATCAGAACCAAGACATATTTTTCTTTGTGTGTTACATTGACTTCTCAAAATAAAAACGCCAAGATTAAGAAACACATACGGCCTCCCAGGTTTATTTTCCGCCCATCCCTTACAGGGCGGTAGGGACGGAGGTCCCCGGGAAATTGGAACACAGCTCCATAATGCAGAACTCAATGATGAGAGCACAGGGCTTGCTCGCATGGTCCAGAAGGGTCCCCAACGTGGTGGCGGCCTCCTGAGTAGACACAGAACTCACGCAGGATATGGTGGACACTTAGGGGTCGATTCCGATTCGGGCCGGAAATTTCTCCGACCGAGCCGGACCCGGAGAGATTTCCGACCGAATCGGACCCGTGCAGTCCGACCGAACGAGTACGATGCGTCCGTATGTTATCGGACTCGAGTCGGTCGGACTCCCATTGAAGTCAATGGGAGCCGGTCGTACAACGCGTACGCGGGCTCCCATTGACTCAATGGGTGCGAGTCGGACAAGTGCGCCCCCTACAGCGGGTACGCGGCGAGCGATTCGCGCCGTACACGCACAGGTAGGGGGACCCATGGGTCCCCCTGTGTGCGACTCGCGCGGCTACGCGTACAGGGGGTCCGACACGGACCCCCAAAGTACGGCTCCGACAGCTCTTACGAGCCGGACGGCGCGGCTCGGTCGGACTGCTCGCGGCGCGCATCGTACTTACCCGGCCGGGAAACGTCTCCATTGCGCGGTGCGAGTCGAGTCCGAGCGAGTCGGTCGGAGCGGTTCGAGCCGGGAGCGAGTCGGTCGGAGCGGTCGGGATGCCCGGACGAGTCGGTCGGCGATTTCGCATCGTACTCGCTCGGCCGGACCCGCATACGGTTCGGTCGGGAAACAGGGCTCCGAATCGGATCCGGTAAAGCCGAATCCGATTCGGAGCCCTACCGGCCGAGATCGGAATCGGCCCCTAACTGTTTGTTGCCCTTCCAGGAACCTCCAGCTTGATATTAGCACTGGCAGATGTACAACCACTTCTTCTTGGAATGGGTGGTGAGGCTTGGGGAGGGCTGGTAACCCAGGCCTCGGGCGGTTTTAACCTATGACTTTGAGTATTTTGGGGTTAGTGGGGGAGGGGTTGGGACATGTTTGGGAAGGGGTTGCACGATAAGGGAGATACACATCTCAGGCTAACCCATTTGGCTACTGTCCCTAGTTGTATCACAAGAGGTACTTCTTGTTGGCGAAGTATGGGGTGGACCCAGCCTATTTAGTGGAGGGGTGGGTTATGGGTCGACTGCCTCCTACACCTACTGTATGGCGGTGACATACCGCAGTCCCTTCCTCCTCCAGGCAAGTGACACTGTCCTCTTGTAATGTAGCAATGAAGGCCATGGGATGGGCAAACTGACTCACGCTGGAGATCCCGCTAAGGAAGGCGACCAGACTCCCCTAGGTGTCTGTGCTCCGTGGCTTTGCCAGATGAGCTACCATAGGCATAACAACCCTGGGAGATGTGATTAACAATCGGTGTATTAAGTCCTTTACGGAGCTGCACCCATAATATCATAGGTACTGCACCCAGATTTTTCCCTACCTCCAGTTTCGGCTTGTTCTCACACCATACTTATTGACATATGCCGATATTCCGGAGTACTCACACCTGGAGGTAAAAATCTTACTTACAGACATTAAAGACCATAAACTGGCTGTTCTCAATCAGGCACTAGTATATAATCAACAGGATCCTATGACAAAAGTGAGGCAGGTGTGGTCTCACGACCTGGGTCCGCTTGAGGATGAGGACTGGAGGGAAGCAGTGGTGGCCTCTCAGTTCCACCTTATACAACTTAAATTATTGATCCGCACATACCTCACAAGAACACAGCTCTTTAGAATGGGGCTTATTGACTCGGTGTTGCCTGCGCTGTAACGATCCCACGGGGGACCTATTGCACACTTTCTGGGGTTCACTGACACAACATCGATGTAAAAAATATCGATGTTAAAAATATCGACTAAAAAATATAGACAACAAAAATATCGACTCCTATACTTAAACAGATAAGTACCAAAATATTGACTCAAAAATATAGATGTAAAAAATATAGATGTATAAAATATCGACTTTTATATAAATATTAAATAAAATATATATTAAATACATTAAATATTAAATATAATATTAACAAAATGAAATAAATTTAATTTACATTTTAATAAAACATAAATAAACTTGATAAAAAAAATAAACACACAAACATAATAAATTATACATATATATTTACTTTAAAACAATTAATAAACTATTATTTTTAATTTATTTTAAAAGTTTAAAATAATATAAAAAATAAAAATATACATTAATGATTTAAAATAGAAAAAAACAAAAATCTATAATAAATGAAAACATTAAACTATTAGAAAAATATTTAAACTTAAATGTCACAATACAATCAGTGCAACAATAGGGAAAGTGTTGGATAGCAAAGGGGTAAAAATAACTATTCCCACTCCAGTGAGTGCAAAAGTAGTGTAAGTGTTGGATAGCGGAGGAATTAAATTTACTATCCCAACTCCAGTGAGTGCAACAGTAGGAAAAGTGTTGGATAGTGGAGGGGTAAAAATTACTATTTCCATTCCAGTGAGTGCAACAGTAGGGAAGGTGCTGGATAGCGGAGGGGTAAAAATTACTATTTCCACTCCAGTGAATGCAACAGTAGGGAAAGTGCTGGATAGCGGAGAGGTAAAAATTACTATTTCCACTCCAGTGAGTGCAACATTAGGGAAAGTGTTAGATAGCGGAGAAACAAAAATTACTATTCACACTCAAATAGATAAAAAAAATAAAAAATATTAAAAATAAAAAAATATTAAAAATAAATAAACAACATTAAAAAAATTAAAAAATCAAATATCTTAAACATAGAAAAAGAACACATATTATAATATTAATTACATATAACAAACCCTACAAATATTATATAAAATAATAAATACATTTATAAAAAATAATTCTTTTAAAGTAGAAAATATTTACAAACAAAACAATTAATTAAAACATAAATGTATTTATTTTATTTCCTACCCTATAACACAACACCAATAACAGAACACTTCAACATTTTTAATTAAATGTATTTCCATAATTAACATAATTAATAATCAATTACAAAAATATTAATAAAAAAAAAACTAATAAACATTAATTGACTACACACACTTTAACACTATAATATCCACAACACACACCAAACTTAAACTATAAAATTATAAAACACAATTAAAACTTATTTTTAAATTAAATACTATTAACAACTAATAATTAAATAATTAAAATGTATTTAATGCCCACCCTTTACCCCTTTAAAAGGAAAAACAACACACAAAAAAATAAACAATTACCCAAAATAAATATCAAATAATTAACATTAACAACTATGGGGCCGATTCCGATCTCGGCCGGTAGGGCTCCGAATCGGATTCGGATTCACCGGATCCGATTCGGAGCCCTGTTTTCCGACCGAATCGTACGCGGGTCCGGCCGAGCGAGTACGATGCAAGCACCCGCGAAATCGCCGACCGACTCGAACGCGGCTTCAACACGCTCCGACCGACTCGCATGGACACGACTCGCACCGCGCTATGGAGACGTTTCCCGGCTGGGTAAGTACGATGCGCCGTCCGGCTCGAAAGAGCTGTCGGAGCCGGACTTTGGGGGTCCGCGTCAGACCCCCCTGTACGCGTAGGCACGCGAGTCGCACACAGGGGGGACCCATGGGTCCCCCCTACCTGTGCATGTACGCCGCGATGCGCTTGGACGCGTACACGCTGTAGGGGGCGCCCTTGTCCGCCTCGCACCCATTGAGTCAATGGGAGCCCGCGTACGCGTTGTACGACAGGCTCCCATTGACTTCAATGGGAGTCCGACCGACTCAAGTCCGATGGCATGCGTGCGCATCGTACTCGTTTGGTCGGACTGCTAGGGTCCGATTCGGTCGGAATTCTCTCCGGGTCCGGCTCGGTCGGAGAGATTTCCGGCCCGAATCGGAATCGGCCCCTATGTATTAATTAATTAAACACAAATTACTTCCCACCCTTTACTCCTATAAACACCACAACACACACCTAAAATTAATTACACAAGTACCATAATTAATTGCCAATTAATTAATTAAAATTAATTAACAACCAATTATTAATTCATAAATTAAAAATAAATTACTTCCCACCCTTTACACCCATAAACACCAAAACACACACCTAAAATTAATTAAACAACTACCATGATTAATTCCCAATTAAAATTAATTAACAACCAATTATTGATTAATTATTAATACATTACTTTACACATTTAACACTATAACATCTCAATTAAACAAATATTAATAAATAAAAAATAATCAATACATTTAATATAATTAATTTACTTCCCACCCTATTCCCCTATAAACCCACAACCCGCTACAGAACTAAAAACGCAAAATTCAAATAAAATAAAATTAATAACTACTAAAAATGTAACACATATTGTCATGTGGTCACTAGGGACATTATCGGCATCTTTAAGTTAGCATGAGCCCGGTTGCCATGATGCTGCTTTTGCGCCCACCACTACATGTCTTTATTTTTTGCAAGACTCTGTTTATGCCTTTCACATGAGAACTCTCTGCTGTGCTCGTTCACTGCCTGTTCCTGGAGTTTAGTCTGAACATTGTGAGCAAGGTCGATAAACATTGCCTCTTGTTATTCTGTTCTGGTCAGGCCCTAGCACTTAGATAAAACATACACATGCCTCTGTTTTTGCTGGAGACTCGTACTTTGATATTATGGGGATGCATGTTTAGGTGACACACACTTGGAGAGGGACCTTTCCAGGGAGAAAAGCAACCTGCACCTGTGATGTAGTAATACGATCTATGGCTTGAGGTATGGGGTCTGCTGACAAAGCCCGGAGATTTTCCATTATATAGTAAATACTTCTGCTTACCAAGGGGAGGGTGGTTAGGCCTTGTAGTCCTTTATCCACTGTCTTTATAGAATGACATCTCCCTTTATGATTTATGGCCTTGCTGCAATGAAAACTGTATTGATATTATGCATTTTGCTGCTGGTTGTGACACTTATACTGCATTTTAGAGCACGTTAATTAAAATAAATATTTTAAACTATCTTCGTGTCTCTGTCAGATCTTATTGTGGACAAGTACGAGAGTGTGAGCGAAAAGGTGTATCTTGTTACCGCGATTCCTGAGAGATCCAGGAGTGTTGTGTTCTGGGGTGTCTAATCATTGGTTTCTCCGTTTGTGAGTAGGAGAGCGAGTGAGACACTATAGCTAGTTGGTCCTGGGCTTGTGGGCACTAAGGTGGTAGGAAGGCTTAACCCCTATACACCAAGGTCCCATAATCCTGCGCACAGTTCTGTGTATGTGCAGACTCCCTGCAACAATATATTAAAAATACAAACAATTCTTATACAAAAAACATACATCACATACATATAAAATATATACTAAAATACATAACATTAATAAAAAAATTATATTTTTAACAACTATATTTTTGCTAACGATATTAAACACTTTGATATTTTTAAAATCGATATTACTTACCTTAAGTCGATATTCTTGACCTCGATATTCTTGCTATCGATATTTCTGACCCACGATATTAATGTTCGATATTTGTGCAACTCGATATTTTTTACTCAATATTCTGTCTCTGCACCCTTTCTGGAGCAGGCTGGCCTTATCACACTTCTGGGAAGGAGTGATGGGGACTCTGGAGACAGTGATGGGTTGGAGGGTGCCCAGAGTGCTGTAACTGAATCTAATGCACATTGCAGATGATGTGGGGGGCAGCAGATGCAAAAGGGCGCTGCTCTGGCTGGGTCTGTTGATAGTCAAATGAGACATTGCAAAAGCATGGAAGGACACAGAGGCCCCTTCCCTAGGCAGGTGGACAAAGGGTATGGACTATTGCATGGGCCTGGAGCGCACGGTGTGCCAGGCCAGGTGGTGCCCACAAAAATACTACAAAACTTGGAAGGACTGGACCTCACACCAAGTGATGCACATTGAACCATGTCCGCCTAGGCCATGGTCCAACGATGGTGAGATACTCTCCTTCAAGACCATACCATGCTGAGTCCCAGGGGGATGTTTTATGTTTAAGTCTGTTTTATAGTGTATCTGCGAGACACATCTTGTGGCATTGTATTGCGACCTCGGTGGCTCAGATGCATTGTAATGACTGCTTTGTACCAGGCCTGGTATGTGTTAATGACAAATTCTCATTAAAAAGTAAAAAGAAACCCTTCTGAAATTTAACAGGGGGAAAAGCATATGGTATTCACTGTATCATGTAGATTTGTGGTGCATTAAACACCAATAACCTCATATAATTCCCCAGAAACTCATAATAGGTGCTATTTATCGCACCCGAAAAGGTACCCCATGGTATTGTTATTTATTAGGTGCGATAAATTGCATCTATAGTTGTAATCAGGCCCTTAGAAGTAATGTTAGTCACATAATACTGGAGATGTAGAAAATCCAAGTAAGCAGAGAACTTTATTTTCACATAACATATGTTTACCCACTTAGGAGTAACAGTCATTTTTACTAACGACCAGTGGGATAATGCCACTTAGTACAACAGAGACAGTGCTTCTACACACAAAATTGAGTATTGCACCAGGAAAAAAATCAGATACATACAACATCTGAATGCACAAAGTATGCTACCTTACCCATTTCCTTGGTCATCAATGATTCTTTTGTACTACAGAAAATGACAGTGTTTGTTTATCTATGAGAAATACATAAATATAAATAATAATATGTTAGTATTATTCAAACCCGTAGGTACATGCAAATGACATATTGTCAGTTATACTATATGTTCCTGTACTTAATCGAGCATTGTTAAGATCAGTTTCTAGGAGAACAAATAAGCCATGTACTCATCACAATCATAAACATTACCATTATAACCCTGATCCTATAGACTACAGCCTAAGCTGTATAAATCAGAACAAATGTAGGAGTCTACGACCTGCAGATCTAGATAGTTATATGTGCACACATGTTGGTTTAGTGTTAATTACCATTATGAGAAGAAGTTGTCAATGACTTCTTGACGTGAATCATGTCCTTCTTCTTCACCACTGTCATTTTCATTTGTCAGTATTTAAACCTCACACTGGACCTCCTCATTGTAGTCATCAGCCTGGTTGAAAGAAATGTTTGGCCACAGGGAACGTTGTGCACATACAACAGATCATTGTTATCTTGCACACTTTCTCAGATGAGTAGAGGAGGGCTCCTATGGATTTGTCCAGACACAGGAGTCTTGCCTTCCGGAGCCCAAATGCCCACTCCACAGGTTGACGAGTTCTAACATGTGCCTCATTGAAGCGCACTTCCCCTGGCGTTGTTAGATTTCTCAGTGGGGGTAACAACCATGGTTTACTAGGATAGGCAGAGTCTCCTAGAATACATAAAAATACCATATTTAATCTATAGTATAAAGATTCATCACAGTTTAATGAAGATTTACACATATATTGAGATATAACACTTACCAACAAGCCAGATTCTCACATTTCCAAGTTGTGCCATTTGCTGGTGTTGCGGAGTATAAAAGAATCATGGGTGGACCCAGGGTATCGTGCACAGATGCTAGAGATGTATAAATCAGGTAGATACAACACTTGAACATTGATGAAATGAAAGTTTTTACTGTTGCGATACATTTGTTCTCCACCAGGGAGATTTGGGTTCCATCAGGCTCCAATGACACGTGGAATGCCACCTAAATCATAAAAGTCTCCTTTCACATTGAATGTGTTACAGTGCCTCAGCATCTCTTCCAGGAATTCACTGAGCACATCACAAAAAGTCGCTTGGGACATCCCACCTACAGTGTGCTGGAACGATCCAGTGGTAGCAAAATGAAGAACTGATATGGTTTTCACAATAGGTGGTATGGAAGTTGGATTTTGGTTAAGTGGTTGAAGTTGTGGGTCATGTTGATGGGTTAAATTCACTACTGCTGACTGTTTAGGCAATATTTATTTATGCATTCTCTTTCTTGCATTGTGGCAAGGTCTGGGAATGGACAGAACATCCTAGGTTGCCTTTTATACACCCTTACAGGGTTGCCTTGTGGTCGGAGGATGTGCCTGAAAGCAAAATTGTATATTTTGATTTATAAAGGGACCTTTAATACAAATTCGAAGACATTACAAATCAAATAAATTAATCTTGTATTCAAATACATAACGCTAAGCTATATAATTTAAGATAGAAGCCAACACATATATTAACCAATTAGTCATCTACGTGTGTTAAACTTACAACAAACAGCCCACTCAATGAGCTATTGACATAGCCCATGAGGGTATCAACTAACACTCACTCATTTGCATATGTATATTGAAACCTAATTTTTACATCTGACAAATGAGTTTGTGAAATAAGATCTAAAGGTTGGATGTGCAATTATTATTATTATTTTTTAAAGCTTCAATATTGAGATCCGCTAATGGAGGTGTAATCTATACCGTGCACAGTATATGTTTACAATCTACTGCCACCATGGCACATATAAAATATTTTTTAAAGATCATTTTCATCACTTGAGATTCCACTGTGTTTAAAATATTATTTTAAGCATATTAGCTGGTACTATGTTTTTCCAAATTATTTTTACATTATTATGACCTTTACATTACAGTGCCTGACCTCTGCTTTGGGACAAACATAAATAGTACATCACGTATATTTATCCCCCGGCAACTTACGGCACGCCTATTGGTTAACATGGGGCGATTGTTTCTTAAATGTCCAATGGTTTTGGAATACATCTATTGATGCAGGTACACGTATAAATGACGTTCACGTTTTCCATTGGAATCTCACTTACCTCCTAGCTTTGATACAGGTCAGACCTCTTGGGAGTTAGCTGCTCCGCCTGAACTATTGGCGACTATAGCAGAACGTACTGGTGACAGGGCCCCTACCTTCACTCCTGATGAGTTGGACAATCTGAAGGATGAGGTCCTGTCCCAGTATACGCAGCTATATGGGACGCCACAGCAGCAGGCAAGCAAATTATAGCTCTAATGTAATTAGTAATCCAACTTCTTTTAATTTCACAGATCTGCCTATATTTGATTATTTATATAATGTAAATATGTGTGACAGGCAATGATATTTATGCTGGAAATAAATTGGTTTGTGTGTTTTTCTTACTGCCTTTTGTCTGTTTCTTGCACTTGAACCTTGGTACTTCCTTCCATTAGGGAGTATGAAATGTGTTGTCAACCATGAGAATCAGACAAACATTTTACTGCATCTGTTCGATGTGCCATTTACTTATGCACAAGATTGGATTGCATCAGTACAATAATGATAAAAGATTCATTCTGGAGGGTGCAATTTTTTATTTTTTTACCTATATGATAATGTCTTATCATAGAGGATGGTTAAATGTATATAAGTCATACAGATATGCAGGTACTTACTGGGTCAACTATGTTTCCTGACTCATTTTGCACATTCATAGGATGTCTGTATAGACATAAAATATTTTGGAACTTGGATCATGAATGATGCCATTAGTGTAAAAAGAAAGTTACTATGCTTAAAAAAACATAGGTTATATATAAATAGGTGTATATCACAACACGTGTAGTAAACATCAAGTGGCCCAGCATGTGCAATGCATATATTTGGTGATAATTGAAAAATGATGCTCAGAAAAGTAAACAGCATAACCGTATGAGTTTTAGATATTTGAAATGTCATACTGCTGATATATGTAACCATTTGTTATCTTATTTTATATGTTTTATTTCTTAGGTCAGCCCCCATGTGAAGAAGGGAATGTGGAAGGACATCGCTGCTAAAGTGAGGACCTTGGGGGTCTATAGGCGCTGTAGCCTGCACTGCCATAAGCATTTGGAGCACCTTTGGTGCTGGACCAAGATGGTGGCAACGTCCAGATGGGCAAGTCGTCCTGGCAGAGAAAGCCGGTGCGGTGCACCTGACTTCCTCTGATGGCCTACATACTGCTGGTGGCCTATCCACTCCTTGATGGGGAGCAGAAAGCCAGTGAGCAGCAATAAGGGGTAAGTATGCTGTTAAGTGTATGGCCTGTTGTCTGACTTTACCTTTCCTCTAGTAGGCGAAATACATATGAAGGCGCATATGCTCTGGATTAACAACATAGAGGTAACAAATATTTATGCAATAGTGTTAGACCTTGCGTCTTTTGGCATGGTTTCCCCTGTTTTTTTGCTTCTGACCTTCTGTTTTTGACTGTGTGTTGAACTTTGTTTTTGCTGGTTTTAGGACTACGGGCACTTTACCACTGCTGACCAGTGCTAAAGTGCATGTGCTCTGTGTCTAAAATGTAATGGTATTTGGTTTCTCCATGATTGGCATATTTAATTTGCTAGTATGTACAGTGCACTGTGTGTGCCCAGGGCCTGTAAATCAAATACTACTAGTGGGCCTGCAGCACTGATTGTGCCACCCACATGAGTAGCCCTTCAAACCTGTCCCAGGCCTGTCACTGCAGAGCAGGTGTGTGCAGTTTCTAAACTGCCATTTTGACCTGGCAATTTCACCCCCTTGCCAGACCCAAACCTTCCATTTCATTACATGTAAGGCACCCCTAAGTAAGGCCCTAAGTAGCCCCATCAGCAGGGTGAAGTGTATGTAAAAAGTAGGACATATACTTGTGAGTTTTACATGTCTTGGTAGTGAAAAATTGCTACATTTGTTTTTTCACTACAGCAAGGCCTATCTCTCCCATATGTTCGCATTGGAGTTGCCTTGTAACATCTCACAAGTGTATCTTCTAATTGGGAACAGGTTGAGAATTGGAGTTTGGTGTCTCTGGACTCACATTTTAAAAACACATCTTTTAGTGAAGTTGGTTTTTAAATTGCAGGTCTGAAAATGCCACTTTTATAAAGTTGCAAACAAACTATCAAAGAGGTGGTTGATTTGATTGCATCTTAATATTAAAGGACAAGATATGCAATAAACGTGGCCTGTGTTTTCATTTCACAATGATTTTATTGTGGTTTTTTACATTCCTATCAAGACATGAAAAGGATAAGCACTCTTCTTTTACATGAATGAGTTATGCTACATAAACAAAATTCAAACATAAAACAATTGTGCTACATTAACCAAGATGAAAAATAAAGATCAAGCACAATGGCATTGACATGTGACAACACATTGATATATCAAAATCGTAAAACTATTATTTGTTTTACGAGGGTTTGGCTTCCTCAGAGTAGCCATGATCTAACCCCTTCAGCCTCCCAAAAACGTTTTGGACTGGTTTACAAAGAATTCACTCCCTTTGTGTGCTTTTAATGGATCACTTAATCTGGTGTTTTTGGTGTGTTCTTAAAACACTTTAATGTATTTGATATATCAATGTGTTGTCACATGTCAATGCCATTGTGCTTGATCTTTATTTTTCATCTTGATTAATGTAGCACAATTGTTTTATGTTCGAATTTTGTTTATGTAGCATGACTCATTCATGTAAAAGAAGAGTGCTTATCCTTTTCATGTCTTGATAGGAATGTAAAAAACCACAACTAAATCATTGTGAAAAGAAAACACAGGCCAAGTTTATTGTAAATCTTGTCCTTTAATAATAAGATGCAATCAAATCAACCACCTCTTTTATAGATGGTTTGCAATTGCATGAGGCCCATGGTTGTTGTTATAAGGGCCCAACCCCTCCAAGTTTTGAGTTTGTAGAGTGGGTACCAGACCCACGAGGGTACTAGCCTATTGAATTTTTATGGCTGTGTAAATATTGAGCATATATACTCTACACCGCCAGTACTTTACTCGCCCCGGTATAAGATGTCTAAAAACGATACCCTTTCGTTTTCTGAAGACCATATTCAAAGCTTAATTTCTGCTCCCTCTCTTTTCCCGTCTATCACGTTAAGTACAACAGCCCAACAACAAAATGAGATAGAGAAACTTATACGGTTGAAGAAGAAGCTTATTCGCACTGAATTACGTGGCCATTTTTTATTAGAACACTTGAGAGCAGGCACTATCCCCTGGGGCTTACAGGTTAGGAATACATCTGTTATATTCACCGAGGATTCTGGATATAAAAAAGGTTTCAGTTATATTAGCAGCAAAGGTAGCAGAGATCTTATGGTACACTCAATCGAAACCGCACAAAGGATTTATAGGAAACAGGCAGACGAGATCGCCACCTTAGAACAAGCGATTTGAGATAACCAAACAGTCACGGAAGCAAAGACACTTTTGGAGAAAATTGAGAAAGAAATTAACACGTTCAGAGACAATAGTATAAATTTCAAAGTCAACAAATTTGAAAAAGATCGAAAATTCTTCAATATTGAAACAGTCTACCCATATTTGAAGGGCGATTTTTACACAAGATCGGAGTCAAGAAGGGCCCTTGTGGACTACTAGGGCAGATCAAAGAAACGGTTCCTTATGGTCTCTAACACTTCGTCCTCCGAGTCAGCTGGGGATTCTGATCAAGGGGCCAGCACTTCTAAGCAAAAACAAACAAGGCAGAGCTCTTTTTTAGACCGAGACCAACCTAAATCAAGAAGCTGCTTCAAAAACAAAAAATGGGAGTTGCGCACAAGATACCAGTTCTACCAGAACTAAAGAATTCCAGTATTGTTAATCTATCTCCTAAAACTTTGACGCAAGATCAGGAGTCCGTTCTTGAACTAGGTCTGTCCTTTGTTTCTACAAAACTAACAGACTTTGCAAAACGTAAGATAGAGGCTCTCGAGTTCTTTAGGACGCTCAGACTAAAAGCCTTCTTTTTACATAAAGACATCGCTAAATCAGAAGAAGCGTCTGGCCTACGGAAAAAATCTATTTTTTGCCCTCCCCCTCACACTATCCCTAAAGAACTGATTGCTTTTGAGCAAGCAGTACTTTCAGCATTGAACCAACCGGAGAAGAAAAAACAGTTATGCAAAGGTAACATAACCAAAAAGCAATCAGCACCAATACTACAACTCAGATAGGATACAACAATAGTTCTTAAACAAGCGGACAAAGGAGGTGCTGTGGTGGTGTGGGACAAAGAGAAGTATCTGGTTGAGGGAAGAAAACATGTAAACAATAGAGAGTGGTATAGAGTAATCTAGCAAGATCCCCACTAAACAAATTCAAGAAGAGCTTGAGAAAATACTCCAGAACGCTGTGGATGAACACTATTTGGGTCCCAAGGAATTTGAGTATTTAAATAAAAAGACTCTAAGGATACCTGTGATTTACTTCCTTCCAAAGCTACACAAAGATGCTCAAACCCCCCCAGGCCCACCTATCATTTCTGGGTTTGACTCTATCTCAGAACCGATCTCCAAATATGTTGACATCTTCCTCATACCATTTCTTCGAGATACTATGGACTTCATCAATAAAGTTGAAAGGCAGAAGTTAAATGGACACAATCAGTTGATGGTTACATTTGACGTCATGTCTCTTTACACGCAAATTCCCCAAGATGAAGGGCTGGAAGCCATTGAATTCTTCCTTGAAAAAGACCACGTCCACACAGAGTTCCAACGGATTTCATACTTAAGTTGGCCACTATTGCGTTGAAAAGAAACTATTTCAAATTCGAGGATTACTTTTTCCTACAAGTCAAAGGGACTGCTATGGGATGTCCCTTTGCGGCGGAAATGGCGGTACTTTTCATGGCACTCTTTGAGATGAAGTACATTCTCACAAACAATCCGTTTTCCAGCCATGTTGTCCAATGGCTTGGGTATATTTACGACATCTGGTGCCTCTGGGATGGGAACGAAGAACAACTAACAGATTTTTTCTAATTGGCTAAACTCCAGCACCCTGACATCCAATTCAGCATGACGAAGAACAAACGCAGTTTGACATTTCTTGATGTGGAAGTGACACACTCTGAGGACACTCTATTCACAACATTATACCGAAAACCGACAGACAAGAATAATGCCCTGCACTACAAAAGTTTCCATCCAAGGAACCTAAGGAACAATCTCCCATTTGGGCAGTTTTTGAGAATCCGAAGGAACTGCCTCAGGAAGGAGGATTATTTCTTCCATGCAGGGATTCTACGAGACAAATTGAAAGATAGGGGGTACCCACATAAGCTACTCAAACACTCAATGAAACGGACATGGTTCACCCCACGTGAGGCATTACTTGCTAAAAAACAGAAGATCCCTTTGTCAAGATTGGTCTGCGTCAGTACCTTTTGTTCTCAAACCAATAACTTAAAAAAAATAATTTGTAACAATTGCCATCTAATCATGAATGCTGGATGCGGGTTCGATTATCCCCTGTTTGCATTGAAGAAAAATGCCAGCATAGGCTCCCAAATTGTGAAAGCATCCTGCAACCAGCCACCTAAGAAAGCAGATCTAATGTCTAGATGGAATCTCAAACCTATTCAAGGTCATCACAAATGCGGGAATTGCATTGCATGCTGCCAAACGATTGAAGGTACTTCATTCACACACGGACAGATATGTTGGAAACACAATGAATTTTCAAACTGCAAGACGAAAAATGTGGTCTATGCCGTGATTTGTCCCTGTGATAAAATCTACATTGGGAAAACCAATCAAGAAATTAAACAACGCATAGTACAAAATAAATCACGCATTAAGACAAAAACATCATTGGCCCCAATGGTCAACCATTTTTGCGAATTCAAACACTCTGAAAGGGACTTCCGGTGGACCGTATCAAGCGTGATTCAACCGCACCCCAGACGGGGTGATTTGGAAGCTCAGTTAATTAAAAAAGAGGCATACCTAATCTTAAAATTTAATACAGTGAGCCACGGCTTGAATGAACTATCTGAAATGAACAAACTTTAATAGTTGTTCACCCCATTCAATGCCACACTTCTGGATCGGGTTGAACATGAACTACATATACCAGAATTCCATGCGTCCCCACACTCCTTTTCAACTATTTTTGCCTGAATGTTCGAACTGAACAGAGAGCGATGTCTCTTATGGCTTGAGGAGGTGAATGGAGGCACTGGAGATTGCGGTCCATTTCACACTCTCATTTAAAGATAATCTACATGCAGTCATGTACTGCAATTGGTGAAGTTTTATTCTGACCTTCAGTTGTTGATGCGGCCAAGGTTAAAATAGCCGCTTCTTCTTCTTTACCGTTTCTTTATCGTTTCACCTAGGTGGAGGAATAAATACTCTCCCAGCAACATTGCACGGCGTGCACTTATTGAAACTCCTGGACTCCTCCTTGAATAGTTACGGGAACGCTCTCCCCCTACTTTCTCTTTTGTCATCAAAAGGTAATCTTTACTGCAGTGTTATCGTTCTGCAGGTCTAAAAGAGAGGTAACCCACGTTTATAGCTCACACACATTATAGCTAACACAGTGTTTTTCATACTTCCCTAGATACACACAAGTACTTACCAGCCCACAGCACTGAAGAGAACCCCGATCCACCTGGGTTCGAAACGCGTTGGCGCAGACCATCTGGGATTCTATTTCACTCTGGCACCATTATGGCTTTCTAAAAGCAATTATATGGATCAAAACCTACCCACATTTGATGACCTTTGAACCCAGATATTAGTTTTATGAGGGTTTGGCTTTCTTAGAGTAGCCATGAACTAACCCCTTCAGCCTCAAAACAACTTTTTGGACTGGTTTAAAAAGAACTCACTCCCTTTGTGTGCTTTTAATGGATCACTTAATCTGATGTTTTGGTGTGTTCTTAAAACACTTTAATGTATTTGATATATCAATGTGTTGTCACATGTCAATGCCATTGTGCATGATCTTTATTTTTCATCTTGATTAATGTAGCACAATTGTTTTATGTTCGAATTTTGTTTATGTAGCATAACTCATTCATGTAAAAGAAGAGTGCTTATCCTTTTCATGTCTTGAAAGGAATGTAAAAAACCACAACTAAATCATTGTGAAAAGAAAACACAGGCCAAGTTTATTGCATATCTTGCCCTTTAATAATAAGATGCAATCAAATCACCACCTCTTTGATAGTTTGTTTGCAATTGCATGAGGCCATGGTGGTTGTTATCAGGGCCCAACCCCCTCCAAGTTTTGACTTTTATAAAGTTAGCATTTTCTTTCTTAACGACTCTGTGCCTCTTCCTGTCCCTAGAATGCACATTTGGGTTGGATGACAGTTGGGCTTTGTGAATTCTCTCTAGACAGTCACAAACAAAGGGAGCTGAGGTGTGCCCTGCATATCCTGATGGCCAATCACCTGGCTGATGAGCCTTCCCGAGTTAGAGTGGTGGGAGGAGTTGACACTTGCACCTGAATGGGGCTGTGCCTGTCCCTTCACAAAGAGCTGCCCCGTAGTGTGTTTGGAGCCAGGGCCAGGACGAGCAGGGTCTTGTGCACTACAAAGACCTTTCTTCGAAGTCTCTCTACGTCAAAGACTAAAATGGGTATAAGTACTGGACCTCTGACACCATATACTCAGAACACTTCAGGACTGAGAACATTCTGCCAGGAAGAAGAGCTGTTGTGCTGCCAGGGGGGACTGCCACTTTGCGGTTTGCTGTGCTGTGTTGGCCTGCTGTCTGCTGCTTCTTGCCTGGGAGTGAGAGGACTGGACTTTACTCTCTGCATCCTGCCTTCTAAGGTTCTCCAAGGGCTTGACTGAGCTTGCCTCCTGTTGCTGAAGCCTCAGGAACACCAAAGACTTCACCTACATATTGCTACCAGCACCTGGGCTCCCCTGCTGTGAGTCCTGTCCTGCCAAGTGGTGCCAAATCAAGTCCTAGGCCTTTGGAGCTGAATTTGGTGTTGCAAACAAGAAATCAACGCATTGACTCCAAGTGTCAGTTCAGAACTAGCACATCCCTGCGACATTCGACGCTCTGCCACTGCCTGCACTGAAGCCGTGGTCCCCACTCGCCGAGTGAACGATACAACGACGGCGAGTTACAATTCAGCCCTGACTTGGGCGATGCAGCGCCTCCGAAGAATCACCTCTGCGTGTGTCTCGAGCACCGCTACACCGAAGCCTGTGATGCACCGCTCCTGTTCTGACACAGACCCAGCCATTTGTGACTTTCGCTCAATACATCACCTTCAGACCTGTAGTTTGACATCGACACCGAAGAATCGATACAGCTTGCTTTCGACATTGACACCGCATTGCCTTCAGGAACCGAGACTCGCACAAGCAACCAAAGCATCACCACCTCTGCGCAATGCATCATCCCCATGCGGGAAAGCTCAACGACCCTGCACCGCCTTTAGGAACCGACGCATCACCTGCATCCGCGACGCCTCACCTCCTCGGCGTCAGGCATCGTCTTTGATTTCTGACGCATCCAAGATAATGTAAGGGGGTCTGCGTGATTCCTGTATCCAGCCCTCACTCCATCTCGGTTGGACTGAAATTTTGGATTTGTCCCGGTCAAGCGTGAACAGATAGCCCCAGTTAGAGCTTTAGACTTCTATTTTCACTGTGTTACTGTGTGTGTGTGTGTGTGTGTGTGCACAAATAATTTACACCTTGCCTCTTTAGTTTAGCCTGACTGCTCTGTGCCAAGCTACCAGAGGGTGAGCACAGGAAAACGTTTAGTGTGTACTACACTTACCCTGACTAGAGTGTGGGTCCCTGCTTGGACAGGGTGCATTCCTCTGCCAACTAGAGACCCCATTTCTAACAAGCAGTAATTGTACCTTATGTGATCATATTGAGTGTAAGTAGCTACTTTTCTGAATTTACTCATTTGCAAAAGATGAACCTCAGTCAGGTATTGTTTGGTTGCAGGGACCAAAAATATAAAAAATAGAGAATAGGGTGTAATTTAAACAACATAGGAATTCTATAAACATATATATGTGGATCCTTTCCATTTTCTTCTATTTATCACCTCACTATTTTAAAATGTCCAGACATTGGGGTCGATTCCGATTCGGGCCGGAAAAAGCACCGACCGACTCGGATCCGGAAAAAATACCGACCGACACGTACCAGTGGCGCCCGACACGCCAAGTACGATGCAAGCCGCGATAAATCCGACCGACACGTCAGGAAACCAAGCCGACCGACCGAGCCGCTCGGAAAATAGCAATCTGGCCGGAAAAACACGCGAATCCAACCGACCGACACGCACCCGGAACAAATCCGACCGAATCGTACCCGCCAACTCCAACCCGCAAAGTACGATGCAAGGCGCGAAAAACACGACCGAGTCGGACGGAGGACAAGCCGTACGACCGACACGCATACAAAACCGAGCCGAAGCAACACAATACACCGCGACCGACGCGTACGCAGCATACAAAACTGCACAAACACAGCGTGAACGAAACGGAAAACACCGTACGAGACCAATGCAGGGTCCGACTCGGTCACAAGAACGTTTCCAACATACACAAACAGCACAAAGGAAAAATCACCCAAAAAAAGGCCAAACAAGCAATTACCAAGCCAATAAATACTGGGGGGGTGGGGACAGAGAACAAAGACACACCCACAACTCCACCTATATAAAGGACACAAATCACTACCATGAGCCTTTGCAAATGCCATTCCACTACCAGCACCCAAGAGAAAGCAACCACACACCCACAGCTCATCCCTCACACAAGCCACACACCAGCAGCACACCAACAAATACCTACCTCACATACACCCAGCACAACACACACCCACACACCCTCACCTGCACACCAACACACACATCACCCACCATCACCACCCATCACCATGCCCCCCAAGAAGAATCACAAGTTCCTAGATTGTGAATTGGAAGTCCTGGTAGACGAGATCCTCAGGGTAGAGCCACAGCTGTTTGGCACATTGGTCCAACAGACCCCCATGTCGCAGAAAACCAAGATGTGGGAGAGGATCATCAACAGGGTGAACGCACAATCACCATGTCGGCGCACAAAGAGCGACATCCAGAACAGGTGGTATGACGTGCGCAGGAGGGTACGGAAACTGCTGAAGCAAGATTACATCAACAGCCAACACACCGGCAGTGGCCCTCCTGCCAAGCCAATATACCTCAGGCCCTGGGAGGAGAAGGTGCGGGCCATCCTACCGCCAGTGAGCATATATGGACTAGAGGACATCCCAGAGCCTGGTGAGTACACAACAAATGTACACAATATACTGCCACAAAACACACACACATCACTGTCAAGGGGAGAGTCAAACCATGCACTCATAGCAATTACACAGCAACTAGAACAGAATCATCCCAAAATGTGTATGTCAGTCAGATAAACACAACACATGCCATCAAAAAGTCACATCCAACTGTGCCAACACATGTACAAACACAACCACAACTACAGCTAGGCAGTGGCACAAATAGAACTAACACACACATCCACACATGTAGCCACCACAACAACACCAACACACAGTGAAGACTACTCAAAGGAAGGAATTCTGTGTATGCTGGCCAAGTCAGTGTAGCCAATAGCATCATGGGAGTCGCAGTCACACATATTGCCCCCCCCACAACTGTCCCATCAACACCACCATGAACCATGCGCACATCACAGGGAGTGGAGAAGGACTCACAAGATGGCTGACACTGGCTACTGCTGTGAGGAGCACAAGGCCCTGCTGGCAACTGTGCACCAACAAACAGCAGGACACCACTGACTGACATCCTGAGAGACAACTTACACTCCCTGCAATGCAAGCACGTTCCATGGTGGGATATCTGGCTGGCTGGGTGGGAAGGGGGACTTGCAGCACTGACTATAGTCACCAGCACCTCCCCTCACACCCCCCCAACACAAACTCCACAGTACCCACCTGGTAGAATGCAATGCCCTCCATCCTAACACAAGATCCCACAAAGCACCACCACCCTGGCTTATGTTGTGTGAAGCACAGGGACACTCTTGGGACTCTTAGCCAAACAACTGCCAGGACAACACTCCCAGCCATCCTGTCAGCACAGCCAGCCCACCCCACAGGGAAGCAGAGTCAAAAGGAAGGAAGCATGGGCATGCTGGGAAGGGGGTGGAGGCAATAGCATGATGGGAGTCGTAGTCACAGACATTGCTCAGCCTCACAACTGGCCCATCAACACCACCCTGAACCATGCTCACATCACAGGGAGTGGAGAAGGACTCACAAGATGGCTGACACTGGCTACTGCTGTGGGGAGCACAAGGCCCTGCTGCCAACTGTGCACCAACAAACAGCAGGACACCACTGACTGACATCCTGAGAGACAACTTACACTCCCTGCAATGCAAGCACGTTCCATGGTGGGATATCTGGCTGGCTGGGTGGGAAGGGGGACTTGCAGCACTGACCATAGTCACCAGCACCTCCCCTCACACCCCCCCAACACAAACTCCACAGTACCCACCTGGTAGAATGCAATGCCCTCCATCCTAACACAAGATCCCACAAAGCACCACCACCCTGGCTTATGTTGTGTGAAGCACAGGGACACTCTTGGGACTCTTAGCCAAACAACTGCCAGGACAACACTCCCAGCCATCCTGTCAGCACAGCCAGCCCACCCCACAGGGAAGCAGAGTCAAAAGGAAGGAAGCATGGGCATGCTGGGAAGGGGGTGGAGGCAATAGCATGATGGGAGTCGTAGTCACAGACATTGCTCAGCCTCACAACTGGCCCATCAACACCACCCTGAACCATGCTCACATCACAGGGAGTGGAGAAGGACTCACAAGATGGCTGACACTGGCTACTGCTGTGGGGAGCACAAGGCCCTGCTGCCAACTGTGCACCAACAAACAGCAGGACACCACTGACTGACATCCTGAGAGACAACTTACACTCCCTGCAATGCAAGCACGTTCCATGGTGGGATATCTGGCTGGCTGGGTGGGAAGGGGGACTTGCAGCACTGACCATAGTCACCAGCACCTCCCCTCACACCCCCCCAACACAAACTCCACAGTACCCACCTGGTAGAATGCAATGCCCTCCATCCTAACACAAGATCCCACAAAGCACCACCACCCTGGCTTATGTTGTGTGAAGCACAGGGACACTCTTGGGACTCTTAGCCAAACAACTGCCAGGACAACACTCCCAGCCATCCTGTCAGCACAGCCAGCCCACCCCACAGGGAAGCAGAGTCAAAAGGAAGGAAGCATGGGCATGCTGGGAAGGGGGTGGAGGCAATAGCATGATGGGAGTCGTAGTCACAGACATTGCTCAGCCTCACAACTGGCCCATCAACACCACCCTGAACCATGCTCACATCACAGGGAGTGGAGAAGGACTCACAAGATGGCTGACACTGGCTACTGCTGTGGGGAGCACAAGGCCCTGCTGCCAACTGTGCACCAACAAACAGCAGGACACCACTGACTGACATCCTGAGAGACAACTTACACTCCCTGCAATGCAAGCACGTTCCATGGTGGGATATCTGGCTGGCTGGGTGGGAAGGGGGACTTGCAGCACCCACTATAGTCACCAGCACCTCCCCTCACACCCCCCCAACACAAACTCCACAGTACCCACCTGGTAGAATGCAATGCCCTCCATCCTAACACAAGATCCCACAAAGCACCACCACCCTGGCTTATGTTGTGTGAAGCACAGGGACACTCTTGGGACTCTTAGCCAAACAACTGCCAGGACAACACTCCCAGCCATCCTGTCAGCACAGCCAGCCCACCCCACAGGGAAGCAGAGTCAAAAGGAAGGAAGCATGGGCATGCTGGGAAGGGGGTGGAGGCAATAGCATGATGGGAGTCGTAGTCACAGACATTGCTCAGCCTCACAACTGGCCCATCAACACCACCCTGAACCATGCTCACATCACAGGGAGTGGAGAAGGACTCACAAGATGGCTGACACTGGCTACTGCTGTGGGGAGCACAAGGCCCTGCTGCCAACTGTGCACCAACAAACAGCAGGACACCACTGACTGACATCCTGAGAGACAACTTACACTCCCTGCAATGCAAGCACGTTCCATGGTGGGATATCTGGCTGGCTGGGTGGGAAGGGGGACTTGCAGCACTGACTATAGTCACCAGCACCTCCCCTCACACCCCCCCCCAACACAAACTCCACAGTACCCACCTGGTAGAATGCAATGCCCTCCATCCTAACACAAGATCCCACAAAGCACCACCACCCTGGCTTATGTTGTGTGAAGCACAGGGACACTCTTGGGACTCTTAGCCAAACAACTGCCAGGACAACACTCCCAGCCATCCTGTCAGCACAGCCAGCCCACCCCACAGGGAAGCAGAGTCAAAAGGAAGGAAGCATGGGCATGCTGGGAAGGGGGTGGAGGCAATAGCATGATGGGAGTCGTAGTCACAGACATTGCTCAGCCTCACAACTGGCCCATCAACACCACCCTGAACCATGCTCACATCACAGGGAGTGGAGAAGGACTCACAAGATGGCTGACACTGGCTACTGCTGTGGGGAGCACAAGGCCCTGCTGCCAACTGTGCACCAACAAACAGCAGGACACCACTGACTGACATCCTGAGAGACAACTTACACTCCCTGCAATGCAAGCACGTTCCATGGTGGGATATCTGGCTGGCTGGGTGGGAAGGGGGACTTGCAGCACTGACTATAGTCACCAGCACCTCCCCTCACACCCCCCCAACACAAACTCCACAGTACCCACCTGGTAGAATGCAATGCCCTCCATCCTAACACAAGATCCCACAAAGCACCACCACCCTGGCTTATGTTGTGTGAAGCACAGGGACACTCTTGGGACTCTTAGCCAAACAACTGCCAGGACAACACTCCCAGCCATCCTGTCAGCACAGCCAGCCCACCCCACAGGGAAGCAGAGTCAAAAGGAAGGAAGCATGGGCATGCTGGGAAGGGGGTGGAGGCAATAGCATGATGGGAGTCGTAGTCACAGACATTGCTCAGCCTCACAACTGGCCCATCAACACCACCCTGAACCATGCTCACATCACAGGGAGTGGAGAAGGACTCACAAGATGGCTGACACTGGCTACTGCTGTGGGGAGCACAAGGCCCTGCTGCCAACTGTGCACCAACAAACAGCAGGACACCACTGACTGACATCCTGAGAGACAACTTACACTCCCTGCAATGCAAGCACGTTCCATGGTGGGATATCTGGCTGGCTGGGTGGGAAGGGGGACTTGCAGCACTGACTATAGTCACCAGCACCTCCCCTCACACCCCCCCAACACAAACTCCACAGTACCCACCTGGTAGAATGCAATGCCCTCCATCCTAACACAAGATCCCACAAAGCACCACCACCCTGGCTTATGTTGTGTGAAGCACAGGGACACTCTTGGGACTCTTAGCCAAACAACTGCCAGGACAACACTCCCAGCCATCCTGTCAGCACAGCCAGCCCACCCCACAGGGAAGCAGAGTCAAAAGGAAGGAAGCATGGGCATGCTGGGAAGGGGGTGGAGGCAATAGCATGATGGGAGTCGTAGTCACAGACATTGCTCAGCCTCACAACTGGCCCATCAACACCACCCTGAACCATGCTCACATCACAGGGAGTGGAGAAGGACTCACAAGATGGCTGACACTGGCTACTGCTGTGGGGAGCACAAGGCCCTGCTGCCAACTGTGCACCAACAAACAGCAGGACACCACTGACTGACATCCTGAGAGACAACTTACACTCCCTGCAATGCAAGCACGTTCCATGGTGGGATAACTGACTGGGTGGGTGGGTGGGTGGGAAGGAGGTCTGGCTGTCAACCAAACACAATCAATGCAGACCATGTTCACACCCCAGAGAATACATAGAAATGCCCAAATAATGCAGGACAATGTGCCACACCAATATCAACCCCTGACTGTGACGACTTAGGACAATACAATGTACAGGCCCGCACCCCGAGGCACAGTCACAACTGTCAGGTGTGTCAACCACTGATGCCTGCAGAAACATGACATACATTGTTTGTGTCTCCCAAAAACAGGTGATGATAGGGACACAGCAGCAGACGCTGAGGAGTCCCAGTCCCAGGCTCAAGAGGATGCCGAGCTCACTGGCGTCGTACAGCCTCTGTCCTCCTCGGACGATGAACAACCTGGCACATCCGGTGCAAGTCAACATGCTGCACCAGCAGGACCACCAGCTGCAGCACCAGCAGGTCCACCAGCTGCACCCCCTGCACCCACCCCTCCAACGACTGTCACCACGAATACCATCCCTGCCGACATGGACAGAATAAGGAACAACACCAGCGCAGTGACCCTGGACCAACCTGGGGCCATGGACACCACCACCACCACCAACCCCCAAGGTGGACCAGGGTTATCTGTGCGTGCAACTGCACACACTGCACATGTCAGCAGGGGTGGTGGGAGGGGTGGGAGACAGAGGTCGCTGCTTGCAGACGTTGCTGGTGTGCATGAAGACCCACAACTGGTACGCATAGCTGATGCGTACCAGTCCAGCACCGGAGAGCTCAGCCAGGTAGTGGGGCTCCTCAGAGACATCAAACAGCAGCAGGCTGCCCATCATGCCCGCTTGGACTCCCACATGTCCCAAGTGGAGTCACACATGTCACGTGTGGACTCCCACATGTCACGTGTGGACTCCCACATGACCCGCGTGGAGTCCAAGTGGGATGTACTACATGAGATGACGGCGGTGCACAGGGACATTTTACAATGCCTCCGCCAGATGAACAGCAACCAGTCCACACCTCCCTGTGTGCCAACAACATCTGGTACCGAACAAACTGCAACTGCCACAGGGAGGGAGGAGGACTCTGGCGGAGAGTCCCCTGCACCGCAGCAGCCTGCACTTGAGGGCCCCCCCCAAGAAGAGGGGTCGTCCGAGGAGGGGAAAGTGAGAGGCTGATGGCCAAGCGCAACTCCCAGGAAGCCTGAACCTGTTCTGGATTTTCGCCTTTGTGCACAGACTGTTCACCCTGTTGATGGCAACACTACTCCCACACATTGCATGGGGAGTACAAGTTGGAACAATGTGTCAGACAACTGTGGCCCCGATACTGGGGATCCTGTCTACCTGGACTTTCTATTCATCTAGGAACTTGGGATTGCAAGATTCATGTACAGCACAATCCATCCTATGCACTATTATCACAATAAACACACTAATACACCATACTTGCCTCTGTCGTGATTCCAACGTGGGTGCTGTTATGGGGATGATGAACTGCAAAATTACACAGTGTATGCGAACTGCAACAGCAAGGACAACACAGGCATGTGAGTACAGGCAACGTGACACATATGAGGGAGACACACCACCAGGGCTACACAACACATACACACCTAGGCCATCTGACTCATTGCCTACACTGATGTTGCCAGGGAAGACGGTGCAATGCACAGACACCACACCCATTCCCAGTTGTAGTCAAGTAGCCCACAGGTGCAGTAAGCAAATGGCAGTCAAATGTGTGACCACAGACAACGCACATCACTAAGTGAAGCACAGGTTTATTACACAGTAGCAACATGCCGTAACCACTACAGATGCAAGGTAACCCCACCTGGTAGCGGGCACACAGTCAACAACTGTAGACAGAAGGAAGTCCATGGGTGTGGCGCACATCACCTGTAGGGACACAACAGCTACCAGCCTGGATGTGCAATCACGTCGTCGGTGGACACAGTTGACCAAACGAATCTGAAAGTACCCTGTGAAGGACAGAAATGACACACAGTCAAAAGCAATGCAGTACAGGACAGAACAGCAAAACTCATGCACAATACATGTTACAAGATACCCACCCAGAACCAAGTTAGCATGTCAACACTGTTGGGGAGTACAGCCCACCTGTCACCACACATCGCAACACACATCCTGTCAAGTAGCCCATGGACACACTCCAACAGCACCAGAGCACCACCCACACATCATGCCAACTCACATCATTCACATGACACCTCAGGATACTCACATTCAGCTAAAGAAGTTGGTGATGAGCTGTGTGCGGACATCACCATCACCATCATCATCATCATCGTCACTGGCATCGTGGTCCAGGCCAGGATCCTCCACAGGTGGCGGATGTTGGTCATCGTCATCCTGGATGAGAGGCAACTCCTTCCGCACTGCCAGGTTGTGTAGCATGCAGCAGACGATGATAATCTTGCACACTTTCGCAGGGGCATATGGGAGGGACCCTCCGGTCTTGTCCAGGCAGCGGAAGCGGCTCTTCAGGAGACCAAAGGTCCGCTCAATCACTCTCCTGGTCCGACCATGTGCCTCATTGTAGCGCATCTGGGCAGGTGTCACAGGGTTCCTGAGGGGTGTCAGCAACCACGGCATGTTGGGGTATCCCGAGTCACCTACGGACAGACAAGTGCACATCAGCTGACTTGGAAAAGTGGGCGGAATACTACAGATCAGATCACACACAATGGCACAAAGTCAGTACACACCGACAAGCCAGGCACGCTGGTTCTGCATCTGTGCCATCAACCTGGGGATGCGACTACTCCTCATCACAAAGGCATCGTGTGCTGAACCAGGGAAACGGGCACACACGTGTGTGATGGTCATGTCTGCAAGACACACCACCAGTGCATTGACCGAGTGGTAGTGCTTGCGGTTCCTGTAGGCCTGCTCCTGGGCCTGTGGTGGTACCAAAGCCACATGTGTCCCATCAATGGAGCCAATGACATGCGGCATCCTCCCCAGGGCATAAAAGTCACTCTTCACGTCAGTGAGTCGTCGCAGTCTAGGGAAATAGATGTACCGGTTCAGGAAGAGCAACATTGCCGCCAAAACATCGCGGAGCACACGGCTGAACATGGTCTGTGACATCCCACCAGCAGACGCCACAGTATGTTGGAAGGTACCGGTGGCAAAGAAGTGTAGGGCTGCCATCACCTTCACCTTGGGGGTCAGCGCTGTAGGATACGGCCGGCCAGGCTGCAAATGTGGGGACAACTGCACTGCAAAATCCTCAATCAGCTGCCTGGTGAAGCGGTACCGTCGGATGCTGTCCCGTTCCACCATCGTTGCCAGGTCTGGGAATGGCCGATGGACAGCAGGAGCCCTGCAGTGCAGAGGAGAAGTAAGCAAGATCGTCAGTCACCCCACATATGCGGCATTGAACACACTCAAGATCCCAACATACATCATCATGAGGCACAACTACATGAAGTGTGCAGTACCGGAACGACATTTATGGTACATACATGGCCAACATCTGTCAACACGGTCCTACAGGTGGCATCAATTTGTCCCAGGTTGGCCCATTGGATATCATGATGCTGTGTCACAGTCACCCCCCAGTGACATGTGAGGACAGATGTGCCCCAGGCACCACAGCTCAACGACAGGCACATTCCCAGGGACCCTGTAATGCCACATGGACACTGGCATCACCTGGAGTATCATGTGTACACCACAACAAAACAAACATGACCCCCACAGGTAGTGGCCACACTTGCCATGGCAGGAGAGCCATGGACGTCTGTGACACACACGCACAACATCAGAGTCCATGCACACACAACGTGGATGTGGAGACTGTCTCCCATTGTGCACATGAAATCAGAGACATTGTAAACACTACATGCACAAAGACTGTGGAGGGCCATCACTATTGTGCCACTGGGACACCCTGGCTCAAACATACCGTCCCACATGGGACTCACGGGGTATGTGACATGACATACACAAACACCACTGTGAAATGTGACCATGGCACATGCACAGATATGAACAGTTGCACATCACAGTGGTCACGTACACGTAACACCCATGATCCTGTCCCCATGAACACGTGCACAGCCTGGGGGTGGCTGCCCACAGGTGACACCCACAGGACAACATGTACACCAACATACACACAATAGGAAATGCAGCCTTACATGCCTTATGATAAGGTTTGGACAGGCTGTCGTGATGTAGGTGTGCCCCTCACTCCCTGGGAGCTATCTGTGGCTGGCATATGTCCATCTGAGACAGGCATGCTGACATATGCCAGTCACATGTACAGTGATGCGTTGTACTGCAATGGACCGATCGGTGCCTCCGGCCGGCCCATTGCATTCAATGTGTGCGGGTACGCGTTGTACCCCTGTGCGCGTTGTACTGCAATGGACCGATCGGTGCCTCCGGCCGGCCCATTGCATTCAATGTGTGCGGGTACGCGTTGTACCCCTGTGCGCGTTGAACAGCAATGGACCGATCGGTGCCTCCGGCCGGCCCATTGCATTCAATGTGTGCGGGTACGCGTTGTACCCCTGTGCGCGTTGAACAGCAATGGACCGATCGGTGCCTCCGGCCGGCCCATTGCTTTCAATGTGTGCGGGTACGCGTTGTACCCCTGTGCGCGTTGTACTGCAATGGACCGATCGGTGCCTCCGGCCGGCCCATTGCTTTCAATGTGTGCGGGTACGCGTTGTACCCCTGTGCGCGTTGTACTGCAATGGACCGATCGGTGCCTCCGGCCGGCCCATTGCATTCAATGTGTGCGGGTACGCGTTGTACCCCTGTGCGCGTTGTACTGCAATGGACCGATCGGTGCCTCCGGCCGGCCCATTGCATTCAATGTGTGCGGGTACGCGTTGTACCCCTGTGCGCGTTGTACTGCAATGGACCGATCGGTGCCTCCGGCCGGCCCATTGCTTTCAATGTGTGCGGGTACGCGTTGTACCCCTGTGCGCGTTGAACAGCAATGGACCGATCGGTGCCTCCGGCCGGCCCATTGCATTCAATGTGTGCGGGCACGCGTTGTACCCTGTGCAGCGTTGAACAGCAATGGACCGATCGGTGCCTCCGGCCGGCCCATTGCTTTCAATGTGCGGGTACGCGTTGTACCCCTGTGCGCGTTGAACTGCAATGGACCGATCGGTGCCTCCGGCCGGCCCATTGCATTCAATGTGTGCGGGTACGCGTTGTACCCCTGTGCGCGTTGAACAGCAATGGACCGATCGGTGCCTCCGGCCGGCCCATTGCATTCAATGTGTGCGGGTACGCGTTGTACCCCTGTGCGCGTTGAACAGCAATGGACCGATCGGTGCCTCCGGCCGGCCCATTGCTTTCAATGTGTGCGGGTACGCGTTGTACCCCTGTGCGCGTTGTACTGCAATGGACCGATCGGTGCCTCCGGCCGGCCCATTGCTTTCAATGTGTGCGGGTACGCGTTGTACCCCTGTGCGCGTTGTACTGCAATGGACCGATCGGTGCCTCCGGCCGGCCCATTGCATTCAATGTGTGCGGGTACGCGTTGTACCCCTGTGCGCGTTGTACTGCAATGGACCGACCGGTGCCTCCGGCCGGCCCATTGCATTCAATGTGTGCGGGTACGCGTTGTACCCCTGTGCGCGTTGTACTGCAATGGACCGATCGGTGGCTCCGGCCGGCCCATTGCTTTCAATGTGTGCGGGTACGCGTTGTACCCCTGTGCGCGTTGAACAGCAATGGACCGATCGGTGCCTCCGGCCGGCCCATTGCATTCAATGTGTGCGGGTACGCGTTGTACCCCTGTGCGCGTTGAACAGCAATGGACCGATCGGTGCCTCCGGCCGGCCCATTGCTTTCAATGTGTGCGGGTACGCGTTGTACCCCTGTGCGCGTTGTACTGCAATGGACCGATCGGTGCCTCCGGCCGGCCCATTGCATTCAATGTGTGCGGGTACGCGTTGTACCCCTGTGCGCGTTGAACAGCAATGGACCGATCGGTGCCTCCGGCCGGCCCATTGCATTCAATGTGTGCGGGTACGCGTTGTACCCCTGTGCGCGTTGTACCTCAATGGACCGATCGGTGCGCACCCATTGACAATGGGCTTGCCTGGCAACGGACGCGTTTTCGAATATTCGAACGAGTCGGTTGCTGGAAAATCAGTTGGTCACCCACAACAATGTTGCAAAATCATGTATGTCATGAAGTTGAAATTTTGAAGGATGCTGTGGGCGTGTTTTGGTGCTGCTATTCCATGGATTGGCCATATTCAGAAGATGCAAACGACTTGGACCTATCACTTTGGACACAAGGGACAGTATCTGCCTCTCCAGCACATATATATTGCTGCATGTTCCCCTGAGAGCCCACTTGCCTGCACTACATGCTCCAGGACGACATCTGCCACTGCACTGCTGCTGTCTCTGCCCCTCTGGACCCTGCAATGGCACGTACTGTGGAGAGAGCCCCAGCCTTCAGCCTTGAAGAGAACCAGGCCCTGCTGGACAGCCTACTTCCACAGTACAGCAAGCTGTATGGGACACCAGGGGAGCAGGTGAGTGTTCTGTGCACTGCCTTTCTGAATGTGCATTTTGTCTGACTAGCAAGGCTGAGAGTCAGCACACCACTGGCTAGCAGGCTCACTGAGTAGTTGTCACCCCCCATAGTGTGTAGTGACTTGCACTGGACAGGTATGGTGCAGTGACAGTGCTTCTGAACAGGGTTTTACTCCCCATGCTATGATACCATGTAGTGACTTCTGGAAAACTGTCCATGGGCAGCCGTGCACTGCCTGGGTACACCATGTGCCCCTGTGATTGCGACATGTATATGCAACTGTGTCATGCACGGATATGTTGCATGTGTAGTAATGTCCTTATCACTTTGTCATCCTGACAGGCTTCTGCCCATCGGAAGCATGAGATCTGGAAGGACATCGTCCGGGCTGTCCGGTCCGTGGGGGTCTACAAGCGCCGGATCCGCAACTGCCAAAAGAGGTGGCAGGACCTTCGGGGCTGGACCCGGAGGATTGCACGGGTCCAGCTGAAGCTGTCGCCTCCTCGCAGGAGGGGCGGAACACGGACCCTGACCCCCACATGCTCAGGATCCTGGCGGTGGTCTTTCCAGACCTGGATGGGCAGCTGAAGGCCAGAGAGCAGCAAGGAGGGGGTGAGTCAAAGACTGCACTGTGTACTCTGTCTAACATGTTATGTGCCCTCCTCGGGCCAGGTTGAACTGCCACAGTACAGCAGTCATGTTGTCCAGGAGCCATGTCCCTCTATTGTGCACTGCCCACTCCTCATCTGATACCCAGGTGTGGCCCTTACATGCAGGGAATTCTGTCACTTAGGACTGTGTCCTTGCAGTTTGCTTGACTCAAGGTGGGAGACAGCATCTGTTTCCCTGACTCTGTGGTGGGCATCATGGGTGGGTCCATTGCTTACACAATGCCTGTATTCTGACATGTATTCAGCGTGTTACTTTGATCTGTGGTCCAATTGCTGAGCTGATCCACCACATGTGGCTGGGGTACCTGGCACACACCCATGCTGCGGGTGGGAACAATGTTTGGGCCCCAGGAGTATGTATATGACGTGTGTCACACATACTTAGCCAGCTGCCTACAGTCCAGGGCTCATCCCTCATTCATGTGGGGCTGGACAGTCATGCCTACTCCAGGCCATACAATACACTCTGTACTCCCACTCCCGTGTATCAGAGGACACATTGTGCACAGTGATTTGCCCCTCAGGTGTCTGCCTCTGTGTCAGTGTGCTGTGGATTAGTCGCCAGGACTGCTGTGGAGTTTCTTGGTAGGGGCTCAGCATGCCACTGGAGATGTGACCATAGGAGACGATACTTGTGTGACACATAGGTGTCTGATCAGCTGCCCATGCAGACTGGGGCATGTAAATGTGAAGTTCAGGCAGCTGTTCCCCATGCACAGCAGAGTGTGAGGGGCTCAGGTTCAGAGGGTAGTGTCACAGGTCTCCCATATGTCCAATAGGTATGACCTGGACAGATGAGGGTTAAGAGGATGTGTTGTGGGGGATGTACATGTGCACTTGTGCAGCTCCAGGACTTGCATTCCCCATGACCTACTATTGTGACACAGTGCAGAGTGTTGTTGTCTGGCTGCAAAGTCATACATCACTGAGACAGTGATGTATGACTTTGCAGTCATGCCTCCGCCATGGCATGTGTCTACTGATTGGTGATCCTGCAGGGGAGTGACATGTGCTACATGCACACCATAGTGGCGCTGGCTATCAGGACATGGGTGCATCATGGTGTCTGTCGCTGGTATGCATCACATGCATTTCCTATTTGACTCTGGGCATCCCTTACATCCGTAAACCTGTACTGACTCAGTGGCAAGAGCTGTGATGTGTCCACACCGTGTCCTCTGCACTGTCCAACTACTGTGTACTTGGTGCATGTGTCAACACTGGGGTGTTGCAATCCAACAGACACCAGACAGATGGGTGCAAGGCCATGTGGGATGTGAGTGCCATGCTTGGCATCAGACTGACAATTGACTTCTCCTGTTCAATTAGTGCACTTTTAGCAATGTACAACTAATGATGCCAGGGCTTGCTCTGTGATGTGCTGTGCTCACAGTGGTGTGTGCGTTATGTGCAGGTGACTGATGTCTGTCTGTTTCCCCATTGTTTGCAGATACATCCACGGCCACGGAAGGGGACAGCTCCACGGACCAGGAGGAGCCGGAGAGCCAGACTGGGTCAGCAGCCGAGGAGTGGTCGGAGGGACCCAGTGGCACGGAGGGCGAGGGAGCCACACCGAGGAGTCCTCAGCAGCATCCACCTCAGCTGAGGACCAGAGCAACTCGGAGGATGACTCCCTTGTGGAGGCGGGTGTCAGCAGCCACCACACCCCAGCTAGTGTTGCTGTCCCCGCCACCACCAGCACCACCACCGCCCTCCCATCGGCTCCCATTCCCCAGGTCCGTGGAGGCTCCCATGTCCGGGAGCGTGTCTCCTTTGGGCCAGGCACCGCACCCCTGCCCCTGTGTCCCCTGCTGCCCTGAGTGAGGAGTCTGTGTACCTCCTTCGCCAGCTCCATGTAGGGCAGACAGCCATGCTGAGTGTCCTCCATGCGCACACCGCGCTGTTGACTCAGCTGGTGTCGTTCATGGAGGGCATCTCATCGGGCATGTCTGACCTACAGAGGGGCAATAGGTCCATGGACTCCTCCCTGACGGCAGCAGTGTCCCTCCTCAAACGGTCCCTCACCCCTCCTGCCTCTGCTCCATCCACACTCCCCAGCACCTTACCCATCCCAGGCACACACACACTGGCACACACCAGCACACACACATCCAGCACACTGACACACACGCCAATGACAAAACGCACACGCACGCACATTCAGGGGACTGAAGCCAGACTCACAGGGGATGGGGCCCTGGAACACACACACGCATCCACATGCACTGCGCAGTCCTCAGTTCCCTCTCCCTCCAAAGCACCCTCCCTTGCCTCACCTGCAACCCCAAAGTCACAGCAGCTCTTCCTCTGTGACCTCGGCCTCTTCCCCACCGATGAAGCTGCTCCAGCATCCCGGGGGAAGAGGAAGCCCACCCACACGGAGCAGAGTGCCCCTCGCCCCCGGACACCCTCCCCAGGCGCAGACGGACTGAGGCCCCCACCCGCAAGTCCCCCGGAGTGCTAAGAGCAAGACCCCGCCACCGCCCTGCAGCTCAGGCACAAGGTCTCCGTCCTCCATCCCTCAGGCCCCCACTGCACAGGTGCCCCCACCACACCCTGCCCCAGGTTCCCCCACCCACAGATATACCATCCCCAAGATGCTCCGGCCTTCTCCCCTGCCACTTGCTCTCCCAGCACCACACCCCCGCTGCGCTTGTCTGTGCCACTGATGTGGTGAGGGTGTCCCCCCCTCTGTCCAACCCACCTTGCCTGTTCCCCATTCTCCTCCCCTGGAGGTAGGCACTGCAGTGGAGTCCACTACCGCCCTGTCTGACTTGGGCACTGCAGTGGCGGACCTGTCCACCCCATCTGCAGGGTCCACTGCAGTTGTGCCGGCACCCACGACATCTGTGTCATGCCCCCAGTTGTGCCGGCACACACCATGTCAGACACCTCCACTGCAGTTGTCAGTGGCTCTCCAGCACCCACCACCCCTTCCCTGACTCCCCCTGGTGAGCCCTGATCCTGTCCCTGCGGTGCCTGGCCTGCCCCCCGGTTGCCCCTCCTAGTGGATTGTCCCTGGTATTGTGCAGGCATGCGTAGGGTGACATCTGCCAGTGTCACCCTGTTTGAACTTTGACAATGGACTGGCCATTGGCCTTTGCTCTTTTTCAGGACTTCGTTTGGCCTCAACACATATGCTGAATAAAGCAACTTTCTTTTCTCTAGTGCTCATGCTTCAGATGTACATGTTGTTGGTGCAGCTAACCATGCCCTTGCTGCAGTGATGGTGATATCTGGTCTCATGATTATGAAGTGTTACTGTGCAGGAACCCATGTGGTCCAGGGGGAATGTGTCCTATCATGTGGTGTATCCATGTCATCAATAGCAGCATCTGAGGGTGTCATGTGTTCAGTATTTGGCAATGGGTTTCCTACTTACATTGGCAATTTCATATCTGTGGCTTCCACCCCTGCACATCTGTTGTGCCTGCCATCGTTGCATTTGTCTACTTCCCTGACCGTGTTGCCATCTCCAGTGGACATGCAGGTTTGGGCATCAATGGGGAGGGACTCATCCGTGTAGTCAGTGCAACATTGCTATACAAGTGTGTTGGATCTGTGCTGATGATTCCGTTGGCACATCCATGACCAGGCTGATGTGATGGGAGCCCTCATTTGGTGCTAATTGTTGATTGTGTGACCAAGTGCTCAGCTGACATGATGGGGCCCTACTGAGGCAACATATGGCACAGCTTTCCTCACACAGGAGTGGAGTCCCCTCATGGCAGTGTGTACACGTGTGACATTGCCTGCGCCCAAGGTGTGTGTTGTATGTGCATGTCTGTGTGTTCACTTCCATTCATCTGCGCATGCTGTGATCCCTAGTGTTGTACCTGTTTGTGATGCTTGCTGACTTGAGCTATGTTCCCCCAAAGTCTTCTCCCTGTGTTCTCTGTGATGTGGGTGCATGGCACATTACTGGTCATCAGGGTGTCACCCATAGGTGTGTTTGCTGTCAGGGCAGAGTTTGTGTGCTGACGCAGATGGGTCACAGTCAGGTTTCCCTTTGGCACTTGTTGTTTGCCCCTGTCATGTGATTTCCAGTTTGTGTTATCTTTCAGTGATTGTGACACGTTGTGTGTGTGACTGCTGGCACTCCTTAGGGTCCGGGCTGCAATGTTGGTTGTTGTCTATGTGTGTTCTTTGTGGGTGACCTTGGCTTCTTCATTGGTGTGTGACTGTGGCTGGGATCCCATTGGTCGGTGTGGTATTGCCGTCATGTCCATGTACAGCGTAGTGTGCAGTGTGTCAGACATTCAGGAGTCTTGTTGAGTGTCCATGTGTGATGTGTTTCTACACCTTGGTTCCCACCCACCACCCTGGAATAGTAATGGGTGCATGTGCAATGTCACCAGTGCATGTGTACTTCACTGCTGCACATTGTTGGAGGTTGAGGGGTGTGGTCTTGAGTGTGTGCAGATGAGAGTTGTTGCCCGGCTAGTCCCCTGCCTCCATGTTGGCCTTGGCTTACTGGCCATGCTGATTGATTTGTGCTTGTGTAGGTGTGATGGTAGTTAGTTGCTCAGGACACCTGACTGTGGTTCACAGTGTGAACGACATTTAGCTTTGTCATCACAGTGGTATTTTTCTTCAGCCCAGGGTCACCACATTGTGGGGGCCCTGGGGGTGGTGCTGTGGTGTGTCTGTGACTTGCTGTGTCAGTTGTTGTTCCTACGTGCCTGTGTGACATGTGTGTTTTGTGCTCCCTCTCACCTGTCAATGCCTGCTTGCCCACATAGGGGATTTGGATCCATGAGTTACCTTAGTGTGGCAGTGTATGCACATCTGTATGATTGGTATTCAGCTCTCCTCATGTGTTGTGTTGTTGCCTGGGGACACTGGCACCCCCACCCCTCACCTGCTGTGTATGATGACAGTGTTGGTCTGCCTGTTTGTGTTTGTGCATCTGCACCACTGCATTGGCATATCTTGGGTGTGCCATTGGCTGTATGTTGTTTGGTGTGTTTCCCCTGCTGTCCCTGGGACTCCTAGGTCATCGGTCAGCACAGTGATCATGGTTTGTGTGTCCCATTGCTGCCATGGTATGGTATCTGTTCACCTCACATCTGCTGTCTCCACAGGGTATCTGCATTTGTGTGCCCATTGGTGCAAATATGTGGTTCTGCATTCTGATGGTCACTTCTGTCATTGTGTCATTGATGACTGTTGACGGTCTCAGCCCCCATGGGTGTTGTTTGTCTGCACATGGCCAAAGGAATGTTTCATTTGCACTGCAGTATTTGGCTCCCCCAATTTATGTTGCAATGGGACACATACACTACTTTGCCACAGATGAGTTTTTGGTTCTGTGACCAGGAATGATCCATGCAGTTTGGCAGTTGCAGCTCTTTCTTTGTCAACAATTACCTTTTGGTCACTGTGATGATGAGGGTGTAGACCCCATTGCCACAATGGTCAAAATGTGCTTCAGCTATGGACCCCACACTTACCTTTTGGTCACTGTGATGATGGGGGTTTAGACCCCATTGCCACAATGGTCAAAATGTGCTTCAGCTATGGACCCCACACTTGCCTTTTGGTCACTGTGATGATGGGGGTTTAGACCCCATTGCCACAATGGTCAAAATGTGCTTCAGCTATGGACCCCACACTTGCCTTTTGGTCACTGTGATGATGGGGGTTTAGACCCCATTGCCACAATGGTCAAAATGTGCTTCAGCTATGGACCCCACACTTGCCTTTTGGTCACTGTGATGATGGGGTTTAGACCCCATTGCCACAATGGTCAAAATGTGCTTCAGCTATGGACCCCACACTTGCCTTTTGGTCACTGTGATGATGGGGGTTTAGACCCCATTGCCACAATGGTCAAAATGTGCTTCAGCTATGGACCCCACACTTGCCTTTTGGTCACTGTGATGATGGGGGTTTAGGCCCCATTGCCACAATGGTCATGGGCTGCTTGCATTGTGGGTGCCACACACATATATGTGTGGCACATGTGCTAGGGGTCACATTGTATGTTCAATGTCATGTTCGGTGTTGTAGGCATTTGACACAGCCTGCTCACACGCTTGTCATGGTGGTGGGGGATGTCTTAATCTTGCATTCCCTAGGTTGTGGTGTGCTTGTTGTGTCATGCATTGTCCATCCTATGAGTGGGGGTGGTAGTAGTGGTAGGCATCCTGCCCCCTGGCTAAGGGTGGTAGTAGTGGTGGGCATCCTGCCCCCCTGGGTGAGGGTGGTAGTAGTGGTGGGCATCCTGCCCCCCTGGGTGAGGGTGGTAGTAGTGGTGGGCATCCTGCCCCCTGGCTAAGGGTGGTAGTAGTGGTGGGCATCCTGCCCCCCTGGGTGAGGGTGGTAGTAGTGGTGGGCATCCAGCCCCCCTGGGTGAGGGTGGTAGTAGTGGTAGGCATCCTGCCCCCTGGGTGGGGGTGGTAGTAGTGGTAGGCATCCAGCCCCCTGGCTAAGGGTGGTAGTAGTGGTAGGCATCCAGCCCCCCTGGTTGAGGGTGGTAGTAGTGGTAGGCATCCAGCCCCCTGGCTAAGGGTGGTAGTAGTGGTAGGCATCCAGCCCCCTGGCTAAGGGTGGTAGTAGTGGTGGGCATCCTGCCCCCCTGGGTGAGGGTGGTAGTAGTGGTGGGCATCCTGCCCCCTGGCTAAGGGTGGTAGTAGTGGTGGGCATCCTGCCCCCCTGGGTGAGGGTGGTAGTAGTGGTGGGCATCCTGCCCCCTGGGTGAGGGTGGTAGTAGTGGTAGGCATCCTGCCCCCTGGGTGGGGGTGGTAGTAGTGGTAGGCATCCAGCCCCCTGGCTAAGGGTGGTGGTAGGCATCCAGCCCCCTGGCTAAGGGTGGTAGTAGTGGTGGGCATCCTGCCCCCTGGGTGAGGGTGGTAGTAGTGGTAGGCATCCTGCCCCCTGGTTGAGGGTGGTAGTAGTGGTAGGCATCCAGCCCCCCTGGCTAAGGGTGGTAGTAGTGGTAGGCATCCAGCCCCCTGGCTAAGGGTGGTAGTAGTGGTGGGCATCCTGCCCCCCTGGATAAGGGTGGTAGTAGTGGTGGGCATCCTGCCCCCCTGGGTGAGGGTGGTAGTAGTGGTGGGCATCCTGCCCCCTGGGTGAGGGTGGTAGTAGTGGTAGGCATCCAGCCCCCTGGCTAAGGGTGGTAGTAGTGGTGGGCATCCTGCCCCCTGGGTGAGGGTGGTAGTAGTGGTAGGCATCCTGCCCCCTGGGTGGGGGTGGTAGTAGTGGTGGGCATCCTGCCCCCTGGCTAAGGGTGGTAGTAGTGGTGGGCATCCTGCCCCCCTGGGTGAGGGTGGTAGTAGTGGTGGGCATCCTGCCCCCTGGGTGAGGGTGGTAGTAGTGGTAGGCATCCTGCCCCCTGGGTGGGGGTGGTAGTAGTGGTAGGCATCCAGCCCCCCTGGCTAAGGGTGGTGGTAGGCATCCAGCCCCCTGGCTAAGGGTGGTAGTAGTGGTGGGCATCCTGCCCCCCTGGGTGAGGGTGGTAGTAGTGGTAGGCATCCTGCCCCCTGGTTGAGGGTGGTAGTAGTGGTAGGCATCCAGCCCCCCTGGCTAAGGGTGGTAGTAGTGGTAGGCATCCAGCCCCCTGGCTAAGGGTGGTGGTAGGCATCCAGCCCGCCCTGGGTGAGGGTGGTAGTAGTGGTAGGCATCCAGCCCCCTGGCTAAGGGTGGTAGTGGTGGTGGGCATCTGGCACCCCCTGGCTAAGGGTGGTTGTGGTGGTTGGCATCCAGCCCCCTGGGTTGGGGTGGTGGCGCGCATTCAGGCCCCTGTGTGCATATGTGGCATTGGTGATGGGCATCCCGCCCCTATGGTGCTGCTGTTGCTGGTGTAAGTATATTCAGATTCCCAGTGTATGTGTGTGATGTGTCGTGTACGTGTTGTATGTGTTTTGTGGTTGGTGTCTGACTTACCTTCTGCGCCGTACGCGTCCGTGCCTGTTCCGGTAGTAGATGTAGAATATTGGTATGATCGGGACGAAGGGATTCATGGTTGGTTCGTGTCGTTCGTCCTTCTCGTTGCTTCGCGTCGTCCTCGTCGCTTGGCTTCGTCCTCGTCGCTTCGCTTCGTCCTCGTCGCTTCGCGTCGTCCTCGTCTGTGCTGTGTTCGTCTCGTAGCCGTGGATCGTGTTGTGGCGCGATTCGGAGCTTATGTGCGCCTCTCCCGGATGCTTTGACGTGCCGTGCGTAGCGACGGGTTCGGCGCGTACGGAAAGCGCATCGTACTTGTCCGGCCGGACGGGGCTGCATTTTCCCTTCCGTGCGACTCGATTCGGCGTTTCCGGATTCGCCTCGGTCGGAGAACAGGACCTGGATTGGGTGAGTACGACTCGGCCGGGATTTTTGCTGTTGTGCGCATCGTACTTGCTCGTTCGGTGTGCTGTACGGATCGGTCGGGAAACTGGCTTTCGCATGGCTTTTTTCCCGACCGAATAGTATTGGGTGCGCCTCCGACCGAGATCGGAATCGGCCCCATTGACTTTTTGGCATACAACAGTTGATGAACATATCAGTGAAATGCTTTTTAGCTCCAAATTGTATTTTATCATAGTAAACCATTTTATTGAGAGATTGAAAATATGTGTAGTTTTATACTTTCAAACAAAGCTTAGGAATCCTAAGAAGTAGTGGACTATCCTAGTAGTCATTTACATTAGTATGATTCAGATTAATATCTGTCAGTCAGTCAAATCTTTATTTGTCACAAGGCCATACAAGCACATAAAAATTATACATTGCATCAATCTCACATCAGACATACAGACCAAAATGGCTGGGTATGAAATTTACATATATAGTTAAAATCCAAGTTCTTACAAACAAGAAAACATTTCCCTCTTAGAACAAATAAATAATTAAAAACTCCCTAAAAACAGTATAAAACTAGCATCTATAGTAAGATCCAACTGTTGTAAAAACTAAGAGAAAGTTGGAATCAGAAGAAAATATTGCACATCATAACTAAACACCTTTATCTGTGTTGGCAGATCAACACACTAGTTTTTTAAGGCTCCGAGGGTCAACCATGACAGTGCAACACTTGACAATATAATAAGTATAGGCAACAACAGTCAGTTTGTATTGTGCTTTCACTAACTCAGCTTACTAGGCAGCTAATAGTTACTTTACGCAATGATTATATTTTCAGGTGCTGTACGCAGTTTTCCCTTGCCTTCCACCCTCCCATCAGGTATCAAGTTAGTGCAAAGAGCATCACTTTGTTGCTGTCAACCTCAGTATTCTAAGGGCCTCTTTGCACTCCTGACACCCAGAGACTGGCAGAGTGGGATTATCCACTGTCTCCTACAATGTAGATAGGCCAGGCAAAAAAACATAACGTGTTCCACAGTTTCTTTGCTATCATCACAAGCTGGACATCGCTGATCAGTAACCTGCTGTCTTCGTTCCCACTTAGCAATAAAGTATTGAAATGGTAAGGTCCCATAGCGAATTTGCAGGTGCAGGCGCCTAGCTAAGGGTGGCTCAAACTCATCCAGAAAGTCCTCATGGGTGTAAGTGTCTTTTACTAATAGAAAAGTATCGGTAAGGGAACCTCGCTCATCTGGGTATGTAGGAGTGAGTCTCTGTAATGCCAAAGGGCAGCTTTAAGCTGATGCTTGGAACAACCCCCGGCCTCACCTGGGGCACTCCACAAGCTTGCCAACCATATCTCTGTGAGTGTGGATTTCAGATATTTTATCCATGCTATCTTGCCAGAGCCTGCGTGACCGAGGATTTCCTCAAGCCCCTGCCGGTAGCAGAGGAGCTCCGGAGAAGCCCAGATCCTCCAGCAATAAAGCAGGCGAAGAAGGCCTATCCTTTCAGGGAGTGGTCTCAACCCGAGATCCATCCTGTGTGGTAACAATGGAGTGCTAAGTGGTACACCAACGAACTGGCGCATGAAGCGATTTTCCACCATGGACAAATAGGTTGTATTGAGGTGTCCCCACAGTTCGACTCCATATGAGGCTATCCCAAGGGCCTTATAATTATAGATCTGAAGGGTCAGCTGCACAAGGCAAAACTGAGAACCATGCAACATCTTATTAATCTCTCCCACCGCTTGCTCCATCATAAGCCTGCATTGTGTAATGCCAGGTTGCCACCCCATGTGTTCTGTAAGTGTTATACCCAGGCATATAATAGTTCACACCCTTTCTAGTGGAATCCCTGCTAGCGTGGGGTTTGCCCTAGTTGTATGACCTGGGTTCCGAACCATATATTTGGTTTTGCTCACATTGATCTCCAATCTCATTAGCTTGCAGAAACTCTCAAACCAATTCAGCAACCTTTGGAGACCCATTGGAGACTTGGAGAGGAGTATGGTAACATCGGCAAACATGAGGGCTGGAACCTGTCAGGGTTGGAAAGAAAGGAGTTCACAAACTCCATTGCACCACTGTAGTCCAGAAGAAACCAATTTTGAAACGATCACCCGCTCGAAATAAATCGCGGGTGATCGTTGCGCGAAACAAGGCAACCTGTCTAGTACTCCCAAAAGGAAGGAATGCTCGGGCAGTTGCCGGTCTAGTCTCTCGCGCCTGGGTCCGGGCGCGAGGTTTAGACCAGGTGTGAAGTGCCGCGGTTGAATTCCGAACTGCGCACTTCACCAACGGATTTCCCGAGTGAGGAGGTTTTTGAAGCAGCGTTTAGTTAGTTAGAGATTATGGTAGTTTCTTCTTGCTAGGCTTATGCGCAGGTTAGTGCGCTTCGTAGCGGCGTTTATTTAGGTAGGAATTAGCATTCAGTTAATAGTTTTCTGGAAAGAATAAAAGTAGGCAAATTGAAGATTATTCAAAGTATACCCTCCTGTGGAAGAAAATAATAAGTTTGTCACTGAAGATAACAAGTAAGAGAGAGAGTGAGAGAGAGTAATAATTAATTAATGTCAAGTAATTATAAAAGACAGAATATACTAAGACTTGTTTGTGGTTTAGGACACCTGATGTAAATAACATTAAAAGAAGAGGAGCAAAAGCCTTAGACTAGTTGGGTAAGGAAGTTTTAAGGAGAAAGATATCAAGGAGAGTCAGGGAGGGAATTCTTGAGAAGTAATAATTGTGTTGCTTTCTGTTACAGTATCTCCCAAATAAGCATTAGAAAAGAGAGAGAAAGCAAGAAATAAAGAGTGCTTTCAGAAGAAGGAAAAGAGCGAGTGAGGAGATCAAAAGAAAGTCAAGGCAGTCTCTTCTCTGTCCACTTCCCCTTTCCCCCGACGGGGTTCACACGACTGCCAGTGAATTTGGTTTTCGTGGGAAGGCCTGAGGTGGGAATTAGGAAAATCTCTACATTCTGCTCCCGGGAGTGTTGGCTAACAAGTGAGTACTAAGAGTCCTTGACAGAGTGAAGTGCCCACGAACCTTACTCAGCCGAGCAGAATGGCTGAAGGGTTGGACTTAAAAAATTTAGGAAATGTCCTTAAGGAAATTCAACAAGAGTTAATGGCAGTAAGGGAGGAGAATAAGGTAATTAAATTTGAGATGGAGGCCACTAGACGTGAGATGAAAGAAATGGCTGCCCAGATTAAGCGAGAAGGGTCTGGGGATAAGTTTCATTCACTCCCTCCAGGAACGAGTATGTTTAATCAGGGTTCAGTTGCAAGCACGGGGTCCACCACTCAGGTTGTACATTCCTTGGCCCCAGTTATCCCGTTGGCACCTCCAGAGCGCTTCGGTGGGGATCCCCAAAAGGCCCAAATTTTCTTGACTCAGTGCTCCTTACATTTTATGTGTCGGCCCACTGTCTTCCCTGATGCACAGTCTCGAATTGCCTTCATTCCGTCTTACCTCAACGGAGATGCAGCATCGTGGTCTATGCCCTTGGTCACTCAAGATGCACCCATACTGTATAATTTCGAGGAATTCAAGAAGGAATTTCTGCATATTTTTGATCATCAGAAGGTCGCGCAAGCTAGAGATAATGAATTGCTGGAATTAAAACAAGGGAATCACGAATTAGTCACCTACCTTGCGCAATTCAACAAACTTGTAGTAGAAAAAGATTGGCCGGAGTCCAAAAGAGCCGCCTTGTTCTATCGGGGCTTGAAAGATGAATTAAAAGATGCCTTGTCGCAAATTCCAAATCGCCCTACTGAAGTGTCAGCTTTGATTGACCTGGTGTTAGAGATCGACTATAGACAAACTGAAAGAAGAGGTGAAAAAAGACGAGAATTTCGACCAAGTGTTCCGCGCTTTGACCATGCTAGGTCAGAAATTGTGAGATCAGGAGAAAAAGAAAACAGTGTCGAACCTATGCAAATAGGAACCATTAGAGGCCCACTTTCTAAAGAAGAGAAAGAAAAACGAAGACCAAATAATCTATGTCTTTATTGTGGAACCAGCGGGCATTTTGTGAGAGAATGCCCCAAGAAGCCCAAAACATTCAAGAAGGAAAACTCACAGCACCACCAGTAGTGGGAGTTGAGCTGGTGGTTGCGAACAAGAATACAACTCCACTTTCTCATCAAATAGCTAACACCCTACAGTCTTCCGCTCCAGCTCTCATTCTGACGATGACTCTGAAATTCCGAGATCACATTCTATCTGGAGTAGTAGTGATGCTGGATTCGGGAGCTACTGGGAACTTCTGTGACCTTAAGTATGCCTCGAGAGTTGGACTGAAGGCGTTACCCAAGGAGAGAAGTGAAGCAGTGAGGGCCGTAGATGGTACAAATTTATCCTCCGGTCCCATTACCAGTCATACGGAAGTTGTGGAACTCATCTCAATGGAAGGTCATAGGGAGGAGATTCAATTCAATCTAATTGATGCCCCGCAGTTTGGAATCATATTGGGTCTTCCTTGGTTGACGGAACACAACCCGACAATTAACTGGAGTGAATGAACAGTGAAGTTTAACTCCAGCTATTGTTTGGAACATTGCTTCGTTGAGAAGCTGAAAGAGCAAGAAGGAATCCCAGCAGCCTTACTATGCGAAAGAAAGATGATGGTGTGTGCAGTGCAAACGGTGAGCTTACCTATTGAATACCAGGAGTTTGCTGAAGTGTTCAGTGAATGAGAATCGAAAACGTTGCCCCCTCATCGATCATATGACTGTAAAATCGATCTGGAACCAGGGTCCAACCTTCCTTGTAGTCGGATTTATGCGCTTACTGAAGCTGAGAATCGACATTTGAAGGATTACATTCAGAAATACTTGGAAAACGGATTCATACGTCCATCCCAGTCCCCTGTCTCATCTCCACTGTTTTTCGTCCCAAAATGGAATGGGGATTTGAGGATGTGAATTGACTATCGCGCCTTGAACAAGATTACCATTAAGAACCGTTATCCGTTGCCCCTGATTTCCGTACTTCTGAACCAACTAAAAGATGCAAAAATCTTCACGAAGTTAGATTTGCAGGGGGCTTACCATCTAATCAGAGTACGAAGTGGAGACGAATGTAAAACTGCATTTAGAACTAAGTTTGGATTGTATGAGTACCAAGTCATGCCCTACGGTTTAAGTAACGCCCCAGCAGCCTTCCAGTACTTCATTAATGATGTTTTGAAAGAGTTCATTGACCAATGCGCTACCGTCTATATCGACGATATTTTGATTTACTCTTCTTCAGAAGAAGAACATCAACATCAGGTCAAAAGGGTCTTGCGCTGCCTGAAAGAAAACGATCTTTATGTAAAATTGGAGAAGTGTGCTTTTGGAGTGATTTTGGTGGATTTCATGGGATTCGTATTTGCACCTGAAGGTCTAACAATGGATGTTAAAAAAAATTGAGGCGGTTTTGAATTGGCCTCAACCCACCTCTGTGAAAGAAATACAGAGCTTCACTGGATTTGCAAATTTCTATCGTAGGTTCATTCGAGATTTTTCTTTGAAGGTGGCACCCATTACTAGATTATTACGCAAAGGAGTCCCATTTCAATGGACTACAGAGGCTGAAGATGCCTTCCAGTTTCTATAGAAGAGTTTTACCTCCGCACCCATTTTACTACATGCTGATCCTACTCAACCATTTTACCTTTAGACCGATGCTTCTGAACAGGCCATTGGAGGGGTGCTTTCACAGAGACACAAAGAAACTGGCCAGTTGCACCCAGTTGCGTACCATTCCAGGAAGCTACAACCGGCAGAGATCAACTATACCATTTCTGATAAGGAGCTCCTCGCCATCAAAGATGTCTTCCAAGAGTGGCAACATTACCTTCTCGGAGCCAGGCATGTGGTCACAGTATTCACAGATCACAGGAATCTTCAGTTCCTAAAATCAGCCAGAACACTCACGCCACGTCAACTTAGGTGGTCCCTGTACTTCGCCGACTACGATTTTGTAATAACTTATCGGCCAGGGAAAAATAATGGGAAGGCTGATGCTTTGTCACGAATTGACACGGATGGAAAAAAGAATCTTATTTGTGAACAAAAAATAATTCCTGAAACAAAAATCGTTGGAGGAACGCTTGAGAAAACTCTGGAAGACAAGGTCAAAGAAGCCTTAACTTCAGAAGAAATGCGAAACTGGGCTCTGGAGGATCCAGCTCGAGAAATTCACAATGGTTTACCGTTCCATTCCAAGGCCTTGTTTTTACCTACTCAAGAACTCCAGCAACAAGTGTTGACAGAGTGCCATAACAGTCCTATTGCTGGACATCCTGGAATACATCGAACAGAGGAGTTGCTGAGAAGACAGTTCTGGTGGCCAGGGCTATCCAAAGACGTTTGAGTTCACGTAGAAAGCTGTGAGATTTGTGCAATGGGAAAGACGGATAAACAGGCACCTCAAGGGTTGTTGAGACCTTTGCCCACACCCCCATACCCCTGGCACACAGTTACAATAGATTTAATTGTGGAACTGCCTTCTAGTCAGGGATTCAACTCAATTTTAGTAATGGTGGACGCTTTCTCTAAGATGGCGCACTTTGTCGCCCTGAAGGGAAATGCATCAGCAAAACTAATAGCCACACAACTCAATCAAAGTTTGATTAAAATACATGGCATCCCTAAAGTTTTGATTACAGATCGAGGGTCGCAGTTTCTATCCCATTTTTGGAAGGCCTGTACTAAGAGACTAGGCATTGAGACACAATATTCAACTAGCTTTCATCCACAGACAGATGGGCAATCGGAAAGGGCCAATCAGGAACTAGAAAAGTATCTTAGATTGTTTCTTTTAGATCAAGAGGGAGAGTGGCCTGATCTTCTTTGGACCGCAGAGTTTGCGCATAATAATGCGAAGAATGCCTCCACTGGGTATTCCCCTTTTTACTTGAATTACGGAAGACATCCAAATTCTGTGGTTTCCACCCAAGAAGTGTCGGTGCCTGCGGCACAAGATTTGGTTCAACACCTTAGTGAGGTACATGAGTCTGCCACCAGGAATTTAGCACTAGCTAAGGAACGTTATAAGCAGAGTGCTGACAAAAAGAGAAGACCAGAACCAGATTTGCGTGAGGGAGACAGGGTTTGGTTGAATACAAGAAATCTAAGGTTAAAAGGAAACAGAAAATTCCAACCACGTTTCGTAGGCCCATTTCAAGTGGAACAAGTAGTGAATCCAGTTACCTTCAAGTTAAAACTTCCTCCACAGTTAACAATACATCCAGTGTTTCATGTTTCTCTGCTTAAGAAGGTCTCTCCCCATCTGAAAGAGTTGAGGAATCAAAACCCCTTTTAATTGAAGGACAAGAAGAATTTGAAGTTAAAAGAATCTTAGACTCAAAGTGTAAACATTTTTATCTCATGGACTGGAAGGGTTATGGCCCAGAGGACAGGTCCTGGGTGGAACAATCCGATGTTCATGCTCCCCGATTAATCAAGATTTTTCACTTGCAATATACTCACAAACCTCAGCCCCGAGGCTTGACCTTGCGGGGGGTACTGTCAGGGTTGGAAAGAAAGGAGTTCACAAACTCCATTGCGCCACTGTAGTCCAGAAGAAACCAATTTTGAAACAATCACCCGCTCGAAATAAATCGCGGGTGATAGTTGCGCGAAACAAGGCAACCTGTCTAGTACTCCCAAAAGGAAGGAATGCTCGGGCAGTTGCCGGTCTAGTTTCTCGCGCCTGGGTCCGGGCGCGAGGTTTAGACCAGGTGTGAAGTACCGCGGTTGAATTCCGAACCGCGCACTTCACCAACGGATTTCCCGAGTGAGGAGGTTTTTGAAGCAGCGTTTAGTTAGTTAGAGATTAGGATAGTTTCTTCTTGCTAGGCTTATGCGCAGGTTAGTGCGCTTCGTAGCGGCGGTTAGTTAGGTAGGAATTAGCATTCAGTTAATAGTTTTCTGGAAAATTGAAGATTATTCACTTACCGTTCATCTGCCGGTCCTGGGTCTTCCTGTGGCGTGACGACGGCGAACAGCAAGTATGCCCTCCTGTGGAAGAAAATAATAAGTTTGTCACTGAAGATAACAAGTAAGATAGAGAGAGTGAGAGAGAGTAATAATTAATTAATGTCAAGTAATTATAAAAGACAGAATATACTAAGACTTGTTTGTGGTTTAGGACACCTGATGTAAATAACATTAAAAGAAGAAAAGAAGAGGAGCAAAAGCCTTAGACTAGTTGGGTAAGGAAGTTTTAAGGAGAAATATATCAAGGAGAGTCAGGGAGGGAATTCTTGAGAAGTAATAATTGTGTGCTTTCTGTTACAGTATCTCCCAAATAAGCATTAGAAAAGAGAGAGAAAGCAAGAAATAAAGAGTGCTTTCAGAAGAAGGAAAAGAGCGAGTGAGGAGATCAAAAGAAAGTCAAGGCAGTCTCTTCTCTGTCCACTTCCCCTTTCCCCCGACGGGGTTCACACGACCGCCAGTGAATTTGGTTTTTGTGGGAAGGCCTGAGGTGGGAATTAGGAAAATCTCTACATTCTGCTCTCGGGAGTGTTGGCTAACAAGTGAGTACTAAGAGTCCTTGACAGAACCCACATATTTGCCAATCTGGGTGCATCATTATCAGACTCATCCAAGTACCCCACAAGGCCATTGATATAGAGTGTGAACAGTGTGGGGGCAAGTACGCACCACTGCCTCACTCCTCTAGCCACGGGGATGGGGTTGGTCACTTCTCCTGCATTGCCACACCTAACCTGGGCATAGCTTTTGGTGTGCAACCTCACTATGATGTCGAGAAGGTAAGTAGGCTTTCCCAACTCAGAGGGGACCTGCCATAAGTATGTGCAAAATGTAAATCAGAGGCTGAGTGCTGGTCGACAAATACAATATAGAGTCGTCCCCCAACCAGGGTAACGGTCTTCCAATACAACAGCTTTCATTGGAACACTTGGTCCGTTGTGCAGATCGGCTGTCTAAAGCCTGCCTGAGATTAATGTTACTACATATCTTACACGAGGGCATATTTAACTGAAACAGAATTCCACTATTTTCATACACATATAATTGCTCATACTGTTAGCAAAATTATTAATTATATCATTATACAGACTTTGGAGTTTACACAGTTGATTTCGATTAGAGGCACAAATGCAATGTATGCCATCCCTATCTTCTTCATATGCCCAGATATTTTATAAATATTGTGTGCGAGCCACATTCTATAAACAACGTTTTCTTTGCAATTTGTTTGTCAACCACCACAGATACATTCCAGCAGTTTAGCGTGAGTTTACGGTTGACTTCTGACCAGTGCTAAAGTGCTTGTGCTCACTCCCCTAAACATGGTTTGATTGGCTTACACCTGATTGGCATATTTAATTTACTTATAAGTCCCTTGTAGAGTGCTTTACCATTTCCCCAGGGCCAGTAAATTAAAGGCTACCATTGGGCCTGCAGCACTTATTCAGCCACCCACTCAAGTAGCACCTTAAAACTTGTCCCAGGCCAGGCTTGCCACTGCAGCCTGAATGCAGTTTTAAACTGCCATGTTTGCTTGGCATTAAAATTCCCTTGCCAAGCCTAAAACATCCCTTTGATTACATATAAGTTACACCTAAGGTATGCCCTAGGTAGCCCCTAGGGCAGAGGGCTGTGTAATTGGAAGGTTGGACATGTACTTTTAAGTTTTAAATGTCCTGGTAGTGGAAAAATCCTACATTTGTTTTTCATTACTGTGAGGCCTACCCCTTCCATAGTATAACATTTGGGATTCCTTATCACATTTATTAAGCTGCAATTTACAATTGGGAGCTGGTAGCTATGTCATGTTTGGTATATATAGAATTGTAAAGATAAATCCTCTTTAATGGTTGTCAGTTTTTCATTACAATTTTGAAATTGCCTCTTTTAGAAAGTTGGCATTTTCCTGCCCTTATCCCTTTTGTGCCTGGAGCCTGTTTTGGATCACATGACTAGATGTAGCTGACAGACCTTGTGAATTCCTCCCAGACAGTCACGCAATAGCGGGATTAGGTGTTCCTCCATGGGCCATCTGCTGGCAGGATGGAGGTGCGGAGCTGAGCACAGCCCCACCTGCAACTGAACAGGGTGTGCTCTAGCTTCACACAAAGGGCCAACTGACCCTACATTGGTACTGCAGCCAGCTTGGAGCCATGGCATGGGAGTCAGGAAATTCCATGCACTTCAAAGAACAATTCTAGATGCTTCTCCCACCTTCCAGAGGAAGGGCACCAGGGTATAAATATAGTACCTTCAGACCCACTCTTCAGTTCACTTCTGGACTGCGGAAGGACTCATAGAGAACTGCCTGCTGCTGTGACCTGCTGTGCACTCTGCAAGACTGCTTTAGTCAAATTAACAGTTTAAGCACATACCCACCTAGGATGGGCTTTCAACTCACATCCATAAAGCATTAACCCCTACTTCATGTATATAATTAAGATATTGGAGATATCCTACTGTTGTGTGTCAGTTGTTATAGGACAAGGCCTGCAGCTAACAAATGGGTATGTCTCGCATGTGGTTATAGTTGTAACACACATGATCATTTCAGGAGTGTTGCATCCAGCTTAACCTTACAGTTATTCAGAAATGTGATTGAGCAGCAACATGCAAGAATGTTCATTATGGACTTCTGTTTTTATTGACTATGTGAGGCTTATATTAAGTATTCTATTTGCTCAAGGTTTTGTATCTTCCTGCCAGCTGCTATATTTATATATATATATTTTAACGGAGCCAGGAACATGTTGATTCAAACACATTTATAGCATATCATCTGATATTTAATTGATCTGAAGTGTTGGAGGATTCTTTTGTAACATGTAGTCAGGGATTGTGTCCAGACTTGGACAGATGAAACAATGAGGTGACAGCACATGTTTAAGATGTTTTCAGGTTTGACAGACATTACCATAGGGCAATTTCAATGGTTAGTGGTTAAGCAGTCCACTGACACATGGTATCATGGTACAGAATTATTATGCACAGCAGTTAAATGTAACATGTTATTTAGATTGTATTGATGCAGTGACCTAATTACGAACCACTACAAGTAGACTAATCCTGAGTTTTCTTCACATAACACCATCCTCCATGACAAGTGAGGGAGATGTTGGCCAGTAGGTGGAGAAGCAGAAACCTGCTGGGAGTCCGAAGGTGGTACAACCGAAGCTGAAGGACCCAGTGGCACGGAGGTTGATTGGGCTGGAGAAGAGGACTCAACCTCTTCGGACTCAGAAGCCTGAACGCCAAACCAGCCCCAAGTGCTGATGGACCTAACAACATCTACTGCACCCACATCATCGTTCATTACCACCAGGAAGCTACACACTCTCTCTACTGTTTCCTCATATGTTGGCCAATGCCTAGCTCATAAAAGGGATGGAGTCTCTTTTGGCCCAAGCACCTCTGCTCCTGCCCCAGTCCATCGTGCAGTGACGGCTGAGGAGGTTTTGGATGTGCTGCACAGTATTTCAGTTGGGCACATTGCACTGGTGGTTGCCATCCAGGGGGTCAGTCAACAGTTGACTCAATTACTTGCTTTCCAGGATGTCATCCACAGTGCAGTGCATGCCATATAAAGGGGCATGACACGCATCAGCCCCCCCTCAGACCTCACTGCCTCCCACCCAACACCTGCCCCTTCTGTTATCGATTCTCCCTCTACCGTAACCCTTCTACCTCCTCCTTACCACTAAAATCCACCTCCGTTTGTCCTTCACTTAGTACATCCACACTAACATCCACACACTCTGACAAACAAAAACACACAGACATCCACACAGATAGTCATACAATACATCATAAACATTCTCACAAATCTACACATACAGACACCAACACTACCACCACCACCATCACCACCATCCTCACCACACCGACACCCATCACCACCACCTCAACCACCCCCTACCACACCCACCACCACAACCACACCCCCATGCCCACCACCACACCCCCAGGCCCACCACCACACCCACCACCACCAGACCAACAGCCACCACCACCAGACCCACAGCCACCACCACACTAACCACCACAACAACAGCCACAACATCTATTACCACTACACCCACTATCCCCCCCCACAGAAAGCACCACACCCACCACAACATCATCCAAAAGGACAAGTTCATCACAACACACAACATCACATAAATCATCGACAAACCAACAGACAAGCAAAAAACATTAGCATAAATAACACCACCCAAACACAAACCCACAGACAAGCACCCAACATCCGCATCACATACACCACAAAAAGACAAACCCACAGGCAAGCAAACAGCATCAGCCAAACACACACCACCAAAACACACACCCAAAGCAACACCTTCCACTACACCAAGACATTCATCACAATCGCAAAGTACACATACACTGTAGGAAACAACACTACACACCCAAATGCATAACCACACCTATCCATAGAATGCCAGACACACACTCACCCGCACAACACCTACCCATCACCAATGCTAGTGTTCCTTCACACTCTACTTCCCACAAACCTCCTACACCCACCCCATCCAACCTTCCTAATCCTTCCCCAACCACCCCTACTGCTCCCATGCCCTTGAAGAAAAGACCCACCGCTCCTCCCGATTGGTAACCAGAGGGGCTGGATTCTATCCTGCTTATGGAGGCACAAATGCTCCTTTTGCAGGAGGTCATTAGTGTACCCGTGGGTCTCAACGCAAGGTTCCTTTATGGGAACGTGTGGCCAGAGTTTGGTCTGAGACCATGTTGTATGTTTTTCTCATCTATCCTTTGGATTTGTTTGTCTTTCCTTTGTTATTCTATGAGAGAGGGATCTCATTTTGTAATAAATTTAATTTTGTGCCTAATTTGCATTTTTTTTGGTGTACAAAAATCTCAATGTTCAAACATATATGTTTATACACAATAATAAGTAGGGTTCCATATTCATATGATTCAATGTGTAAAGTGCCCTGGAAGATTTAGGACTGTAAACTTTTAGCTATGTGCTTTGGGTCTCATTATGTGATGACACTTTTATTCTTACTTATTTATACCCTTGAGTTATATTATCATGATTTGGCAGGCATAATATCCACTTTTCCATATTCATACTGTAGTATCCAATGCAAGTCTTTTTGTGACACAGGCAAGATCAGATGCATATGTCATACCTACATTTATTTTAATATATCATGGACTTTTAAGTGCAAATGTCAGATTCATGATAGGTGTCAGCAAACATAATGGAACAGTGAACCACACAATGGACTGCACCTTTATATATATGTTGAGAGGTGGTTAATTGTTTTATTTAATGGGAGCTATCGTTAGAACAAATGTAAGGTCAGGTGTATATGACATGCACTTGCAATTGCATGTGTCTATCATATTTAGGTTCTCCTTAAGATTTGTTCTTATTATTAAGGTAATGTTGCCAGCTACACTAGCTTCCCATCATGCAGTACCTTCCTGATGACAAACAATGACGCCACGAACATGGTATTGAGTACATTGGATGTGTGCAGAGTGTATTGGCATATAACCACACTACATTTAAATTGAAATTTAGTTTCGACATTACAGTTTTCTTCAGGACAGGCACATAACAATAGTGAGCTTTTTGTTTTACACGTTCTGGTGAAGATTTACCAAAAGAAATCATGTAACTTGGCGACCCCAGTAATATGCAATAGTCTTATTACATACATTTATATGTACATGCCTCCTATGACAGCGCTGACGTGGTGGGTAGTCATTGTCATCGACGAGCAGATATGCTGCACCTCCCAACAGCAGGTTCATTGTGCCTCAAACAATGCAGAAGGTTTGTAGAGGTTGCTTTTCCCCTTTTTATTGGAGGGACTCCACCAGCTCAGATGTGGAGATTTGTCACCGTAGTATCACCGACGGAAAGCAATATGGTGATTGTGAGGGTGGAGTTGTGACTGTTATCCTGTGGTCTGCTGCTTTTTGGCTCTTAACTCCATAGATAGAGGACTCTGCATGCGACAGAGGCGGTAGGGCCCTGACAGACTTTGGTCCATCGAACCGCCAACATATAAATCAGACGGTAGTACGGTTCTGACGGCGGACAGATGGACCGTTGATATTCGACAGTTCGTCAGCATCCGCCAAGATATATATAGAGCCCTTAGTTCTAAGCTTTCCTTAGAGGGACATTTGTATGCAGAAATGTCTGGCCCTGGAAATACGTGATGAGTTTACTGGCAGACAGGCTTTTTGATGCAGACCTTTGTTTAGGGAGGCAACTGTATGTACAAGTGACTTCACCTACCAGTACATGGTATGTATAGTAGGAGACTGGCGTATTTCTGCTTATTTCTGCTATGAGAGAAACTTGAATATTAAAAAAGGTTGAGGCCTTTTAGCACCTAGGGGCGGATTACGATGACGGTTGGAAATGCCTCCGACCACTAGTCAGAAGCTTTACGACCGCAGTCTGAGGCTTTCCGACCGCCACGGTCGGTTTGCGGTCTGACCGCCCGATTACGATGTCGGTGGTCGGAAGGTAAACTGGCCGGTCATTCTGACTCGGTTCTGACTGGCTCTCAGAGTCTTCCAACTGGTCGGGACCACACCGTAATCCCCTATGGACGGCGTTTCCACTGTAGGGATTACAATGTTGGTTTCCCACAGCATTTCCGTGCCAGCCTTTCCAACACAGAAAGGCTGTAGGAGAGCGACTTTGGGGGCCCCTGGCAGGTCCCCCTTGCCTCCACGGTCTACGGTTGGTGGTCAAGGGGGTACCTAGGGTAGCTGGAGTGCCTGCCACAGGGTGGAGGGTTTTACACACACACCGTTTTCTTTATAGGAGCCTGAATTACTGCCAGTCGACGGCCGTGACACAAGCTCCCATAGAGAAAAAGGCGTATGCGACCGAACACTGTTTGGTCGCATCATAATCAGGCGGCCGGAACCGCCGAATGGAGGTCGGTCGGTCCTAAATCCGAGAAGATGTTGGTCGGAGGCAACTCCGACCGACATCGTAATAAGCCCCCTAATGTGTACTAGAGGACTAGACACTTTGGGGTATATTTACAAGGGGATAGTGTCACCAAAAGGCCACTTTTAGCAAAGTTCTGGTGCCACTATGCCCTTCTCCATATTTACAAAGCAGCGTTAAGCCACTTCTTGTGGCTTAATGCCTCCATGTAAATACAGCCCCTTTACATGCATCACTTAGCATGAAAGGGGTGTGCAATGGGTGTTGCTGTGGGCGTTCCACTTCAACACCCATTGCTTTTTGGCGCTGCCCCAGATTTACAATTTACAGACGTTAGAATGGCGAAATGAGGAGAAATACTTTTATTTCTCCTTTTTTTTGCTATTTCTATGTGTGCTGCAGAATGCAGCACACATAGGAAGAGCAAAACGCATAACGCATAAACAATCATTAATTAATGATGATTTGCTACTTCTGTGCAGCACACATAGAAGTAACAAATCACCATTATGAATTGTTTATGTGCAGCCGTCGCTTTCTATACCTCACTAGAAAACTAGTCCCATATGCACCGGCCATACCACTAGAGGGCTCCCCCAGCGGCTCTGGGGTGCTTACAGCCCTTGCACTCACGGAATGGCACGAGGCCGATATCCAGACCTTGGGAGACTTGTACCGAGATGGCATGCTTGTACCATTTGAATCCCTGGTTGAGGAAACGGGACTGTCACCGGGGCAGTTCCTGAGGCACCGCTCATTGATTGCGACATTAACCTCTCGATGGGGCGACATGAACGCGGAACCGAGCCAACATCTCACTATACAGTACCTCCATGTCATGGGGCGGGGCAGCCACTTGATCCGCTGGTTTGTGGCGTCCCTCCGTACACATGCAGCGATAAGTCTAGATCCACTGCGCCGCAAATGGGAAGCAGACCTGGAGCGACAGCTGGGGGACAGGGAATGGGGTAAGATAATAGGGAGCCCAACACGTATAACCAGAAACATGAGGTTCAGACAAATACAACTGTTCATAATCCATAGAGCATATCTTACACCCGAGACGATCAATAGGTATTTTCACCGCACGGATGCGGTGTGTCCTCGCTGTACCGAACCGGGGGTTGGACTGGTACACATGTTGTGGGGCTGCCACAAATTACAGGCATATTGGCGAGCAGTAAGTGAGCTACTGCACACGTGCACGGGCCGTAGCATACCCTTTGAATGGCCCACTTACTTATTACACTACTTCCACAGAACCCCGGCCTCAAAAGTCTCGTCTCGGTTCCTTGACTTGGGTATAGTGGTGGCTAAGCGGCTTATAACTAAGAGGTGGAAGGCGCAGGACCCGCCGCACATACGGGCATGGAGATACTCGCTCTTAGCATGGGCCAAAGCAGAGGGAATTGCCATCCTAAGGGAGGAAACGGTGGGGCTGCGGAAAACACCCATAGCGACGCAGTGGGAGGGACTGCTCCAGGCCTTAAAGCACACGGAAGGGGATAGCCTTGAGGGACCAACAGAGAACGAAGGAAACGCCCTTGTAGTAAGTGACGGGTAGCCTATCTGTAGATTCCTGACACGCAATAAGTGCACACATACACCATCTGACATCGAACACGGACATCGCCGTAGCCAATGGGTGGAGATAGCCGAAGCGATGATGTAGAAGAGGGAGGGGGGAGGGGGGGCAGGGTGGGGGATGCTCACATAGGTGTTGTTCTATGCTGCTGCTTTTACTAGTTCTGAGTTTTGTTTGTTTTTACCTATAACATCTGTTTAATTGATTATGCTGATTGACCTTAAAAGACTCTGTACAACACACTAACGGATCCAAACCACTATTGAACGGTGACCTTTTGCTCCAACTGGAACGGACTAAATGCGGAGCCTCAACTGGTTTTTGAACCCATTATGTCATCGACACAGCTTATGTTTAATGTTTGCTCCAATTGACATGTCTATTCGATTGTTAGATGGTTTGGCATATGGTCAGTCTTCCACAATGTAATTTGTCTTTCATGAAGAATTACAACACAATTAATAACAATAAAAACAGATTTAAACAAAAAAAAAATGAATTGTTTATCTGCAGGAAGGTACACCTTCCTGAACATAAACAATCATTCCCTGCAAAGCAGGCACCCTTGTACTATGGTGCAAGGGTGCCTGCGTTGGCACTAGGCAGCTAGTTTAAGCGCCAGAACTAGGGAAAACACAGGGGTGCGCCATATTGTTGTAAATACGGCACATCCCTGCGTTTTCCAAATGTCGGAGTGCTGCGCTGCCAAATTTGGCGCAGCTCCGTGCTCTGACATTTCATTGTAAATATGCCCCTTACTTGGTAGCTTTATTTAAGTATGCGGTTGTAAACAAAAGGGGATTTGCCAGGTATTTGCTGATGTGTGCTCTATAGGACTGACCTTTTCAGTCACAGTTTTCTGTAAAGTGAGAGCTGTGTGTCTCAATGGCTTCACCTATCAGTATATCCCATGTATGGCCTAAAGCTGGGCAGTATACTGTCAGCTCTGTTCAGAGAGAAGCTTGCACAATAAAGAGGCTTGAATGTTTTATCACCTATTATTTCTAGTAGAGTAGTAGTTAGTGAATGGTAAGCTTTGCTTAGGGGGACAACTTCATGCAGAATTGCCTGGGTATCATACTAGAAGTGTGCAGCTGGGGACTTGTCTTTTGATGCAGAGGTTTGTTTAAAGTGAGACCTCTGTGTGCAAGTGGTTTAACCTAGAAGTACATGGTATTTATGGCATGAGACTTGACAGTACACAGTGCGTTCTGTTCAGGGAGAGACTTGTATTTTAACACATTTGGAACTTTTACCACGTAACATGTCTAGTAGGGGAGTAGTCTCTGAGCTGTAAGTTTTGTTTTGGGTAATAGTTGTATGCAGAAGTGTCTGGGCCTGGTACTAGTAGAAGCGTGCACCTATGGACTAGCCTTTTGATGCAGAGCTTTGTTTAAACTGAGAGCTTTGTGTGTAAGTGGTTTCACTTACCACTACATGGTACATATATCCTGACAGTGGACAGTACACAGCAGCTCGGTTCAGGCAGAAGCTTCTAAATTAAAAAGTCTTGGACCTGTTAACACTTAAATGTCTAGTAGGGGGTTAGTCACTGAGCTCTAAGGTTTGCTTAGGGGAACAGTTGTATGTAGAAGTACCAGGGCCTGGTACTAAGCAAAGTGTGTAACTGGGAATTGGCCTTTTGATTCAGAGGTTTGTTTAAAGTGACAGCTGTGTGTAAAAGTGGCTTCTCCTACCAGTACATTGTATGTATGAGCTGCAACTAAACTATTAAATCTCTTCTCTGTTCAGAGAAGGCTGAGATTTCTTTAAAGGAACAGTATATATCTCTGAGAGACTAGCCTCTTCAACCTAAATTTTACTAGGTAAGTGTGCTATATACTGGAAAGGCTCAACAACATAAAAGTTAGTGAATGTTCCAATGTCCAAAGATAGGTCATTTTAACACAACAGAACCCACTTTATTACTTGAGAAGGGTCTTCAACATTAACGTCCGACTATGACTTGACATCTTCAGAGACAGAGCAGTAACCCAGAACAATTACAGACTGCATCTTATGTAATCCACTTTAATTAACACTTTAACAAAAGAACAGACCTGATCACTGACACACCATTGCACCATAAATGTTATAACCTTATATTGTTCAAACCTAGTTTAACAATTTGTTTGCATCCTCTACACAATTTATCATAAAACGGTCGTTCCCCACAAGACACTTCACCCAGGTTCTTCTACATACACAAGTCACCCTGAACAGTCACCTTGAACATAGCTCATCATGCAGTAATATGTACAAGTGCATCTTTTTTTCAAACGTTCCATGGCATACAGTTTACACCCAGAACACTCCTATTTGAAAATATCATAGTGCAGGATCAACAGCTGAGAAGGTAGGAGATCTTCGTTTGATCCCACGCGTCACACATGCTGAATTTAAAGCCTACAGAATCGAAGTATATTGTTTAGAGGGCGTTCCAACGCCATTTTTGCCTACATGGAGGTTATTTTCTTTAGCAGTATCACAACGTATTAAAAATTATATTGGCATGCGGAGCTGAGCAACTGTTGAAAACAGTAACCATTGTGTTGATATTGAGTGTGCGAATAGCAGTCAAACATGTTGAGCAATAAACATTGTGTTGATATCGATCATTGTGCTGATAACAGTGAGAGAGATACCCATAAAAGCAGAGACTGAATAGTGTAGATGTGAGACATATGAGAACCAGGAAATTCATATTGATAAAGTGTGTGAAATCTCTACTGAACCTAGCATCTTGATAGACTCTGCAAGAAGCAGAAGAACAGTATCAGTGGCAGACATACTGTGAAACTAATCAAAGTGATCCTCTTTCCTTTTCAGGTAACAATACATTTGTAACATTGCTTGATTTATGTACTACCTATTTGTGCCCAAAAAACTATTAACAAAGTGATAAGGGATTGGCTCCTCTGTTGCAGGTCTCTTTCCCCACAGTACCCTCCTCAAATCCTCCCCTCGTCTGGCCACTCTGAGTCTCTGTTCAACTTATCTCAGAGAATCGGAGCTGCCAGAAGATGGGCCTCTTGAGGATACTGCTCCTGAGGAACTCACACAATCTGACAGCTTGGGTGCTGGATTTGCGGATCCATCGTGGCGCTCAGCAGGGCCTGCGTGTAAATTCATGATGGATACGCGGATCCAGCGAACACCCTTAGAAACTGTACAACACCAAGGTAAATGGCTAGATAGGTTATTCTTATCTAATCCTATTCTCTCCTTTCCTCTTTAAAATTGATAACCATACTAGGTCAACCCATTTACTTTTTTTTGTCAGTGTGTGCACTTTCCATTACATTCTTCCCCCATACATTTTCTCCAAGCCCAGTTTCCATGCCAACTGTTGGAAATAGCCCTTTCTTCAGTATCACCCCCAAACTTTTTGCTTCCGCATCCCTTTTTTTGTGGAATTCGTTTATGTTGGCTTTAGGACTCTGGGCACTTTACCACTGCTAACCAGAGCTAAAGTGCATGTGCTCGCTGCTTAAAACATGGTAACATTGGCTTATCCACAATAGGCATATTTAATTAATTTACTTATAAGTCCCTAGTAAGGTGCACTACATGTGCCTAGAGCGTGTAAATTAAATGCTACTGGTGGGCCTGTAGCACGGATTGTGCCACCCACTTAAGTAGCCGTCTAAACATGTCCCAGGCCTGCTACTGCACAGCCTGTGTGTGCAGTTTGAAACTGCCATGTCAACCTGGCAAGTTAACCTGCTTGTCAGGCCTAAACCTTCCTTTTTATTATATATAGGTCACCCCTCAGGTAGGTCATTGACAGCCCATCGGCAGGGTGCAGTGCATTTAAAAAGTAGGACCTGTACTTCTAGGTTTACATGCCTTGGTAGTGAAATACACTTACATTTTTGTTTCACTACTGCAAGGCCTATCTCTCCCATAGAATAACATTGGGATTGCCTTATTACATTTTATAAGGGTAATTCCCAATTGGGAAGAGATAGGACCCCCAAAGGTGGTGCCTCTGGAATCACACTTTAAAAAAACAACTTATGATGAGTGATGAGGTTGGTTTTTAAATTACAATTCTGAAAATGCCACTTTTAGGTAGTTGGCATCTCCCTACTGTAATCATTTGGGGCCTTCTGCCTGTCTCTGGAATACCCGTCTATGGTGGGTGACAACTGGCTTCCTGCATTACCTCTAGACAGCCACACACAAAGGAAGGGTAGGTGTGACTGATTGGCCATCTGTATGCTGATGGGTCATTCTGAGCAGGATAGGAGGGAGGAGCTGACACTTAAACCTGAAAGGGCTGTGTCCTGTCCCCGCACAAAGGGTTGTATATCCCAGTGTAGTGAGTCTGGAGTCAAGGCAGGGAAGAAAGGGAAGAAAGGGACTCTGTGCACTTCAAAGCATCTCTTTGAAGTCTCCCCCACTTCAAAGGCCCACTTGGGTATAACTACTGGACTTCTGACACTATGAACTCAAAACACTTCTGTAACTGAGGACATTCTACCAGGAAGAAGGGCTTCTGTGCTGCTGGAGAGACTGCCACTTTGCTGAACTGCTTTGCTGTGTTGACCTGCTTCCTGCTGCTTCTTTCCTGGGAGTGAGAAGGACAGGACCTGCATTTCTACATCCCAGAACCAAAGTATCTCAGAGGGCTTGTTGGCTTTCCTCCTGCTTCTGAAGTCTCAAGGATATGAAAGACTTCTCTCTTCTTCAACCAGCAAACAGTACCTGGACTCTGTGTGCTGTGAGTCTTGCTCTGTCAAGGTGTGCCAATTCAGTCCTGGGTCGTCGGAAGTGAGCTCTAAGTGCTGTATCTGCCATAACCCATGCATTGACCTTGTTGCGCCGATCCGAACCGACGTATCCCTGCTGTTGCGGAAAACAGAGAGATACATCACCCTTGGGTTCGCCGCTTTGCCTCCCGAGCCACTGCATTGCTGCCACTGTGCAGAGAAGATTGACACATAGCCTGTACAATGTGGACAAAACCCAGCTCATCGTATTTGGAACCACCCCACCTAGGAAACGCTGCATCGCTCACGGACCCGACACATCACCGCCATTGTGTGGAGAAATCCAGCGCATCACCCCAACTGCATGGGGATCACCGACGCATCTCATTGCTAGAGATCAGGATCAAGGTACTATCGCTCAGCGGGCCCTGCGTGGGTCATGTAACTGGCTCGCACTCCATCGCAATCTGCCTGAACTCTTGACTTAGTCCCAGACCAGCGCAACCAATTGACTCTTTAAGCGCTTACTGCTTCTAAATGCTATTTTTGCAATTAATCTTTAAAAATTCATATCTCGACTTCTACTGATTGGATTTTTGTCATTTTGGTCTTGTTTTATTTATAAAATTAAGCTCTGTTTTTCTTACCTGGCATGGAGTATTTGTCTGATGTTTTCACTGTGTTACTGTTTGATGTGTTGCACAAATACTTTACACATTGCCTCTTAAGTTAAGCCTAACTGCTCTGTGTCAAGCTACCAGAGAGTGAGCACAGGTTAATTTAAAGTGTGTTACTGACTTACCCTGACTAGGATTGTGGTTCCTGCTACCACATGGTGCATACCTCTGCCAACCAGAAACCCAATTTCTAACAGCAACCAATTTTCAAATCATTAGAACCAAGCTCAAGGTTAACAGTTCATAAAGAGTAGGCTGCTCTGTATGTCCAAAAAATAATTTAATTGGACGTCACTGTATACGCTGAAAAAATGTAAACCTATTACAGTAAATAGGAGAGAATTGCTTTGCTATCCTTATCAGATTGAACAATTCAGATGGCAGTTATTCACTAGCTAACTTACTATACTACAGTAAATCTTCAGTTAATTGCAAGCTTTGCTGTTTTTTTTCTCTATTTTTCATCACTCTCCATGCTCAATATTGAAATTTCTCATTCTGCTAGTGACGACTCCTGTATCCAGTTCCTCCATACCAGCATCATGGTGAAAGTGGGGATTGTGGGACACAGATTTGTCTTTTGGGCCAGTGAGCATGCAGTGAGCATGCAAACAACCAGAGAGTGAGCACAGGTTAATTTAAAGTGTGTTACTGACTTACCCTGACTATGATTGTGGTTCCTACTACCTTAGGGTGCATACCTCTGCCAACTAGAAACCCAATTTCTAACAGCAACCAATTTTCAAATCATTAGAACCAAGCTCAAGGTTAACAGTTCATAAAGCGTAGGCTGCTCTGTATAAGAGACACCACTGGGTATATATATATATAAATATATATATATATATATATATATATATATATATATATTATATATATATATATATATATATATATATATATATATATATATAACGCTACCAGTTCTCATCAGTTTCCCTTCACTCGCGGTCGGGTGCTATACACCGCGGAGACAAGAATCGCGCTAATTATCACAGCTACAAGGTAAAGGATTACCAGCACTCACGGGAGCAGTGTGCCCAATTATTTAATGGGTATAAGTACGTTTAGACACGTTTCGGCTGTCGCCTTTGTCAATAACGAGGCGCGCCGAGAAGCAGCTCATTTAAATGTACAAGTAATTCTCTCGCCCTGAATGGGCAAACAACATGCAATATTATAACTACACAAAACTCTGTGAATACCAAACACTGTGTCAATATACAGTTCTGCCTCTCATCCCATTGCTAGTCTCCAAGGGATGAGGAACAATACGTCACCCTGATGGGTTCCCTTAGTTCAAACGTATGTTTAAAGGTGAATGATGGTCCTCCTACTCTTTCTCTTATTATACCCTGTATGGGTTCGTCAGGCTTCAGCTTCTCACCATCCACTATATAAGAAATGTTGCAATTTAATCTAAGAAATTCACTGATGTCTTACTGACTTCGGAAGTCATCAATGAGAACACCTTGAACCTCAAATTCACGGGGGAAGTCAGTAAGACATCGGTGAATTTCTTAGATCTCACAGTGTTTGTAGCAGAAGGCAGACTGTGCACATCCTTGCACAGGAAACCAACTGCTGGAAACTCCCTGCTGCATGCCAGTAGTTGCCACTCTGAGAAAACTAAAACCAGTATACCGTACGGTGAGCTCTTACGGATTAAGAGAAACTGCACAAGAGATTGTGATTTTCAGGAGGCAGCTGAAGAGAGCAAGCAAAGGTTTTTAAGGAGAGGATATCATAAGGATGTTCTTAGCCAGGCTAAAAAGAAGGTGGACACTAAACCCAGACTAGAATTGGTGAATGATAATTCATGTAAGTTACGGAGGGGCAGAACTAAGGCAGCCCAGGAGAATTTTAGAATAATAACAGACTACTCCACAGACGCCAATGACATCAGGAAGGTGCTAAGATAGAACTGGCGTATTCTAAAGTCTGACTCCACGATAGGCGAAGATTTGCCCAAGTCACCCTTAGTGACATTTAGAAGAACTCGTACTCTTAGAGATCATCTAGTACAGAGTCACTGCCCTTCTGACAATAGACTTCCTACCCTTGGAAAGGTGGCAGGTTTTTGCCCTTGTGGTAGATGCAAGGCGTGTAAGAACTGCCACAAAGTTTTATCTCACAATGTATCAGGGTTAAGGGCACCAAAGAGAATCAAGAAATTCATGAACTACAATACCAGCCACACGGTATACTGTCTTGTATGTCCGTGTGGCTTAAGATATATTGGCAGTACTATACATCAGATGAAGGTGCGCATTCTGGAACACCAAAGAGCAATTGCCAAAAAGGATGCGCCGTATCCGGTGGCAAGGCACTTTGAGATATTCCACGAAAGCAACAGGGACCTGTTAAAATTCTTCTGTATGGATCACGTGCCCCCGAATGTGAGGGGAGGTGACAGACAATTACAACTCCGCAGATTAGAATCGAGCTATATCATCGATACCCAAACCAAGATACCAAATGGGCTGAATAGTGGGGAGGAGATGGCGATACACTTGTAAGGGGAGAATTGTCTGGGATTCTTGGTAAAGCAATTGGGAATCTAGTTTGACATCTGAAGAAACAACCACAACAAATTGCAACATTTCTTATATAGTGGCTGGTGAGAAGCTGAAGCCTGACGAACCCATACAGGGTATAATAAGAGAAAGAGTAGGAGGACCAGCATCCACCTTTAAACATACGTTTGAACTAAGGGAACCCATCAGGGTGACGTATTGTTCCTCATCCCTTGGAGACTAGCAATGGGATGAGAGGCAGAACTGTATATTGACACAGTGTTTGTTATTCACAGATTTTTGTGTAGTTATAATGTTGCATGTTGTTTGCCCATTCAGGGCAAGAGAACTACAAAGGCATTTCACCTTTCTGTTGTGGTTTCAATGATTTGCATGTTTAAAGATGGCCGACACATTTGGACAGAGGATTGTCCGGTGTCCTTTGTTACTGTTAAAGCCAAGTCCTGGGCACACGTAAAGTAGTATTGGAATAAAGGTATAGGTGAATTAAAGTAGATTCCGAAAGAAATGTCAATGTTCATCTCATTCTCTTTGTTACTGTTTATGATTATTTGTACATTTAAATGAGCTGTTTCTTGGCGCGCCTCGTTATTGACAAAGGCGACAGCCGAAACGCGTCTAAACGTACTTATACACATTAAATAATTGGGCACACTGCTCCCGTGAGTGCTGGTAATCCTGTACCTTGTAGCTGTGATATATATATATATATATATATATATATATATTATATATATATATATATATCTTGAAGGTTCGCAGATGTGCAGTTAAGAATAGTGAATCTGTACTCACCTAAATGTACTTACATTCTCATTTTGTTTGGTCCTCGATATGTTTGCTATACTCTTTTGGTAGCGTGATGTTTTTGTTGTTTATATGTCGACATACAACTCTGGAACAATATCTTCTACAATAAAATCACCTGAAAGATGCCTAATTTTGAGGCTTTTGAGTATTTAAAATAATGAACTTTATTCTTCATTTTAACCCTGTTCCTACGCCTTACGTATGTTCACAAAAAGAACTCTAAGGGAAATATGTGTTCTCTTCCAAGTTCTGCTTCCCCAGTGTATTGCAATCGGGCTGTCATCAACCCTATGCTTTAGTGGGGTGTGCGTTACAATGGGCAGTTCTGTGAAACAAGAAACATTTAAATTGTTGTTCATAGCCCATTTGACTTTGCAGGGAGATGCTGTTCTATAAAGAGAAGTTTAATAATACCACTCCATGAGGATCATGCTAATAGTATGAAGGAGGGATGGGGGGGATTAGGGAAAACAAATGGAGAAAGAGAGAATGAAGGAAGGGAGGGAGGGATGAAGAGAAGGATGAGTGGAATAATGGATAAAAGGAGTGAATGGATGTAGAGAAGGTTGGAGAGTAGCTGCACGGTTAGATAGAGGAATGCAGAATCAGATGTGTAGGTGGATCAATGCAGAGTTAAGTGGAGAGAAGAATGGATGGATGATGGATGGGTGGAGAGAAGGATGAATTACGAGAAGAATTGATAGATGAATGTAGAAAGAAAGGAAAGATAGAAATAAGAATGGAGTGAAGAAATGAAGGATGGATATAAAAAGATTAATCGAGTGATGGTAGGAAGACTATATAGATATGGCTATGGCTGATTGGAAAAAGGGACAGACATAAGGATGGAGAGATGGACGACAAAAAAGATAGAAAATAGGCAGACAATAGGGTGGCAAGAAGAAAAAAAGGAAGAAGGACAATAGACTGAAAGAAGTATGGATAAAACAAAGGAAATCCATAGTGGAACAATCCACTCAAGGACTGCCAGGCTGCTCACTTCACTCACTCACTCAGTGCCATTCAGGATATGGTTCAAAGTGGGTGGCATCATACTAATCTGCATACTCTTTTGAATTACAAAGTGAGCATGCCTCTTTATATGCAGAGAAAATTAAAGAGAATAGCTCACTTCTTTTAGGGCAGTCAAAGCTATACACACACATATATATATATATATATATATTCACTGAAAAAACCATAGGTTTTAGGGACAGTTATAGTTAGTTGGACATTGCACTCGTACAAAACCCGTGAAATTCCCCGTTATAGTTAGTTCAGCTAACTATAACTCGCTGCCCCATAATGCACTGCTGATGACATCACATATTACATCACTCATGACATGGTCAGTGACATCACTGATGACATCACTGATGACATCTCAAATGACATCACTGATGACATCATCCACGTGATAATCTGATGCAGCTCCTCACACCCTAATATAACCTTTGATACACCCAATCTAAATTACAGAGTGCCATTCGCAAAACCATAGACACTCCAACACCAATAACTACATACCCACTCACTGATTCTTAGGTCTACACACACATCCACTCACTCACCCGTACAGTCACTCATACTTATGGTCACTCAGTACAGGACTATCATATGCACTCTTACTCCTATATAGACACTCAAACACCGCCACTCATCGATAGAGGTACTCACACACCTAGTCAGTCATGCAAATAATTAAACACACTGCCATTTACTCACCTATACAGTTATACACACACCAGCTCACTTAATCATACAAATACTAGCACATTGTTACGCTCTTATACAATCACTGATACAAGCACACACTCATCCATACAGCCACTATCACAATCACTCACTCTCGCTTATAGCTATTTATATACTCCAATACACATATATACTGCCTTTCACATATGTAGTTACTCACACATGTACCACTGGGACATACATTCACTCACTAACACACTCTTACACACACTTACCCACCCATACAGTCTATCACAGATGCACTCTTGAAACCATCCACCCAGTGAATCACCCACTCACACATCTATGCACAGTCGCACACACCCCATCCACACAAACACTCAGGCACCCATACAGATACTCATAGAACCAATCAATAACCCATATAGACACTCATGTAGCTATTCGCAAATCCATGCATCCACTTACACACCAACAGACGGATACAGACATTCACACAGTTTAGTCACTAACCCATGCATTCAGTAAGATACGTTTAATCACTCACTTGTAGAGTCAGTCACGCACGTACTAAATCATCCATTCAGACACTTATACACCCACTCATTCTTCAATACGCCTTTCCCTATATATATTAAACATATTTAAACTTTACAGAAACACACAGTCACTGGATGATGTCATCAGTGATGTCATTTGAGATGTCATCAGTGATGTCATCAGTGATGTCACTGACCATGTCATGAGTGATGTAATATGTGACGTCATCAGCAGTGCATTGCGGGGCGCGAGTTATAGTTAGCTGAACTAACTATAACGGGGAATTTCACGGGTTTTGTACGAGTGCAATGTCCAACTAACTATAACTGTCCCTAAAACCTATGGTTTTTTCAGTGAATTTCAAAGGTTTTTTAAATGCTAATTTCTAACTATAACGTGTCTGAAACCTATGGTTTTTTCAGTGAATTTCAAAGGTTTTAAAATGCTAATTTGTAACTATAACGTGCCTGAAACCTACGGTTTTTTCAGTGAATATATATATATATACACTATATATATATATATATGTATATATATATATATATATATATATATATATATATATATTCACTGAAAAAACCATAGGTTTTAGGGACAGTTATAGTTAGTTGGACATTGCACTCGTACAAAACCCGTAAAATTCCCCCGTTATAGTTAGTTCAGCTAACTATAACTCGCGCCCCGCAATGCACTGCTGATGACGTCACATATTACATCACTCATGACATGGTCAGTGACATCACTGATGACATCACTGATGACATCTCAAATGACATCACTGATGACATCACTGATGACATCATCCAGTGACTGTGTGTTTCTGTAAAGTTTGAATATGTTTAATATATATAGGGAAAGGCATATTGAAGAATGAGTGGGTGTATAAGTGTCTGAATGGATGATTTAGTACGTGAGTGACTGACTCTACAAGTGAGTGATTAAATGTATCTTACTGAATGCATGGGTTAGTGACTAAACTGTGTGAATGTCTGTATCCGTCTGTCTGTTGGTTTGTAAGCGGCTGCATGGCTTTCTGAATAGCTACATGAGTGTCTACATGGGTTATTGATTGGTTGTCTGAGTATCTGTATGGGTGCCTCAGTGTTTGTGTGGGTGGGGTGTGTGTGGCTGTGCATAGATGTGTGAGTTGGTGATTCACTGGGTGCATGGTTTCAAGAGTGCATCTGTGATGGACTGTATGGGTGGCTGAGTGTGTGTATGGGTGTGTTAGTGATTGAATGTATATCTCAGTGGTACATGTGTGAGTAACTACATATGTGAAAGGCAGTATATATGTGTGTTGGAGTATATAAATGGCTATAAGTGAGAGTGTGTGATTGTGAGAGTGGCTGTATGGATGAGTGTGTACTTGTATCAGTGATTGTATAAGAGCGTAAGAATGTGCTAGTATTTGTATGAGTAAGTGAGCTGGTGTGTGTATAACTGTATAGGTGAGTAAATGGGTGATTGATTACGTTTTTTGCATGACTGACTAGGTGTGTGAGTACCTCTATGGATGAGTGGCGGTGTGTGAGTGTTTATATAGGTGTATGAGTGCATATGATAGTCCTGTACTGAGTGACTAAGTATGAGTGACTGTACGGGTGAGTGAGTGGATGTGTGTGTAGACCTAAGAATCAGTGAGTGGGTATGTAGTTTTTGGTGTTGGAGTGTCTATGGTTTTGAGAATGGCAGTCTGTAATTTAGAGTGGGTGTATCAAAAGTTATATTAGGGTGTGAGAAGATGCATGAAATTATCACATGGATGATGTCATCAGTGATGTCATTTGAGATGTCATCAGTGATGTCATCAGTGATGTCACTGACCATGTCATGAGTGATGTAATATGTGACGTCATCAGCAGTGCATTGCGGGGCGCGAGTTATAGTTAGCTGAACTAACTATAACGGGGGAATTTTACGGGTTTTGTACGAGTGCAATGTCCAACTAACTATAACTGTCCCTAAAACCTATGGTTTTTTCAGTGAATTTCAAAGGTTTTTTAAATGCTAATTTGTAACTATAACGTCCCTGAAACCTATGGTTTTTTCAGTGAATTTCAAAGGTTTTTTAAATGCTAATTTGTAACTATAACATGTCTGAAACCTACAGTTTTTTCAGTGAATTTCAAAGGTTTTGTAAATGACAATTTTTAAATGTATTAATTGTTATATACATTTTTTTCATACTGATTTCCAAATTTTTTAGAAACAATTTTTTTTTACATATTTTATTTTTTAAATTACATTGTAATTACATTATACATTACATTACAAAAAATACTTTCTCAGAATGAATTACTTTAGTTTAAATACTTTGCACATAGGCAATAGACTTTTAAGTACAGTAGTTACAGTTGTTGCAATGGGCAACACATTTTCAAACACAATGCAACATTCAGCTCAATGTGAATTTCTAGTTAAATGCAATTAGTTACTTTATGGATTACTTTTCTAACCACAGGACTGGATCCTAGATTCAGTCCTGGGACATCTCCTGTAAACAGTTGAGTAAAAGCGTTTTGGTTACAGTAGTGATTTTTAAGGAATATTATTGTATTTTAAAAGTTGACACTTAGAAACTTTTTCTCATAGAATCACCAATGTTATCCTATGGAAGGAAATTCACTTAGCAGGTAAAAACTGTTATCGTTACTTTTTCTTACTCAGTGTTGGATCCTGGATCCAGCACTGGTGCATCTCCTGTAAACAGTTGAAAGAATGCGTTTAAGTCATACAGGCGATTTTTAAGGAATATTTGTAGTTTGTGAAAATCGACACAAAGTTTTCTGCTGAAAACCAGACAATGGATTCCTATGGAAGAAAATATAAGTTACTGGTAAGTACGGTTAAAATTACTTTTCAGGGTCAGTGCTGGGCTAAAAGATGCAGCACTGGGTTCTCTCCTGATAACAGGTGAGTAAAGTGGAATTCGTACTTTGGTTGATTTTAGAGGAATATTATAAAGTTCCAAAACTCCACACTTAGAAGAATTTCCAAGTGAAACCAGTCAATGTTAGCCTATGAAGGAAATTCAAGTTACTGGTAAGTACGGTTAAAATTACTTTTGAGGATCAGTACTGGGCTGAAAGATGCAGCACTGAGGTCTCTCCTGATAACAGGTGAGTAAATCGGAATTCGTATTTCGGCTGATTTTAGAGGAATATTTTAAAGTTCCAAAACTCCACACTTAGAAGAATTTCCAAGTGAAACCAGTCAATGTTAGCCTATGGAAGGAAATTCAAGTTACTGGTAAGTACGGTTAAAATTACTTTTCAGGACCAGTACTGGGCTGAAAGATGCAGCACTGAGGTCTCTCCTGATAACAGGTGAGTAAATCAGAATTCGGATTTCGGCTGATTTTAGAGGAATATTTGTATGTTTCAAAAATCAACACTTAGAAACTTTTTCAGCAAAAAGCAGGCAATGATATCCTATGGAAGGAAATTCAAGTTACCGGTAAGTACGGTTAAAATTACTTTTGAGGATCAGTACTGGGCTGAAAGATGCAGCACTGAGGTCTCTCCTGATAACAGGTGAGTAAATCGGAATTCGTATTTCGGCTGATTTTAGAGGAATATTTTAAAGTTCCAAAACTCCACACTTGTTTGCGCACATGTCACCTGAGGCCCCGCCCCCTCCTTTCACCACTGTGCAAACGCGCCCCGTGGCGCGTTTTAAGTTGGGGGATTAGGTCACCTTGAATCCTGAGGGTCCCTGGGGCCCAACTAGCCCACCAGGTACTTCCAGTAAGCACCACAGGCCTGCGTTGCAATGCCTGTAACAAATTGTGCAGTTGTGTTTAGATAGTGTAGGGGGTCGTGCTGGGGGTAGTGTTTTAGGGTTTAGGGTAGTGCAGTGGTGTTTGTGTAGTGTAGGGGGTCATGCTGGGGGTAGTGTTTTAGGGTTTAGGGTAGTGCAGTGGTGTTTGGGTAGTGTAGGGGGTACTGCTGGGGGTAGTGTTTTAGGGTTTAGGGTAGTGCAATGGTGTTTGGATAGTGCAGGGGGTACTGCTGGGGGTAGTGTTTTAGGGTTTAGGGTAGTGCAGTGGTGTTTGGGTAGTGTAGGGGGTACTGCTGGGGGTATTGTTTTAGGGTTTAGGGTAGTGCAGTGGTGTTTGTGTAGTGTAGGGGGTAGTGTTTTAGGGTTTATGGTAGTGCAGTGGTGTTTGTGTAGTGTAGGGGGTCGTGCTGGGGGTAGTGTTTTAGGGTTTAGGGTAGTGCAGTGGTGTTTGTGTAGTGTAGGAGGTCGTGTTTTAGGGTTTAGGGTAGTGCAGTGGTGTTCGGGCAGTGTAGGGGGTCATGCTGGGGATGGTGTTTCAGGGTTTAGGGCAGTGCAGTGGTGTTCGGGCAGTGTAGGGGGTCTTGCTGGGGGTGGTGTTTCAGGGTTTAGGGCAGTGGTGTTCGGGTAGTGAAGGGGGTCATCCGGGGGTAGTGTTTCAGGGTTTAGGGCAGTGCAGTAGTGTTTGGGTAGTGTAGGGGGTCATGCTGGGGGGAGTGTTTGAGGGTTTAGGGCAGTGCAGTTGTGTTCGGGTAGTGTAGGGGGTCGTGCTGGGGGAGTATTTTAGGGTTTAGGGTAGTGCAGTGGTGTTCGGGTAGTGTAGGGGGTCGTGCTGGGGGTTGAGTTTCAGGGTTTAGGGCAGTGCAGTGGTGTTCGGGCAGTGTAGGGGGTCATGCTGGGGCTGGTGTTTCAAGGTTTAGGGCAGTGCAGTGGTTTTCAGGCAGTGTAGGCCGTCGTGCTGGGGGTGGTGTTTCAGGGTTTAGGGCAGTGCAGTGGTGTTTGGGCAGTGTAGGGGGTCTTGCTGGGGGTAGTGTTTCAGGGTTTAGGGCAGTGCAGTGGTGTTCGTGCAATGTAGGGGGTCGTGCTGGGGATGGTGTTTCAGGGTTTAGGGCAGTGTAGTAGTTTCGGGCAGTGTAGGGGGTCGTGCAGGGGGTGGTGTTTCAGGGTTTAGGGCAGTGCAGTGGTGTTCGGGCAGTGTAGGGTGTCGTGCTGGGGGTGGTGTTTCAGGGTTTAGGGCAGTGCAGTGGTGTTCGGGCAGTGTAGGGGGTCATGCTGGGGCTGGTGTTTCAGGGTTTAGGGCAGTGCAGTGGTTTTCAGGCAGTGTAGGGGGTCTTGCTGGGGGTGAAGTTTCAGGGTTTAGGGCAGTGCAGTGGTGTTTGGGCAGTGTAGGGGGTCTTGCTGGGGGTAGTGTTTCAGGGTTTAGGGCAGTGCAGTGGTGTTCGTGCAATGTAGGGGGTCGTGCTGGGGATGGTGTTTCAGGGTTTAGGGCAGTGCAGTAGTTTGGGGCAGTGTTGGGGGTCGTGCAGGGGGTGGTGTTTCAGGGTTTAGGGCAGTGCAGTGGTGTTCGGGCAGTGTAGGGTGTCGTGCTGGGGGTGGTGTTTCAGGGTTTAGGGCAGTGCAGGGGTGTTCGGGCAGTGTAGGGGGTTGTGCACAGGGTGGTGTTTCAGGGTTTAGGGCAGTGCAGTGGTGTTCAGGCAGTGTAGTGGGTCGTGCTGGGGCTGGTGTTTCAGGGTTTAGGGCAGTGCGGTGGTGTTCGGGCAGTGTAGGGGGTCGTGCTGGGGCTGGTGTTTCAGGGTTTAGGGCAGTGCAGTTGTGTTCGGGCAGTGTAGGGGGTCGTGCTGGGGCTGGTGTTTCATGGTTTAGGGCAGTGCAGTGGTGTTCGGGCAGTGTAGGGGGTCGTGCTGGGGCTGGTGTTTCAGGGTTTAGGGCAGTGCAGTGGTGTTCGGGCAGTGTAGGTGGTCGTGCTGGGGCTGGTGTTTCAGGGTTTAGGGCAGTGCAGTGGTGTTCGGGCATTGTAGGGGGTCGTGCTGGGGCTGGTGTTTCAGGGTTTAGGGCAGTGCAGTGGTGCTCGGGCAGTGTAGGGGGTCGTGCTGGGGTGGTGTTTCTGGGTTTAGGGTAGTGCAGTGGTGTTCGGGCAGTGTAGGGGGTCATGCTGGGGCTGGTGTTTCAGGGTTTAGGGCAGTGCAGTGGTGCTCGGGCAGTGTAGGGGGTCGTGCTAGGGGTGGTGTTTCAGGGTTTAGGGCAGTGGTGTTCGGGCAGTGTAGGGGGTCTTGCTGGGGGTGATGTTTCAGGGTTTAGGGCAGTGCAGTGGTGTTCGGGCAGTGTAGGGGGTCGTGCTGGGGGTGGTGTTTCAGGGTTTAGGGCACTGCAGTGGTGTTCGAACAGTGTAGGGGGTCGTGCAGGGGCTGGTGTTTCAAGGTTTAGGGCAGTGCAGTGGTGTTCGGGCAGTGTAGGGGGTTGTGCTGGGGGTAGTGTTTTAGGGTTTAGGGTAGTGCATTGGTGCTTGTGTAGTGTAGGGGGTCGTGCTGGGGGTAGTGTTTTAGGGTTTAGGGTAGTGCAGTGGTGTTTGTGCAGTGTAGGGGGTCATGTTTTAGGTTAGTGCAGTGGTGTTTGGGTAGTGTAGGGGGTCGTGCTGGGGGTATTGTTTTAGGATTTAGGTTAGTGCAGTGGTGTTTGGTTAGTGTAGGGGATCGTGCTGGGGGTAGTGTTTTAGGGTTTAGGGTAGTGCAGTGGTGTTTGTGTAGTGTAGGGGGTCGTGCTGGGGGTAGTGTTTTAGGGTTTAGGGTAGTGCAGTGGTGCTTGTGTAGTGTAGGGGGTCGTGTTGGGGGTAGTGTTTTAGGGTTTAGGGTAGTGCAGTGGTGTTTGTGTAGTGTAGTGGGTCATGTTTTAGGGTAGTGCAGTGATGTTTGGGTAATGTAGGGGGTCGTGCTGGGGGTAGTGTTTTAGGATTTAGGTTAGTGCAGTGGTGTTTGGGTAGTGTAGGGGGTCGTGCTGGGGGTAGTGTTTTAGGGTTTAGGGTAGTGCAGTGGTGTTTGTGTAGTGTAGGGGGTCATGCTGGGGGTAGTGTTTTAGTGTTTAGGATAGTGCAGTGGTGCTTGTGTAGTGTAGGGGGTCGTGCTGGGGGTAGTGTTTTAGCGTTTAGGGTAGTGCAGTGGTGTTTTTGTAGTGTAGGAGGTCATGTTTTAAGATGCAACACTCCAATACCTGACCAGTCTGCACTACATAAAACTGCAAAAAAACTAAAAATAAAAAGTGTTTTGCACACTTTTGTCATTGGGCTATATGTGGGCTACATCTGGGTAATATTTGTGCTACATTTGGGCTCTTTTTTCTCTGGTGGCCATCTTGGAAGACCTTTGTTATGAAGTTTCCTAATTTCCTCATTTACTGCAGTCTCCTCAGTAGGAAATGCTTTCAGTTTTTTACTTTGATTCCATCAAGAAGGCATTCAGATGTGTCTCACATTTGCCATAAATTCAGAATGTTAGCACTCTAGTTGCTCATTAGATCACTGTAGTAAAGCTACTGCTCACTAGGGAGTTAACTGGAAGTCTGCTGCTGGTATTGAAAGTGATTGTTTCAGTCTGCATGTCAGAATTTTCTAATGAAGTAGAAGAGGATTTGAGATCTCACTTAAAACATGCCCTCATTTTTCTTTCTGCAGCACTAACCATAATTTCTATTTCAAAAAGAACCCCCTCATTTTGTTCCTTTTTAAATTAAATGTTTTAAGTATTAACGGTTTATTCCAATCAAGATGGCTTCAGGTGTGCCATACTTTTGTCATAAGTAAGGCTGTTAGCGCTCTAGTTGTTCTTTAGAACTCTCTGGGAAGCTGCTGTAGAACACAAAGGCATCAACTGGCAGGCTGCTCCTGTTGAAATATAACAGGAAGATATTTGAGATCACACTTGAAACATGTCCTAATTTTTCTTTCTACAGCACTACCCATAATTTCTATGACAAAATGAACCCCATCATTTTGTTCCTTTTTAAATTAAATGTTTTAAGTGTTACCAGTTTATTCCAATCAAGATGGCTTCAGGTGTGCCATACTTTTGTCATAAGTAAGGCTGTTAGCACTCTAGTTGTTCTTTAGAACACTCTGGGAAGCTGCAGTAGAACACAAAGGCATCAACTGACAGGCTGCTCCTGTTGAAATATAACAGGAAGATATTTGAGATCTCACTTGAAACATGTCCTAATTTTTCTTTCTATAGCACTAACCATAATTTCTATGACAAAATGAACCCCATCATTTTGTTCCTTTTTAAATTAAATGTTTTAAGTGTTACCAGTTTATTCCAATCAAGATGGCTTCAGGTGTGCCATACTTTTGTCATAAGTAAGGCTGTTAGCACTCTAGTTGTTCTTTAGAACACTCTGGGAAGCTGCAGTAGAACACAAAGGAATCAACTGACAGTCTCTGCCCTTGTTGGATGTACATGTTTTACTGAGAATGTCAGACTTCATTCTCACATGACTGAGAAAGATAATGTGAATTTACAGAAAATATGCTCTCATTTTACCTTCTGGAGCACCTTCCAAAACTCTATGGGACAAGCATGTGAAAATAGTTTTCTCTCAAACATGATTCATGATATCCCAGCAGAAGGTTTTTCACAGGGTAAAATCACCTTAGAACACACCACAATTCCTGAAATTAGTATGGTACCATCAACAAATGAATTATAATGTAACTAGAGTCTGTTATCACCCTTTATAGTTCTCCTTTTGGTAACCCTCAAAATCTTTGATTCACTACAATGCATTTCAATGGAGTACTATCATTTATATTGGTCCCAAGATGGCTGCCAGCAATTCCAGGATGAAGTGCTGACAGCCAATCAGATCTCACGATGACATGTGTGGTTAGGCTCCGCCCAGATATATCTATCTTTTTACTTTTGATTTTCTCAGCAACTACTGAACGGATTTACACCATTTAACAAAAAGGGTTCTTTCTGAACCAAGAACTACCTCTTTGCCAAATTTGGTGTAATTCCATTCAGCAGTTCGGGCTGTAGCCGTGTCTAAAGTTTCCTATGGAAAATTGCATGGGGAAAACGCGTTTTGGGACCCCCTTTTTTCTCGGCCCCCGCTTGACGAATCCCCCGAGACTTTCAGGGTAGGAGCGGACCGGAGCGCCCCACAAAGTTTGAAAATTTTGCGAAGATACGTCAACCGGCAAGAGAGTTATTTCAAATAGAATGTCGCGGATTTCCTATGGATAATAGGTTGTAACTATAACTATCTACTGGCGACCGCCAGTAGATAATATATATATATATATATATATATATATATTCTCAAACCAAGTGCCCTGAAGCATCGGGATGGCACTCGACGACGCTCTGCCAATGGCTATCCAATGCAGCTTGCCTTCCTGCTTTACTTTCATATTAGTACTGCCAACGCGTTTCAGGGTATTCAAACCCCTTCTTCTTGGGCTAAAAAAAGACATCTGAAGCTCGCAGTGCAATATTTCCGGTTTCTTTTTATTGGTATCTCAGCCCCCAGTGGGCGTATGCTCAGTGCGATATTTGTTTAATGCACGATGGGACATGGAGTCCCAATGCGAGTATTACTGCACCTTTAAGTAAGGTCAAATGTCCATTTTAATTTCAAAGTCTCATTATTTCCTATAGTAGGTAATAAAACAGTTCGGCATGCTTAATTTGCATATAGAGCGCTGTGCTAAAAGTCCTGAACAGTGCAGAACTACGACCAAACCCAGCTGGTTTGTCCTTCCTTTTCCAGCTGGCGATGGTGCTCTCTCCCCACGGCCGGGCAAATTAAGCATGCCGAACTGTTTTATTACCTACTATAGGAAATAATGAGACTTTGAAATTAAAATGGACATTTGACCTTTCCAAGTGAAACCAGTCAACGTTAGCCTATGGAAGGAAATTCAAGTTACTGGTAAGTACGGTTAAAATTACTTTTCAGGATCAGTACTGGGCTCAAAGATACAGCACTGAGGTCTCTCCTGATAACAGGTGAGTAAATCGGAATTCGTAGTTCGGCTGATTTTAGAGGAATATTTGCACAATGGTGAAGGGAGGGGGCGGGGCCTGAGGTGACATCTGTGCAAACGTGCCCTGTGGCGCGTTTTAAGTTGGGGGATTAAGTCCCCTTGAATCATGAGGGTCCCTGGGGTCCAACTAGCCCACCCTGTACCTCCAGTAAGCGCCAGGAGCTGCGTTGCAGAGAGGTGTTCAGAGGCCACGCCCCTTTTGCACCTCTCTGCAACGCAGCTCTGTGGCGCTTTCTGGACGTACCTGGTGGGCTAGTTGGCCCCAGGGACCCTCAGGATTGAAGGGGATTTCATTCCCCATCTTAAAATGCGCCACGGGGCCTGTTTGCACACGTCACCTGAAGCCCCGCCCCTCCCTTCACCACTGTGCAAACGCGCCCCGTGGCGCGTTTTAAGTTGGGGGATTAAGTCCCCTTGAATCCTGAGGGTCCCTGGAGTCGAACTAGCCCACCATGTACCTCCAAAAGCGCCACAGAGCTGCGTTGCAGAGAGGTGTATAAAGGGGCGTGGCCTCTGTACACCTCTCTGCAACACAGCCCCTGGCGCATACTGGAGGTTCCTGGTGGGCTAGTTGGCCTCCAGGGACCCCCAGTATTCAAGGGGAATTACTTCCCCTTCTTAAAACGCGCCAGGGGCGCGTTTGCACACTGCTGCAGTGCGGGGCGGGGCCTCCGGCACGATGCCGTTTTTTTTTTCCCCCCTTTTTTTTATGGGAAGGGGGCTGCATGGCCCCCCTTCCCTCGGCCACTTTTGGCCCCGGGGACCCGATCCCCCAGGGCATGCCCTCTTTTTAAAAAAATATTTGGAGGGGGCTGCGTGGCCCCCCTCCTCAGGCCATTTAAGGCCCCGGGGACCCCATCCCCGGGGCCGGCCTTGCCCTTTTTTTTTTTTTTTGAATTGGGGAGGGGGCTGCGTGGCCCCCTCCCGGGCCACTTATGGCCCCGGGGACCCCATCCCCGGGGCCTGGCCTCTCGTTGGAGACTGTGGGGGTCCCCTATCCCCCACAGTCCCAGCCGGCTCCCCGCCTCCTGCGGGAGCCGGCATTGCTTTCCACATGGGGAGCAGCTAACATGCTGCTCCCCGTGTGGAAAGCAATTGGTTTGCATTTTGAAAGAGAGAGCAGGTTTCCTGCTCTCTCTTTCAAAATGCAAACAAGTTTGCTATGACAGGACGGGAGCCGCGATGCTCCCGTCCTGTCATAGCAAACTACAGTGTCCCGGGGTAGGCACCCGGGACACTGCAGGAGCCGTCTCTGGGGGTGGTGGTCCCCAGGGCCATCACTGGCTCCAGGAGGGGCCGCGCGGCCCCCTCCCAACTTGTTCAAAGCCCCGGGAGGTGGTGGTCTCCGGGCTCTGGGGTCCGTAACGGACCCCCATATTTAAATCTTTAGTGCCCCGGGAGGTGGCGGTCCTGGGCGTGTGGGGGCTGGAGCCCCCACACAGGTTTTTAAAATAAAAAAAACAGCCCCGGGGTGTCGGTCCTCGGGCCAGCGGGAGGCGCACAGCCCTCCCGCCATCATTTTTTTATAAAGCCCCAGGGGGTGGCGGTCCCCGGGCTTGGGGGCCTTAGAGGCCCCCCATAAACAATAAACCCACCCCCGTATGCCCCCGGGACTTGGGCCACCCTGGGGCAAATTTGCATCGAAGCGCGGGAGACCGCGCTCCGATTTTTTATTTTTTCGGCAGGATCCGCGCACCCTGAGCACATCCTGCCGATTTAAAAAAAAAATGCTTTTTCTGCCCAGGGGTCCTTGTGGGACCCCTGAGCAGACCTAGGGGTCAGGGTGTTTCTACCCTGCCCCCTTTGTGCGTTTGCACACTTGCGTTTTTTTTTTTTTCTCGGTAGGATTCGCGCACCCTAAGCGCATCCCGCCGATTTTTAAAAAAATAAAATGCTTTTTCTGCCCAGGGGTCCTTGTGTGACCCTCTGAGCAGACCTAGGGGTCAGGGTGTTTCTACCCTGCTCCCTTTTGCGCTTTGCGCACTTGTTTCTGTCCCTCGGTTCTACCGAGGACAAATGGCTGCCAACACTTCCTGATTTGGAGTGTTGACAGCCAATTAGCATGCAGCTTGTGATCGGGAGGGTACGCGGACCCTACTCGGCCATAGATATATATGTGATTTTATTTGTGATTTTCTCAGAAACTACTGAACGGATTTACACCATTTAAGCAAAAGGCACGACACTGAACCAAGGGCTACCTCTTTGCCAAATTTGGTGTAATTCCGTTCAGCAGTTCGGGCTGTAGCCGCGATGAAAGGATCCTATGGAAAAATGAATGGGGAAAACGCGTTTTGGGACCCCCCTTTTTTCTTGGCCCTCGCTTGATGAATCAACCCGAGACTTTCAGGGTAGGAGCGGAGCGGAGCGCCCCAACAAGTTGGAAGCTTTCACGAAGATTCGTCAACCGGCGCAAGAGTTATTTCAAATAGAATGTTGCGGATTTCCTATGGAAAATAGGTTTTAACTATAACTATCTACTGGCGACCGCCAGTAGATAATATATATATATATAGTGCTTAATTTCAGCCGGTGGTTGCTGCTGAGGGCCAAATGCACTTATTTTCGGGAACCGGCACTTATTTTTCCACATCAAATTCTTACTGAGGGATGTACGATGGACCAACGCATGCCTTTACAATGCATGCCTTTACAACACAGTTTCTACAATGCGTCTATCAGTACAATGCACGTCTTTACCAAGCATGTCATTACCACAAACTTAGATAGGGGTACATTATATATTCCTTTATTTTGACTCTGTCTGTGTAGTTTGTCCCCAAACCAGATGACTGATGTTAAATGTGAGGAAGGTAAAAAAAAAAGCCTGTTTCCCCAAACTAAATAAATATACATCCAGTCAGATTGTAAACCACAATAAAAAATACATTGCAATACATAATCTATTGTGAATTATCGATTATCATGTAAAGACATATAAATTCAGGCGTTCTCCATTTTGTGCTCAGTGGTACAATTACTTCAATCGTGACCACACACACCATTGAGAGCAGGAGCGAAAGATACATTGCTGTTCACACACTGCCATCTATCCACACAAGTAAGTACAACGGTTACATTAAAGACCCTTAGGGGCCGATTCCGATCTCGGCCGGTAGTGCTCCGAATCGGATTCGGATTTACCGGATCCGATTCGGAGCCCTGTTTCCCGACCGAATCGTATGCGGGTCCGGCCGAGCGAGTACGATGCAAGCGCCCGCGAAATCGCCGACCGACTCGTACGCAGCTTCAACACGCTCCGACCGACTCGCACGGACACGATTCGCACCGCGCTATGGAGACGTTTCCCGGCCGGGTAAGTACGATGCGCGCCGCGAGCAGTCCGACCGACTCGCGCCGTCCGGCTCGAAAGAGCTGTCGGAGCCGGACTTTGGGGGTCCGCTTCGGACCCCCCTGTACGCATAGGCGCGCGAGTCACACACAGGGGGGACCCATGGGTCCCCCCTACCTGTGCATGTACGCCGCGATGCGCATGGACGCGTACCCGCTGTAGGGGGCGCCCTTGTTCGCCTCGCACCCATTGAGTCAATGGGAGCCCGCATACGCGTTGTACGAGCGGCTCCCATTGACTTCAATGGGAGTCCGATCGAATCGAGTCCGATAGCATGCGAACGCATCGTACTCGTTCGGTCGGACTGCTAGGGTCCGATTCGGTCAGAATTCTCTCCGGGTCCGGCTCGGTCGGAGAGATTTCCGGCCGGAATCGGAATCGGCCCCTTAGTATTAACTAGTTAAATCCCAAAAACATTTATTAATTGCATCTTTTTTTTTATTTACAGAGTATATCCAGAATAGCTCCACACTTTATTTTGGGTAAATTTACTGCAGTCCTAGCAATGTAAGTCGTCATGCAAAGCATTTTTTTTTCCAATTAAAAAAAAAAAGAGAATAAATCTGCAATTATTATTAAAAAATGTGTTCAAATAAATAACGTTACTAGACACAGATTGGAGTACATAACTTACCTCAGGGCAGGTACTCGACGGTCACCGGTGGGCAAAATTACTATTTTAACTCTGCCCGGTACTTACCTCAGGGCATGTGCTGGACAGTGACTTAGGGGAAAAATTATTATTCTAACTCCATCTGGTGCTTACCTCAAGGCAGGTGCTGGACAGTGACAGGGGGGGCAAAATTACTATTCTAACTCCGCCAGGTACTTACCTCATGGCAGGTGATGGACTGTGACTGGGGTCAAAATTACTATTCTAACTCCACTAGGTACTTACCTCAGGGCAAGTGCTGGACAGTGACTGTGGGCAAAATTACTATTCTAACTCCGCCAGCTGCTTTCCTCAGGGCAGGTGCTGGACAGTGACTGGGGGGCAAAATTACTATTCTAACTCCTCCGGTTGCTTACATCAGGGCAGGTGCTGGACGGTGACAGGGGGGCAAAATTACTATTCTAACTCCGCCAGGTACTTACTTCATGGCAGGTGACGGACTGTGAATGGGGGTCAAAATTACTATTCTAACTCCGCTGGGTACTTACCTCAGGGCAAGTGCTGGACAGTGACTTGGGGCAAAATTACTATTCTGACTCCGCCGGGTTCTTACCTCAGGGCAGGTGCTGGTCAGTGACTGGGGAGCAAAATTACCATTCTAACTCCTCCGGGTGCTTACCTCAGGGCAGGTGCTGGACAGTGTGTGGGGGCAATATTACTATCCTAAGTCCGCGGGGTGCTTACTTCAAGGCAGGTGCTGGACAATGACGGGAGGTCAAAATCACTATTCTACCTCTGCCGGGTACTTACCTCAGTGCAGGTACTGGACAGTAAATAGGGTGTAAAATTACTGGTTTAAATCCGCAGGATACTTACCAGAGGGCAGGTGATGGAGAGTGACTGGGGGGCAAAATTACAATCTAACTCCACCGGGTACTTACCTCAGGGCAGCTGCTGGACAGTGAATGGGGGGCAAACTTACTATTCTAACTCCGCCTGGTACTTACCTCAGGGCAATCGATGGACAGTGACTGGGGGCAAAATTACAACTATAACTCATCCGGGTGCTTACCTCAGGGCAGGTGCTGGACAGTGACTGAGGGTCAAAATTACTATTGTAACTCCGCTGAGTACTTACTTCAGGGCAGGTGCTGGACAGTGACTGTGGAGCAAAATTATTATTCTAACTCTGCCGGGCACTAACCTTGAGTAAAAGTCCTAGGAAATTATAATTGGGTTTGAATTAACAATGATTAATACTATTACCAAAATTTTCCCTGACACCCAAATTCAAGGATTTTTTCACTTTTCCTAGGCATACTGGAGAAAAATAAAAAAAAGATTCTTAGCTGAGGATTTAATGTCACACAGTAAACTACAGTATGAGTTTAAAAAAAACTAACAGCTTTGTAGCTCCTGAGTGTGTGGATGAGTCTACACATCAATTACAGAATCAGACTATTTTACCCAAAAAGAGAAAAAATTGGCCCCACAGCAAAATTACTTTGAGGACACATGGATTGGCTAAGCAGGTCAGGTCACAGGAAGAAGCCAAGGTTTCCCATTGACTGGTGGAACTGTTACTCGACCTACTTAGAGGGAGGTGCAAAGACAAACAATGCCATAGAGGGACAGTACAATTCGTTAAATCAATTGGCAGATCTCACCCTAACCGTTATCATTTCTTGGAAATTTTGAAGAAAGAACAAAGTTTTCAAGAAATGAGAATGGCGCAATCATTGTCAGGTAGCCTGAAACCTCATGTTTAAAAAGAAGTAAAGAAATGTCTGAAAGACTATTGTCTAAAATTAATCAATTTCTATTGATGAGAACTTCAGGCTACCTTGACAATATTGCGTACATCCTACACTTCTAACACACACTAACAACCTGTAAAATTACTTTTTTTTTACAAATAAAAGGAATTTGGGGCTTCCTACCTGTAGTTGTCTTCATTCTTCAACTCTTGGTGATTTTTCAAACCATCTGTCACCAATAGTCTTCAGAACTCCAATAATCCAAACAAGGAAACAAACATCCAAAGAAAACACCAACTCCTGAAAAATCTTTTTTTTAATAAAAACCTTCTCCTACAGTCCAATAACTGGCAATCTAAAACAATTGTTTAGAAAAACAGCAATCTCAGAAATCGAAATTCCAAAAAACAAGAATGTTGTAAAAAAAAGTTGCAAAAAGAAAATCCATTTTCCAGAACGAAATTCCCAGAAAAAATCATGTAGTAACATCCACGAATCACGAGTTTCTCCAGCAAGGACGTGGTCTTTGTCCCAAAAAGTCACCAAAGTGTTTAAAAAACATGATGCCAAAAATTTTAAAGGGTGCTTTTATTTCATATAGTTTAAAAAAAGTAATAACCATTTTTCGTGCAACTTTTTAAAACCTACTTTGAACAAAAACCAACCGTCCTGACATGGGCATACAAACACAACCTGCATGGGGATATTAAAGTGGCACAAACAGCAAACAAAAACAATTCTTTACTGTATAACATCTAATTACCTCCCTCCTCTCTCCTTACAATAAACTTAGTCACCTATATGTCTAAAAAAGTAAAGTCAATTGTTCTTATCTGACCGCAGCTTTTCCTTGCATCCGATCTTGACCGCGACGCTCCACCAGCTGTAGAAACAGACTCACAACCATGAACGTCAAGCCTGAAAGTAAAAAGGAAAAAAAGACAATTTTCCCCATTAAAGTCAAGGGGAAAATGTAGGAAAATACTTTTAAAATTATAAATAAATATGTTATGCATTGTTAATAAATTATGTTATATTTTTGTAAAATATCTTATGTTTTTTACTATTTAATAAATTGTTTTTGCAAATTTTGAAACTATTTATAAATAAATATTTTACAAATTAAACATGGTGTGATTATTTGTCTTTTACATTTAAAATAGTAAAAATGTTTCTTTTTTGTAAAAAATATTTTTGATATTGTTCTTTGTTTTTAAAATATTTTAGGTATTTTTCAGATGAATTCTACTAGGTTTTTATTGACCTATTATCATCACTAATGAATTAAATTGGCTTACATAATTAATACTCAGGTATTACAATTAATACCTGAGTATTAATCCGCTTCCCCACCCAATACCCCTATATCCTTTGCATCCCATCCTTAAAGGCTTGTATAACAGTTCTGCCATTTTTTAAAATTAATTAATATTATATTTAAATATCATATATTTAAATTTTTAAACATCAATACACAGGTCTTAAAATTAATACCTGAGAATTAATACACTTCCCCACCCAGAGCCCCCATATCCCTCCCTTGCATCCCGTCCATAAAGGTTTGTGCAACAGTCCTTCAATTTTTTTAAATAATTAATATTACATTTAAATATCATATATTTTATTTTTTAAACATTATTACTCGGGTATTAAAATTAATACCGGAGTATTCATATACTTCCCCACCCAATACCCCTATATACTGTGCATCCCATCCCTAAAGGTTTGTGTAACAGGCCTGCAATTTGTTTTATTAATGAATTTTATATTTATATATCATATATTGTAATTTTTAAACATCAATACTCTGGTATTAAAATCGATACCTGAGAATTTATACACAGAGCAATAGCTATTAAAATATCAGTAAGTATACCCAGTAATATATTGTGACCTAATAAATAATGCATCCCTCCAAAAAGTAAATTGAGAATTGAGAATGGAAGGGAGACGTTACTGTAAGAATATTAAAGTCACAACCTAAGGGCGAGAAAACATAATAACTAAGGCTCCCTGTTTTTCATTTTTACTGATTTTTACAGATAAATACAGACAGGAAACCATTTATTTTCTTGTCTGTATTTATTTTTCAAAGTGGATAAAAACGGATATTGGGTGCTTTTTGAGTGATTCTAAATACACTTTGCCATGACTGCCAGGCCAATAACAGTGTGCATTGATAGGTAAGGGGTTAAAAAGAAAGGATTTTTAGTAAAGAGACTTAAACAGCAGTAGCAATGCGCAAGGCTGATACTGAAATGTGCATATTTTCATATAAGCCATTAATTTTTCTTCTGCGTGTGTTCATATCAATGAAACCTGGCAGGCATTCAAGCAAGACTGCATATTTATTGGTTAAATAAATGTGGAAATATACCAGTTTCAGCTTTACTTTTTCACAAAACCCATAATACATATGGATAAATACAGATAAAGTTGAGAAAAATAAATATGGATAAATACAGACGGAAATGACAAAAAATAAATACTATTAAACCGGGAGCTCTAATAATAACTAAAGGGTCAAAAACATGGAATAAACATTAGGGTAACAAAGTGCCGGACTTGCCTGATGCAAGCAGAGGAGGCACTGTAACTAGTCCCCACCGTACTGCAGACTCCGCACAAGAGCCAAAGATGGAAACCCACGCTCTATTGGGAGAGAGGAGTCCTAGACATGGAGACAAATTGAAAAGAAGGTAGCAAACCAGGAATCATCAACAAGTAACAAGGGAAGCAAAGGACCAAGGGGAACCAAATAGGAGAGAAAACAACAAAGGTGAAGGGTCAAACAAGCTGAGTCAAACTATAGTGAAAAGCGACAAGTCACAACAACTGCTGCTGTCGGACATGGGAACTCTGTACAGGTGGGGCTGAAATAATTGGTTTGCCACAATTGAACCTAAGCGTGCCTGATTATGCTGGTCCATTAGTGGCAGGAGCTGTGTAAGTGAGTCTGGGAAATGTAGTCTTATGAGTGCAAGTGCAATTTTTTCACTGCCCTGTGTGCCATCTCCTCCAAGTTCCCAGTATCCTGTGCTCAAATGTGTCAGGTGACCTGACAACCACAGCCCCTAAATGATCCCCTCTCCCATGGGTCTTAGGTTTAGACAGGATTTGTTCTGAAATTCTGAGACCAATTGAGGGGCATGGACAAATGATGCTGGTTCCCGCTAATTATCCAAGATCTCATACCCCTTCCACGTTACCAAATCCTGCAATAGACGGTGGCAGCAACTGGAGTCCAAAATGTCATTTACCTCCCAATCAGGTGTTCCGCCACTTAAAGTGGGAGGAGGAGTCACAGAAGTAGCTGGAAGGGCCTTCTTGACTTGGTAAACATTAAAAACTAGATGAACTTTCCATACATATTCTAACCTTACAGCTACAGTCCTAATTAATTTGGGTATTGGAAAGTGACTCACAAACTTGGGAACAAACTTAGGGCTTGTTTACGAGTTTGGCGATCTTGGAGCAGGCTGTCATGCCAGCGCCCCACTCCAAGACCACCAAACCCATAGTCAGTCCACCCGCCAGATTACAAATTGTGGTGGGTGGTCCTGCAGTGGTGGTCCCACGGCGGTGCCTTTCTAAGTCTCATAGGAGAGCCTCAGAAAGGCACCGATGTAGGAGCGCCACAGCCCGTTCCTGCACGGACATAAATGCACAATGTTGTGCATTTCTGTCCGTGCAGGAACAGGGGGTGCAAAAATACAGGGGGGCATAACATGTACCCCCCTGCAGGCACCCCCGTGCACAGAGGCACCAGGGAGCCCTGTAGGGCCCCCTTAGTTTCCTCACCGCTATCCTTTTCATGGCAGGCTCACCGCCATTAAAAGGAGGGCAGTGAGGAAACTCGTAGTATGCTTGGTGGTGCCGCTGCAGCACCGGGAGCATATTACTTCTTCAGACTGCTGCGCCACCACCATGGGCTCAAGGATCCTGGTGGTAGCAGCGGTCCAAGCATCGTACTTGTAATATGGCAGGTGGACTGCCAGTCTGGCGGTCCATGGACCGCCACCATGGGTTCGGCGGACCACCAAACTCGTAGTCGGGCCCTTAGAGTGTATCCCCAGAATTGATAGGTAATCTGTGGCTAGCCAGATTTTTCCCTAATCTTGTTTTAGAGACAAGGGGTGCGATGACTATCTTCAAAACTTTTATAACTTGCATTAGCCATTCTTGGATGTTGCAAAGCAGCTCTTTGTACCTTACTTATCTCTTGTAGGAGAGCATGTACTTACAGAACTGTAGAAGAGAAACAAAAGAAAAGAAAATATACTAGTGATAAATACAGACTGTTATTGAATTGAATGAGGACTCTCCTATTGGTGTCCACTTGTCCATTGTTCTGCATGATTCATTAAGAAGCATTTTAGATGCTGCTTCAGGCTCTGACTCAACCTCTTAGCTTGCCCATTAGTCTGAGAATGATAGCTATTGACATTGAATAAATTCCCACCAAGTTTTGGATAGAGACGTTTTAGAATTTAGTAATAAATTGAGAACCCTTAACTGTTATTATAACAGAATTTAATCCTTGCAGGCTTTCTATTTTCTTTAGAAAAGTTAAGGCCAAAGTAGTAGCAGTAGGCATCTTGTCAAGGGGAATTTATGCAAACGATGCACTGTTTAACACAGCCCTTTCTTAAAGAAGGTCACCAAAAAAATGATGGGCATTCAGCTCTCTAGTCTTTCTCATCACCGGAAGTCCTGCTATATGGGAATCATGTCCTGTTCGTAAAATTGTTCGTTGTAAATCTCTCTCAAGAATGAAAATTCTCTCATTTTGCACAATAGTTTTTTCCTTTTGAGGGTTTCTTTGGAAACCTATTTCTTATCCTTAATCTGATAACATTGCAAAATATGTTGAACCAATTCCTAATCAGTTTCTGATGGATGAATCTGAGTGGCTAAAATGACTGGAGGACAGCTTTTAGGTTGCAAGGTATTGTGTGGAATGTTCTTATACAGCTATTCCATGGAGCATGCATGGAATGGCTGAGCAGAGACTTTTTGAGGCATGGGCAAAGTGGGCAATTGCCCCGGCACCTCATCTTCCAACAGGCCCCAGTGGAAGTGAATGTTTCCTCTATCTCACTTCTGTCTATTTCTCTATCTCAACCTTTAATGTATAAATAAATATTGTTTGTCGTCAAGAGCTTCGAATAAGTAGAAAATTAGTAATAAAACTCAAAGTTGTTCTGAACAGAGGACCAAAAATATTTCTTGCCCCGGGCAATGGCACCCCAGTGGCACAGGAGGAGGCATATATCTCCATAGTGCAAAGCAGGTTACAATCCGGATGTCTGAGAATGGATGCATTTTTTAAGGGTTTCAAGGGCCATCGCTTATCCTTGCCCCAATGAAAACAAATCTCCTTTTAGGTTAGTTTTGAGATAGGGTGGACAATCTCAGAAACATCTTCTAAAAAAAGCCTATAAAAATTGGAGAAACCCAAAAACCTATGTACTAATTTGTGGAGGGGGCAATCACGTACTGTCCTAACCTTTTCCAAATCCATTTGTATACCTCTTTTTGTAAATCAAAATCCTAGGAATACAACTTCAGGCACTTCAAAAAGACTTTGTTTCAATTCTGAAAAAAGTGAATGTTCTCATAATCTGTGAACTTACATCACATGGATACAATGTTCCTCTAGATTTTGCAAAAAGATCAAATATCATTGAGATATATAGTGTGGCATGTGTACAAGAAATCTAGAAAAAAATCTTTAGAAATTGCTGAAAAGTGGCAGGTGCGTTACATAAGCCAAAGAGCATCACAAAATACTCAAAATGCCCGTATCTAGGGTTAAACGCAGAGTCTTCAATTCATCTCATAGGGTATCCTTACTAATGGAGCACCACATAGATTGATTTTGGAAAAGATTGTGGCTGATAAAATCTGAGCTCACAGCATGAAAATCAATGGTAATGGGTATCTAACCCTGATTGTGATGTCATTAAGTTCTCTAGAGTCTGTCTTTTGTCTGAACTCACCCCTCAGTTTGGGGATGAACTAAGATTGGGGTTCCTGCAGGTGAAGTAGAACAATGAATAATTTCCTTCTATAGATTTTTTTATAAATATTCCCCGGATATACTCGCTACCGTCTAGTTGGCGACATTCTGTTATTGTGCCCATTTTAAAAAAGGAACAAGAAAATACCTCATCTGTTATTGACCTATCTTCTTGGTGGATTGTGTGATTTTAAAATGATTGGGCGGGTGCTTTTAGACCGCCTTACTCTCTGAGCCAAAGATAACAACGTTTTACCAGAGATTCTATATTGATTCACGGCAGGGACTATCAAACAGAATCGGAATCTTTTTTTGTTGCTCTCCAAATACACCAGGGCGAAGGGGGGGCAGTTCATTTGGCTTTCATGGACCTCAGCTCGGCCTTTGACAGAGTCAACTGAGCTAAGCTCTGGACTACACTGGGGTCTATGGGGGTCAACCGTGTATTGGTCATCTTCCTGTGTGATCTATATGAGGAACTCACTGCCTCCGTGAGATACAGGGCAAATGGAGAATGTTTGAAAAGATGGGTGACCCAGGGTTGTATATTAGCCCCCTTTCTCTTCATTTTTTATATTAATGGTTTGGAGTATATTTTAACCAATCAGGGGCTATATGTACTGAGTGTTGGCTGTCGCCCTGCCTTCTCTCTTATATGCGGAATGTGCTGTCTTCATAGCACGTATGGCTAAGGGTTTGCAGCACCTCTTAGATATGTTTGTCTCCTCTATGGATGACTTTGACCTGTCGACCAATTATACCAAGTCATGGTGATTGGCCCTAGAAATACCAGCACAAGAAAATTTGTGATAAAGGGTAATTGCATCTGCAGAGTAGAGCACTCTACTTGTCTGGGGATCCTATTGGACTCCCATCTCGCATGGCAACTTCTGCTTCAAAAAAATGTCATGATTTTTAAAAGGGCAATAAATGGCATCAGTTAGTTTTCTAGATGCTTAGGTCACACTCATATAGAGACAATACTAGCAGCTAGTTTTGGATGCAACATCTGGGGGTATGTACCTATAGCTCCATTACAGGTAGCTGAGAACATCTTTCTGAGAGGTCTTTTAAAATTCCCCAAGCGAACCCCTAGTGAAATTGTGCATGAGGAATTGGGCTTGGGGTACATTTCTGATTCTATTGGTTTATGCCCCCTGCTCATATGGTTATCCATCTGGCTGAAGGAGGATCTAAAACTCAATAGAGCCATCGTTTGTGACTGCTTAAACCTGGACAATATGTCTTGTATTCCCTGGATCACATTTATTAGAAGTAAGTTTGCTTCATTGGGTCTTCCTGAACTCTTTTCAGATCTGGAGCGGATTGTGAAAGGGAATATTGTCTGGTTGAAGCAGGCCTTCCTCTCCAGGGTGGAGAGAGAGGCCTCTGCTCTGAGCAAGCGTACAATGCACCAATTTGCTTTGGCCAAATCGGTTATTCGGATGGAACCCTATTTGAATCTGGAGATGGCCAGCTACCACCGTAGGTTGTTCACCAATTTTAGACAAAATTTGTTTCATCAGTTGTTGCTTCCTATGGGGGGCTGGACAAACGTATCAGAGTTACAAGCCTGTACCTGCGACAATATTTCCCTCCCTGGTACTTTGCACATCGTTATGATCTGTCCCAGATTCAATAGCCTACGTTATCAGTATATCCATCCGCTTCTCCTGCCCCTGAACTTTAGACAGGCAAGACCAGGTTTCCTGTTTTTACAACTTTTACAACCCCCCAGAGTGTGTTACGTAGTGTCTCGTTTTCTATCAGGTATTCTTCATTGGCGTTGAGTATTTTTATGAGAATTTTAGATTGATTTAGCATGAGAGATAGCCAGTATCTTAGCATTTCTTCTGTAGCGCTTATGTACACTGTATTTTATTATCTATGTTAATTTATTTTTCCTTCGATTTAATGTGAAATGTAACCAGATACTGTGGATATCTGTTTTTACCCAGAGAGCTTTCTTCTCTTTTTATGGTGGCTTTGTTGTATTGAATGTACTTTTATGATTTTATGAGAAAATGAGATAAAGTTAATACTGACTGACTGATAAATATTCTTGAAGGAATTATCTTCTTGTACTGTGAGCATATTTAGCCACCCACAAGGAATCTTTGCTCCTGGGAGCAAATCAATAGGGCAATCCTAAAGACGAAGAGGGAGCAGTTGATCTGCTCCTCTTTTACTCAAAATATCTTGGAAATCCTTATTTGCCTCAAGTACCTGGGGCTGTATTTCTCTGGCTGTGCTGTATAACACATTAAGGAAAGCGTAAACTCTAATCTCTTCTTTAGAAAACAGCTCCTATGGCAACCTGGAGATGAAAAGTGAATACTTAGTTCTTGCCAATCGATATCAGGATTCTGTTTTGCAACCAAGGTGTACCCAGTACGATGTCAAATGTTGGGAGTGTCAATGAAGTCAAATGTAATGATCTCAAAATGTCTTTGCTACAAAACAATTCCTAAAGATAGAATTTCCAGCACACTTCTCCGGATACCAGACGTTTCCTACCTATCCCTACATGACTTCTGGAATCCCATTTTACTGTTTTGGTGGATCACGTCTTTAATGGACTCTTTAATTGAAAAAGTGCCCTGAAGCACTATAAGCAGTGTGACCCAATGTGGAAAGAAGGTTTGTGCTTGCTGAGAATCTGTACTGGTAGTTGGAAATGCTTTCTACCAAAGTCTTTACTGATGCCGGTGTACTTTGGAATATTGCAGGATCTCGACTTGGGTTCGAGCTCCATATCTGAGTCTTGTAGTTTCCCGTCAGACTCGACATTCTTTAACAAAATGTATGTGCTTTCTGCAATAAATGCACCAACCTTCTAGTCGTCTTCTATATTTTCTTCACATGATAATGTTCTTCGAAAGTTTTCTAACTACATGGCTTCATTGGTGGAATTTGAGTTAAACTGCTTCGACAGAGACAGTGACTGATATCTTTGCTGGAATCTAACATCTTTCTTTCCTTCTCTGAGTTTGATGAGCATCAGTTTGTAATGTGAGATCAATAATTGCAGTAGTGTTTGTGGGTTTATTCATCAATAAAGATTCTCATTCAGACTCTCACAAACGCCCTGAATGAAGGCTGCTGCCAGGTTACTTTAGCAATTAACTGTTGGAACCAGCTTATATATGACACCAGGTCCTCCATGCCTTGTCGAAGAGAAAGTAAGGCAGCATGGGCAGTTGCCTTTGTTTGTCTCTGGCTAAACCTCTTTAAATTGTGGTATAAAGGTTTCAATACTTGGCAGCAGAGGGCTTTGGTTTAATATTGAGGCAGTCATGCAGGCTAAAGTGTCTTTAATTACATAAGATAACATAAAAGTTATCTTTGCTTGATCAGTTGTAAATTGCTGAGGTTTTGCCATAAAGTTTAAATTGCATTGAGCAATAAACACTTGAACGTTTTGGTGTCAAAATGGAAGAAACATAAGACAGCTTGTGCTATAACCATATTACGCGCTCCTGTATCTAAGTTGGTATTGACACCAGGAGATGTAGCAGGATTCAATCCTCCTTCTCTGGGTGTGCTAGGGAAAGCTTACCACCAGATTTAATTTCTCAAAGAGAAATGCACTCTCTTAGCAACCACTTCAGGGTCATCTTGAATCTAATGAATTACTTTTGAGAGTGTGAACGTTGAGGTAAATCCCTCCGTATTTCTCGAGAGGTCGACTTAACCCCCTGTGCTGGACCAAAGATGGTCTAAGAATTATGAGCTGGGTAAAAAAGAAAATTCCTTAAGGCCTAGGTTAAAAAGTCTCCATGAAGTGCTGTACATTTTGTTTGGAACAAATCTAACCATAGAATTTCCGTCTAAAAAGGGAATCATTAACTGATTACAATGCCCACCCAATAAGAAGTTTTTATCAGGAAAGCTTAACATTTTTAGAGGAAAGGTTATCCCAAAAAAGGAGGTAAATTTATTTTGGCCAAATACGTTTAAAATACGAATAATAACATAATCTACTTTATGTTTAACAGTAACCCATCTTCCCTCTAAGGTGTTCTCTGGGAAATCACTGATAGATTTAAGCTCTTAGGACATACAATTGCCAAACCATTCATGTTGTCTAAAGCACGAGAAGAAAATTCCTTCTACCCATTTTCAGGGAGCAATGGCAGGGGCGGGTGATTCCAGAGGTAGGACTTATTAAGGTAACAGGTAAGGTAAATACCAGGCTATTCAATGTATAACTATGGTCACAGAACTACGGAAGACAAGTGATTGCTGTAAGCAGGGGAAAGAAGAGTGACAGAAGTCAGATAAGAACAAGATTTGATCAACATAAGGGATGTACTGGTATATGGCAATAGGTTTCTTAGTAGCTTCGGGAATACCCTTTTGGATAGGCACCAGCAGATTGCTCTTAACAACAGTCATACAGCAAAATCATAGTTTGGGCCTGTTGTCATAGGGACTGTTGTAGTTAGTGCAAGGTGGACTGAAATTGACAACAACTCTGAGGCAGGTAAGACTCCAAAGGACCTGGGCGAGACAACAGAAGTCTTTCCCTTACCCGATCAGAGTCGAGACCAAGCCAAAGGTCACCCTGTAAACAGATACCGGACTGCAACAGTTAGAGGACCAAGTATGGAATGGAATGGAAAAATTAGGATGGAAAAAATAACCAGAATACAGGAATGCAGAATAAGGTCAGAATCTGGAAGCATGGGAAATTGCTGCTAACTCAGCAAGTACGTGGTCAGAAGCTCAACAGGGAAACACACGAATTCAGGATATAATGATATAATGGATAGGCAAACCGAGAGGTGAGACTGTGAAGCAAGGAAAACACAAAAAGCATAATGCTGCACATGGTATCCACAATAAAGCAGGACACTGCAAAAAACAGTAACAGAAACACTCTCCACTTAGAACTTCAAAGGTTCAGCAGTGGAGGCAACTGGAGATAGAAAGCAGGTGCTCCCAGTAACGACAGTTGAAGCACCAATTCTGAATGCAGAAACTAGCTGACAGCCACACAGAGTGATTGGAACTCATTCTGAAAAGGTGTGAGCTAGCTGGAGCACAGTGTAGGTGAAAGCAGTTAAAATCCCTCCTCCAGCTCCCTGCCTGAAGAGGTGCACTGATGTTAAAAATAAGCAACCAGTGGGCGGAACAAAACTCCGGCGTGAACAAGGATCTGATCTTGTTTTGGAACAATGGGATGATGCATGCAAGGGAATACAAGGGCATGCTAGAAACGGTAATACAGAGTTCAAAGTATAATAAGATTCACCAAAGTCCCCTCTCCAGCTCTCGTGCTTGGGTGAGGCTTACAAGAACCATAATGCTTAAGGAGAGGAGTTGATAAGTAGACCCTGGAATGGAATCTGGAGTGGATCTGATTTCCAAGATGATTTGTCAAGTCTGTGAATGAACACTGAAGTGCAGCACAAGTTCCAAACTAGTGTTCACAATGGAAGCAGGCTCACAGAAGTCTTTAAGTAGTGCTACCTGATGGTTGGATTGAAAGATCATGACACCCACTGTTTTTTAAGCTGCCTGTCAATATTTGTCAATTGAGTTTCTTGTATAAACAATCAGCCCTTTCAATTTAGCTAAATGTCAATTAATAGGATTTTTTTAGTTCCACGTGATAAGCCATACATTTGGCATTTTATCATATATAGATAACAAGTTACATATTTCTTACAGAAAAATACTTTTCAAGTAGCACTAAAGAAAAGTGAGAAAATCTTTTCTCGAAGAAGTACAAAAAAAGCAAACACTCCAGTTTTAGAAAAGGAAAGAGTATATATATGAAAATATACTAAAAGGAAAAAAAGAGTGTGAAAAAAAACGAGGGTAATCCATGAAAACAATTTATAGAACACTAGAAGGTGATCAGGGATTAATGTAAACCCGATCACAGGGTACACCAATAAGAAAAATAATGGTGAATCCAAAATAGAAAGAGGTTGGTGAAACACCTAAAGAGAAAAGGGGCACAAAAGAACTCCAACATAAATATATTTGTATGGGACTACCTGTATTTAGAGACATCTTAGAAAAAACAAGGGCAAAACACAATGTAAAGGATTTGAAAAATGATATATTCCTAAACCATATGAGGAAAGAAAATATAAGATGTAACACAAATATGCCTAAGCTAGAAGAAACAGGAAGACTATTTAAGAAACAAAAGTTGACTTACCCCAGGGTGACATTTGAAAGGGAAAGGAATAGTAGGATATAAAACAGAAAGACTTACTCCTTCAGACGTGATTTCATTAGGAGACAAAAGGGTATTCACACAGGGGAATGAACCTATAAACCCCCATCCTCCTGTGGCACAGGATTTGGTCAAAAGAGCAGACCAAGTTAAACAGGGAGATTCTACAGGATTGCCTTAAACTGGAAGGGGTCTTAAAGATTCCCTGGGTTAGGTATGTGCATGATTTTATGAACGACCTAGGGCACGCAGAATATTTTTCTGACCCTATATCTATGCAGGCAATCACCAGAAAGGATCTAAGAAAGGAGGGTCTCCAGTTATTGGTTACAATAAGAATGTCAGGAGAGATTTTAAAGCCCAGTGTTAAACAACATCAGTTAATTTTAACCACTTTATACATGGAACCATACTTAACATTTGTACCTGGTGGTTTTGACAGGCGTTTATTAACCAGATTTAGATTGGACAATGTCCACAGACTTGTGACCTTTCCTAAAATGAATGACTGGTCACGGAAACTGCAATTATGTCCGTGTGATAATTATTCTGACCAGTCCACTATTCATTTAGTTTTATTTTGTAAATTTTATACAGTATTAAGGAAAGTATGGACTCTTCCACTTTTAAAACATCAGGGGCTGAGGCAATGCCGCCCGGCACTAATTAAACTTCAGTTCTTGGAGAATGAACATATAGCCTGGTGCTTAGCAATGTTCTTGAAGAAGGTACTCCACCAAAGGAAAAGTATTATAATTGATGAACTGTAACTGAATGGGCATTTGCCGCTTTTTAGATGGTTTTATCATGGTCGCACTAATTTTATTCTGATTTTAAACTTTGCTATTTGATTGTGGTTCTTTCGATTATGTGTAATTTTATGAATTTTGTGCTTTGATGATTGTTAAAAAATGCAGACGAATAAAGCTTTTCTTGACTTGACTTGAACCTATAAACCAAAAATATCAATTAGTAAAAAAATATTTAATATATAAAAAACACAGGTAGTAGAATCAATATCTTGGGAATCACTAACGAACTTTCACTTCTTGCTGTTTCAAGTTCTTCTTCCTTATGACTTTATATAAATTCTCTGAGCTTTCCTGGTTCTTCAAAAGTATGTATTTTGTCTTTATAGGTGATTTTTAAAAGAGAAGTATAAATTAGTCCATATCTAGTATAAAGATACATTTTTATCTTTCATGTAAAGGTTCACTGCAGTCATAGGAAATTATAGTTAACATCATCTCATTAATCAAGCTTAACTGCTTCATTTTGTTTATGAAATATATTTCCTAGTATAGTCATGTATTAATTTCAAACTCAAAAGGAGTCTGGTTAAGCTTATGTAATACATGGAAATATAACATACTCTAGATTCTTGCGAATTAGAAATGATGGAATCCTTTTGGCTCCAGATAGACTCCGTAGAACTGTGATGTAAGTGTTTGCAGTGGAATGCACAGAAGGCTGGTTTACAATAATGAGTTCGCGGTTACACGCAGAAGAATAAAGACGTGTATTACTAAGCTCCGTGTGGGGCATAGTCCTTTGTGGGTACCCAGGTTTGTGAGTATGCTACAATTGGCGATGACACAGGGGAAAAGTAACCCAAAGATCGATAGTACTCCCCCAGAGAATTTGCTGTGGTCCAAGCAAACTGCTTGTGCGTGCCATGTGTGTTGCAGTCAAAGTTAGGAGCCGACGCTTAACACATGTGACGTCAAAGCACAACTCCAGACGCCGTAAAGAAGTAAAAAATTACAAAAGCATTGCAAAGAAATCTTCATATCGATGACCAAGAAACTTCTGGTCACATCATACCTAAGGGTATCGTGCTGCTACTCAATATACAGTCACATGTCATCCGGTGCTAGACCGCCTAAGGCAAATACAACCAGGTTTTCAAAGAGCAGTTATTGATAATCACAAAGTGCAAGATAACATTACAATTAGAAAGTGGTGAAGACAAAGAGCATGCAAGTTGATGCCTAAGGATAAAACAATTATTTACTCAGCAGAACCTGAGTAAAGTGATCCAGTATGACCTCAATGCTAGGTGCTGCAACCCAGGTAACATCAGGGGTTGTGCTTATTAAGCTGGTGACACTCCAGAATGGCCGAAGATATCTTCCGAGCTGTTGAAGGTTGAGAGAATGGAAGCAAAGACTGAGGCTTTTATTTCAAAAGTCACCTAGGATGATCCAGAGGCCAGCACATCTCAAGGCCTTAGAGATGGCTCACATCAACATGTTCAAGGTGAACAGCCAGGGGAACCGGAGAGAGCTCCACCCCAATGTCAGCCACTCCCAGAAATGGCTACAATGCTGCCACTTTCCTGAAAACATCACCACAATTCGATACTACCAAAAAGCAAAATTTAGGCAATAGATGGACTGCTTGGATAGAGATATTTGCTGATTTCATCGTTGCACTTGAAGAGACTGATAACAAAAAGATTATCAAGTATCTCAAAAATCTTACTGGTGATGGTGTAAATGAAGCCATAAAGAGAATGCCAAGAACCAATGAAGAAGTCTCATTTTGTCAGATTAAAGAAGGGTTGAATCTCAAGGTAAATCAATGCCAAATGTTGATTACTAAAGATACATCTTTAATCAGGAACGACAGAAAGGTAGTGAAAACATTGATGAATTTGTGGAGAGTCGACACACCCATCAGACGCACCCATCAGACACACCCATCAGACGCACCCATCAGACATTGTAAGTTCAATGAATATAATGATGAAGAAACTATGCATCTGAGAGTTATTGATCTATGCTTGTCATTCAAACGACGAATGCTGAGAAAAACTCTTAGTCTGGAACAAGTATTAATGGCTGACAGAGCTGTAGAGGGTGCTGACATAAAAGCTGCCTACATGTAGGAGGTGCCCAGAGGGAAGCAGTCATGAGTGTGAAAAGTAAGCTGAAGCCAAAGACTGACGGATACAAGGTGATGTCTACCCATAAAACGAAGTGTGTTAGATGTGGATTTTTGTTTCCACACAAATGTAAATGTCCCGCTCTTGGGCAGCTTTGTAAAGGCTGTGGGAAAGAGAACAATTTTGTGACAGTTTGCAACGCCAAGAAAAAATTTAATTGCATCATGCCGTGAAAAGAAAATGGCCGCCGAAATGTTCCAGCAGCAACATTCGACGCACACCCACAAGTCCAAACGGCGAAATCAGTTAAGACAAATCGACACCGAACAACGTCAATTATCGTCTAAATCATCATCAAACAGTTCCTCTGTATCAATGTCAAGTGAGAGTGAGGGAATGATTGTGCTATGTCGATTTTTACCTTAGAAAAACATGCTCATGTTGGGCTGGCTGCTTGTGAAGATAAAATACAGTCAAAGAAAGATCGATATGTTAAAGCACCAAAGTCATTCAAACATTGCCCTAAAATTGCACTGAAAGTAAATGGTTGTTTGATACATTTCATTATGGACAGTGGTGCATCGATAAGCATTTTGCCTGAGAAGAAATACAATGATTTATCTCCATTACTGCAACTTACGCCATCGAACACCATAGTGTATACATGGGCTGCATCGACGCCCTTAAAAAGTCAAGGTTCATTTGTAGCAACAATGAAACACAAGAAAACAAAGGTACAAGCACCAATCCATGTGCTAAAAGGCACAGCGTCCAGTGCCTGTCTCTCAGTTTCAGCAAAGCTGCTGATATGGGACTAATTTCTGTGAATTATAACATGAATGCTCACCCCATGCTCACCATGATTTTGGAAAACTTGAGACTATGAAAGTGAAGTTACATATTAATGAGGACGTTCATACTGTTGCTCAAAGACATAGACAAATTGCTTTTCCTGTGCAAGAAGCTGTTGAGAAAGAACTTGAATCATTACTTTAGCATGATGTTATTGAGTGTTCCACTGGTCCAACGCCCTGGGTGTATTCCATTGTAGTAGTGTCCAAAAAGGACATTGAATGCACTGTATGCATATTCGTGCATGCCACTGGATTCAAGTTAGCCTGGCTGATGAGGGGTGTTACCCCGAAACCGGTCCCAGGTTGCTTGTTTCTGGTCCAGGGAAGACTTGGCTTGGCAGTTCGAGCTGGACTGTTCCCATAAGGAACAGGGTCAAGACTGATTTGAATATAGCTGGGTCTGAACTGGGGCGGTGAAGTGAGCTAAAGAACGATGATGGATTCAACCCAGATCTGTGACTGGGGGTGAGTGTCTGAAAAGTTTCAGCACTCCGTCCATCATCTCCTTGTGTTTGCTTTGTTTGCCCTAAGTTGGCAGGGTATGCCCAGACGTGGGTCCCTTGATCACTTTGCCACTGGATTCAAGCTAGCCTGGCTGAGGAAGGGTGCTACCCCGAAACCGGTCCCAGGATGCTTGTTTCCGGTCCAGGAAAGACTTGGCTTGGCAGTTCGGGCTTGACTGTTCCCATAAGACACAGGGTTAAGACTGATTTGCATATAGCTGAGTCTGAACTGTGGTGGCAAAGTGAGCTAAAGAACGATGATGGATTCAACCCAGATCTGTGACTGGGGATGAGTGTCTGAAAAGTTTCATCACTTCGCCCATCATCTCCTTGTGTTTGCTTTATTCGTTGATATGCGTCAAGCTAACAAGGCAATTGAACGAGAACGACATCCACGTCTACACATTGCTGACATGATAACGCAATTAAATGGTGTAAAGGTATTTTCTTGTCTTCATCTAAATAAAGGTTATCATCAGTTAGAACTTGAAGAAGATTGGAGGTCCATTAAAACCTTTTCAACACGTTGGTCTGTTTCGATACAAAAGACTGTGTTTTGATGTGTCATCGCTGCTGAACTGTTTCAAGATGGCATTCGATGTATCATACAGCCTCTCATGAATGTGTTCAATTACAGTGATGACATATTGGTTTTGGAGCTACACAAAAAGAACACGATAAAGCTCTTACACAAGTATGTAGTTTTCTTGCCGAAGCTGGTTTGATTTCGAATGCAGAAAAGTGTGAGCTCCATAAGACAAAGTTAAAATTCTTTGGCCATATCTTTTCTGATGGGGGTATGACACCAGGTCCTGCTAAAGTACAAGCGCTGTCAAATGCTGATCCCCACAAGATGTTTCCATGGTGCGTTCATTTCTTGGCATTGCCAGGTATTGTTCCAGATGCATTCTCTGTTGAGAGACTTGATGAGAAGGAATGCTTCATTTCATTGATCACATAAATGTGAGAAAAGCTTCAAGAAAATTAAACAAGCCTTTGAGAATGCTACTGAAATGGCATATTTGAATCCGAAGCTTAATATAGAAGTAGTTGTTGACACTAGCCCAGTCGGGTTAGGAGCTATCCTTGCACAGCACAATGGACACCCGAATGCTCGAAGGCATATTGTGTCATATGCAAGTAGACGTTTGTCCCAAACAGAACGTGCTTACTCACAACCTGAAAAAGAAAGCTTAACTGTGTTATGGGGTTGTGAACATTTCCATGTATTTGTGTACGGAAAACCTTTTATGATGATAACTGATCCTCAAGCTTTACAGACTATATTTGGAAATCCAAAGGTCAAAATACCTCCTTGCATTGAATGATGGGGACTGTGGTTACAAGAGTATGATTATACCACTGTGCATCATCCAGGGAAGTTATCAGAACCCTACTGCCTACTTCTCCAGAGTGCCTATACAAGGTCACAATACTCCATCCTAGAAGGCTGAAGCCTTTATCAACTTCATTTTAAAATCAAACACATCAGCTGCCATTTCATTAGCCCAGATTATCACTGCCACAAGCCATGATAGTGACATGTTAAAGCTGAAGGATATAATTACTCATCAGTCATGGAACCAACACACTCGACCACTCACCAGTGCTGGTGAATTTCAAAAGTACAAAAATGTTAAGGATGAACTGTTCATAACTCAGGAAGGAGTTATATTACGTGGGTCGAGAATCCTGATTCCGGAGAGTCTGAGACAGAAAATAATTGAGGTAGCCCATGAAGGACATCGTGGAATTGTTGCCACAAAACAAGCTCTCTGAGACCGAGTTTGGTTTCCTTAACTTGATGACAGGGTTGAATTAAAGGCCTGTCATCTATGCTACTGCCTTTCTACAAATACTATTCATCACACCTTGAACATGTCAAAACTCTCGAAGCATGCATGTGAAAGAATAGCCATTTTCTTTTTCGGTACACTTGACAATGGACATCGTCTGTTTGTAATTATGGATGAATACTAACGATTTCCTCTAATTGAAGGTCTTTCATCTGCAACTCAAGAATGAGTCATTGAAAGGCTAGATGGCATCTTTGCGACATGGTTTGTTCCAACCATAGTGGCCTGACTTTCAATATTTGAGAGTTCAGAGATTTCTTGGAGCATTTGAAAATAAAGCATCAAAAGAGCACACCTCTGTGGCCACAAGCCAACATGCTTGTTGAGCGTTTTTTGAGTACGCTAAAGAAAGCAGTGCAGTGTGCCACTCTTGGAAAGCTCAATTTGAAAACTGTATTGAATTCTACCTTGAGAGCTTATCGTTCAATACCCTACTTGACCACAAGTGAAAGTACTGCGACTTTGATGTTTGGGGAAGCAATGAATACCAAGTTACCTTAATGGACCAATCAGAGAAACAAAGATGAGACGCCCACTCATGTGAAGGACTTGGCTAACAAACAAAAGATGAAAATGTATGCTGTCAAAAGATGACATGCAGAGAACATCATCTTTAAAAGAGGAGATCATGTGCTCGAACAATAAATGCAGAAATAAAAATCTGATACTCATTTTGATACAGAACCTTTACAAGTGGTGTCCACTAAAGGACATATGGTGACTGCCCAGGACCCTGGGAAGTCTACTACTCGCGACTCTTCTCATTTCCGGCACTTGACCAATCGTTCATCAGTGCTAATAGTTGAAAGAGAGACTGGGTCTGAAATATCTGCAACTGCTGTTGCTTCTACGCCATTCATGCAGATCCTGGACATCGGTGACAACACCTCCCAGTTTCCCAGAACAAGATCAGGTCTAACCATTAAAACGCTAAGAAGATTGATTGAAGAGATTTTAATGTATATGTCTATCTATATAAATATTTTGTAAAAATATTGGGGGAGATGTAGTGTCTTGCGAATTAGAAATAATGGAACGGTTTTGGCTCCAGATGGACTCCGTAGAACTGTGAAATAAGAGTTAGAGCGGAATGCACTGAAGGCTGGTTTAGAATGTTGAGTTTGCAGTTACACACAGAAGAAAAATAACGTGTATTAGTGAGCTTCGTGTGTGGCATAGTCCTTTGCAGGTACCCAGGCTGGGGAGGATGCTACACATACCACCTTGAATGAAGTGCACTAAGGAGGAGGTAAGGTAGAGATGTAAATATGGTTTGATCTGGTCTAGAGAAGTGAGGGCCCTTTATGTTTCTGCTACCTGATTTAAAGCTGTTTATGTAGTCCATTGACCACCTTTTCATTTTCAGCAATGTTCTTTACAAGTCATGGATGAAAAGGTGTTTAGGGACCGGCAGAACAAAACATCTTTTGAGGCAAATTGGAAGCAATACCCAGATGAGACAAAGTAACAGCTCAAGTTTAATACTCTCACTTGTGACTAATCTGAATCCCAGAAAAATACAAACATTCACTTTTGAGTTTCCAAAGGATCCATCTAGATGTAATCTAAGCCAGAATGCTGAGAACGTCAGACACCTTTGCCTGTTTTTTTATTTTTTTATTTTTAATTGTCAACAAATGGGGTACAAACATTACATCAATTTTCATACATAAAAGAACAATACCAGCAGAAAAATACCAGCAGAAAAATATCAGATAAAGGGGCATAGAAAAATAACCCAGAAGAAGACAGGGGAAATATGCAAACTTATATCAAGGAGGAACAACAACAATCCAACGACATATACTTCAAAATAACCTTATATAGGAACTTAAAACAGTAGCCCCCATGTTGTTTCTAACTTTATCATAGAACGAATACCCCTTGCCTTAGCCAAGGCTTTTTCCATTTCATACGTATCCTTTACCAACTGCCACCAATCGTTTACAGAAGGTGGCTTAAGAGAGATCCATACACGGGCTATTGCCAGTCTAGCAGTAACTAGCAGTATTGAGACTAATCGTGAGAGTCTAACATCCACTATCTTGCATCCTAACATAATTTCTGTAACCGTTATTGATGTTATTATCCCCAGCCTCTGTGAGAATACTTGGCTAATCTGCTGCCAATATGTTGCTAATTCAGGACAAGTTGCAAACATATGAATGATATTCGCAGCATATAAATTGCATCTGGGGCATTTTGTCCTATCGCTACCCGAGCCAGGCCTAGCCCATTTAGATATTTTTTCGGCGTATAATATAGCAGGCATATAGTGCGGAATTGCTGCATTCGTATATTTACAGAATGTACTGAACAAGCTAGAATATTCAGCGCCTGTTCTATAGCGTTTGATGTAATCTCTGTCCCCAAAGCTATACTCCAGCGCCCCGCTAATCTTTCAGAGTTGTTTTTCCTTAGATTCTGTAAGCATTTATACATTACGCTTATCACAGACTTCGTTTTCCCGCTATATAAACATTCCCATACCTCAGAACTAGCTAATTTAATCAAGTTTAAGTGTCTGACCAAGTATTCTCTGATCTGTAAGTATTTTAAAAACATGCAATCAGGCAGGTTATGCGCCCTCTGCAAACTATTAAAGGAGACAAATCCATTATGATCATAGAGATCTCCCAAACAAGTCACCCCGTATCTAGTCCATCGTTTGCTAACAGCATCATGGAAGATCTCTGGAAATATCGGATTGTCCCATAAAGGAAGTTTATCATGATAGAATGACATATTACATCTAGTAAGAATAGTGCGCCAGATAAGCGTACTATCCCTTATAGTCTTAAACTTGACTCTCTTAAAATAGTTTGGGTCGTTGGTCCTATATATGTACATATTACTGTCCCCACCAAGTATAAATTGATGGAATTTTTTTTTGTGGTTGGGTATTAAAAGACTACGGAAACGAGTTACAAAAGCAGACCAAAAATAGCTTTTAAAATCAGGAAAATCGAGTCCTCCTTGTTCATACGATAGCTTTAACAAATCAATAGCTCGTCTTGCTTTTTTATATCCCCATATAAAGCTACTCAAAGCTCCCTCTAATTTTTTGAAAAATAAATTTGGAACCCGCAAAGGAATAGATCTAAATAAATACAAAAATTTGGGCAAAATTTTCATCTTAATAATATTGGATCGTCCAATCATGCCAATCGGAAGTTTGTGCCACTTCCTAAGCGTATTAATTGTGTCTTTCAGTAGAGATTCATAATTCAGAGTGAATATCTTGTCTATCTGTGCTGTTAGCCTGACCCTCAGATATGTAACTACCATGCAGACCCTGAATATTGGTCTTTCAGGTTTAAAATTAAGTAGTATTTGAGTTTTTTTGATATTCAGTTTATATCCTGAAATACTACCGAACTTAGCAGCTACTGCTTCAATAATCATAACAGCTTTAATTGGATTGGTTGTAAAAACTGCTATATCATCTGCATAAGCGATGACCTTAAGAGGTACATCGCCAGATATTAAGGGAATAATTTGGAGATGCGATTGCAGGGAGCAGATAAACGGCTCAATATATAATGCAAATAATAAAGGAGAGAGGGGACACCCCTGTCTAGTGCCAGAATGAATCGAGAAGGTTTTTGACTGGATGCCTAAGTATGATAATTTTGCTCGGGGCTTATCGTATAAGGCTTGTATCCAGCACTTAAATTGGCCTATAAGCCCGAACTTGTCAAGTATAGCCCATAAAAAATCCCATCCCACTCTGTCAAAAGCCTTCTTGGCGTCTAAAAGAATCATACCTAGAGGGATTGCCCTCCTTTCGGCCACATCAAATGCCCCTATTGCCGTATTAATATGGGCAGTAGTATCCCTACCTTGGATAAACCCATGTTGGTGAGGAGAGACTAGCCCTGGCATGGATGACGAAAGACGGTTTGCTAAGATCTTAGCAAAGATCTTGGCGTCTACATTAATTAATGAGATTGGACGATACGAGCCACATTCGTCTGCCGGCTTGCCCTTTTTTAAAAAAAACACCATTTGTGTCAAGCGCCAGGATTCTGGTACATTCCCCGTGGCCCCTATACTTTGTATGACCATTCTAAACAGTGGAGTCAGAATATCTTTGAATATCTTGTAAAATTCTATAGGTATAGAGTCTTCTCCGCTGCCTTTCCAGTTGAAAGAGAAGATATTGCCAATTCTATTTCTTCCGCCGTAATATCTCTCTCCAATGCATCGGATGTTTCATCACTCACTATTGGGAAGGTTCTATCCTGAAAGTACTGTCGTATCTCATCTTCTCCTGGGTCTATAGTTGATGTATATAGCTCTTTGTAAAATAAAGAGAATTGTTCTAAAATCTCTTCTGGCTTGAGTACTGAATATTGTTAATTCCTTTTATATTCTTTATTTGAGTTTTGGCCCTATCCTCTGCTACTTTATAGGCCAGAACTTTACCTATTTGTTCTCCGTATTCATATTGTATCACCCGATGCTTATGGTATCTAACAGCGTTTTTCTCCCTGAGAGTCTTCCTTATATCTAGCCTACCGTCTATTAATGCCAAAAGCAGCTGCTCTTGATCATTAGAGCCAAGACGAATTGCTTCTGAATGTAATTCCTCAGCTCTTCGAACAGCTTGAATAGCGTCTTTGCTCGCCTTTGCTCGATCCTTATTCTGTCGCCATATACACTGTTGGGTTATACCTCTTACGAAAGCTTTCATAGTATCCCAGACCATAGATGGGGAGGTCGAGCCTATATTCTCCCTAAGAAATAATTCAAGCTGACTTCTAATATTATCTAAATATCCCTTGTCTGTTAAAAGGTATCTAGGAAACTAAAAAGATCTGGGTGTCCTGCCTTCGTGCTCCAGATCGAACGACAGTTAATAAAGGATTGTGATCAGAAGTGACCCGTGGGCATATTTCTATATCCGGTAACAATGTTAATATATGATCTGCTATCCATACCATGTCAATTCTGGAGTACAATTTATGAGGGGAGGAGTAGTATGTATACCCTGGGATGTTTGGGTTTAAGTTCCTCCAGATATCTCTGATAGATTGCAGCCGTCCCAGTTCTATAATTGCTGCACGAGTCTTCCGCATTCGATGAGTAGCCCCTTGTCTAGTGGTATCGATATTATAGTCCATAACACAATTAAAATCACCCATTACCACCCGCTCCCCCTCCCAATCTAACATTCCCATATTTAAGGTATCGATAACCATAGGATCGTCAAAATTAGAACCATAGATTGAGCAAAAAACAAATTTCTTCCCCCTGATTTCCAACTGTGCCAGAGCCCATCTGCCCCTCTGATCAGCCAGAGTCCTACAAACTGTACACTTAAATCGTCTGTCTTTTAATATAGCAGTGCCCCTTGTTGAAGTAACTTGTGTTGTACACACTATTATCTCATAACCCAACTGCTTAAAAAGACCACGGTCTTTAGATGCAAGATGTGTCTCCGTTAACAATACCAACTGGGATTTATACATTTACAACTCTTCGTAAACCAATTGACGTTTCTTTCTACTGTTAAGACCAGCAACATTCCAAACAAGGCACTTAATCCGATCCATAATAAGTGTAATTCCCTTCTATTTTCATACTGCCCAGTTCTTTTGCCCCTCTATTCTTTTAATCAATTCATTTACATCTGCTCTCTTTATAAATTTACTTCTATGTTTCCCAAAAACCCCTTTGTTGACTTTTTCCTGTTTTTCAAACCCACACCACCTTCCCTCCCCTTCCTGGGGAGTCCCTCCCCCCTCCCTGTATCGTAGAGGAGGAATTTTCCCTTCTCACCAGCTGCTGCTGAATTGGCAGCTACGGGAGGCAGCACCCCGCAGCGCTACCCGAGTTAAGCCACACCTTCTCCCGTAGGAAATCTAATTATAAGTCGATATCTAAACCCCATCCGATAGGGGGCGAGAGGACCAGGGAAGAGAAGGGATAGAAAGGAAAAACATCAAAACATGATAATCATGTTATCAGAGCATCAGCCCCAAGGCCCTATCCCTCCCCTCCCCCCCTCCCACTTTCCTCCAGCTTCTTAATACATGATGGCACCCATACACGCTAAGTTTAGTCTGAAGATTTTTTTTGCCATCTATGAATTGCTTCTTTTGCCTCCTGTTCGGATAAGAAAAAGTATGCTTGACCCTCCCGTATAACTTTCAAACGAGCAGGCTCCTGTAAGAACACTTGTACCCCACTAGCCTTAAATGTGTCAATCAATTGGCGCAGCTTCCAACGTCTGTCCATGGTCACCTTACATAAATCAGACCGGACAAAGATAGTATAAGCGCCAACAGATACCGGAGAACCAGGACGAGCTTTTAAAGATACAGCCTGGCATAGCAAAAAATGTCCCCAAAAAATCAGGAATGGCCTAGGATAACGCGATCCCTGTTTAAATTTGGTCATCGGAAGTCTATGTGCTCTTTGCACTTGACAGTCCCAATCCCAATCCCTGAGATCGGGGAATGCCTTCTGTAGTAGCTGGACTATAAATGTTCTCGGGTCTGACCCCTCTTCATCCTCTGGGCCACCAAAAAGCCTTAAGTTATGGCGCCTCTGGCGATTTTCCAAATCTTCTACTTTAAGCTGCAAAGCAGAGATACATTCCTCATGTTTTTGCAGTGAGTTAGCAGCCTGAGCGTTAGATTCTTCAGTAGTCGCCACCCTCTGTTGCAGCTCCTCTATATCATTAGTAAGTGTCCCAATCTTCATATTCACCTCCTTTAGTGACTGCTGGATTCTTTGGTTGTCAGCTCTAGCTTGAACATAGTACTCCTGTGCTTCTGTTCGCTGATCCTGCAGAGCTTGAAAGATCGAAGACAGTGTTACTTGCTCCAAGTCCCGAGTCTTCTCAGACTGATCAAACTGATCTTTATTTTTTCACTGAGATGTCACTTGTTGAAGCGTACCAGAGCATGACGCATGGTTCTCCGTATCTGAGATATCCATACCTATTTCTACCATTTTCTCTTCCCCCAGAACATCGGGAGCATCGGGAGAGCTAGTCCCTGATAGCCGTGAAATTATTGATTTGACCCCGCCTTTTGCTTGAACCCAACGGCGAAGAGGACTATCCACAGGGGAATGTCTGGCCCGCGAGGAGTTAGAGTTATCGTGACCAATATTAATTTTCTTTGATCCCTTCCCAGCTTTAGCTTTAGAATTCCTCCTTTTATTAGCAAGATTAGATGCTGGGCTGTCTTTCTTTTCAGTAGTTTTCTTACACTCCTGTAAGACATCTTGACCTGTTTGGTTGGTTTGCATTTTTTGAGGTTTACCAATTATTCCATCGTTTATCACACAGTCCCTCTGCAATAGCTGTTGGGCCATTTGGCCCTCCTCTTCCATTGCAAAATTCTCTCTGCGCAAATTTAAAGGTGGGGTTACATCAAGAAGTGTAGTAGCTGAGTCTGTAACATTGATTTGCTCCTCACTAGGCTGATCCTCAGTCACTGCTCTCTCCCCTTCATATAAGTCTAATTCAGCCGGTGAATCCACTGTCGAGGGAGCCATTGATTCCGATAGTACTGGCAATATACTCTCTGGCGCTAATATATTTAATCCTATACCTTCAGGGTCCTCGCGCATATAATTTACGTCGCTTTCAACTCCTTTTATTTTCTCTAATTGTTCTGCTTCAGAAGCGCTGTTCCAGCTATTCGGGCTCGGACAAAGAGTGAGAGGCACAGAGCTAACAACCGTATCTCTAATGCTACTGTGTATTGCTGGAATAGACTCACAAAGCACACTTGCTATATTGTTGCAAGAAGAAGGATCATCTGTTAGCGCGTTTGCTTCTAGGACCTCCGTTGCCTTGCCTGACTGCAATAGACGGAGCAAGGGCTTTCCGATTTTCGAGTTACTCTTACCGGTGTTTCCCCCCTTTGACTCCTCTGCAGAATCCTCCTGTGCGTTAGTGCCTCCACACACCGGCACCCGTCGCGCCCCTCGCGTGCTCTTAGGGGGAGCCATGCTGTCTTCCCGGCTATCTTCCTGGCTCAGAAGTCTCAGCCAGCTGACTACCGAGTAATAGCCTGCCCCCCAGCGGGCACTCCAGAAAACGTGTAAACGCCGACCGGCTGTCTGCATTCACGTGCACCGCGTACACCACCTTCTTTCTCCAAACGTTCACAGCAGCGGCGCTCGTGTAAGTGTTCCTTTTTTTTTTTTTCCCTCCCCGATTGTAGCTTTAAACCTTCATTTCTTAACTTCTTGACTTCCCGCTCCTCAACCCGGTCTCTTTCTCAGTAAGCAAAAAGCTGTATCATTCCCTTTTGCACCTGATTAGGTATGGGGACTCGGGGGCTCCTCCGTGTGCTGCCTCTCCCGGACGGCGTCAATCCGCCATCTTGCCTGTTACTGGTGCTGTAATTTAGATGTGTACTGAAAGGGAAGGGTCTGTTTCACAGTCATTTTGTGACCTACCATCAACTCGCACTCACTGCACTCTACACTCCTACACTTCACCCCTATGCCTTACCCCCCCACCCTCTACTCCATCCCTCCCGACCCCCTTTCCCCCCAGAAACTACCCCATCATTCCCCCCTCACCCCACTCAATACACTAAACCCGCTCTATCTACCACTAACAACCTCAACACTCGTCATACCACCAACCAAACCACAACCAAAAAAGCTTTAGGACACTCGCTAAACCAACTCCTCTCAAGCAGCTCAGTGATAAACACCCGGCCCACCACTACCCACAGTCCATCCCCAGAACACCCCAGCCCCAACCAATACCACCAAACTTACTGACCCCTCAACTCCCCTCCCCCTCTCCACCCTGAACCCAGTATCTGCAGCCAAACTTACCGAACGCATTAACGCATGGAAAAACAACTCGAATCCCTCCTATCACAGAACCGTATGCCCACTACATCCTTAACTAAAAACCTAACCCTCCTTCAAGGCAACTCGATGTAATCATTCAGGGCATAAACAAAATCCTCACCAACACCAAAGCCTCCCCTACCCCCACCCAATATCCACACATCCCCTCCCACTCAAACATCAGTGACCCTTCTCAGCTTCCTAAATCCAATACGATTAGCTGGTGCACCACCCCTCTCAGCAACCAACATCACAGACTGAGAAGAATGAGCCCTAGGATGCCCTTGAGAGAGGCCATGGATCTTGCCAAGTCATACGACCTCAAGTCAGCCCCGACCCATCCTCCAACATTCAGATGATCACCGGAACTGGCAGAGACATCAAGCCTCCGAGGATTATAAGACCTCCATCACAACTCACCGCTATACCTCTGGCTCCCCCTCCCAAAATCACACCACCAGCTGCAAGGTAAACTGCATGCTAATAAACTGTAGGTCAGCAACCAAACACGTAACAGAATTGGCTGAGACCATACTGAACTATGACATCGACATTGCGTTTGTCACCGAAACCTGGCTCAACGAATCATCCTATCCGATCCTTGACCTCCTAGTCCCCCCAGATTTCTCTATCATCAAGAAGGACAGGTTAGACCATCGCGGTGGTGGCATAGCCATCATTCATAAGAATAGCATCAAATTAACTGAAAAAATAACACTAAAAGACAACAAAGTAACGAAATGCCATCTGCTATACCACCATCCAGGAAACTCCTCCACTTTTGGGGAACAACTATCTGACCTACTAAGACATTGCTCCCACTCCAACTCCGACAACATTATCCTAGGTGACTTCAATCTCCACTGGAACAACGAAAAGGACACACTAATAGAGTCCTTAAATGAACTACTCAGCAAAGATCTCACCCAACACTGCAAGGGACAAACCACAACAAAGGCTCTACCCTATATGCTATCATAGCCAAAAGCGAAATAATAAACATCAACACCATTCTCCCAATTGACTTGTCATATCACCACATCATTCTATTCCACATTAACCAAGCTACAGCGCCTCCAAACCGTGCCTGATCTACCCATCAATGGCGCAGAAACCTCAATCCTATCCCTCTCGCTGACTTGGAAGAAAAAATATCATCCCTACTCCCTCCTAACACAGACTACCTCAATACTGATGAGCTCACTACCCTATACAATGCAACGATAAAAACTGCCCTTGACCAACTAGCCCCCCTAAAATACAAAAAGGTCAGAGATACCCCGTCGAGAGCCTGGTTCAACAAAGACCTCAACTCTGAAAGGAGACAACTCATAGCAGCTGAAAGGCTCTGGAGAGCAAACCCATCCTCAACCAACCTCCTCCAACTCAGAAAAGAACGCAAGAACTACAAAAAGCACATCCTCAAAGAGAAAGCCACCTTCTTCCAATACACCATAGAGAAAGCCAAAAACCACCCAAAGAGCTCTTCAACATCATCTGAAATCAAACCTCCAAACCTCCCAAAGAAAATCCCCCTGCCTCTAAACTACAATGTGACTACCTAGCCAAATTCTTCAATGAGGAAATCAACAAAATTGAACTCTCCTTAGACCATCACGCACAAACCCAACCCAGCGATTCTTCTCCCAAAATGGAAAAAACCCCAACCCTAGCTCACTCCACTATCCACAAAACCGAGACTCCTCCCCCCTTAATAACCAGACAAACCCAATACCAAAGTCCATCCTCCAGACTCAAGAGGTGGAGGGTATTCAAACCCCTCACAGAAGAAGACATCTCCATGGTGATTGCCAACTCCAAACCCTCACCCCACTTCGCAGATCCTCTACCTGCTGCTCTGGCTAAAAAACTCAACTGTACCCTAACTCCTCTATGGACCAAGATCATTAACCGCTCCTTAAGCAACTGGCTGATACCCGACTGCCTCAAACAAGGCCAAGTCACCCCCTGCTAAAAAAAACAGATGCTGACCAGAGCGAACCCAAGAACTTTAGACCCATCACCGACCTCCCTTTCCTAGCAAAAATCCTCGAGAAATGTGTTCTCTCTCAACTCACCCAACACCTAGACACCAACAACCTACTCGACCCACACCAGTCCGGTTTCAGAAAGGGATGCAGCACTGAAACAGCTATACTGAGCATAACAGACGACATACACAGCTCCCTTGACTCAAACAGATGCTGCCTGCTTGTTCTCCTTGACCTCATGGTGGCTTTTGACACAGTTGATCACAAATTACTTCCTTCAAAAACGTATCGGAGCTGATGGCACTGTTCTGAATTGGTTCTCTTCATTACTACTTAACCGTTCCCAACTCGTCAAAATCAACAGCTCCATGTCTGAAATCTCGCCCTTAACCCGAGGGGTGCCACAAGGCTCAGTCCTCAACTCCCACACTCTTTAACATTTACATGGAACCCCTTACCACCATTCTAAAACAAGCAAATATCTCATACCACCTATATGCCGACGACACCCAGCTTTACCTAGAAAAACCCTCTCTTTCTGACATTCAACAACTTAACTCCACACTCTCAAAAGTTCAAAGCTGGCTATCGCACAACCACCTCAAACTCAACCAAGAAAAAACTGAAATTATGGCCTTTTCCAATCTGTACCACCACACACAGATCTAAGAGTGGATAAACAACCTGGACTCCCTAAACTGCAAGCTTACTCTATCCGACTCAGCTAAATCTCTGGGGATCTCATTGGACTCCAAGCTAAGCATGAGATCCCACATAAGCTCCACTGCTAAGAGCGCCTTCTACAGCCTAAAACTCCTCAACAAAATCAAGCCCTTCCTTCCACCCAGTGACCTAAAAACAGCAACACAAGCTCTGGTTTTATTTAGACTTGACTATGGTAATGCCACACTCACTGGAGCACCCAAAGCACACGTAGTCCCCATGAGAGCCACCCTCAATGCTGGAATAGCACGAATGGTCACAGGAGCAAAAAAACATGACCACATCACCCCCATGACACAAAACTAAAAGTGGCTCCCAATCGAAGCACGATGTTGTTTCAAAACGGCCTCTTCCCCACAAAGCTCTACACACTGGCAAACCAGACTACCTCGCAGCCAAACTTACTAAAGCAGGACAATCAAGAAACCTAAGAAGCTCCAATGCGCTCCTTCTCATCCCCCCCAAAGACACAAACAAAAAACCCTCTCACGCTCTTTCTCTGGCAATGCCCCCAAAATCTGGAACTCTCTCCATATACATATCAGAACCAACCCCTCCTTCACTAGTTTCAAGAGACTACTAAAAGAATTTCTCCTCAACCGTCATCTCTACCCTCTGGAACAATAGCCGCTCTATGTCACCTCATCTCCTCAACCGAACTCCTACACTCTGACCGAACGGAAGCCTTCATCCCACGATACTAAATTGGATTCTTTCTAGTATCTCTTATAACTATTGTACTTCTAATCTGCTCAAGACTCTGCTGTATATGTTTTTGCTGTAAAGCGCTCTGATACCCCCTGGGTCGTGCCAGCACTATATAAAACTCCTAAATAAATAAATAAATAAATAAAGCTCCAAGCATAGTGCGTAATTGGCTGTAAATCAACCAGGCAGGAGCTGAAGATATGTGCTGTTTGTTGTCAAGCTAGTGGGTTCTTGTTTTCCCTGGGCATTCATTTAGTATAATATGGCCAGCATTCACACTGCTCAGAGATAAGAGCTCATGGTAGTGGAGAACGGGAGCCTTTTGCCTGAGGTGGGATTTGGATCACATTCCATATACACGGTAGGGTGTATGCAGGCTTACTTGAGAAGAATTTGGGACCATATGTATGAAGATTAGGAATAGAGATTTCCTAATTGAGATTTCCTATGAATCGCAATTAGAAAATTGCTACTCCTAATGTATGAAACTCTTTTGAGTTTCATTAGCGATTCCTAATGAGTCGTAAATAGACCTACCTCATGCATATTAATGAGGTAGGTCACAATTTGCAACCCACTAGGATTCGCAGCTATCACAGGGATGTTGGCCTGCTGGGGTCAGCAGACTAACATGTCTGTGATTGCTTTTAAATAAAGTGATCTTTTTTTTTTAATGCAGCTTGTATTCCTCAAAGGAAAACAGGATGCGTTTTACAAAAAAATGAAACGTTTAAGTTTAATTTTTTAAGAGTAGGGATGGGTCAGTGGGACCAATGCCTGCTCTTCAAAACTATTCTGTCAACATTCTCTTCCCATTTGCGAATGGGTTACCACCACGTTTTAAATGGTGGTAAAGTATTACTGTTTTGTGACCGAAATTCAGTCGCAAAATAGTAATACATACCATATCTATTCGGCATTTTGAAGGGACGCCCAAAACATGCCAATTCCAAATAGCGAATTTCAAATACAAATTGCGATTGGGTAACCTATTACCCAAATGCATTTTGTACATCAGAAAAGGTATTTTTCCGGTCGCATATGGCAGTATTCTGCGAATCGGGCCACCTGCGACCGGAAAAATGCTTTGTACAGCTGGCCCTAGGATTGTGCACCTTCTGTGGATAGGTGTTGTTGTGTGCTGTCAGCAGGATTGGCAGTACAAGAACGCCCAACATCTTTTCACATGAGAGGATTTTGTTTACCAGACCACAATTATATGGTTGTAGACTTCAATACAAAAGGTGGAAAACATTTCTCACAGTTCAGCTTGGTAACTTGTAGTGAACTGAATCACGTGGTGAAGAAATAACTGGCCAGTTCTACCGTGGCTATGTTCTAAGAGTGTACTTTGTCGAGAAAGATGAGGACTTGCTGTAAAGCAGTGTATTAGTTCTCCACTGAAAAATATGTATTTGAGAACCATTGAACTTGTGGGACAATGCTTAAGTAGCGTCGGTTGTTTCAATGTCCTGTAAACATCGGTGGCAAACAGGAAAGACAAGTAGGATTGAAGCTCAAGTGTAGCTAATTCATTTGTTTGCAGAATATGGGATTGAAAATGACTATAAGCATGTGCTGTGCAAGCTGTCTTGCTAAAACAAGTTTATAGCAAAAAAGTATGCAGTCCATAGAGCATTTGGTAAATTAACCATTTAGAAGTTTTCTGATTATATACTAGTTCCAACATTTCCAACAAAACACTGAAGTTAATGCAGTTAGGTCAGTTAGCCTTTTCATCAAATGAGGGAGAAGGCTAAGTTTATAATGCTGAAACGTTAATGTGTAATTGTGCTGAGAAGAAAAGCAGGATGCCCTGTGCTTATGTATTTTCTTGGGGAAAGATTAGCACTGTCCTGGAGGCTTTTCACTTGGTATTTTGATGTGATTCATATACAGTTTGTATCATGGTGAAAAGTTTGTAAAAGGACATATTAAGGAAATTAAGGGCTTTCTTTAGATTTTGGCAGGTGGGGTACTCTGTCAAAACGTGGCGGATATCCCCTCTTCCATATTATAAATGCCACTGGCTACAATGCACTTGTAATACGGCGGACAGAACATCCACCACATTCATTATTTGGGGTTAAATACATTAGGGCATGAATATGAAAGGGTTCATGGCTCGATTTCTACATTGACTGATGGTGCTTTATATATACATAAATGTATATAGTGTGCTTTGTCGTCATTAAGGTGCTTTTGGAGTAGCATTACACAACTAACTATTTGTAGGTATGGCAATACATTTCTTTCATAAGAGGCCAGGTAAGGAAGAGATTATTGATGATAATCTTTCATTTAAAAAAATCCTAATAACTTGCACGTTTGAAACTCAACATGATACATTAATACTTGACCAAACTATATAATATATTCCAGTGCTGATAGTGGTCTAGTTGAGTTCTGAAGATAGCAGAGTCAGAGAGCATAACTGTGGAAATAGGAGGTGGATCAAAGGGAGACAATCTGGAGATGTGAACTTTGCTACTTGATAAGAAAACCGGCTTCCGCACCGCTGACGGGAAAAATCGATAGCTTGAGCTTCACCATAACAATGTGAAAGAAAATATAGATAAACTAAACACCTGAATTGACCAAGCAGTCAAGATGACGTCATAAACCAGAATAAAAACCTGTTGCATGAAGAGCAGGTTTGTGTCTGGGTGCAACACGCACTAACCTGACTCGGCATACTTTGTATACATAAAATTCGTTGTAACATCAGAATCAACGAGGATGTTTATTTCAGTTGGCCGCAACACAAAATTGAAATGACCTGGTATTGAAAGAGGTGAATTATAGCAATTTTCTGTATATGCCAGGTCATGCAGACCATATTTGGGGGATTCTGAGGTGTGGTCTCTTTCACTTATGAATCATATCTTTCCTTGACTCTGCTTGAACAGACACTGATGTTTTGAGTTGCATTCTTAGTTTCGAGTAACATTCCTTCATGAAGGGACCCCCTTTTCACAGTAAAGACACAGGGTCCTAGTTACAAACTACGTTTTTAGTACAATACTACAATAGGACTACTAAAGTACGACAAAATGCTGTTCACAGACCTACGAGTGTAAATCTCCACCTCTTCTATCTGTTTTTAATTTTTATTTATTTGAGGAGCATCAAACCAAGAATTCATAGATGTACACAAAGAAAATGTTTGCAATAGTCAAATACATATTAAATACCAAATAGATACACATCACTCAATTAGATTGCCGTTAAAATGGACCCTTACTCGATAAGCTCCGCCTTATCACATTATAAGTTACCATAGTTCATTGGTAGTAATTATTACATTACCATACTTCCTTGACTAGCGATATTACAACTCAAAATTCATTCTATTTATCTAATCGGCCATCAGTGCCCAAATACGGGTTTCCCGCTTTCTCGCTGTACTGCCCTTGCATCGCTATATGTTGCTCTCCAGGTGATACATAGACAGCAATCTAGCTAACCATTGATGATATGTAGGGGCTTCCAAGTTTAGCCAAGCTGCAGCAATGCAGATACGAGCCACTGCCATGGCACAAAAATGAAATAGAATTTCCCCTTGTCTATAGCGAATCGCTCGTCAATTCCAAACATCATCCGGTGAGGTGTAATCAAGACCTGTGCATTGAGAGTAGACCTCAGATAGCTACTAAGTCCTTCCTTATGGCCCCTAACTTTGCACAGCTGCCGAACGTGGGCTAGATCCACTTCATTGCCTCCACACTGGGGACAACTAGCATCAGGCCTTTTCCCCCATCTAAACATCTTAGCAGGTGTATAATAAGTACAGTTTTATAATGTTGACTTTTCAATCCCGTTGATAATAGAACCTCCTGGTCCACCTCCAATGATTTCTGGAAATTTGTACTATTAACTACTAATCTCCTGGCCAAGTTTCTGTTGCATTTATGGATCATCTGGCATTAAGTAATTTAATAGTTTAGGCTGACCCTACCTCCCCTATTGGACTCAGTAGTGCAACAAGTGGAACCTGCTCTAGTGAAAGTGAAAGTGTGGCTCAATGGTTAGAGCGGCAGACCCTGATGCAGAGATCTGGCCCGGGACCAGGGTTCAATTCCTGCCTCGGCGGGTCTTGGGCTCAATTTCCTCGGACCTGATAATTCTCGCCTCGGTGCCTATTCTAATCATGGGTCCAACTCTGGGCAATAGCTTGCTTAATCTCCACAACGGCCCCAACAGCGCTGGGATGCCTGGCTTCACCTTGGGGGTGCCCAGGAGTGGACATTTCACAGGGAAAAGCCAGGAAGGGTTCCACAGCGGTATGCGTACAGCGCCAGGACACCCCTTTGGGGGTATAAGTGCGCTTTACAAGTACAAATTTCATTTAATTTCATTTCCTGCCTATTTTTCACACAAAATCCCTAATTCGCAGATACTTAAAGAAACTCGGTTTGGTGAAACCAAATTTCTGCTTCAGTTCCTCGTACAAATACATTTGGCCCCGACTGAATAAATCACCTAGTCTAACCACACCTGCTTGCTCCAGAGTGAGACAATTCTTGCCATGAAAAACAGTTGGAAAAATTGATGAACGCAAAAGGGGAGTATAATAATTATACCATACTATACCCAGTTTCTTTCTCCTTAAATTGTACCCACATTTTGAATGCAGCCTTGAGTGTGTAAAATTTAACCTTTTAAAATAACTTGGTTCCACAGTCCTTATAAATGTCATTTTACTTCAGCTACCAATATCAGCTCATAAATGTATGGTGGTCCTGCAGGCCCCAGGTCTTTGCTCTGCCACCTGGTAATGAGAACACCCATGTGCTGCAACATAGCTGCCCAGTAATAATATCCGAAGTTAAACACAGCCCATCCACCTCTATCCCAAGGGCGCACCAAATATTGTAAAGCTCTTCTCACCTTTTATATGCTGATATAAAGTTACTGCACATGGCCTCCAACTTTTTAAACCATTTCTGCTCTATCTTTAAAGATAATGCCCTAATTAAATATAGAATATTTGGTAATATTAGCATTTTCATTACATAACACTGGCCTGTAAGTGTTCAGTGCAAGTTATTAATCCTCGTCAGATCCCTTCTGGCTTTTACCAGCAAAGGGTTAATATTTAACGCCATTGCCTTTTCTACTCTGGCTGCAATAATCGCTCACAAATACAATACACTCTCAACTCTCTGCTCTGCTACTATATGAATTTCTTTGTTGCAAACTATTTGGGCCTTTCCTTTATTCAAATGATAACCCGTTAATTTACCGACTATTTCAGCCTCCTTTTCTACCTCATCTATGGCTCCTTCGGAATCCGAGGTCATGAGTGCTATATCATCGGCATATGCAAACAGCTTAGTGTTAAAGATGTTCATGGCTACTGGTCGCTGTAATAAAGGCAGGACCTAGCCCCTTTCTCTTAAGTATCTCCCATAGATAACTCCATGCAACCTGGTCGAAAGCTTTCTCAGCATCGAGTAGGGTCATAGCCATAGGAGTCTTTAATACCCCTGCTGCATCTAACAATGCAAGTTACTTGCCTAATATGGTCAGTAGTCCGGCTACCCGGGATAAACCCTTGTTGTTAGGGAGAGACCAGTTTGGCTATGACCCTTCCCAGACTTGTCGCAAGTATCTTAGAAAAGATCCTCAAGGCACTATTAATCAGAGAGATTGGTCTATATGAGCCGGGATTCAGTGAAGGCTTCCCTTTTTCATAAATACTACCATATTAGTGTCTGTCTACGAGTCTGGAGCTAAAAACTCCACTGAGCTTCAAGGAAGATTTCAACCATTTCCTCAGCCTGTATGAAATAAAATGCACAATAGAATTCCAATGTTACCTTGTCTGGCCCTGCCGCCTTTTCGGATGCCAGAGAGTTCAGCTAAAATTCACTTCCTCCGGTTTAATAGGAGCATCCAGAGCTGCCTTCTCCTCTTTGTCTAACACCCCTCCATTCACTGCATCAAATACTGCTTAACATCACCCAACGGAGGAGGCAGATCTTCCTAATAGGAGGCAGATCTTCCTACCTAATCTTTCATAATACTCCTTAAAAACTCTAACAATGGCTTCTGTGGTACTAGCCGGATGCCCATCCTTGTCTATAATCGCACAGATGCTACTATGCACCTCCTTCTGTTGCAAGCGCAATGCCAGGAGTTTAACTATGCTCTCACTATACTCGTAACTCTCCACCCTGCGGCTTTGTTACTTCTCTGCTATGTTTCTGGTATAAAAGCTATTAATTCTAGCTTTAACCCTGTAATCCGTTGAAGGATCTCCTGATCTCCCTGGCATCCGCAATCACCTTAATATGCAGAGCTTTGAGGTCCACCAGCTCCTTATAGTGCTCTCTAATTTTGTTGGCCTGTGTCCTCTGATTATAGAGGCTAAAACTGAGATCTCCCCCCTGATTTCAGCTTTTAATGAATCCCAGACTCTGCCTACAGCTGCACTCCCTCTAATTCTAGCCATAAAGTCTGTAAGTCACCAATTCATGTATTCTATATATTCTGGATTGAAGAGCAGCCCTTTATCAAAGCTCCATATTGGAAGCGACCTAGTTGCAACCATTACCTGACATTCTATTATCAGAAGATTGTGGTCCAAAAAGATCCTGGGGAATTTCTCTATACGCTCATCCCTCACAAGCCCAAGTGAAACCAAATAATTATCCAAGCGAGCAAATTTCTTGTGGGGGTATGAGAAAAATGTGTAGCTTGGTGATGGAAACTTTAGCCCAGCCCAGGTATCAATGAGTTCATGATCTCTCATGAGCTGATGAACTGCCCTATAAACCACAGATTTCCGGCCCACATACATCCCTGCCTGTGAGGAATTCTGAGTAGCATCCCTGTGGAGATTAAGATCCCCACACACTATGAGGGGAGTTGGCCACAAAGCCAGCTCCACATTCTAATACTCCATTACTACCAATTCATCCAGATTAGAGCCATATATAGGACAGATGGTAAAGCATAACCCAATGGCCTGACATTCCACCACTGCTCACCTCCCTAGTTTGCCGGAGAGGCTATGCTTCACCACACATATATTCCTTCTAGCCAAGTTTGCCAATCGCCTCGTGGTGGTTCCCTGTGTAGTACAAGAGGGTGTATCCAAGGGTCTCCAACAGATCTCTCCTGCCCCCAATATATGTGTTTCTTGTAAGCAGATGATGTTTGCACCCAAAATTCTCAGCCCCTGGGCTACTTTGGCCCTCTTAGACCTATCATTCAGGCCACAGACATTAACTGTCCAGATACACAACTTTCCAGTTTGTGCCATCCATAATACAGAGTAGTGTCATAATAGTTTGACTACTTTCTCGCATCTGATTTATATAGGAGTTGACTCTACTGCATAAGTCCACTACTTACTTAGGGCCACCCACTCCTGCCAGTCGTACTCCCTCCTTGAATCGATTGCTTGGGCTGTTTCCATTAAACAATCCTCGTCACTTTTAACATCCAAGCTCCTTATTTTATCCCCTCTTTTGCACCTCCCTTGCCACCCTCACCCCCCCTAAATCAACCCTTCCACTCCCCTCAATTCTCCCCGCTACCTCTCCCTCGGACCCCACCTCCCCCTTCCACAATGGTGAAGCATTCAAATCCATGCTTGGTCTGTGTGATGGTTCGTGCACCCTTCTTCCTCCCGAGCCTACTCATTTATCAATCATAAAAGAGAAAAACAGAAAGAAATAAAAAAAAGAAGAAATTGAGAAAAAAACTAAAAGACAAAAACGTCTCAATAACTTGACTCTTCACCATAACAATGTAAAATAAAGACTTAATTAACAAAGCACTAGAATTGACACAACAGTCAATATGCGGCCAGAAGCCACAATAAAAACTGTTGCATGAAAAGATGGTTCTTGTCAGTGTACAACACTCAGTAACCCGACTCGGCATACTTTATATACATAAAATTCATTTTAACACCAGAATCAATGAGGATGTTTATTTTAGTTTGATGCAATAAAAAATTCATATGAGCTGGTATTGAAAGATGTGAATTATAGCAATTTGCTGTGCTTGCCAGGTAATGCAGATCATATCTGGAGAACTAAGAGGTGCAGTCTCTTTCACTTATGAATCATATCTTTCCCTGACTCAGCTTGAAACAGCAATGGTGTTTTGAGTTGCATTCAAGATTTCCGATGCCGAAGGGGTAGGTATCTCACATTTACCCACAATGATTATCGCAATGCACTGAACTCCCTAATTTTAAATATGACCTCCTCCTGTTAGAATGTAGATGCACAGACAATGGTGAGCAGATTCCCTCTTTTATTGGTAGAGATGCCCACACTATTACTGACCATGTCTTGATCTCCTCCTCCGTAAGTGAGTTGGGCTGTATCCCGACTGCAATGAGTGATCATAGCCCACTAGGTTTTTCAATGCTTTTCTGGGTTAAAAGTGTCAAAGAATCTCTGTGTCGTTAATCTTGCCCCAGATAGGCCTAACTGTATTCGTATGAAGTGGGCAGGAATAGATCCCAGTAGTGTACAACATCAGTCAGTAAGTAGGAACTCAATTGAGTTCAGTTATTTCCTGGAGACGGTGGTAAATCATGAAATGCTATTGTACACCATTGATCAGATCACCTGGATACTTAACTCACTACTCACACAATCCTCAAGACCCAATAAAATGAGAAATCGTGGGTGGTTTGACCACTCGTATACCCAGACTTCTAAGTGTCTGAAATCAGCCTTACACTGTTCCCCTAGAGACAACACAGTTATCACGATACTCAGTGAAAATTATAACCAGGTACTAGCAGCAAGGAAGAAGGCATTCCAGGAAGAGGCCTTGTCAAATTTGATCCAGGCTGCTGAGACGAAAGACACCAAGTAGTTTTGGAGTACGGTTAATGACCCTTTTTTAAAAGTGATCTTATTCATGGACTTTTGCATGAATATGGCTAAAGGTTGCCCCAAGAAACACTTCAAGATATGGAAAGATTGGGCGGAATTTAGAGGCATACACCTAGAACCTCACCCTAATCAGCCATGGACTCACAGGGGCAAACCATGCCAACACCACGGAGATGTATCTGGGGTGCAGGCGAGGAAGGTGGGAGCTAACCCTGGATCAACTAATGTTGTGGCTCTGCCTGGTGACTGAATATTGCTGCCATAATGATGCGTGGTATTACTGTTTCATGATGCTGGGTATTGTACACATAATATGTGGAACAAAGATTTCACCTTGGTTGTAAAATCAATAAAATGTTTTTCAAAAAGAAAAAAATTGATCTTATTCTGGAGCTCAATTCTTTTGTCCAGGAACTATCTCCCATTAGGTATTACCCTCGAGGAGGTTCTTCTTGCCCTAGAACAAAGCTCAGGAGGGGAAGCACCAGGCCCGATGTGGTACCAGTTGACGTGTTTAAAGCAGAGGGGGATTTATGGGGCCCCATCTTGACACAGGTGTTCAATGCGGCCGCAGAATGCATGATCCATTCCTCCTGGGCTGTTTCAATTATAGCTCCCATTTTTAGGAAGGGAGACAAATTAGACCCCAAATACTATCGCTCCATTTCCCTCCCAGATCTAGCAGCAAATTTGATGAGGAAGATACTACTGATGAGACTTGAGGAATGGGCATTGGATAACTCTATTCTATCCAAGTTACAGTTTGGATTTAGTGGGGCTTGGCCACAGTCGAGCAATGTGTGAACTTAGAGCTGTTGATCGGAAAGTATACCAGGGCCAAGTCAGGATCTCATTATCTTTGTTTTGCTGATTTAAACAGTGCTTTTGACCTGGTTGATCACTCAATTATGTGGTCAACCTTGATCTCCTTGGTGCCCTGGAGGAGATTATTTTCTTTCTTGCACATTTGCATGGAACCTTGTCATCTAAGGTTTGGTATGGCCCTAATGGGGAATGCCCCCCCACCCCCCTCTACCCCCCTCCCTTTAGAATAAAGAGAGGAATTAGACAGGGCTGTGTATTGGCACCTTTTTTGTTTTCACTTTTTATTAACGGGGTCGATGGTGCACTTAAGGCTTTGCAGGCCTATGTGTCTAGCGTCGGCGGCTGTCCAGTCCCCTTGTTGCTATATGCTGATGACTCTGTTTTATTATCTAGGACACCAATCGGGCTGCAGAGGCTGATAAATGCATTTGGGGCCTTCATGGAATATAAGAAAATGGTGATTAATAAATCCAAAATGTATACAATGGTCTATGGGAAAAAGGCACAGAAGTGTAGATCCTTTTTATTGGGGACTCACCAATAGCAAGAGTAAACTCCTTTTGTTATCTAGGGATTCTTTTTCAAGCAACAGCACATGCCCCCAACGGATTTCAAATGTGACATAAAAGATGAGCAGAAACTGCTATGAAATTTTCAGGTTCTCCCAAAAGTTGGGCAGCTGACCGGTCAAGGAGATGGTTGATGTATATAAGGCAAGTGTGCTGTCCACTGGCACATTTGGGGGGGGGGGGGGCTGTGGGGTTATACCTCAAACAACTCCCTTTAGATAGAGGAGAATACCTTCTTAAAGCGCTTGTTATGGCTACCATCCTCAGCTTTATCCTCGATTGTTTAAAAGGAGGTCGGTCTGCAATTTTTGGTTGACCTGCTTTTACTGTAACCTTTATTACTCTGGTTTTCCGTCTGGTCTAAAGATGAAACAAGCTTTACAAAATCAGTGATCTCTGACTGTCTTACTCTGGACCATATTTCTAATATACCTTGGCTTTCATTATATAAATGCATCTTATAGTATTCTATTTAATATGTCTGAATTGCACAATCCACTTAGAGTTTTATCTCTTGACAAGAGTTTTATTAAGGCATCCTTTTTTTAAATATAGGCATGTTCGCAGAATGTCTGAGGAACTGAGGAAGCCAACTGTTGCCTTTTATATGTTGATCGACTTACAGGATGGTTGTCAACATTACATGTCTTGTGTGAATATCATCCAGCACCGTTTTGTTTTGACCAGATTGCGTGTGGGCACAGTACATCATCTAGCTGCCTTTCCTGAAAGGAAGGTAAGCCCACCAGATATGACACCTTGTCCCTGTGATGGTCGGTCTAAGCAAAGCCCCTAGCGCTTTGTTATTTTGCAACTTCTACAAGAATCTAAGGAAATATTACCTTAAAACAAATTTTCTTGCACAGAGTATTAGAGACTACAAAATTGCAAAAGATACCTGTATGCACTTGAAGATCCCTCTGTATGCTTTAATGTTGCACTTTTTATAAGGGGCAATACACCTCAGGAAAAGTATTATGTTTTAGATGTGGACAAAAGGAGCGGGGGCTGTTTCTTAATGACATGTTTTTAGTTTACTTGTGCATTTTAATGTTGTATATTTATCGTTGATACTCTGTATGCACTTTTACTTGCCAAATAAAGTTTTTAATTGAATCGAGTTGCATTCTTAGTTTCAAGGAACTTTCCTTCATAAAGTGGCCCCCGTTTTTCACAGTAAAGACACAGGGCCCTAGCCACAAATTACATTTTGTAGTACATTTAGTAGTACTACAATAGTACTTCGAAAGTAATACAAAATGCCATTTACAAACCTATGAGTGTAAATCTCTGCTTCTCCTATCTTTTCTATAAGGAGGTCCTCATACATGTAAGTTTATTGCTTAGTTCTGAATGTGACAGGGACCAGGGGGAGTGACTGGAATAAGAGGCATACTTACTGCTAGATGGGAGGGGTTTAAGGAGGGATAAAGATGGCTCTAGGAATGACTAGGGAGGCATTTAGCGAGGGAAATGCACCCACTAACAAATAAGTAAGACCATTGCTATTCCTAAACTGCACTTCTAAAGTTAGTACAGCCAAACAGGATCCAAAGCAGTAGTAAATTATTCCAACTTAGAACTGGAATAAGTCCAGCACCTGACATGGCCAATATCTGGTACTGCAACACCCTCCCATAGAACATAATAGAGGAGGGACTTAAAATAAACACCCCATATAAAATATTGGTAAATTAAATGTAATAATTTATAATAGTTCCAACTATAAAAAAATACTACGTTTAAAAAAATCTAAAAATAAAACATTTATTATGTGATTATAAAGTATTTTAACCACATTTTTGAATTTATATATGAATGTAATTAATATTTATTAAAATATTAAAATATAATTAAATTACTTTTGCTAATAATAGATAATAAATGTGAGTTGTATACTTTAGGTGGAAATTTATTTTTTAATTTCAATCATTAAAAATGTTTAATTTAATATATTTAGATTATTCAAATTTTTTATTTTGTTCTATATTTTAAATAAATGTATTAAAATAATTTACATTAATAATTAATGTAAGAAATCAGGATATTAGTTGGGAGGGGTGGAAGCCCCACTCAAATAATAAACACAATCCTTGTCAAGGTGAACCACAAAAGTCACTAAATTAAATTCTGTAAAGTATTAATGCAGTACACGAACGGTAATAAAGTGAAAGCATAACACAAGAAAAAACCCAAACCCAATCTAGAAAAATTGAGTCAATAAAATGATACCAGAATGACAAAAATCCAATCAGTAGAACTGGATATATTGTTTTTCACAGTTTTTATGTAAAAATAGCACAAAAGAGCACAAAGTGCTACTTGCGGTTATCTGGTTTCACTAGACATGGGGGAAGTCAAAAATTCAGGCTGACCGTGATGGAGCGTGGCAGATATAGGTACCAGTTTAGTCCAGCCGAAGAGTTACCTTCTCAAGTCTGGAATGAAGAGTTCCATTCGCGTTCGGAGGTGGGCCGGGAGGAGGAGGCTTTGGACGCAAGGAGTAGATCATGTGTCGCGGACGGTAGTTGCCGTAGCATGACGAGGCAGTTGTCGCTGCAGCTTCATATTATTTGATAATCATGGACAGTAGCAGTGCGAAATGCAGGTCGTGTGTTGACGATCGTCGTGGATGGTGATTTTTGGTGTGAAAAGCAGGTATCGCTGGAACTTCGCATTGCTGGTATTCACAGGCAGACAGATTTTGGCACCTAGAGGTCACTTTGTGGTCATCAGTAGCCCAAACTCCAGGATTGTCACCTTTTCTTGAGAAGAAGTTCTCACTGATGCCAGCCAAAGGTCTAGGACCTGGGAGGACGTTTTGGGGGTCAGGAATCACTCAATCAGAGGCCATCAGGAGGGCCAGGCAGGCCCAGTTGGTACTGGCCTGCTGCATAATTTCAAGAAGGCATCTGGAAGCATGTTGCATGCCTTTAACTCACACAAAAGGTCAGCCAACTTACCCTTGGAGTCACTCTGGATAGCCTGAATCAAGGCAGGAAGGTTCAACCTTTCTCCTTCAGATAGCAAGGCAATCCTTTCAGCAGCAGGACAAATCTTCTGGCAGTATGGCAGTCCTTCTTCTGAATCTTCCGCAGGTCCTGGAGTGTTCTGGTGAAAGGTTCTGAAAGCCATTGTGTGGGTGACTTTCCTGCCCTACTCCCAAAACTGGTTCTAATCAGTTTTTACCCTTCCCCTGGTCCAAACTGTCTAGGGTGACAAAGACAAGGGTAGGCCTGGTGTCAGGTTCCTTTGTGTGTGCTGCACGCTGGGCCTTTTGAAATCTAATCAGGACAGGGTATAGCTCCTCTGCAGCCATCCTGTCAGAAAGACCATCTCCCCTCACACCTAGCGCATCTTCCCTCACACCTAGGCTTCCTTTGTCTCACTGTCTGGAAGCAATACACAACCCACAAAAGCAGAACCATTCACATTCATGTGACCCATGACACTGCCAGGAAGTGTCAGGCTTGTCTCTTACTTGACTCGTCCTCGGCGTGCAGTGGAGGAGGAGCGTGCTGAACATAAAAGCTGTGCTGTTGAACAGGAAGCCGCTTGCCATTCAAGTTGTTTACGGCCTGCGGTTTCCTGCCGTTGCATCACCTACCTTGCTTCTGGGTTCCCCTCACGGCTTGCGGAGTCCTCCGTTTGCTCTTCTGTCCGTCCAGATTCTTACTCATGTAGCAATTACCTTTTCCTCAGGGGGCCTGAAATTATGAATTCTCTGGCTGCAATCCTTCATTTTTGCACCTACACAAGAAGAAAAGGATAAAAGAATCCATTCCTCACCTGATACAGTTTGGGTAATGCACATCAGCACTCCCACAAACTGCATATTTTACTTTTTGGGGGGGGGGAGTTTTATATAGCACACACTAGACACAAAGGTATCAGACCACTTTACATGAGCACCAGTTGCATTACAGACGGACACATTAATTTTTTTAAAATTATTTTTTAGGCACAGTGGGATTTAGTGATTTGCCCAGAATCACAGGATGTTGACCGTCCCTGCCGAGACTGGAACCTGGTTCCCCAGCTTCGAGGTCGACCGCTCTAGCCGTTAGGCTACATCCTCACTTAACTGGCCATACTTATCTGATATAGTTGGGATTGTCTCTCAGTATAGGTCTCGTGTTAGGGATTACAGTACCTGTAGAGACAATAGAGACCCAGTCAAAACAATGCCTTGTGTATCCAGTGATTGCCCGCAGATGCACAAAAGTGAACCCTAGGGAATTGTGTTAAATGCTTAATTTGTTTTGTGTTTTTTTGATCTGATATCACTGAAAAGACATGACAATACACATGATGTAATGCAGTGAATTGTCTTGGATATTACTGTTTTTTATTTTTTCTAAGATTTTTCAGCTGATGCCTTATTTGAGAAAAAGTTTTTTATGTTTACGGAATGCTATGTTTACGTACCCATATATTTAAGAAGCCCTTTAGAACCACTGTTTGCTATACACTAGTCGCTCTCTTCTTCATCCATAGATGTTCATTTCTACCCGTTGATATCAACAACATAGTTCATAAACGGAAAAGGGTATTTTCACAAACATTTAGCATCGTAATATACATATCTACACTGCGCAGGAGGAATAGGGACTCCTTACAAGTATTGGTATTGATACCCTGTTCTTTTTTTTCTGTCTACAGGGAGTGCCATAAGACAGGTGCAGATAGACTTCTCACCTACAGTGCAGGTGCCAGTGGACGTTTGTTTTTTCCTTTCCCTTCCCCTTCGTATGAGATAGACTTTGACCTAGTTGGTCTTTTCGTTTGGTAGGGAGGTTTGGACCTCGCATCTTGCTCTCCTCTCTCTTCTGCGGAAAATCAGGTGAGACAAGAAGGCACAGTTGGGTATTGCAAGAAATGCCAACTTCCTAAAAGTAGCAAAACCAAAGGGGATGATGGACGGAGTGTTGAACATTGCAAGCACTCACCCCAGGTCAACTGATCTGGGTTTAATCCATCATCATTCTTTAGCTCACTCGCCACCCCAGTTCAGACATGGCCATATGCAAATCAGTCTGCCCCTGTGCCTCATGGGAACAGTCCAGCCCGAACTGCCAAGCCATGTCTTCCTGGACCGAAACAAGCATCCTGGGACCGGTTTCTGGCTTACAGCCGTCATCAGCCAGGCTATCTTGAATCCAGTGGCAAAGTGAGCAAGGGACCCACGCCTGGGCATACCCTGCCAACTTAGGGCGAACATAGCAAAACCAAAGGGGATGATGGACGGAGTGTTGAACATTGCAAGCACTCACCCTCAGTCAACTGATCTGGGTTTAATCCATCATCATTCTTTAGCTCACTCCGCCACCCCAGTTCAGACATGGCCATATGCAAATCAGTCTGCCCCTGTGCCTCATGGGAACAGTCCAGCCCGAACTGCCAAGCCATGTCTTCCCTGGACCGAAACAAGCATCCTGGGACCGGTTTCTGGCTTACAGCCGTCATCAGCCAGGCTATCTTGAATCCAGTGGCAAAGTGAGCAAGGGACCCACGTCTGGGCATACCCTGCCAACTTAGGGCGAACATAGCAAAACCAAAGGGATGATGGACGGAGTGTTGAACATTGCAAGCACTCACTCCCAGTCAACTGATCTGGTTTAATCCATCATCATTCTTTAGCTCACTCCGCCACCTCAGTTCAGACATGGCCATATGCAAATCAGTCTGCCCATGTACTCATGGGAATAGTCCAGCCCGAACTGCCAAGCCATGTCTTCCCTGGACCGGAAACAAGCATCCTGGGACCGGTTTCTGGCTTACAGCCGTCATCAGCCAGGCTATCTTGAATCCAGTGGCATGCAGTGGAATCCAGGATGCTTGTTTCCGGTCCAGGGAAGACATGGCTTGGCAGTTCGGGCTGGACTGTTCCCATGAGGCACAGGGTCAGACTGATTTGCATATGGCCATGTCTGAACTGGGGTGGTGGAGTGAACTAAAGAATGATGATGGATTAAACCCAGATCAGTTGACTGGGGGTGAGTGTTTGATTAGCTCAAGCGCTCCGTCCATCATCCCCTTTGGTATCGCTTTGTTCGCCCTAAGTTGGCAGGGTATACCCAGACGTGGGTCCCTTGCTCACTTTGCCACTGGATTCAAGCTAGCCTGGCTGATGACGGCTGAATAGCCAGAAACTGGGCCCAGGATGCTTGTTTCCGGTCCAGGGAAGACATGGCTTGGCAGTTCGGGCTGCACTGTTCCCATGAGGCACAGGGTCAGACTGATTTGCATATGGCCATGTCTGAACTGGGGTGGTGGAGTGAGCTAAAGAATGATGATGGATTAAACCCAGATCAGTTGACTGGGGGTGAGTGTTTGATTAGCTCAAGCGCTCCGTCCATCATCCCCTTTGGTATCGCTTTGTTCGCCCTAAGTTGGCAGGGTATACCCAGACGTGGGTCCCTTGCTCACTTTGCCACTGGATTCAAGCTAGCCTGGCTGATGACGGCTGAATAGCCAGAAACTGGTCCCAGGATGCTTGTTTCCGGTCCAGGGAAGACATGGCTTGGCAGTTCGGGCTGGACTGTTCCCATGAGGCACATGGTCAGACTGATTTGCATATGGCCATGTCTGAACTGGGGTGGTGGAGTGAGCTAAAGAATGATGATGGATTAAACCCAGATCAGTTGACTGGGGGTGAGTGTTTGATTAGCTCCAGCGCTCCGTCCATCATCCCCTTTGGTATCGCTTTGTTCGCCCTAAGTTGGCAGGGTATACCCAGACGTGGGTCCCTTGCTCACTTTGCCACTGGATTCAAGCTAGCCTGGCTGATGACGGCTGAATAGCCAGAAACTGGTCCCAGGATGCTTGTTTCCGGTCCAGGGAAGACATGGCTTGGCAGTTCGGGCTGGACTGTTCCCATGAGGCACAGGGTCAGACTGATTTGCATATGGCCATGTCTGAACTGGGGTGGTGGAGTGAGCTAAAGAATGATGATGGATTAAACCCAGATCAGTTGACTGGGGGTGAGTGTTTGATTAACTCAAGCGCTCCGTCCATCATCCCTTTGGTATCGCTTTGTTCGCCCCTAAGTTGGCAGGGTATACCCAGACGTGGGTCCCTTGCTCACTTTGCCACTGGATTCAAGCTAGCCTGGCTGATGACGGCTGAATAGCCAGAAACTGGTCCCAGGATGCTTGTTTCCGGTCCAGGGAAGACATGGCTTGGCAGTTCGGGCTGGACTGTTCCCATGAGGCACAGGGTCAGACTGATTTGCATATGGCCATGTCTGAACTGGGGTGGTGGAGTGAGCTAAAGAATGATGATGGATTAAACCCAGATCAGTTGACTGGGGGTGAGTGTTTGATTAGCTCAAGCGCTCCGTCCATCATCCCCTTTGGTATAACTTTCTAAAAGTGGCATATTTAAAATTGTATCTTAAAATCCAACTTCACTATTAAAGAGGATTTTAAATTACAATTCATTTGTGTGTAACCATCATTTCCCTATCTGCTCCCGATCAGAAATTAGCACTTATTAAACGTAATAAGGTAACCCAGTGCTAGTCTATGGGAGGGAAAGGCCATACAACACTGAAAAATGACTTTAGGAGTTTTTCACTCTCACTTCTTACTTTTCCCTATTATTAACCATAAGGAGACTCCAAAGTCGGGATGGTGAGCTCCCTATAGTAATGTATAGGGGAAATTAAAAAAAGATTGTTAAACTTTATATAAAATAGTAAACATAATGTTATGGTAAGTATTATTGTAGATTCATTTTATATACTTATTTTAAATGCAGAGCAGAAGAAAAATATGCTACAGCACCATTAGCTTAATTTTAAATTACAGTTTTAAAGAATTCAATGTAATTACAATAATTTTTCTGAAGTTTAAATAAAAAATTAATTCCCAAATAAAGTAAAAAATTCACTTTCTATTATGCATTAATAATTATTAAAAGTGATGCACAGAATTAATTAAAAGTAGTTTAATTATTGTATAATAGAAATTAATGTTCTGTTAACTTTTAAATACATAAATGTTGTTAAAATACTTTTTAATCAATTAATAAATATGGTTTTTAATGTATTTTACCATTAAGTTATATTTACTCACATTTAAACTGTTTTAAAGTGTTTTATTATTATTTCACATTATTTCCTATGGGTTTTATTTTAAGTAGATGTCTGCATTATTTTCTATGGCAACACGTTACAGTATCCGTGGTTGGCTATGGGCTATGCGTGATGCTCTGCTTATTACTGTCAGTTGCAACTTACACTCATAAGTTTGGCTCCAGAGTGGAGACGTGTTAGTCTACACTTTTAAGTAACTTTATACTTGGATTTTTTAATAGCCAAAAGTAGTACTGTTACTTGAAAATGTAAGAGTAAATTACACGTTTAAATTACTAACAAGTGTAAGTTACATTTGGGAATAGCCCCAACAGATTCTGTAATCTTCTCTTTCTATTCTCTCTAAACCAGGTGCAAATAGCTCCAACCTGCATAGGTTGAGAACCATCCACTACTCTGGGGTTTTCAGGCTTCTTGCTATGAATTGTGAGAAATTCATGTTGGTCTTTTCTATTTCTCCTTTTGTTTGGACTTATGGTGGCCAACTTAACTATCGGATCAATGAGTTCAGCTCAGGATTCCAGAAGATCCACTTTATGTCCTTAGAGGAGCATTTTTTAATTCTTCTCCAATCCTTTGCAGGAAAGCTACCAAACGGTTGTGCGATGGCTAGTTTGAGAAAAGATCCTAGATGCCCATTTCAAAGATTCAGGATATCATTGTCCGAAAACCTTTTTAACTCTTCCTTGAATGCATGGTACTGTACATTAACTGATTATATCATTCAACTAAAGGAATTGACGAAGAAGACGTCATTACCCATAGGCAAGATAACATGTTACCTTGACTGTGAGCTAAGGAGCGCCACTGGTAGATATGCAAAATGCACCTGACATTCATTGAGAAGGATAGCAAACTTAATCACATCCCCAAAGAAACATTATCGTGGGTTAATAAATACAGTTGTGCTTGGTAAAATGGTTAACAAATGATTGGGAATGTTGGGACAGTCGGAGATGAGTTTCAGTAGGCGGGCCAAGGGGGTAGGGACAAAACTTCCCATGCGTATCATATCACTCAAACAAGAAGATACTTTTGGGCTTGCTTTTTGTCAAGAGACTACATCACTTACCTGTATGGTGTTGTCAGTGGTCCAGCAGGAACATCTTGGATCCATGACTCCTAAACTCACTTTTAACTACCGCCTCAAAGTTGCACAGGTGAGCAACACAGATGAGAAGAGAAAATGGGAATGAGAGACAGAGAGAGAACAAACCTCTTGTGCTCCATGGTCAGCACCAATTTTGTTGGTTCGTCCAAAGTCTGGTCACAACTTCTGTGATGGATGTGATGTGTTGAGCACAAGATTCACTGTGTACAGTGAAAAAACAGATTAAACAAAAATTATTTCTTTGCTATGGATCCATCTAATTTATTCAATCAAGTTAGAATTTCCCTATCTTGTTATATCTGCTTAAGCACGGTGGACTACACTAGTTGTTTATGGATAATCAATTGCGCTGTGTCCGTAATACAAGCAAGGTTAACGCAGGTCTGTTAAAGCTACCATTAAAAGTATGTACAAAACATTATTCACAAATATTTAATTATGAATACACTCATTATGGAAGTTCTGGATTTCCCTTTGCCTTTATAGATTACCTTATGCATTGAGACGGAAACTGAGAGTGCCGACTTTCTGAAAGTACTAAAACTGAAAAGAGGCTACTGAAGCACTTAGACAGTATGAAACTACATTGAACCGGATTAGTCTTCAGTGCTGCACCACAAGGCCACATTCATAGCATTGTAACTCTAGATAAAAGTCTGCACTTGGTGCTTTAGTCGAAAAAGCAGCTTTTCTTTTAAAACAAGACCTTAAGCTGGCTGCCCAACCCCTAGAACATGTAAATGCACAAATGACTGGCCTTACAAAAGCTCAACAAGCTCCCCTTAATTCAGCCAGTCTGATCTCAGCCACTCAAAAGGATTCAAGCGCATAATAGCTGCATTACATTTTAGCTTGGATTTCTCTTACATTGCATGCAAGGCAGCATGTATCAGCTACAGGGCAGTCCAACTGAACAAGCCTGAAAATATATTTGAAAAATGTCGGAACAATGATGGTAAGAGAATCCCAGAAGGCAAGCAACACTCAAACTGGATACATGCTAATTCACAAAGGCCTCCACTCTCAAACAATCCTTGTCTGTAAATGTCTGAAAGATATGGAATGGTCTTCAAAAACATATCAGACAATCCACATCATTCTCAGTTTTCCAGAAGGAACCCCAAACACCAATTTTTCAGAGTTACAAATTAAATTTATTCCCTACCTTGGCTCGTGACCAATGGTAAATCTCTCTCTCAAGTCAGAATGTCTCCCACCATCACTGCAATTACTGTTAACCTTGCTGACAGTAGTAAATCTTAGATTTCCAATTGTATTATATGACACTGTTACCCTGAATCTGGACAATGTTTAAATATTCTCTGTCACTGTCTTTTGTCAACTGTATTTCTATGCAGTTTTACCTTGCAGCCAATGTTGTGAGAATGTTTTATAAAAAAAGTAATGCTTAATTTAGGTGTGTATTAATTAGCCCTACCAGACCTTAACCAGCTTGCATTGACATAATTTCACATTGCAGAAAGAAAGTCATTTTTTTTAATGTGAATGAGCATTCTTCTCGTGTATGTGTTTCTCTGTGTGGTTTTCCATTTCAGAAACTCAGCAAAAAAGAAACCTTGTTTGTTGTGTTGTTTACTTTAGTTATAAAGTGCATTAATGTGCCTTCTCTGAAGGAAGCCTTGCTTCGGATTTTCCTGACCATGTCATAGTGCTTTGCTCGAGTCTTCTCTAGGGACCATTCATTAGCTGAACTTTGTATTATATTTTTGTATTATATATAAATGTTATGTCATCTCCTTCATTCTGTATTTACACATCTTTATTAATGTGCAGCAAAGTAGATGTTTATTAAATTAATCTTATTTGATGTATTTTTTATATAAGAAAAATGATTGGTTTACGTGAATGTATCTTTATTAATCCCATCCTATGAGCTCATGCATCACCATGTGTTGCTTACTTTTCCTAAACTCCACAAAAGAATACGTTTTTGGGAGATATGCCAGAGCTTTTTGCACTTTCTGAGAGAGCAGACTCCATGTTGGTCTGTCTATTGATTTATACTTAGACTTTCTCTACCAGTTAAACTTAGCAGACCCTGCGCTTGTCTGTTTACTTTCTTTCAACTTGTATTGATTGACTTTCAATTACTAATTCCCAGTGATTTAGCAAAGGACCTTTTACATTCTGTAATGATCCTAATTTGGAATAATGTGGTTTTGACTTGAATTCTTGTTTGGTGGATGTTTCATTTATCAGGACTCAGTTTAGTCATATGAAGTTTAGACAGCCCCAATCATATGCCTCAACCCTCTTAATTGATTTAATTAGTGCGTCAACAGATTTTTGGTGGAGAATGTGTGAAATGTGAAAATTAATTTAAAATACTTAATGTTAATTAATTAGCCTAATTATTGAAACTTTTTGCGTGTCAGAACTTCAAGAATCACGGAATCGTTTGGATTATTGCCAGAGTGTCTGTGGATGTTGTTGGGAGCTGAGTATTAATAGGACTTTGAGAGGTGCATGTTGTCTTGCAACATTCTGATGTGATTTGGTGATTTTGTTTGTGTTTTTGCTTTAGGTCAATGATATTGTGTTATTGGCATGCATTGAAAATTTAAAGTTGTACTGTATTGCATTATAATGTGTCACAAGAACTGCAGAACATTTCAATATGTAAAGCTGTATAAGGTTCTGCATTTTGATTAAGAAACATTGTTATGTGGTTTTTGTATGCAAAGGTTTAGGTTTTTGGATTAATGTGTAAAGGTATCAGCTTTATAGAGAACTCAAGTTAAATATAAAGTTGACTGCTGAATAAAGTTGTGGGCCCAGGTTATAAATTGAAGTTTAAGGGATTATTAATACTCTAGTTGTGAATCAGAACTAATTCTCAGTAGTGTTTATTTACTCTTTGCAAGAGGACAAATACTCTGGTTTGAAGAGTAGGTTGTCGTTGGTTGTAAACCTATCTTGATGTGATTGATGGTGCCGGAAGGTGCTATTCCTTTTCGTGGTGAGTTTGATTTCCTTCCCGAGTCCTGGTAGGCAGACAAAGGTTTATGTGCATTGATTTATAGACATTGTGAATTGCGTTTTGTTTTGAAGCTGTATTGTGATTGACTGTGTATGTGAAGGTAGGTTGAAATTACAACGCGTGCTTTGTATGTGACAATTGTTGAAATGGAATGGGTGCTCCTGGATAGACCAAAGATTCCCCGGAATGGCGCCCATGAAATGCTGGTGGACCAACTCATACATATGTGTTTGTGGCTTAAACCATGCAATAAACTTACTGTAAATTATAAAAAGTTGCAATTTCCAGTGAATGTTAAGGGTGATGTAAACAAAATTGAGAATTTGAGGCATAAATGTTTGAGATGAGGCTGCAGCCAAGACCTGCACAGTTTGAAACCCTGAATAATTGGTATAATGTGGCGACTGAAAAGCACACAAGAAATCTAAAGGGTCAAATCAAAAAAGCTGTTAATCATTGGTAACCATTGGAAACAAAAGATGAGAGAAATAAAATAAAAAATGAAAAAAGAATGAAAAGGAAGAGAATGAGAGTGATTCTGAGAGAGAGGATAAACTCATGGATCATTTGTTGATTTATGCAAGACAACTCCTGCATAATGAGGATCACATACAAGGACAAGAAGTAGAAGAGGGAGAGCCGAGTATAAGCAGAGAAGAAAAAGCCTCTAGTCATCCTCACAAAAGGAGATGAAAATGGTGGAGATTAATATTTTCAAACTTATTGAGGACTTGGAAATCAAGGACTTTTTAATGGCAAAATTTCAAAATATGATAAAAATGCATTGGCCTTTTGGGTGCAGAGCGGGGAAGCGTGCTCATCGTGCATTTGAAAGGATTGAAAAATTGGCTGAAGAATTGAAAGTGGATTTGAATAAAAAGATAATTTGTGAGAATTTTAGTATAGAACTGACAGAAGCTGAATTGCAGAGAGAATTGCAAAGAGAATCTGAGAGAGTTACTCGATAAAATGAGTGCATGGGAGAATGTGAAGAGATATGGAGATGAATCAATAGAAGATCCTGACAAGTCTGAAAGTTTAAGAAAAGGCAAATCACAAGAGTTATGAGTGTGGGTGATTCTGAATGTGAAGTGGCTGTTGAAAAAGAGTTTCCATTAAGAGACGTGCCTGGAGGAGCATATTTGTATGTTGCTTGGTCAAGGAGTGACTCATGGACCTTTATGAAAATGTTCCAGAAGCTCAAAGAGGAGCGAAAAAAGTGGTACACAGAAGTGGAAAGGATTTTGACTATTACAAAGGTGCTTTGGGATGATCTAGAGGTGTTTTGTTTATTGAAGTACCTAAAGATTTGTGGACCCAGTGTAAGACTACAGATCAGTGCCTGAGGAAGAACCACAGAGAGTCGGTCCAAGTAATAAGCCTTCTCTAATTTTCATGGTTAAATGTAAACAGGTTATTGAGCATTGGAAAGGAAACGGTCCTCAGAAACAAGTCAATTGGTTAAAAATCATGAGGGTAACACAAAACTCAGATGAGTCAGTGAATGAATATTATTAGAGATTGATGCAGATTTACTAGCAGTACAGTGGATTTGCTAATCCAAGAAAAGATGGAGTGTTGGGTTTTGTTTTGGCTTTTGTGTTGGGATTGCGTCTGGGGAACTCTGCACTTATAAAGCCGAGTATAATGTATCAGCAAGAAAAATTGTTAGATGAGATTATTGCCTATGCAAAGTATTGTAATGATTGCCGTGATACAAAAAAGAAAACAACAGAAGAAAAGTTGATAGTGGCTCAGACAAAGTTCTTTCAAAAAGGTGGTCATGGAGTTTTCAAGCACCATCACCAGGTGGTGTGCAATTTGTGCAAGGTGGAAATAGTGGTGCTGGTAACAGAGGTAGGGGATTTACTAATAATTTTAACACAATGTTAATGACAATGCACATGTGTGAAATGTGCCATGTCATATTAGTGGTAACGAAAGTCACTGCAAATTAATTTGTAGATTTCTCCAAATAGATTTCAAAATGAGTCACAAATGGTTCCTGAAGTGCAGCAGAATATGAATCAGATGGCAAAGACTGGGATGATTCAGTCAATGGCCCCAGCACTACCTGATTCTGTGAAGAACATGAAGAATGCAGTTCAATGGGAACATGTCTTCAGCCCCAGTCATACAACAACCTATGCAGAACAATACAGCAGGATTTAAGTCAAATTCTAAATTTCAGCAAAACATTCAGTAATTAATGATAATTTTCACAATTTGTAGCTACACTCAGAGTTCCTACAGCACTGATGTATGGGCCTGGCTCGACACAATGACAGTGCTGAGAGGGCAGGAGGACTGCATGCTTGGTGCAGTATTAGAGTACACCAGGTTCACCCTTTTGTGGAAGTAGAAGTAAATGACCATGCAACATAATTGTTATTCACTACAGGTTCTACCATATCCAAGTTCCTAATCTAACCCTCTTCGGAAAATAGGTCCAAGTTGTAGGAGTTTCAAATAAATAAGTGATTAATAAGTTGTCAGCAAAGGTCCCAGTTACAATTGGATCAAGTGTTAACAGTCTTGAGCTCATAATATTGAAACAAGTCCAGTGAATTTGCTTAGTTATGATCCTTTGTGCAAGTGAAATTGCTTGAGTTACTTTACACTGAATGGTGATGATATTCAAACAAAAGATGATGACATGGACTTTAAAATAAAATTACAAGAGATAAAGGTTAAATCATTCCCAGTTCACACAATAGAAGATTTACCTCCAGATTTAAGGCACTCTGTGAAAAAGGAGGTTTTGCATTTTACAGGAAAATAAATTGGGTTGATTGAAAGGGCAGAGTCAGTGCAGATCACTGTAAAACTGAATGCAGTGTATCTAAGCACTCCTCAATATAGGCTTACTTGTGAAGATGAAGAAGAGATCTCGCCCGTCATTAAAAAATGATGGAGCACGCCATTCTATAAGAAATCTTAGGTAGTCCATCTAATTCCCCTATAATGGGCTTGACGAAACTGAGGGGCTGATTTGGTGTTTGGTGAGCGGAGGTAAGTCTGTCAGTATGGTGGAGTACTATACTCTTACTGAGAGTCCTTTGCACTGTGGAAAACTCTAAACACTGGCAGGAACTGCCTTCACGGTGGTTCCTGTCAACGTTATAAGTATTTGAAGGATGGCTCCATCAAACATGACAGCCGTCCATCAAAATGTAAAACATTTTACGTTTTCCAAAAGAATCTCCCCAAGCTGGAGTTTGTTTTGGGAAAAAGTAAAATTAATGGCCCGCACGCCTTAGGACTTGTTTCCCACAGTGTGGGGGTTGTTATTTTTTTTTTTTTATATCCTAGGTGACATACAGCAAAAAAAAAAAAAATTATAACACCCGTTTACTCTAAATAGGGTAGTCATTTTTATTTGTGAACCTCTGATGGCACATACTCTGTCAGGCCGCATCTCTGATATACTTAAGGTCCACCAGACTGTGAATCAAGTGGGCGGACCTTCAATTTGAAGAAGAGGGTACACTGTTGCAATTATGATGGAAGACCCTCTTCACCCAACTTTAAATCAGCCCAGAGTGACAAATGGAGAATAATACAGGGTTTGCCCAATGTAAATTATATAATGATTCAATGTTGTCTCATGGTACCAAATTCAGCAGGGATTTAGTTCGAAATCCCAACCAGTGCAGAATGTTCAAAGTAGTGGATTTGTGTCAAGACATTTTTCTCTATCCCTCTTTATGAAGCTAAATCTGTTGGTTTCAGATTTAAGATAAAGTCATCGTCTAGTGTAGAATCTCACAACGATATACGGAGGTCTCACAAGGATATACTGAGGGTCCCTCAATCTTTCCACAAAGTCTCAAGAAAGATTTGGATAGTTTAAATTTCCCCTGTTATTTAGTACTGGTGAAGTGTATTGATGATTTGATGATTGAAGTCAAAACAAGAGATGGCTGTAAGCTGGATACAAATGCTTTATTAAATCATTTGGCTGAAAAAAACATAAATTGTTCCCTACTAAAATGCAGTACTGCCAAAACAGTCATTTATTTGTGACACCAAATTGAAAAGGAATTGATGAAAGTGTTCAAAGAACACATTTCTACAAATCTGATAATGAACCCACCTACAATACTGAGAGAAGTGAAAATGTATCAAGAAATTGTTGGCTACTGTCGTCAGTGGATTTCAAGGTTTTTCTTGGTTGCGCAGCCCATACAGCTGGTGGCGCACAATGAGGTTGGTGATCCAGTGCCATGGGACAATAAATATATGAAAGCCTTCCTAAAGTTCAGAAACAATTTATGTACCATTTCTGCTCTTGGAATGCCTAATTATGAGAAGGAAGTTTAATAATTTTGTTTTGAAACTTATGCACTTTCTATTCCTAATCAGTAGCAATGCACTGTGAAGAAACCCATTGTATACTTTTCTGCAACACCAGATCCAGTAGCAGCTACTTTGCATGGCTGCCTAAAGAACACTGCATCTTCTGCTTTGGCAATAATACAGAGTGAGACAATAGTAATGGGTATACACTTAGGTGCCCCCCTGTTGATCCCTGCATCCCATGCCACGGGGTGCAGGTATGAACTGCACCTCTTTGTTTTACAATGAGAGCATGCATTCCGGTCGGAATGCATGCTCCCGTTGTAAAGAATAGGAGTGCGACCAAACACTGTTCGGTCGCTTCCTAATTGGTCGGTCAGGACTGCTGACAGGAAGTCTGGCGGTCTCACGACCGAAACGATGTCGGGCGGACTTAAGCCCTTTCAACATCGTAATTAGGCCCTTAATGTGTTTTTTCCACATTCAATTAAGGCATTTCTAACTTGCACATACACTCAGCTTCTCACAAGCTGAATTATATTTGCAGCACAGAACATTTCAATTAAACATTGCAATATCCTGATTCCTGTCAAACTCTTGCCTTTTTCCAAGAAGGAAGTAAAAGAAGTTGATGATGAAACTGATGATTATGAACATGATTGCATTAATGTAACTGAATCATGCACCAATCCAAAACCAGGCATTAGTGATGTACCATTTGTGTTAGCTGATTTAATTCTGTTTGTGGATGATTTTTGTCTGAGAGACCATCATGTTACTCTTACAGCAGCATATGCATTTTCCACATTGGCTCATGTGGTGGAGACATCATGCTTGTGTAATGTAACTTTAGCACAAGCAGCATAACAGATTGCCATTACAAGAGCATACTGTGTGGCCAATGAATTGAGTGTTATAATCTACACAAATAGCCAGTATGGTTTTGGCATAGCCCTTGATTTTGACCAATTGTGGCCTCAGTGGGGTTTGATGGCATGTGCTGAATCTCCAATAAAGAATGTCCCACAGATTTTGGATTTACTGGAAGCTTTAGGATTTCCAAACAAAATTGCTGTTGTGAAATGTGACTCACACAAGAGTGGGGATGGCATGGTTTTATTGGGAAATACTTTTGCAGATGAAGTTGCAAGATGTTGAGCTCTTGCATCTGGTGCATTAGAACTGGATGACATTTTTGAAAGAGAAGTGGAAAATATCTTTAACTTGTTGTCAATGTCAGTTAAAATACTGGAGGAACTTAGGGATTTTCAGAGAGAGGCATCAGAGGATGAAGATAATTGTTAGGAAAAAGTGGCATGTACTCAAAATAAAGATGATTTGTGGAAGTCAATTGATGAGAGAGTTGTGCTGCCAAATTAAATACTACTGCAGATGGCAAGAAACATGCATGATCTACATGTGGGACATGATAGAATGTTACTTACTTTCAAGAAATATTAGTTTAATCCTTGTTTTAGATGTATTGAGATGTATTGAACAGCTGAACGCAGAGAGAAGGACTCCTGCAACCACGAGTCATGTGGTAAAACCAAAAGGTCCATTCACAAGACTGCAAGTAGATTTTGTAGAATTACCAGTTTGCAATGGCCTTAGATACATCTTAGCGGTCATTTGCTTGTTCAGTAGATGGATAACAGAATCCCCGACAAAGTGGTGCTAGGCACTCATGATAGCTATGCTAATACTGTGTGAGATCATCCCTAGATTTGGCCTGCCATTCTTTAGAATCTGATAGAGGAACTCAATTAAAAAATGATTCTATGAGGGTTCTATGTATGGCACTGAAAATAAACCACAAGTTCCACTGTAGTTACTAACTTGAAGCATTAGGTGTAGTGGAGAGTGCGAACTGTATGATGAAAACAAAACTGAATAAAGTGTGCTCATTGATGTCATTGAAATGGCCGTATGCCCTTTCTCTAGAGTTACACAGCATAAGAAGCACTTCAAATAGAAAGACAGGATTAACACTGCACAAGGTGTTATTGAGGAGAACCATGAGAAGTCCTGGTATTCCTTCATCTGCTCTTATTAATATTACTGACGACCTGGTTCAGGATGCTGCAAGGATTTGGCTGATTTGATGTGCTCTGTATCTCACCAGTTGACGCTTGGTACACCTTCAACAAACAATGAAACCTGCCTTAACCTAGAACCTGGAGTTGTGGTGAAGTAACACGTTAGAAAAACCTGCCTTGCACCCCGGTGGGCCTTACCAAGTCATATTAGTGATGAACACTGATGTGAAGTGTGGAGGTTTTTCCATATTGGATCCACGCATCTCACTTTAAGAGTATGGACTGCAGATGAAGAGGCATTTATATAAACTGTTGATTCACAGAATCAAGCTTAAGTTCGCTATGTGGATATAAGGAGGGGAGAATTAATGCCAGTATGCAAACCTCTGTCCATATCAAAACCTGTCAACAAGAAGAAAACCAAACCCCAAGAGCAAATAGAAGTGTTCCAGTTGCAAGCTGTGCAAATCAAGAAGCAAATGGAAATGAGGCAGGTGAAACAAATGAAACTGAAGATGATCCTTGGAAAGGTTCAATAGCGTAAAGAGAAATGAAGACAAATCAACTGAAGCAGTGACCTATCTAAATAACAAAGAGTTTAGAAGATCTGAAGTCAGAAGAGCAACAAGTGTAATAGTGCCAAATAAGATGTAAACAGGTCCTGGTTGGGCATATCTGACAAAGAGTGACCCAAAAGAAAGAGACATTGATCTGAGAGATTATCGATTTCTGTTTGAAGAACATCACAAATGAACTGAGAATGAACTTCACACATGAACTGAGAATGAAGATGATCAACTTTGAATAATTTCCTGATTAAATAATGGAACTACATTTTTTGAGGGTTTGAAAAGAAACGTTTTGATATTAGGAATTTTTATATGCATTCCTGCATAACTCTCTTACATAAGAGTTGTGATTTTGCCCACCTATTAATAGTATGCCCTCATTTTAGAAAACTAATTTTGTACCAACGTAGGTATTCTAGCTGAAATAATCAAGATAGTTTTGTGCCTGCATAGCCCTTTCAGTACTAATAAACTGAACTTTAATTCTTGCCCTCATAATTTTGGAACATTTGAACAGAGTTTTGCTCTACAATGAACTTGTTTCCAATGCCCATATAATTTTGGGAATATCTGAGCTGCTGATTTATATGCTCACATCTATTTTATTTCCTGGTTGCATCATCATTTCTGAAGGACTATTTTACTAATGCCCACAATATTTACCCGTATTTGTTGCTTGAAAGACTGTTCTTGTTAAATGCCTGAATCATCTTGATTCTAACATTTATGGCATTTTTTTTATTTTGTTCTTTGTTTTTAGACTGGGATTTTATTACGATACTGGTTTTATAGAAGGAAGATTACTTCTTATATAGGTAGCTTTTGCTTGTCTATTAATATACTTTTTAATATTTTTACATTAATTGGTAACTTCCTGAGTTTATTCTTTCCTGTTGAACATGCTTCAGTATATATAAATAATACACAACATAGTAACACTTTGCGGCCAAGTACTAATATTGAAAATTTTGGAAGTTATTTGCTATAAGGTAGGTTTAAAATGTTGCTGTTACAAAAAAAAAGATGACTAGACGAAGGAAGAAGGATGAAATCAAACTTGATGACCTCAAGGCCAAGATGTTTTTTAAATTGAAGACCTTGCGGAAGATGAAGCTGAAGGAAACAACAATTGTGAATGAAGTTTTATAGTGTACTATAGTGTAGTTTAGTAGGATGATTTAAAAAGAAATCATCAGAGGTGGAAATTGTGGAAGTGATTTTAATAAAAAGAAAATAATGTTTAATTTATATGTGTTTAAGTTCAACTAATTAGACCTTAATCATCTTGCATTGACATAATTTCACACTGGCAGAAAGAAAGTGGACTTTTAATTTATATGAACGAGCATTCTCCACGTGCATGTGTTTCTCTGTGTGCTTTTCCAATGTAAACAGCAAAATAGAGGTCTCGTTAATGTCATTGTCCACTGTATTAATACATTGTATAAATGTGCCTTCCTCTGAAGGAAGCCATGCTCAGGATTTCTTGTCTTTGTAGCATTCAGGTTGGCACATTGATACATTTCTTGGTACCTGCGGGTCTAGAAAGTGTGTTACTGGACCGTGTTCTAGAGAGAAATCTAGAAATCATATCACTCCATTTTCACCTCCTCTCCCTTTTTTACCCACTTGTTCCTACTTCAATTCATCCTACTCTTACTCATACTCTTGCTCTTCCTGTCTAACCTTCTGCCATGCTCATCTTTCTTTGTGCTTCTGTCTGTCTTGTCTAATATTATTACATACTGTTGCTGTCTTATCTACTCTACTACTGCTCCTACCACTATTCCTAACCTCCTACAAGTTTCCCATTTTGTTCCACACTAGTGCCTTCCCACTAACCTTTAGCACAAAAAGTTGTATTTCCCCAGTAAGAAAGCTATCACCTACAATACTCCAAGAACTTGTAGCACCTAAATTAAGTCTTTTGGACCTGTTGCCAACCATCAGTGACACTACAGTAATATCATTCATACTTTAGTAAGCTCAGTGGCACCTCTCCAATCACATTTTCTAAATCTTTTTACAATAAAAGAAGACGGATCACAAATTTGAAATTAAATGGTGAATATCTAAATCTCCTGTTCTGTATACCACACCAAAAAAAGATGAGAAAAGAGTACAAACATGCCATCCTATCAACTAAATCCAACTTTATCAAAGGAAAAATCAACCCCTCACCCATTCTATACATTCACCCTCACTAGATAGGTGTAAGAAAATTCTCCACTATTTTACCAACTATAAATGTTTGATCAGAAACAAATTTGGATCTTACTCCCCCATTGGTGTTCATCAGCTTATTCAAAATTTGGATCACTATAGTGGTTGCCATTTTTGAAAAGTCTGCTGGGCATTGGTCAAGGGGGGAACTCGACTTACACTTGGCAGTTCCATTAAAGAGTCTTCCATGGATATAGGGAAAAGAAAATGGAGAGAAGGGGTCCAAAGGTTGAATTAGATTCCACAACAGGCAAAACTAGTATTAGTAGGGAACTGGTCATAGATAACGCAAATCTTATTATAAAAGAACTCAGAGAGTTCTTCACATAGATTTGTGGATAGAGTGGGCTTGTTCTGAAGAGCACTAAGAGAGAGGAAGGAGTTTACCATTTTAAAAAGCTCTCGGGTTTATTAGCGGCGACAGCAATGGAGGAGTAGATATACATCTTAGGTTACCGATATGCTGGACAGGAGGAAGGCGCCGGATGATGGAGATGGGAGGTGTTTTTTTGGGGCTGCCCTCCCTTATACCTCCCTCAGCTTATAGTCACAGGAGTTTCTCTTGTTATTCTGCTTCAGTTCTTTCTTTTCCTTCTTGTTCGTTTGTTTTGGATGGATGGCTGTTGCTATTCCGACCTTGAGAGTTATTGTTGGGGTCTGTTTTCAGCTATTTTCTAGCCTCAGTCATGATTGCTGCACAGTATGCCATTCACTTGAACACCCTCAAGCAGCCAGAGGCTTATTGCTCACCATAGTGGCATGGACTAGGCTGCCATAATGTTATTTGTCATGTTTCAATATACATTCATTTATTGGAATGTGACAGGTATGGGCTCTGTAAGTAAGTGGCATAAAATACTGACTTATTTGAAGCACAGGAGAGTAGATCACATTTATGCAGGAGATGCACTTGGAGGAAAGTGAGGTAGCGGCTTGCGCAGGAGATGCAGAAGCCATGTTCATGTCCATACCACTGGTTACTTCTCTTATGCTCAGGTAGCACTGGCATGGATTAGGGCAGGTGTTCTGGTTGACTCTATCACAGTGCATTTTGATAGGGATGGTAGATATCTGCCTCTGCAGGCACAACTTAATGGTATCCCTATTCTGCTGGGTACCATTTATGCCCTGAATGCGAGGCAGGTGCAGTTTCTCGAGTCTCTTGTTCCATTGCAGTTCCTTGACAGGGGTTTCAATGGTGTTGGGAGGGGACTATAATTGGGTGGTAGATGTGATTCTTGATAGATCGACTCCTCCGTTGGGGGGGGGGTTCTCCTGTGGTGAAACTGGCTTTTGATTTTCAAGAGTAAGTGAGAAATTGGTAATGGTTGATCTTTGAGGGTGAGGAATGGGGACAAGTGTGAGTACTCCTTCTATTCCCCCCTCAATGACTTGCATGCCCATCTTGATCGAATGATGTGTATCCACAGACGTAATGGTAATTTTACCCACATAGAGTGCATAGGACGTACTTTCTCGGATCGTAATCCCCTTCTCATGAGGCCTGCATGAGGCCCACAGTTGGATCATACTCCTCCATGGAGACTCTAGATTTCCCACTTGGATGATCCCACATTTAGAGACTCTCGGGTGCAGCAATTGTAGATTACTTCTACCTTAACCAGGGTACAGCTCAGCACGTCAACACGGATTGGGAAGCATTTAGTGGTGGTGCAGGGATTTTTTATTGTCAGACAGTGGGGGTTCGGAAACCCATAGAGAATTAGTTATTCAGGTTGGAGGACAACCTCCATGTTTTGGAGAGGGATCTCACGACAGACACTTTGAACTGACCCACACTAGTAGCAGAGAGGGAAAAACACGCAACAGTAATAAAACGGATAATAGCTCTATCCTTCTGGCAATACTTTACTACCAGTAATGCGGAGAGAGACATGGCAGGACAGTTGATGGCATAGCTAATAAAGTCTGATAAGAGGAGCTGCATTATCACCCTATTAGGAATGGTGCAGGAAATATAATAATGTCTCAGCGTGACATTCACAAGGTGTTTACCCAACAGTCTCGGGAACTGTATGAGGAGCAGCCATTACTATCATGTGAAGAGACAGAAGCTTTCTTAGATAGGGCACCGTAAGTCCAATTGGATTCTCAGGTGGGTGAAATGCTTGGGGTTCTATTACGAAACCTGAGATTAAGGAGGCTATTTAGGAGCTGGTGTGAGGCAAAATCCTGGGGGCAGATGGACTTCCCATAGATTTTTATTACACTTGCATGTTTCAATTGGCACCGAAGTTGGCTGCCATGTACGCAGGAGCGCTGGAATGTGGTTCCTTCCTGGATACAACCAGAGAAGCCATGATAGTTTTCGTTCTTAAGTCCCAGAGTGATGGGCCAGAGGTGGCAGAGTATAGGCCTTTATCCATGTTAAATCTGGACTATACGATCCTTAGCAAAGTACTGGCTAATTACCTCCAACCGCACCTGACTGCATTGGTCCATTGTGACCAAAATGGCTTCATTACACAATATCTGCCTTATTATCAGGCGGTTGTTTAAGATCATGGATGAAACCCCTGGGCAGTATGGGCAAGGGTATGGATCGGTCAGTGAATATCTGAGGTGTTTGGGGTATATTGAGGTACGGGGAAGACTTGTCCTCTGGTCAAGTGTTGCTTTGAGTGTTTTTTGAGAGTGTTACGTGATTGATTCTAAGCAAAAAGAGATTGCACACCTGCCTTTGAACATGATTTTTCCTGTCTGGCTCATCACACACCGTGCCAGATATGCCCTCCTTTCTTCTCTTTTTTTATCATAACCTCCTGCTACTTTTGTAATTGCTGCAGTTTACCACGACTCGATACTTTCGAGCAGCAGCGCTCTACGGGCGCCACCACCTTTCTGCGCATGCGCGGATCACAGATAACACGTCTCCTTCTCGGAAAGGGAGGCGGGACCACGCCCTTTTTTCCTTACTGGCATTTGACAAGATCAAAGCAAGAGAAAAGCATGCCTGACTCTTATCCTGCGGAAGCGCAATGGACACTGGTTGTCCTTAGAAGGCTCTAATAGATCGGATGATCGATAACCAGGCAGGTCAGGCGACGCTACTTCAGTAATTGCTGAATTTTACCACCACTCGATACTTTCGAGCAGCAACGCTCTACGCGTGTCACCACTTCTGTGCGAATGCGCAGATCACAGACAATACGTCTACTTCTCGGAAAGGGAGGCGGGATTACGCCCGCCCCTTTTGGCTTCCTTTTGGCTTCCTTTTGGCTTCCTTTTGGCTTCCTTACGGGCATTTGACAAGGTCAAAGCAAGAGATAAGCATGCCTGACTCTCATCCTGCGGCAGCGCAATGGACACCGGATGTCCTTAGAAGGCTCTAATAGATCGGATGATCAATAACCAGGCAGGTCAGGCGACGCAACGCGCAATTTAGTAGCGCTCTTGGAGACACCGGATCTCCATATATGGTAGTCACCTGCACTCAATTAAACCATCAATTAACGCCTGCCACATACTACAAATAGCACTCATTCGCGCCCCTCATTTACCGGCGAGGAGGCGATGAGTACAGATCTAGGTGCAGACGCGGAAGGCGCACCTTGAGGCAGTAAGCGAGTGACAGGATGAATGCTTGTGTGAATGCTCTGCAGGTGGTGCAAGGGGTTTAACTTGTTAGCTCCCACACTACATAGCTCATAGAGTCTCATGGCTATTCTTTTATCGTGCGTAAAGTTTTTTCTTCAATAACATTTACCTCTGCTTATCTGTTGTTATTTCCCATAATTGCCAGCGTTTGACTACAGGGGTCTTCCTCCCTCACCCTCCTATGGGGCAAATCAGCACCCTTTTCAGGGTAAGAATTGTGGACTATTGCCACAACAATTTCTCGGGGGCACAGATGACTGCCACGTTTGTAGCACATATAGCCACTCACTGTATTAGCTTGTGCATGTGGCTGAATGGAGTTTGATGTAATTTGCGACCTTGGTGCTACTTTCTAAAAAAAATTGTTTTTGTTTTATAGGCTTGAAACATACAAGCAGCGCAATAGTGGAGTGTGACATAGGTCACCCCACGCAGTGGAACCCTCTCACCAAAATATGGTAAGAGTGGAGCCCGCCATTTTTTCTTCTAGGTCCTGATGAATGCCATGGACCCCTCTGGGCCAACTGGCAGATACATGTCGACCGCATTCACCACGGTGGGGGGACAATAGAATCCCCAGCACACCGATCACTTATTTTAATTACCATATAGATGCCAGCTGAATTAAAATTGATATGACATCTATAATGGCCTTTTAAACTCACATTTCCTTTGTACGGGCCCCCACTTAGTTTAGAAGTGCATCCCTGTCGTCAGGTGTATGCCCGCCCTCTATCAAACCGAGTTTTTAGAGGGCGAGGACTGGTCAATGATGAAGCATGACACCAGGTGGTGTGTGAGACCAGACTTTCACTTTTGGTAAGATGCCTGCACTATAGCACCTTGGTCTTTTGTCTGGGAGCGGCCCATTTGTGTTAAACATTATATGTTGGAGGCTGCCTGCTCCTAGTACCCCTTGCCTCTAGTTCCTTCCCCCAGGCCTCTCCTGGGGTAATCGTGGTTATAGCTTTAGGGAGGATCCCTATGCAGATGTTCTCCAGCTTCTCCTATCTTTCCACGAGAAGGACTTCCTGGCCCTCAACTCCTTTAATCTTTGTTTAAAGCAGTGGGCAGTTGGATGAGCAATAATTGTCTTAAGCTTAACTCCGATAAAATGTATGCCGTCTTTTTTTAAGCTAAGCTCTACCCTAACTCATGTAACCGGTGGCCTTTGGAGTTGAGGCATTCTCCCCCCGCCTCAACTGCTAGGAACTTGGGGATTATATTTAATTCTGAACTTTCATTTGTCCCCCAATTTAAAACTGTATCAGCCAGCTGTTTTGCTGCTGTTAAATCCATTAGGAGAATGTTGCATCTTGTTCCAGAGGACACCCCTAAGACAATTGTTCACTCTTAAATGACCTCTGAACTGGATTATGCCAACAGTTTATATTTGAGCCTGCCTGCCAATTTATCTTGATGCCTACTGATTGTGCAAAATGCCGAAGCTCGCCTGATTCAGAAAATTCCAGCACATCAAACAGTAACACCTCATTTACGAAAGCTTCATTGCCTACCTGTTACCATGCGAGTCCAATTCAAGGCACTAACCCTGGCCCTTAGAACCCTTGAACATAAAGGCCCCTTATATCTATGGAAAATAATTAAGATGTATTTTCAATATAGATCCCTGGGATCTAGGAGCCAAAATCTTCTTCAGATTCCTCAGATGCATAAGGCAAGAAGGGGCTGAAGCTCTTTTGTGTGCCTTACTGCCATTCTTTGGAATACCCTTCTGCTTAGCCTTTGGCTAGCTAGTTCGGAATCTATTTTCAGGAACAAATTGAAAACATTTCTTTTTAACAATGCCCGTTAACTTCTTATCTGTGCCGACCTTTAGCTGTTAGCGCCTTGACACTCCTTCAGAAGCAGCTGTGTGCTTTAAAAGCTCCTTGGTATTGTATTGTGTTGTAGAGTCTAAGGGGTCCTCCAGCAACTCTGCCCACCAATGGTGAGCATCTGCCTGATACATAGCATGTTGTCTGACCATCTCTCAATCACATAGCATCAATTTCCCAACACGGCCAAACTGAGAAATGACAAGAGACTTTAAAGATGATCTGCTAGCCGCAGTGTGGGTGTTCCCCCCGCATCACCTCCGAATTGTTAGTATCAGAATTCTGTGCCTTAGAGGTCTGCTGTAATAATACCCCAAAGGAGTTCGCGGTCACCAGTGCCTCTTCCGTCTACCTTTCAACTTCCAGCTACTACCAGGCATTTTTAGAGGTTTCAAAGAACAAGGTGCGATCATCAAGTATAACCTTGAGCCTAGCAGGGAAGAGGAACATACACCGAAGGCCTGCCCCTCTCATGGCTCTTGCAACCTCCAAAAAAGAGGCTTGTCAGTGCTGTACATCTATGGCATAGTCAGGAAAGATAGCCCCTGAAGTGTTATCAACTTGGAAATTGACCATCATTGGGACCATTGTAAGATAATACCTCTATCCCTTTAATGGCGCAAGTGCACAACAACCGGGGTCAGGAGCCTAGCAGGCACTGTGTGTGCTCTCTCTCTGGGGCAAAAAAGGAGAGCAGTCCCTGTGGTGCCACCTTCTTCACCAGCCAGCCTTCCAGGAAGGCTACCATGTTCGCCCCCTCCACCTTCTCAGGCAGCCCAACCATTCTGATGTTGTTCCTGCGATTGCGCCCCTCAGCATCTTCAGCGCGTTTGACGAGGATGTCTACTCTACATGAGAGATCCTGCACCAATGCCTGCATTATCTCCGTGGCCAGACAGAGCTCTCTGACAGCGCTTTAAATGTGCTTGACCTTCGAGGTCAATTTACGATGACCATTGCGCAGCACTCCCAGATCTATGACCACTTTGTCAATCTTATAGTCCAGGAGCTCATGGGATCTTGGCAGAGAAATACAAAAAAGGCAATTATTACTGCGCAACCATCTATTCCTCAAGTACACACACATACTGGTTGAATTTGGCATGAGGGTGAGTGGAAGGTTCGAAATGTATATTTTATTAACAAGAGATTTCACAAAAATTAAATACACTGTTAATAATTGAAAGGTCAAAAAACTGAACCGAAGCCTCACAGCTCGTAAGGTGTAAAGCCGCGACAAGGCACCAACCGCTTTACAGGCCATTCACACACCTTTCATATGTTACACACACAAGACTATTTAAGAAGCCAGTCTCAGGCACAGCACATTACAACACTCACATCAACAGACAATGTAGAGACAATGGACACTGTGGCAGAGACAGACAGAAAAGACAAAGATTACTTCACAACCATCTATTCCTTAAATACAAACACATACTGGTTGGATTTGTCACAAGGGTGAGTGAAGGTTCACACCGTAAAATTGTATTAAGAGATTTCACAAAAATGAAATGCACTGTTAATATTTGAACAGTCAAAAAACTGAACCAATGACTCACAGCTCGTAAGCTGTACAGCCACGACAAGTCACCAACTGCTTTACAGGCCATTCACACACCTTTCATACGTGACCCACACAAGACCATTCACATCGCCAGCCGCGGGCCCAGCACATTACAACACTTACATCAACAGACAGTGCCATTCAAGGGCCCATCACTTTGATATGCCCACATGGCTGACACAGCAATCACACCGGCTGGTTGCTGATGGAGTGTGTGCACTGGTGTTTGGCTAACGATGTGTGTAGTGGCCAAGGGCCACCACCAGCCAAATGTCAGCTCACACACACCACCAGCCAAGCACCAGCTCACACACACTGCAATCCAATCGCCAGTCCACGAACATCGCCAGCCAAGCGCCAGTCCACGCACACCGCCAGCCAAACACCAGTCCACGCACACCACCAGCCAAACGCCATTTATCGCACACCACCAGCCAAGAGCCAGTCCACGCACACCGCCAGTCAAGCGCCAGTCCATGTACACCACCATCACATTTTTTTTTAACTAAACAGAAAACACAAAAGAATTGGAATTAGGTACAACACTATAACTACAAACACAACAGCTCTAACTAAATACATTACACTATTGCAATTGTGAAACTGAACAAAACATATAAAACAATACAGACTGGACAGTTCCCTTTTATGCTTACGGTTGCTTCCAAAAACTCTTTTCAGTGCGATACAATCTAAAGCATGTGGGTACACACAGCCTAGGCTTAGATGGACAATCCGGGCAATGTGTATGACTCTCCTTCCGCTGCCTCTTTGCATACAGACTCTACATCTATTACAGGGATTATTTTTTTGGGTGTGGGAGGAATGTGATCAGGAAAGTGGCGATCTTTCAATTTAGCCACATCCTCCACCACTCCAACTCTAGGAACACTTGCCTGTTCCACCATAACAAAGCTGCCTATCGGAGACTCCTGAAACTGAACAAAAGTCATCTTTGACTGTGGAGAACAATCCTTGAACACAACAAAAGCAATAAAGGTTGCTAAATGGAAGAGATGGATAGCCAGCTTCTTATACCAAATGTAAGCTGTATGAACAGCAGTGTAAGGTTCCAACCTCGGATCTACTCTAGCTACACCACCCATGTGCCTATTGTAGTCTAAAATGCACACAGGTTTGTGCACTTCAGCAACCTGACCCCAAACAGTCAGAGGTGAATTACTTTTATCATAGATGGTAGTCAGCATGTAGGCATCCCTCCTGTCTGCAAATTTCACCGCTGGAAGTTCATCACTATGCAATGCGCTGCACTGTCCCCTCTCAAGTTTTCTACAAACAAGCCCTTTTGGATAACCTCTATGGTTAGAGCAGACTGTGCCACATGCAACAGTGTCCACTTTGAACAATTCCCTGAACAATTGCACACCAGTGTAGAAGTTATCTAGGTACAAATGGCGACCTTTGTTAAAAAGTCCTCTACCAAGTTGCCACACAATTTTCTCACTAACTCCGAAAGTGGGCGGACAACCAGGGGAGTCAATAGTGGAATCCCTACCAGTGTACACCCGGGAATTATAGACATATCTTGTACTACTGTCAGACCGCATATACATCTTAATTCCATAACGTGCCCTCTTGCTAGGAATGCACTGCCTACAACCAAACGGCCCTTGAACAGGACCAAAGACTCATTGACAGCTATTTAATTCCCTGGAACATAGATCTCTGAACATCGTTCTACAAAGTGATCAAGGACAGGCCGAATCTTAAAAAGACTGTCACAATCAGGGTGATCTCCTGGCAATGCTGAAGCATTATCAACAAAATGCAGCATCCGAATCAGAAGCAAATACCGATCACGACTCATGATTGCAGGAAATATGGCCGTTGCCATCAAGGGCCAGGTAGACCGATATGAAGACAGCGACAGTTCCTTATCAAGTCCATCAAAAAATTAAACCAAAAACTTCTTCATCTCATCCAGATTTGTAGGAGTCCACCGGGTAGCTGTAGACCGAGGCCTAAGTCTGGCACTGTTGTCCCTCAAATACTGTTCAGCATACAAATTAGTCTTTTCAACAATCTCATCCAAAAATTCATCGTCCATACACAACTGAAAGATATTTATAGGCAAAAAGTTTTCAGTATTCTCTCTAAACCCTGCGACACCAGTAAAGGCAGGTAACGTGGGCTGCACTATGTTTGGAGCAACACAGAGTTCAGCTCTTCCAATGGGAAGCCTTTCAGCTCCAGGCTGCAATACAGATGCCTCATGCTGCACCATCGGCACATCAGTGTCCTTCTCTAAAACAGGCACTTCATCTGCGCTGAGAGTGGCTTCATCATCAGATGATTCCTCTCGGATAGAAAATTCACTGCTAGAATCTTGCACTTCCACCTCTACCTCAGATGCAGAGTCAGACTCAATCTTGGTCAGAGAAAGATTCAAAAAAGCATACCAACAACCTGCTGAGCAGTAATCCTGTGGCTAGCCATAATTCTTACTAATAAAAGTAAGTTGATAAACAAGTCAACAACAAACAACACTGTGTAAAACAATTAATAAACAAAGAGTGGATTTAGCACAAAGACCTATATACTCAAAAACAGTACCACTCACTTGCCAGAGACAGCTAGACTCACCACCACCTACTCTGCACAGACACAGCAAAGACCAACAATAATCCACAAAAAAATAAAATAAAATTACACATAAGACAACACAATACACATTGTGCACAAATCCAAGGAGAATTTCACATACAATAAAACATAAGCTAAATACGCTGCTATTATTACACCATTTACAAACTCATTCATTCATGGCATTGATACTCATTTGGAGTAAACAGTACAACTTTTTTTTCTTACCAAACACATATAACTACGCAAACTGCAGATGTAGCACTGATGAAATCGCAAGCAGGAGTCACAGCAAAGGAACCCAAAGCCTTGCACTAGAATAAAAAGGAAAAATAAAACATTACAATCACAAATGCAAATAATGTGCCAGTCCACACCCTGCCAGCCAAGCTGGGGGGGGGTAGATGGGCCTAAAAATATGAGCAAAACATTCACTCCCAAAAGTGGAGTGACCCTTGTCCAAGGGGCCGCTCCTCACAGCAACAATATTGTCCACATTTAAAATCCTTGATGTCCAGTGGCTTCTGCCTCCCTTGGGAGCAGATGGGCCTAAAAGCATAAGGCTGATCTGCCCCCAAGGGGGGCAGGAACGTCCAAAATAATCACTGCCTAAAGGGGAGCGACCCTTGACCAAGAGACCGCTCCCCACAAAAACAACATACTAAATAAAACATCCCTGGTGTCTAGTGGCATCTGTCCCCCTTGGGGAAGATGGGCCTAAAAGAATAAGGCCAATCTGGCCCCAAGGGGGGCAGAAGCGGCCAAAATAATCACCCCCTGAAGGGAATCGACTAACCCTGGGCGGAGTTCGCGGAGTTGCGCTACGTGAAACTCTGCGAAGTGGAAAAAAAACTCTGCCGCGCTACGCAGAGCTACGCAAGCGGCGGAGTGCGATAGTTAAATGCCGTTCGCGGTGATTTTCAGTGCCGGATGCTTGTCCGTACTGTGCAATCATCGCGAACGGCACCATGCACAGCGCAAGCGGGCGCTGCTTTCCTTTCTGCCGCTCGAGTAGATTGTTCCTCGAGCGGCAGCTTCTCAACATGAGCGGTCGCGAGCATACGTGACCACTCGCAATGAGAAACCTGACCCCCATGCGTTCAGAAATCTCGCCGGGAGGTTTATTTTCCATGCTCGCGCTCGCCAAGTTGATGTTGACGATCACGAACAAGGAAAAATCTCGCCGGGAGGTGGATTTTCCTCGCTCGTGCTCGCCAACTTGACGTTGACGAACGCGAGCGAGGAAAAAAACTCAGCTACGCGGGGTGGAGTTTTTCGGATCTCTGCGAGCTCCGCGTAACGCGGAGTTCCGAAAACTCTGCAAACTCCGTGACCGGAGCGGGGTTCACCGCCCAGGCCTAGAATTGACCCTTGCTCCACAACATCGCCCATAAAATATCCCTGGTGGCCTAGCGGTTTCTGCCCCCCTTGGGGCAGATAGGCCTAAAGAAAAAGGCCGATCTACTCCCAAAGGGGGCAGAAACTGCCAAAATAATTGCTCCCCAAGGGGGAGCCACCATTACCCCAAGGGGACACTCCTCAACATTGTAAAAATTAAACAAAATTAAATCCCTGTTGTCTAGTGGGCATTCCTGCTCCCCTAGGGGAAACTCACCTATCTCCTTCGACGCGTTGGAAGCAAATAGCTTCCAGCGCATTCCCGGCAAATTCTAATGATGTCGGCATGTGGTGCATGCTGACGTTATTAGATGCTATAGGGGTCGGGGTGGCAGCGGAAGAGCTTACGCTGCCATCCCTGGTGGGGGGCACACCGGTGTCCCACAGGGGGAGCGCCAACGCTTCCCCATGGGTGGGTACCAGGACGGCTAGGAGCCGTCCGACGCACATGCCCACTACGGCGTCGGACAGCTCCCGGCCGTCCGACGCACTGAAGGGTTTAATGTTTTGACATGTGGTTTGTTGAACTGGACCCCCTTTTGGAGGGTGAAAAGTGATTACGCAATGTCACCAAGAGGTATTTCTATTGGCCTTATGTATATTTGTAAATTAATGCACAGTATTGAGTAGTGTGTGTAATTAATGTGCTTTCCTTTTTCAAAAGAAAAAGCACATACTTGTCAATCATTTATTGAGTGTTGTTATTGTGTGTCCGCGAATGGGGATTACTAGCCAACACCACTTCCCTTGAGTAGGCCTAGGACTGCTCTGCTTCGCTACAATTAGGTGTTTGGTTCCCAGTGGAGGAAAAATGTGGACCCATTACTTCTGCAGGCCACACAACTAATGGCCTGTTTCCTTACAGTCAAGGAATTCCCCCACACAAAAGCTGGCACCACATATAAAAAAGGACCTTCAGAACTACTCATCAGAACACTCCTGGACCTGTGGAAGATTCAGAAGAAGGACTGCCTTGTTGCCAGAGGTCTGCCCTGCTGTTTTAGTGGCTATCTGAAGAAGGACTTTTGGACCTGCTTGCCTTGATTCTACCCTATACAGAGTGACTCCAAGGGTCAGTTGACTGACCTCCTGTGTGAGCTACAGGGACACAACAAGCTTCCAGAGGCCTCTCTGCAAATGCCCAGCTGATTAGCTGCAACTGGACCTGCCTATATCTTTTTGGACCTGCCTGAGCCCTGCTGCTGGCCTCTGCTGGAGTGAGTCCTGATCCCCAAGAGGTGCCTCCAAGGTCCTGGACCCTTGGCTGACTTCAGTGGAAGCTCCTCCAAGAAGAAAAAGGTGAAAATCCTGAAGTTTCGGCTCTTTGCAACTGGGAATGGGCAGGTTCATGGCAAAACTTTCCGCCCGCAATGATCACCAATGTGAGGCTCCGGTGAGACCTTCCCTTGATGCAAACAGCAACCATCCACAATGACTGGGAATGCGAGACCTGCACTTTGCAGTACAGCACCCACCGTGTGTGACACTCAACCGGCTCTTCACTCCAAAAGCGCCTCCCCCCCCTTGTGGCCTCCTCAAACGTGAATGAAACTCTTTGCTCCGGATTTGAGAAGGTAACTCTTCAGCAAGTCAAACCTGGTCCCTTTACCCAACCCATTCTCTATTGGAGTTAGCCTGAACTTGTGTGATTTTTCTTGGTCTTGGAAACCAGTTGGCCACGAGTCGGGCATTTGTGCTTTTAGGCACTATTTTCACTTAAAGCTTTAAAATTCAATAGCTCCAATTCTACTGATTGGATTTTTAGTTTGAAATCTTTTTATTGAGTTATCAACAACCAAGATGCAAGGAGAAATGAGGCCCAGGTCATGGGCTGGCAACCATCGTAGTGCTTCGCAGAGCATCAAGATAATATCAAAATGAAACTTCCTACCCCCCTCCCTTCCCCAGCCCCCCCCCCTCCTCGTCTCCTCCCCTGTTTAAAATGTCTGGACAAAGAAGCGAAAAGCAGGCCTGGCATTCCATTACACAATATATCAATATTTAAGTCACATTTTGGCTCAACTCGGAAAGGCGTAGTAGCCGCAAATATCTAGGGCAGGATAGCTCCCGGAATTCAGTGCATAACAGGGTGACAAAGGGCCGCCAGACATCAGCAAAGGAAGCCCCATCTCCTTGAATCGAGAAAGAGATGCGTTCCATGCCAAGGACGTACCACAATCGATGCAGCCACACCTGTATAGTTGGTGTTCGGTCTGTGCCCCAATGCGATAGTATATTTTGTAGTGCTGCCCCTAGGGCTATGCCTACTTGCTTACCCTTACGAGATTTAAAGGGAAAAGTAAGCCTATCGGATACCCCCAGAACTACGTATTCAGGAAAGCATAACAGCGTGGTGTCAAATGGCTATCGATCTCGTCCAGCACTTGCTTCCAGTAAGTAGTAAGAGTAGGACATTCCCACAGCAGGTTTAATAGTGTGCCTTCAGCGTCACAACCCCTCCAACAAGTAGGAGAATGGTCAAGGTCGCTCTTGTGGAGTCGAGAGGGTGTAAGATACCAATACATCATAATCTTAGAGGCCGTCTCAATGCTAGATATATTACGCGCTGAATGCCAGGCTCTGTAGTGAATGTCTGACCATTCTTTAGAAGTTAGGGTCCGACCGAGCTCAGCCTCCCACCGTCTTTGGCCCGCTGACTTAACTACCGGTTCTGGGGGACATAAGATGTGGTATAGTTCTGTGATAAGTCACTTTGTGGTTTGTTTCGAGAGCAGCCAGCGTTCGTACTGAGTGAGGGACCTCTCCGCTCCCGGGCAGACCTGAGGTTGCATGACCCAGCGTCGTACTTGCAAATAGTGATATCGTTCCATTTCAGACATATTAAAATCAGATTTAAAATCCTCGAAGGACTGAGGGCCCTCAATATCAAAAAAGTGCCCTATAGACCTACGCCCTGCTTCATCCCAATGCCTAAACGCCTCCCAATCAAGGCCCGGGGAAAAATCTGGATTTTCCGTGATGGGGGTGAGGGGCGATGGGAAGGTTGTCAAACCGTTGCGAGTGGCTGTGGCATCCCAAGCTTTCAGTGTAGCTCGGGCCACAGGAGAGCCATATAGCCCAGGGGGCCTAGAGGCCTTGCAAAGGAAGGGTGTCTTCCAGAGAGACTTTTTTGCTAGCGCGCGCTCCATAAAGAGCCAACACTTCTCAGATTCCGGCTGAGCCCATTCCAATAAAGTCCGCAGCTGTGTCACCTTATAGTAGCGGTGAAGGTCGGGAATCCCCAGCCCCCCCTACTCAGATCCCCAACTCAGATCCCTCTTTATTCGCAGCCGCTTGTCCGCCCAAACAAAGGCGATGAATTCGGACTGCAGTTGCATTAAAACACCCGGGGGAGGTTCCACCGGAAGGGTTTGAAAAAGGTATAGGACTTTGGGGAGTATGCTCATCTTGAGGGCTGCCACTCTGCCCAGCCACGAGAGATTAAATGGCCGCCACCTTTTAAGCTCTTGCCGTGTCTGACGCAGTAGCCGAGAGTAATTAATGGAAATCGTCTCAGCAGTGGATAAGGACAACAGGATACCCAGGTACGGCATTACCTTTTGATCCCAACGGATGGGGCACGCTTGGGCCAAAGCAGATATGGTGGTCTGCATCAATGAGAAGCCTAACGCTTGGGACTTGGCCACGTTGACTTTGAATCCGGAGGCTGCTGCGAATTCCTCTAGCTCGGCCAAGAAAGCCGGAACTGAGGTGTGGGGTGACTCCAGCGTGGCGACGACATCGTCCGCATAAAGGCTGAAAGTATGGCGCTCGCCCCCAAAAAGGATCCCCTTAATCCGCTGATTCTCCCGAACCCGCTGGGCCAACGGCTCCATGTAAAGAGCAAACAAAAGGGGGGAGAGCGGACAGCCCTGTCGCGGGCCCTTGGTGATATTAAAGGGGTTAGAGGTGTAACCGTTTACCCAAACAGTAGCTGAGGGGCGGCTGTAGCCGCTAAACATCCATTGGCGAAAGCGGCGCCCAATCCCAAACCTCTCTAGGACCGTCTCCAAGAAGATCCAGTGAACCCTATCGAACGCCTTTTCGGCGTCTATTGATAGGAAGACGCATTCCTCCGACTGACGGTGAGCTTTATCCAAGAGGTGTAGCAGCCTTCTGGTGTTATCGCTACACTGCCTGGTTGCAACAAATCCGGCTTGGTCCGGGTCTATTAATCCCAGCATCATAGGTCCCAGTCTAGCTGCAAGGATTCCTGTGAAGATCTTAAAGTCAATGTTCAGGAGAGATATAGGCCTGTAGGAGGCGCCATACCTATTGTCTTTCCCGGGTTTGGGCAAGACTGCCACCGACGCTAGAAGCATAGTAGGCGGCAGTTCAATGGTATCATCGATGGCGTTAAAAAGTCGAGTCAATATTGGGGCTAAGAGTGAACAAAAGGTTTTGTAAAAAATGGCGGTAAATCCGTCGGGGCCAGGGAATTTAAGAAGTTTAAGTTGAGCTATGGCCGAGATAACTTCCTCGATTCTGATGGGACTATCAAGGGTCGCCTCCTGTTCAGCTGTCAACCTGGAGTGTGTTATGTCTTGGCAATACCTGGAGGGATTCTGGTCAGGCAAGGACTGTGTGGTGTATAGATTGGCATAAAAATCTCGGAATGTATTAGCTATACCTTCCCCCGCGTTTTCTCCAAGCCCCCTTTAGTCAGGATGAGCGGAACTGTCACCTCCTGTCGCTGTGCGCACAATTTATGAGCCAACAAGCGGCCGCATTTGTCCCCTCCGGTATAAAATGTGTGCTACAAGCGAAGTGCAACGTATTCCGCCCTATCGAGGTCGAGGCAGGCCAGCTGCGCCCTTGCTGCTTTTAGCCTCCTCCAAATTCGAGGGGCCCCTTTCCTCTTATGGATCCCCTCGAGCACTTGCTTGGAAAGTTCATCCCTCTTCTCTCTGCGTGCTCTATTGTCTGCAGCTGACGTAGCTATGAAGTCTCCCCGTGCTACTAATTTGAGGGTTTCCCAAAGGGAGACAATTGAGGTGCCCTTGTTGTCATTAGTAGCTAAAATGTCGTCTCGCATTTTTGTGAGGCGTGTTACAACTTTAGGGCGGTGGAGGAGTGTATCCCTGAGTCTCCAGGAGTATGGCAGCCTAGAGGTGGGGGGGAAACAGCAGAGTCGTAGTCAGGGCCGCATGATCCGAGAGTGCTTGGGGTTCAATTACTGAGTGCTGCGCTAACGGGAGAAGAGAACGGGTCATTAGGAAGTAATCCAGCCTTGCATATGTCCCCCGGGCATGGGAGTAGAAAGTGTAGTCGAGTGTGTGAGGGTGAAAATGTCACCATATGTCCACCAGTCCCAAGTCGTGCAGCCACTGACGGTGTGTATCAGAGAGAGCCCCCGTCTGTCCCTGTCTCTGTGCGGAACGGTCAAGCTGACTGTCAAACACAATGTTCAGATCGCCCCCGATAAGTAGTTGGTGATCAGGTGTAGATGTCAAGTCACCTATCGCCTTGTATAGGAAAGTCTCCTGGCCCTCGTTGGGTGCATAGATAGTAGCCAGTGTGAGTGTCTGTCCCCCTATGGTCACGGAATGTGCTAGAAGCCGCCCTTTAATCTCCGATACCTTGGCTCCCATCTTCCTGGGAAACATACACGCAACCAGGATAGCAACCCCGGCCTTCTTGGCGGGAAGGGAAGAGAAATACTGCTGCGGGAAAATCTTAGCGCGCATTCTATGGGTATCGCTGGACAGCAGTTGGGTCTCTTGTAAGAAACAAATATGGGCCCCAGAATTTTCCAGGTAAGACAGGATAGCCCTACATTTAACTGGGTTGTTAAGCCCTTTTACATTTAACGTAAGATTCTTGACACTCATCTATGTGAAGGGGGGAGGTGCCATGCGCTGTAGCTGCCGAGGAGCCAGTCTAACCATTACTGTCCGGATCCCAGGGTATCCTAGGCAAGTTGCGATTAACGTGTAGGAGTTGCTACCCTGTGCACTCGTCGAGAGAGACTCAACTGGGGAGAGGAGACCCCAATAGTGACAAGAACAAAACCTCATAAAGAACAAGTACAGTACGTGAAACAAGAACCAAAGTCAATGTCCAGAGCGTCCTGCTCTTAGAAAGGAGAGAAAGAGGTACCTGTGGCCCGAGGCTCCCCGCTCCCACCAGATAAGACCCATGAAAGATTGTCAGTGCCATCGGCTTGGGGCGAGGGCGCATCCTCAAAACACCAGAATGCAGTTAGTGGGAAGTCCGCCTCACTCCGAGGATGTTCCTGCGAGCTGGATGACAGCACCGCTTGCCGCTCTTTAGCCATAGTGTCCGTATCAGGGTGCGCTGCTGGACTCGGTGGCTTAATGGTGGTCCATCCATGGCCGCTTCGGCGTCTGCGAGGACGTGGGTTCTGGCTGGATTGGTCTGGCGTGGGTTCATCAATGCCCAAAAGTTTATAGGCCGCTGGAGGTGAACGGATTTGTCTGAGCTCCCCTTTTTTCGGAGAAAATCAACCTGAACAGGTGCCCCCAGGAATATTTTATGCCAGATTCCCGGAGGTGGAGCGTGATCGGTCGGAAGGATCTGCGTTTGAGCAACGTGGAGGCAGCCAGATCCTGAAATAGCGTGGGTTTCTGTCCCTGGTATGTGAATTCTGGATTTCGCCAAGACTCACGGAGGATCCTCTCCTTTAGTTGATAATCATGGACACAGGTCAAGATGTCCGCCGGGGGTGGCGAAGCTGCTCTTCGTGGGCCCACCTTGTGTGTGCGATCTAGCTTGACCGGGAATTCCGAAGATTCTCCTAGGATAGAGCGGAATAGGCCCGCCACGAGGGCCTCGATATCACTGTCACCCTCATCGTGCGCCATACCGTGGATGCGGATGTTATTCCGTCGGAACCTGTTTTCTAAGTCCTCTGTATGGGCCTGTAGATCCAGGTTCTGCTCTTGCAGCCAGAGGACTTCTTGTTGGAGGTTCTCAATTTCCTCGTCCCTTCCAGTTTCGTGTTCCTCCAGCGTGTGGACTCGGTCACCCAGGGAGTCCACGTCGCGGCGTACATCCCGCAGGTCTGCCTGGAGTTCGCGCTTCATTGTGGCCAAGTCATCTCGGAGAGAGGAAAAAAGGGACTCCAAAAAGGATCGGCTGATCGGGGCCTCCGGCCCTTCGCTTCCCTCAGTGTCGTCTGCGCGCCCTAGGCCCGGTTGACTCTCTGGCTGCTGAGTGGATTTGAGCAGTAAATCGTTTACGGACCTGTCCTTCCTGCTCTTGGGGGCTGCCATGGCTCCTGCACGCGCTGGGCTCACCGTCTGAGTGAAGGCAAAATGTGTAGAGGTCCACTAGTGAGGGAGACCACGAAGGATGGCCGAAAGGCAGTTTCAAGTAGCGGTGCCCCGGCCGCACGTCCTCCCGCTTGGGCCCCTCGCGGCCACCTTGCACACAACAGCATGAGCGAGAGCGCGGCGAATGCTAGAGGTCTGCTTCTGGGGCCTTGTTGTCGCGCCGCTATCGTGATGGCACTGTCCTCCCAGCTAGAGCACCTGGGAGTGCGTTCTTCTGACCCGGGTGCACCACTGCAAACAAGGAGTGCTGGTGTCAGCCACTGAGGTCGTGGGAGGCCCTGGAACAAGATCAGTGAGTGGAGGGCCCCCGCCGCGTCCCCGGACTGGGAACACCTGTACCAGAAGGAGTTTGGGCGCTCAGGCCAGGCCATGAAGCTGTTACGCCCTCTGGAGCTCTTCGCCCAGTCACCAAACAGTCAGCCCCAGCTATCGCTCAGCAAGACCCCCAGGCGATGTGCCGAGCCAATCAAGGAGCCCCACCAGGAGAGGAGATGCTAATGCCGGTATTAGGGACTCCGGAATGCCTCCCGATCCGGGCCCATGGGTAGAAGGGCTCAGCCTGATGCCTCCACTGAGTGGGCTCACCTCTGGGCCTCACGAAAGTCTGGGCCGGGTCTCAAGGCCTCCCGGGGCCGGCGTGTCGCAGTGCGTGTCCTTTCCCACACCTCCTTCAGTAGCCGCACGAATCCGGGTCGGGAGGGCAGTCCAGACAGCAGCTGGGAGCTCTCCAACAAGCCCCGCAGGTGAAGGGGTGCGGCAGATGATGCGGTGGTAGTAGAACGCCGCGTGGGTCGCGGGCGCAGTGGCTCCTCCCTCACCAGGCCCTGAGGGGGTGAGGCCTTCTGTCTCCTATGGCACCGGGGCCTTGCGTAACGTTCGCAGCCCAGGTCCAGCTGAAGTGGCGCTAGGTGGGTTTGTTCTCCCTCCGCCGGAAGGGACGCTGCTCGGGTGTTGCGGTGCGGCGGCTCCCAAGGGCACACAGGGGGTCGCCATGAAACGCTGAGTGGACGCGGCCCCGCCTGGGCCGCCGAAGACCCCTCCGGCCGCCTGGCAGCTCTGCTGGCATTCACCGCTGCAGCGGTACGATTGGCTCCGAGGCGTCGGTGCTACTGCATCACCCTCCTGATAGTGTGGCTCAGCTCCGGTGAGGATTTCACCGGTGTCGGCACCCTCCCGCCGCCGGATTAGCTATAAAAAGCCCGGTGGGAGCAGAGAACCCCAAACTAGCGTCTTACCGAGACGCCATCTTGGCCACGCCCTCCTGATTGAATTTTTGACATTCTGGTATTATTTCATTTATTAAAATTCACTTTATTTTTTAAAAAGATTTCGAGATTTTTATTGTGTTGTGTTTTCACTTTATTTACTGTTTGCGTGCTCTGTAAGTTAAGATTGACTGCTTTTGTGGCAAACTACCAGAGGGTAAAATACAGGTTAATTTAGTGTCTTTTGCAGTTCACCCTGACAAAGATTTTGGTTATTGCCTGAGTAGGGCTATCACCCACCACCCCAACCAATAACCCAATTTCTTACAAGTAGGATGAGCGAGGATCAAGGATAGGCCGGAGCGATCTCCCTAAAGCGCCCATCTTTCTGCATGGCCGGCCACACCCTCAAGAACATTGTCTACTTATCATATACACGCCTACTATCCAACGTTCCTTTCTGGGCTGTTGGCAGGTTGTCTCCAGCTGTGGGGATGTCCCAATGATATTGGTTGGAGATTTTAATAAAGCAATTTCTGGTGAACTGAAAAGGTTTTTCGCCAGTCTAGGCCCTACTCCCCGTTTCCTGACAATTACATAACATCTCTTTACATTCTCATAACATATATCTTTTGAAGGAACACGACACTGGTGAACCGACCTATTTGTTTGATTGTTCTCCACTTGCTTCTTGCATCAGAATGTTAGCAAAGACATACATGACTGATGTACTAATTCACAATATCTAGGACGAAATTCATCAGACCCCTCTTCTCACTCCCTGCTATACATATAGGTGACAGACATAAAATCCCACCTTTAGGCTCAGTCGCAATCTAGATTCTGCTAGATTTATTTCACTGTAAATATTTAATAACTAAGCATTTTTTGAACCAGAAATACCGTGCATGGAATTCAACTGCATATAAAGCAGCAGGCAGTAAATAAGTACAGGGCTTAAGATGTGAATATAAAAATATGAAAAGGTCGGTGCTCAACTATGCATAACCATACAAGCATATAAATAAGGCAATTTCCATTTTAAAATTAATAATTGTGACTGACACAAGTTGTTGGTCACAGCTATCCTCATGGCCTTGATGTGTTTTGTTGGGTACCGGAGGCATTGTTTGAGCTTTTCTAAATTTGTTAAGGGGTCTGCAGTGAGGGTTTTAGACTAACATGTAAATTGGAGTTTAAGCATCATTATAAAGTTTCTGATCTAATGTGACCAAATATTGTTCAAAACAATATTGGTTACATTGAACAAAAAACCTGTGAATTATGTAGTGGTTTGAATTTAGTAGCAAAAAAAGCATCATAAAGCTGCAAGGGACTGTCACACCTCAACTACAAATATAGCGGCTGATTTAGCACCATAATATTTTGCTACACCCAAAGGGTCACCAGGGCAAAGATATCAACATATTTAGCAATTTATCAGTTACCACCAACACCTCTTGTCAACACAGAATTCACGCCAGCATTGCAGATTAACAAAATGTGATCATAGGTAATACGATAAGAGTTGTTTACTCAAATCAAGGCCAGAGGTTTTTCAATGTATTACTATGGAACTACACACATGTTATGGTTATACCACTTACAATTAATTAACTACAATATTAAACAAATATAAAATAATTCCCGAAAAGATAATGCTATTTGTGTATGATAAGTTCACAATCAAATCGACCTGCATTAGATAACATATTTAAACAGTTAAATCCTTTAGGTGCCACAAAGGTATTCCATGCATTTCATCTTGTGAGTGATTGTATTATTTTAAACCAAAAAACAGTTCACTTCTATTTGTCACTGCGACTTGTAAAAATCAGAGTGTTAATGTATGTTTTTATTTTTCATTTCATTTTTGTAGAGTGGTAATCACCAGGTAGAACTCTTCCAAGTGCTATCACAGCTTGACGAAAATTGGAGAGAGGGAGTTTATAGGTTAGATAGGGGTAGAGGTTTGTATGACAAACAGAATAAATTAGGCGTTGCGGCACTTTGAAACTTAATGTAGTGATTTAATAGAGGAAATGCGAGAATGATACACCACACCAGAAACTGCATCACAGGCTACCAACACGTGTGTGAATAAACTAATTAACTTCTAACTATCAAAATAATACTGTATGTAAAATGCTGTATTGTGCAGGCCCTTTGTGTGCATGTGCAACCACAGTAATGATGTGGGGGCGTGTTATTGTGTTTTGTTTAAAAGGAATTAATATATAATCTATTCCTAGGAGGACACATGCACAATACAATGTTAAGTTAAGAGCCCAGGTTCTTGAGGGGTTACGATATATTCATTTTTGGTATAACAACTTACGCATATGTCACGATGTAAGTGCAAACATCAGAGGCCACCAAGGAATTTAATTTGTTTAATGAAAACCCCTACAATGATGGCCTGCCAAGTATGCATATGTGTGCGGGTGCTTCATGCTGCATGCATCTGAATGCATTAAAACCACTGTCATTTTGGCATGTTAATGCCAATGGAAAAGGTATTGGCAAAACCAATAGCTCATTCTTTTACAGTTGAATCCTACTGGCTTTGTTAGTGCTTATTTTAATGGCCACGACGGATTACCTCACTGCCTGTGTCAGCAGACCATTGAATACTGATACATTCCTAAAATTTATGATATCCCAAATGCCACCCTCTTTTTCATGGTTTACTACAATTTTCAAAAATGGTCTCTTCACAATGGCATTATTGGTCATTTTGTCTCCGATTTATATTGAATATTGCCATTCTTGGAATCTTTTTAAATAATTTGTTGTTTTTCCACATATCTTATTTCATTTGTGATACTACAATGTAATAAATTGACTGATAGCTATGCTTGCTATTAAATCGGGCAAAAGATGGCACATTGATGGTAAAAAGCTATTGTGGTATTTCTCATACGGATTTTAGTCATGCGTACTCTGCCATTTTCTAGAGGCACTTTTGCATCTGCAGGCAGTAAACCTAATATTTTATGTACATTTTTAATTCATCTATTAACATCTGTCATTCTTCACATCTGCGTTTGCAGGGGACAAAAATATTATCTATGAAAATGTGCCTTTGAATCCCTCAGTACTAATTATATCCTACATTTCAATGTGAAACGTGAAGATGTTGGCCATACACAGGGCCATATTTGACTCTACCCTTTTCCTGAAACCTGAAGTTAAAATTGATTGAAAATGTAAATAGTTATTGCGCAGTATAAAATGTAATAGCTTAATTATGAAATATTTATTCGGCTCTGTACTTATCTGTGCTTATAAAGCTCATTCTTTTGCCTCAGTGTCTTCTGATGACTCATGAGCATTATTCCTTGTTAGGGCAAATCCAAGTATTCAATTTGTTGTATAAATGATATGTGATCTGCATGTAAGTTTGAAATCTATTAAGAATTGTTTGAACACCATCATTGTTTTTACACTGATTAAGGTTATAATAATAAGCAGTAACCAGCACATGAAACAGGCAATTATTTGTATTCCAGGAGAAGGAAATGCAAGATTTGTGTACCTTTGGAACTATATACAAAAAGAAGGTCAGGTATTGTTTAGTGCTGTTTGAAATCCTATTGTTCAATTTAGGTACTTCCAATAAGATGGTAATTTGCCCAGAAAATACTATGGTAGGATCACAATCCAATTTTAATTTAGTATCTTTATTTTGTAATTCAGAGGCAGCTTCTATTAGATAATCATTGCATCTCATCAAGACGATTGCCCCTCCATTCCCTGTTAACTTCACTACTATCGTGGAGAGGTGTGGTGCAGGGGCCAGGGCAGCTGACTTCGGAGCACAGAGTTCACGGTTCGATCCCCGGCTCCGGTGGCAGCTCAGCTCAGCACCATGTGACTCTGGGCAATAGCTCACTTAATTTCCACTCCGGCCCCCAGCTCCTTGAGACCCGTAAGGGTGAGTAGCTGCGCTATATAAAAATGGATTTACATTTTTACATTTACTATGGGCCCGATTCTGATGCGGGTTGGAAAAGCTTCCTGACCGAGGGCCTGATTCTGATACGGTTAGGAAGGCCTCCTAACGGCATTTGCTCCTTCCAAATCGAATCGGGAACGTGTCTTCCCGACCGAGGGCCCAATTCTGATGCGGTTAGGAACAAATGTTCCCATTGAAGTCAATGGGAGTTCAACCAAATCGTATCTGGAAGCATCCGGATGCATCCTACTCCGCCGGTCGGACTTTCCCGATCCGAGTGGGTCGGAAACCATTTCCCAACCGATTCGGTCAGGAAGCTTTTCCAACCCGCATCAGAATCGGGCCCTATATTGTGTTTGGCTCTCAAATGTTCCAATGCTTTTCCTTAACTATTTGTCATATCACTCCTGCTGTTTTACTTTAAATATAATTTGCAATTTTCTTTCAATGTTAGCCATTCAAATAGTTCTAGGTTGGATTAATGCACCAGGAGGTTCAAACACCTTATACACAGGAAGATGTTGTGGATTCTTTGGTAATTGAGCCTAAAATAACTTTAGCTTTAGTTTGTGTGCCAACTTCATTATGTCTAGTGTAGTTTAAAAGAGATTTACCAGAACAGTGAGGACAAATGACAATCCTTGTTGTAGTGGTGAGGTTTCGTGGTTTGATAAAACATAATGAGACAGATGTATGACTGGGATTTCTCCAATATTTTAGAATTATTTTTTCTTTTTTAATTCCTGATTTTTCTATTTGTTTCAAGGCTAACTGCAAAAATTAAACAGTCATTTTCTTCCAAATGACAGATGGTTTTGTGTCATGCACTCACCTGATCCCAACAGCGAAGATGACACTGGAGCCAATGCTGGACCTTCTATCCTTCTCAGGGCCTAGCCCGTTCAAGGAACGGAAACTCCTTAAACAAAGCGGGGCCATTGGAGGAAGAGGTGTTGGGATTAAATGAGAAAAGAGAGACTTGCGGTTTTGGATCTGCGCTGCGGCTGTGCGACACTGTGTAACAGGATGTGTCACTTCTGAGATCTACGTTTTGCAAGGTAGTTGTGCCTGGGACCAGGACCTCTGTATTTGCGAAGACGCAATGCACTGGAATTAACAAGAGGAGGCTGTTACTATCTGTACACTAACAAGTCTCTACATACAATGAAAAGGTATTAACTTCAGTGACACAAACTTGCAGGTTTCAACAGCAGCTCGGCATGAGAGCTGAGTAACTAGAATCACAGATTGGAGTGTGTCATTCCTAGGAGTAACTTGAAAACAGATTTTGGTACAAGGTCCATACATATATCAAAGACTCTGAAGAGCTTTCTCTAGGCACTACTGTTCATCTGAGAAACAAAGAGCTCAAGTCTTTAATCCTTGTGCGATATAGTTCTAGCACCAAGGTTGTAGGAAGGGCCCAGAGTATAAACACACAAGAAGCGCTGGAGTAAATCACAGCGAGTAAATGGAGGAAAAGTCCATAGCCTTTGAAGATGGGGATAATCAGTCCTGTTTACTACTATAGGAGGTTTAGTGCACACTAACCTGATATAAAGTACTCAGCCTAGTTCTTCAACTTGTCTGAAGTTCGAAGAAGATCTCAAAGCCTTGAATCAGGCAGACGCGGACGGTCCGGAGTAGCTTTGCAGGAGGGAGCAAGGAGGAAAACACCGAGGGAGCTGATGCCACGGAAGCCACCGGCTCGGATGGACTTTAAGGAGAAGGGAGTGCTTCTTGGTTCCAGCAGGATTTTTCAGGTGAGTGGGAAGGGTGAAGCTTGTTCTGCAGGCAGTGAGGCCAAGCCATGATTTGAGTTTTGGTGGGGTTTATATACCCTCTCGAAGGCTCGATGGATGTAGCTAGATCACGTGCAGCACGTGGGGCAAATGGCCGTCTGGAAGGTTCTCGAACCTTGGGGAAAACACATTAGTACACTCTCAATTACCTTACAGAACTGGCAGGTGCAGCTTGTTGATCGGAACCAAATAACAGGAAACTAAAGCATTGTTTTTGCTTGAACGTGCATAGTGGAAAACAACCGCAAGGTCCCAGTAACAGCGAGAGCAAGGCTTGCCATTGGCTCATGGGATTCTGGGAGAAGCTTGCAGGGATTGAATAGAAAACTACACCAAGGCCCTAAGAACAGCAAGAGTAGTTAATCCATTGGTTCATGGGCTGTGAGAACGCTTGCAGGAGTTCAAGCGTAATGGAAATTAATTACGGGTGCTGTGGAAGCATCGTTCATGAGGGCTCTGGGGGAACACTATCCATGTGGGATGCTCGGGGCGCATCAGTCATGATGGTGCTGGGGGAGGACATCAGTCATGATATCATAGCGGGCCATAAAGCTCCATAGGGCTAAAGTAACATGAGCCCTGCACACTAGGCCTACTACAAAGAGGACGCATGAGGGAGTGGTGACAGTGTACACCCATTCTCACCACTCTACTTTCTTTTGATTCTTATGTCTCCTGTCTGTGTGTCCTGCTCTAATGTTGTTTCCTCTAAATCACTACTTAATGACATAGAGACTAGTGATTTAGTGATCATTCTCCTGTCTCTATATTGTTTCATCCAATTACATAATGTATCATATTTGTATTCCTTTATATCTCTTGCAAACGTCTTTAACTTTTTGTCTTGCAATTCCTGTTTATATGTATCCATCTCAGAGTTTGCTGTTTCTTTTTTGGTCATCTATTTATCCAAAGTTGAAACTGATACATTTATATTAATCACCAATGTTTTTAATGATTTTGTCAGTTATTAGCACTGTCAATTCTAAGGACTACTTATTAACAATGTTATTCCACTGTATAAGAAATACTTTTTTCTGACATAATTTTGGTTTCAGCATGATCCTTAGCCCAGGATATCCTTTTTAGTTCGTAATAAATTGCTCTTGTGGAAACATTTGTTTTGCCTAAGTTGTTTCCTAAGAATATTGTCCAGTTTTACTATATTTTGCTCTGATGTGGGGGTTGATGGCGTGGTACTGTTTCAGTTTCCATTGTTGATTATATTTGATGGATTTCAACATGAAGCAATCTACTTTTTAGTCCATTAATTTATTTTGTCGGGCATAGCTTTGATGACATACATACAAGCATCAAGAATCCAATAATTAAAAAACACAAATGTCATTGCACTCCTTAGTTCACCACCATAATATCTTATGTAATTTCTTCAGAAGAAGTCTACGTCACCAGTGACTATTGCACAGGGTTACATCAAAACTAATTTAAACTGGACAGGAAGTGTCCTAACTGATGACTAGTCATTCACCTCCACACACTTCATTGTAACATGCATATATTCATCAATCCATACTCGAATGAAGCCGTCTTCACACTCTCACACATTCATCTACGCATCAGTCCTCACATGGTCAGGTTTGTCTCTTCAAAAGGCAAGCCACACCGTACAGACGGTTAACTGATAGAATATCGATGAAGAAAACATTGATGTAAAAATATCGAAAAAAATACATAGAACACAAAAATATCATCTCCCATACCTACACAGGTAAGTACAAAAATATCGAATCAAAAATATCGATGTAAAAAATGCAGAAGTAAAAAATATCGATTTAAATATATATATATATAAAATAAAATAATATATATTAAATATATTTAATATTAATTTTAACAAAACAAATTAAACTTAATATACATTTTAACAAAATATAACAAATAAACTTAATTAAAAAAAATAAACACACAGACATAATAATGTATACATATATATATATATTTACTTTAAAATAATTAATAAACTATTATCTTTAATTTATTTTAAAACTTTAAAATGATATAAAAACAAAATATATATATATTAATAATTTAAAATATAAAAAAACATTCTACAATAATTTAAGATATTAAACTATTAAAAAAATATTTAAATTTCCCAATACAATCAGTGCAACAGTAGGGAAAATGTTGGATAGCAAAATATTTAAATTTACTATTCCAACTCCAGTGAGTGCAACAGTAAGGAAAGTGTTGGATAGCGGAGGGGTAAAAATTACTATTCCCACTCCAGTGAGAGCAACAGTAGGGAAAGTGTTGGATAACGGAGGGGAAAAAATTACTATTCTTACTCTAAAGAATGCAACAGTAGGGAAAGTATTGGATAGCGGAGGAGTAAAAATTACTATTCCCACTCCAAAGAGTGCAACGGCAAGGAAAGTGTTGGATAGCAGAGGGATAAAAATTACTGTTCCCACTCCAAAAAGTGCAACAGTAGGGAAAGTGTTGGATAGCGGAGGGGTAAAAATGACTATTCCCACGCCAGTGAGAGCAACAGTAGGGAAAGTGTTGGATAGCGGAGGGAAAAAAAATACTATTCCCACTCCAAAGAATGCAACAGTAGGGAAAGTATTGGATAGCGGAGGGGTAAAAATTACTATTCCCACTCCAGTGAGAGCAACAGTAGGGAAAGTGTTGGATAGCGGAGGGGAAAAATTACTATTCCCACTCCAAAGAATGCAGCAGTAGGAAAATTATTGGATAGCGGAGGGGTAAAAATTACTATTCCCACTCCAAACAGTGCAACAGTAGGAAAAGTGTTGGATAGCGGAGGGGTGAAAATTACTATTCCCACTCCAGTGAGAGCAACAGTACGGAAACTGTTGGATAGTGGATGGGAAAAAATTACTATTCTCACTCCAGTGAATGCAACAGTAGGGAAAGTGTTGGATAGCGTAGAGCCAAAAATTACTATTCAAACTCAAACAGGTACAACAAAAACTAAAAAAACATTAAAAATGATAAAAAATCATTAAAAAATAAACAATATTTAGAAATGACAAATCAAATATATTAAATATATAACATTTAAAAATATTATAATGTTAATTACATATAAAAAACCTACAAATAATATATAATATAAAATAATAAATAAACATAAAATAAAATTCCTTTAAACAGGAAAATATTTACAAACAAATAAATGAATTTCTACATAAATGTATTTATTGTATTTCCTACCCTATAACACCACACCAGTAACAAAACGCTTCAACATTTCTAATTAAATTGTTTCCAAAATTAACATAATTAATAATCAATTTAAAAAATGTTATTAATAAAAAAAACGAATAAACATTAATTGACTACACACACTGTAAAACTATGAAATCCACAACACACACCTAAATTAAACTCTAAGATAATATAACACAATTAAAACGTATTTATAAATTAAAAATTATTACTATTAACAACGAATAATAAAGGGGCCCATTAGGATGGCGGGCGGAAGCACTACCGCCGTGCTGGCGGATGCAAAAACCACCAGTTACCGCCCGCATGCCGCAGCCCACACGCCCGCCAAATTACGATGTGAAAAGGCAGCCAAACACCGCCGGCAAGCCAGCGACGCCGTCCGCCATCAAAGTGCGCCCGCTCACGTAGCGGCTCAGCCCAATGGAGACACACCGCCAGACGAAATCACGTACCGCCCGGCATACAAATTACGATGCCGCAAACAAACAGCTCCCACGGCTAAGAGACACCGCACGTGAAAGTGAGGCGGAAACCCGAACGCCGAGCACAGACACCGAAGAGGCGACCCCCGAGCATGAATCCAGCACTGCAGGCCCTCCCCATGCTATACCTGATGCACCACCTAGGAGGCAACGTACCGCGGAGACGCAGGTAGGCACACACACAACAAGGGCACGCAAACAGCGCACACAGTGCAAGGGCGGAAAAGGAGGACATGGCACCCCCAACACCCCTGCGTGGACAAGACACATCCACCACTGCACCCACAAATGTCACACAGGGCAAATCGCAACATCTCGCAACTATCTTGGGCACACCACCTGGGACCAGGAACTAACGACCCCGTCACGGCACCGCAGCACAGCGGCGATGACGCAGCCACACATGCGCACAACTCAGCGCCCAACCATAACGCCATGTATGCGTCGCACACAAACAACACAGGGACACAACCAAGCACCACACACACCAGCCACACCCAGAACGCACATGACACGTGACAGGCCTGCCACAGTCATGTCCCCAACGCCCAATTCACGGCCAACACCCAACGTCACACAACCGACGCCCACATGTCAGTGAATTCACGCAACATCAGGACACACCCCTGTGTGACAAACATGGCGAAGCACACAGCGGCGGCAACACCACCCAGCAGAACATGGGCCCCGTCGGGAAGAGGTACGCCAGTACCACACAGAAACACCCATACCACCCTGCACCCATGAACCAGACATACAAAACGGAACACCAAAGAGCCCGGGGACCGACAACAGGTGGACCCAAGAATGACACCCACACACAAGGCCCAACGCATAGCGGAAACACAGCCTGCCGCCCACACACGGGAGAGCAGACAGCACTGAATGACCTTCCATTCCAACTCCGAAACCACATCCCGACTAAACAAGCCGGAGAATACAGCCATTGTCCCAAAAAAGACCAACACAGGCATGCAGAGGAAACCGACCACAGGGCAGATAGCGCATATCACCTAAGAACATACCGAACGGGAAATAAAAAATAAAAAACTCCCCCATGTCGTTCCCATGCAAGTTATCTGGAAGGAGTCACACACCACTGACCTTGAACATTCAGAGAAGCACGTGGGATGAGGGCCCGTGTCCTCCGCACAAGCTACTGAACACAAGTCCTGCCCCCTACGACCATCACAGACCTCACAGCAACCTCGGAGCTTGCACACTGCAGACTGCACACACAGCCGGAGCACGCCACCACATCGCCCCGCAGCAAAATGGCACCTTCAACACACCTACCCAACTACGCCGGACAGGTCAAGCTGTACAAACACAACCTGATACAGATAATGGGATGCGAACCCCTATCCCTGCTGAACGTAAGTTACCGACTGACTTACCGCATCGCATTGTTCAGCTGCGTCATACCCGTCTTCTACTGTCGGAGGTGTCCCTTCCACCATCCTGTGGAGTTGTGCCTCTCCAACCCGGCATGTCCAAGGGCGGACCTGCTACCACTATTCCACCCTCTGGTCGCACACGACAGGGTCTGTTCAGCCTATGGGGGCATGGCGTATGTGGCGAACATCGGACCCACACTGCAATGGGACCACTGTGCCTCCACACGATGGATCATGGATCACAGCTACATCGAATGTCACCCAGCATGCCCCATCATGCTCCTACAAGGGACAACTTACGAACAACACCGTGACAGCCACCATCCGCTACATTGGCTGGCAAACATGTATACCACCAATGAAATGGAAGCCCTGCAGGAAGCCATCGCATACCTGTCAACCTGTCAATTCGTAGGACCCCGACGCAATCCCCCAATTGAGCCATGATGTCCGACACTGTACCCATGCTTAGCTTCCGCACGGACTGGCCAGTAACCACTACAACAGCCATACCAAACGACCTGCAACTGATACCACACCATCAACGACACTGCCATGACATCGGATATGTCCGGGACATGCACTCTGTTCCCCATCACATCCAGGAACTCTGCATGTATCGGGGAGGCAGTGGCATGGGATATGTGTATCGCACCCACATGGACAGAACTGCACGTACAACTATGCCATGACATGGATCCTGCGCCCATGGACATATGCACCGCTCAGTGGACAGGAATCGCTCGGCTGGAGTATGTGAGAGCTGCACCCCTTCTCCCCCTCCCGGAAATCCCGTAACAGGACCTTTGCATGGACGACAAGTGCATACAACAACAACACGACCCCAGTGACTGTGACATGTCCAGTAGCCACCACATGGCAACAACAAGTGGGACGCCGTTGCATGCACGTAAGCCCATGCCCTGATGTCAACTCACACGCACGCGTGCATGAGTAACAACAGCAGCACACCTGTCACATGGAACTGAGATGGACTGTGCCCATGATGCCAAGCGGTCTGGTAGGCTAAATGTATACCGTCTGTGTCAAAGTCCGCAGCTCCGCAGCTATTTGCAAATGAACATTAGCACAGCAACGGCCAAGCAGATGTAACTCTGAAGCCCACATCCCACATGCAACAGCTAATCACATGTACCCCTACACCCTTTGCTATGTGTAATCATGCTCAGTATATCCTCCACATGCATTCCGCTGCCAGTAGTGTCCACTATACTGCATCACAGAGGACATAAGTCACAATACATGGCTTGAAGAAAGAAACTGTCTCTGCTGATTCCTTTCACAAGTACGAATGTGAGATGATGAGAGTGTGTGATGTACACAGCAGTCGTGACATGACCATGTAGTCCACTGTCATTGGATGTCAACGCAAATGAGTAGCACAACTGTGGAAGACACACATGTGTCGTGTGAAGCGGGAGTGACGCTTTGCTCAGGTGGGTGGGTGTGACGGGTAGATGCGCACATGCAAAGTTGAAACACGCTGTGTCGGGAGGGGTCCGGAACTGCACATTACCGCTTCCCTGGGCAATGTTAAAGGCCACCTGTCGGGGGGATGTGAACACGTGTGTGCACAGCAGCCGGGCACACGAACAATGCGGTATCAGGCGTACACGTCAGCCCACCCTCTGTGGACAAGCTGGATCCTGTTGTGCGCCCGCCAGGCCCTTGACAAGGCACACACAGCCCCTGTCGACCAGGTGTATCCCCAACATTGTCAACCTGCACAGGCAATCCAGGGCACGGGATGGCAGTGGAGCATGGTGGGGAGAGGACTCGGCGCGCTCCTCCGGGTCACATCACGCAGGCAAAACATCCTCAATGTGTAGCATGGCACAAGTCATATGAAAGTATTGGGGGACGCACACATCACGAGCAGGAGTGACGTCACGGAAGGTGGCTCGCACCATCCCACCCATTGCCTACATCTCCACACACGTCACATGCCGTTGCAACAGAGAAGCCAGCGCGTGCGCAAGCACCTCCGAGCCCGCCCCAGTGAGGCAAAAGAGTGAATGTGTGGGTCCATCAGCCCCAGATGGACGCGGCATGGGCCGCTAGGGCAGCTACAGCCTCTGTGTGTCGCAGGTGGTGTATCCGGACTGTGGAGACTGTTATGCATTGTCTATGTTGCCCGGGTCTCGAGTCGGGGCACCACGCAGGTGGACGGCATCCCGCCACACATCATACCGTGAGACAGACCACTCGTTCAACTGGACCCACACATACACTCCTTGGCCTCTCCGGGGCGAGCTTGGGGCTGCATCTGCATGCGCTAGCCCCACAGGTGCAAATGCATATTGGGGGAGCGAGGGAGGCCATGAGGACAGGGACAAAGACGACTGTATTACTGTCAGTGAGTTCAAGGAATGACCCTGATGTGGACAGGAAAAGACGTGCCCCGTGTGTATTGCAACTAGACGCTAATCCGATCACCCTCCCATGTCCTGCATGTAAGCACGCACCTAGCCCCGCCCACCCGCCACATCGAAATTAGCACCAGCACAACATCATTCACATTCGAAGCACTGACTGGGGGTGACAACCATTGGACAAACTTGTGGAGGCCACCCACGCGTACATGTGGGCCCTCCATGATCCATGTCACCTGCGGCAAAGTGATGACATGCGCAATGACGGAAGTGAGGAGAGCTGTCCGCCCCACGCACAGATGGTGCATCAGCTCCACAGACCCAGCAGCGAGTGCAGCAGGGGTCACATGTGCAGGGGCAGCTGTGCCTGGTGTGAAGGCACATTCATATAGACAGCACATCGACCAATGTGTAGTCTGCCCACATCTACAGTCCATTATCATGCGGACATAGAAAATGAACATAGGGCAACACATCTGTGTGGGTGCACCCACTGTGACCAACACTGCGCAATCATCGACGTACTCGCCCTGTGCATGGCCCACCACGCAACGGAGGTCACATTCAGTGCCACCATCCCACACACACATCCCTATCACGAGACATGGTGTGTCCAATAGTCAGTACTGAGTTAGCGCCCATCTGGAGGGTCCTGAACAGGAGACACATGCAACCCACTAGGCAGTCGGTGCTGTCACCTACTGGCATTGTGCAGTCAATGTGCAGGCCAGGCCTGCTGGGACTGAGAGGGGCAGCATGGCCCAGCCTGACATTCACACGAGCAACAAGTGCACTGAGACCTGCATTGGCAATTGCAGACGTTGGCCTGCTCCCAGCTGGCCCGGGACGCCTACCTCCATAGTGGAACACGCAGGGTGCAACCGCGAGGGTCATCGGAGTTGGCCGTAATGGCCTGGCCCATGTTGGTGACAGTCCGCTGATGCCATGTGCACCACACAGTATGATGTGCGCACTGCATCTGCAGGTGTGGCCATGATGTGCGTGTGGGTGCAGGTGCACAATGGATGGGGCCACAACATGCCGTGTGCATAGGCAGGGACGGCCAGTGGCCGGCCCCCACATGTCTGTTAGCATGTCATCATCTGCACATTGGCATGGGTGCATGGTATACGCATATGCACACGCATGCCATCTCTCACTATGTACATCTGCCACTTGGCACGTGCAAGGTTACGTGTCACATGTGATGTGTATTTGCAAGCACACAGCTGTGTTGGCATGGGGCTGTCAATGTGTACACCTGTCAATGCTTCTGGAGGTGTGATCCGTACAGTGCTGCACATAGGGTGCAGTGGTGACACCAATGACTGTCTCATATCCCCTCGTGCCACAGGTCCCACTTGTCTTGGCCGCTCAGCCTGTGCCCACATCGTCGTTGGTGTGTGCCATACTCATCCAGCCTCGGAAGCAGTGTGATGCACAGCAGCCAGTCATGTTGCCGTGGTGTTGCCGCTTGCCGAATATGCAGTCAGTCCCCATCAGCACGCCTCACAGGTCATTGAGGCCTGGATTCCCATGTGCATGCACATAGCAATGGTTTGTGTCACTGCCCATTGCTATTGGTGGGAGACCTGTGTAAGTGTATTGTGGCTGTGCTGTCCCTGCATGACAGCTGTTCTGTGACTCATGTTCTTGCTCTGTCATATCAGTTATGTGTATGTGAAAATGCCATGTGGCGTGTTGCTTTGACATGTGTCCACTTCCATCTTTCCTAGGCGGAGACCAAACATTTACCGCCCTTACCAATTGTTGGCGGACATGGAGGATTCTGAGGTCATCCGGAAATTTCGTCTGGACCGACCAACCCTGCATCGACTATGTGCCATGTTGGAACCCCACCTCCGTCCTCGCAGGGTGTATCCGACAGCATTCACCCCCACGGCTAAGGTGATGGCTGCACTGCATTTTTTCGCCACTGGGTCATTCCAGCACACAGTGGGCAGTGGAGGTGGGATGTCCCAGCCCATGTTCAGCATGGTGCTGAGGGATGTACTGGCAGCCATGATGCTGTACAGGAACAGGTACATCCGATTCCCCAGGGCACGTGAGTTGGCGGCAGTGAAGGGTGCATTCTATGCCCTTGGACGGATCCCACACGTCGTTGGTGCCATAGATTGCACCCATGTTGGCCTTGTCCCACCACAGGCCACTGAGCAGCTCTTCCGCAACCGGAAGCACACGCACTCCCTGAATGTGCAAGTGGTGTGCCTTGCGGACATGGTCATTTCCCACGTGTGTGCAAAGTTCCCAGGCTCGGCCCATGACGCGCACATCATGCGCAACAGCATATTACCACGACTGATGACCAATCTGCAACAGGACCGTGGCTGGATTGTCGGTGAGTATGTGGAGTTGTGTAGCGTGCTGGCTTAAGGATGCTGTCTACTGTCCTGTTTGAATTGCAACGGTTCTCTGTGTCCCTCATGCCCAGGTGACTCGGCTTACCCGAATGGGCCCTGGCTGCTCAGTCCATTACGAAATCCTCGGACCCCAGCAGATGACCGCTACAATGAGGCACATGGGAGGACCAGACGTGTGGTCGAGCGTACCTTTGGCCTCCTCAAGTCCAGGTTCAGATGCCTGGACCGCACTGGGGGTGCGCTGGCGTACTCCCCACAGAAGGTGTGCCAGATAGTGGTGGCTTGCTGCATGCTGCACAATCTGGCTATTCGAAAGCAGATCCCCTAATTGTGGATGACGGAGATCAACCAGGGCCCCAGCCTGCAGACCAGGACAGCTCGAGTGAGGAAGACAGCGGAGAGGAGGAAGCTGTGAATGTCCGTCAGCAGCTCATCGCCCGCTACTTCACTTGACGGTGAGTGTCCATGTACGACGGCTGATGTGGCTGTAGTTGTGCAGGTGTCTGTGTGCTGTGTCACGGAGGCCTTTTGTTCACTGTGTGCTGTGTGTCAATGGTCCATGTCCAGGTTTGTATGCCACTGACGGTGGCTGTGGCATTGTGCCCTATTGCTCTGTGCGATGTGTGTACATTGCTTGTAGTTGTTGACATGTACTGTGTGATGGGTGTGTGACACACTCATTGAATGTGCTCCTGTTCTGTCTTCCTCCCCCTAGGTCCCTACAGCCCCTCCTGTCCCATCGCCATGCCACACATCCGATGCTTTTCTGATCATCGTTCAATAAACACAGTGCACAGACAGCAGTTTGTGTAAAAGGTGCTTTTATTTTCAACTGTGATACAAAAGGGGATGATGGACGGAACGTTTGAGCCAATCAAACACTCACCCCCAGTCAACTGATCTGGGTTTAATCCATCATCATTCTTTAGCTCACTCCACCACCCCAGTTCAGACATGGCCATATGCAAATCAGTCTGACCCTGTGCCTCATGGGAACAGTCCAGCACGAACTGCCAAGCCATGTCTTCCCTGGACCGCAAACAAGCATCCTAGGACCGGTTTCTGGCATTCCAGCCGTCATCAGCCAGGCTTGCTTGAATCCAGTGGCAAAGTGAGCAAGGGACCCACGTCTGGGCATACCCCCGCCAACTTAGGGCGAACAAAGCGATACAAAGGGGATGATGGACGGAACGTTTGAGCCAATCAAACACTCACCCCCAGTCAACTGATCTGGGTTTAATCCATCATCATTCTTTAGCTCACTCCACCACCCCAGTTCAGACATGGCCATATGCAAATCAGTCTGACCCTGTGCCTCATGGGAACAGTCCAGCACGAACTGCCAAGCCATGTCTTCCCTGGACCGCAAACAAGCATCCTAGGACCGGTTTCTGGCATTCCAGCCGTCATCAGCCAGGCTTGCTTGAATCCAGTGGCAAAGTGAGCAAGGGACCCACGTCTGGGCATACCCCCGCCAACTTAGGGCGAACAAAGCGATACAAAAGGGGATGATGGACGGAACGTTTGAGCCAATCAAACACTCACCCCCAGTCAACTGATCTGGGTTTAATCCATCATCATTCTTTAGCTCACTCCACCACCCCAGTTCAGACATGGCCATATGCAAATCAGTCTGACCCTGTGCCTCATGGGAACAGTCCAGCACGAACTGCCAAGCCATGTCTTCCCTGGACCGCAAACAAGCATCCTAGGACCGGTTTCTGGCATTCCAGCCGTCATCAGCCAGGCTTGCTTGAATCCAGTGGCAAAGTGAGCAAGGGACCCACGTCTGGGCATACCCCGCCAACTTAGGGCGAACAAAGCGATACAAAGGGGATGATGGACGGAACGTTTGAGCCAATCAAACACTCACCCCCAGTCAACTGATCTGGGTTTAATCCATCATCATTCTTTAGCTCACTCCACCACCCCAGTTCAGACATGGCCATATGCAAATCAGTCTGACCCTGTGCCTCATGGGAACAGTCCAGCACGAACTGCCAAGCCATGTCTTCCCTGGACCGCAAACAAGCATCCTAGGACCGGTTTCTGGCATTCCAGCCGTCATCAGCCAGGCTTGCTTGAATCCAGTGGCAAAGTGAGCAAGGGACCCACGTCTGGGCATACCCCCGCCAACTTAGGGCGAACAAAGCGATACAAAAGGGGATGATGGACGGAACGTTTGAGCCAATCAAACACTCACCCCCAGTCAACTGATCTGGGTTTAATCCATCATCATTCTTTAGCTCACTCCACCACCCCAGTTCAGACATGGCCATATGCAAATCAGTCTGACCCTGTGCCTCATGGGAACAGTCCAGCACGAACTGCCAAGCCATGTCTTCCCTGGACCGCAAACAAGCATCCTAGGACCGGTTTCTGGCATTCCAGCCGTCATCAGCCAGGCTTGCTTGAATCCAGTGGCAAAGTGAGCAAGGGACCCACGTCTGGGCATACCCCCGCCAACTTAGGGCGAACAAAGCGATACAAAAGGGGATGATGGACGGAACGTTTGAGCCAATCAAACACTCACCCCCAGTCAACTGATCTGGGTTTAATCCATCATCATTCTTTAGCTCACTCCACCACCCCAGTTCAGACATGGCCATATGCAAATCAGTCTGACCCTGTGCCTCATGGGAACAGTCCAGCACGAACTGCCAAGCCATGTCTTCCCTGGACCGCAAACAAGCATCCTAGGACCGGTTTCTGGCATTCCAGCCGTCATCAGCCAGGCTTGCTTGAATCCAGTGGCAAAGTGAGCAAGGGACCCACGTCTGGGCATACCCCCGCCAACTTAGGGCGAACAAAGCGATACAAAAGGGGATGATGGACGGAACGTTTGAGCCAATCAAACACTCACCCCCAGTCAACTGATCTGGGTTTAATCCATCATCATTCTTTAGCTCACTCCACCACCCCAGTTCAGACATGGCCATATGCAAATCAGTCTGACCCTGTGCCTCATGGGAACAGTCCAGCACGAACTGCCAAGCCATGTCTTCCCTGGACCGCAAACAAGCATCCTAGGACCGGTTTCTGGCATTCCAGCCGTCATCAGCCAGGCTTGCTTGAATCCAGTGGCAAAGTGAGCAAGGGACCCACGTCTGGGCATACCCCCGCCAACTTAGGGCGAACAAAGCGATACAAAAGGGGATGATGGACGGAACGTTTGAGCCAATCAAACACTCACCCCCAGTCAACTGATCTGGGTTTAATCCATCATCATTCTTTAGCTCACTCCACCACCCCAGTTCAGACATGGCCATATGCAAATCAGTCTGACCCTGTGCCTCATGGGAACAGTCCAGCACGAACTGCCAAGCCATGTCTTCCCTGGACCGCAAACAAGCATCCTAGGACCGGTTTCTGGCATTCCAGCCGTCATCAGCCAGGCTTGCTTGAATCCAGTGGCAAAGTGAGCAAGGGACCCACGTCTGGGCATACCCCGCCAACTTAGGGCGAACAAAGCGATACAAAAGGGGATGATGGACGGAACGTTTGAGCCAATCAAACACTCACCCCCAGTCAACTGATCTGGGTTTAATCCATCATCATTCTTTAGCTCACTCCACCACCCCAGTTCAGACATGGCCATATGCAAATCAGTCTGACCCTGTGCCTCATGGGAACAGTCCAGCACGAACTGCCAAGCCATGTCTTCCCTGGACCGCAAACAAGCATCCTAGGACCGGTTTCTGGCATTCCAGCCGTCATCAGCCAGGCTTGCTTGAATCCAGTGGCAAAGTGAGCAAGGGACCCACGTCTGGGCATACCCCCGCCAACTTAGGGCGAACAAAGCGATACAAAAGGGGATGATGGACGGAACGTTTGAGCCAATCAAACACTCACCCCCAGTCAACTGATCTGGGTTTAATCCATCATCATTCTTTAGCTCACTCCACCACCCCAGTTCAGACATGGCCATATGCAAATCAGTCTGACCCTGTGCCTCATGGGAACAGTCCAGCACGAACTGCCAAGCCATGTCTTCCCTGGACCGCAAACAAGCATCCTAGGACCGGTTTCTGGCATTCCAGCCGTCATCAGCCAGGCTTGCTTGAATCCAGTGGCAAAGTGAGCAAGGGACCCACGTCTGGGCATACCCCCGCCAACTTAGGGCGAACAAAGCGATACAAAGGGGATGATGGACGGAACGTTTGAGTCAATCAAACACTCACCCCCAGTCAACTGATCTGGGTTTAATCCATCATCATTCTTTAGCTCACTCCACCACCCCAGTTCAGACATGGCCATATGCAAATCAGTCTGACCCTGTGCCTCATGGGAACAGTCCAGCACGAACTGCCAAGCCATGTCTTCCCTGGACCGCAAACAAGCATCCTAGGACCGGTTTCTGGCATTCCAGCCGTCATCAGCCAGGCTTGCTTGAATCCAGTGGCAAAGTGAGCAAGGGACCCACGTCTGGGCATACCCCCGCCAACTTAGGGCGAACAAAGCGATACAAAAGGGGATGATGGACGGAACGTTTGAGCCAATCAAACACTCACCCCCAGTCAACTGATCTGGGTTTAATCCATCATCATTCTTTAGCTCACTCCACCACCCCAGTTTTGCATATGGCTATGTCTGAACTGGGGTGGCGTGGTGAAGCAAAATAACGATGGATTAAACCCAGATCTGTGACTGGGGGTGAATGTTTGCCAATGTGCAACATTCCGTCCATCATCTTGTGTGTTTTGCATTTCGCCCTAAGTGGGAAGGGTATGCCCAGACGTGGTCCCGTGCTCACTACGCCACTGGAGTCAAGCTATCCTGGCTGATGAGGGCTGAAAGCCCGAAACCGGTCCTAGGATGCTTGATTCCGGTCCAGGGAAGACATGGCTTGGCAGTTCGGTCTGGACTGTTCCCATGAGGCACAGGGTCAAGACTGATTTGCATATGGCTATGTCTGAACTGGGGTGGCGTGGTGAAGCAAAATAACGATGGATTAAACCCAGATCTGTGACTGGGGGTGAATGTTTGCCAATGTGCAACATTCCGTCCATCATCTTGTGTGTTTTGCATTTCGCCCTAAGTGGGAAGGGTATGCCCAGACGTGGGTCCCGTGCTCACTACGCCACTGGAGTCAAGCTATCCTGGCTGATGAGGGCTGAAAGCCCGAAACCGGTCCTAGGATGCTTGATTCCGGTCCAGGGAAGACATGGCTTGGCAGTTCGGTCTGGACTGTTCCCATGAGGCACAGGGTCAAGACTGATTTGCATATGGCTATGTCTGAACTGGGGTGGCGTGGTGAAGCAAAATAACGATGGATTAAACCCAGATCTGTGACTGGGGGTGAATGTTTGCCAATGTGCAACATTCCGTCCATCATCTTGTGTGTTTTGCATTTCGCCCTAAGTGGGAAGGGTATGCCCAGACGTGGGTCCCGTGCTCACTACGCCACTGGAGTCAAGCTATCCTGGCTGATGAGGGCTGAAAGCCCGAAACCGGTCCTAGGATGCTTGATTCCGGTCCAGGGAAGACATGGCTTGGCAGTTCGGTCTGGACTGTTCCCATGAGGCACAGGGTCAAGACTGATTTGCATATGGCTATGTCTGAACTGGGGTGGCGTGGTGAAGCAAAATAACGATGGATTAAACCCAGATCTGTGACTGGGGGTGAATGTTTGCCAATGTGCAACATTCCGTCCATCATCTTGTGTGTTTTGCATTTCGCCCTAAGTGGGAAGGGTATGCCCAGACGTGGGTCCCGTGCTCACTACGCCACTGGAGTCAAGCTATCCTGGCTGATGAGGGCTGAAAGCCCGAAACCGGTCCTAGGATGCTTGATTCCGGTCCAGGGAAGACATGGCTTGGCAGTTCGGTCTGGACTGTTCCCATGAGGCACAGGGTCAAGACTGATTTGCATATGGCTATGTCTGAACTGGGGTGGCGTGGTGAAGCAAAATAACGATGGATTAAACCCAGATCTGTGACTGGGGGTGAATGTTTGCCAATGTGCAACATTCCGTCCATCATCTTGTGTGTTTTGCATTTCGCCCTAAGTGGGAAGGGTATGCCCAGACGTGGGTCCCGTGCTCACTACGCCACTGGAGTCAAGCTATCCTGGCTGATGAGGGCTGAAAGCCCGAAACCGGTCCTAGGATGCTTGATTCCGGTCCAGGGAAGACATGGCTTGGCAGTTCGGTCTGGACTGTTCCCATGAGGCACAGGGTCAAGACTGATTTGCATATGGCTATGTCTGAACTGGGGTGGCGTGGTGAAGCAAAATAACGATGGATTAAACCCAGATCTGTGACTGGGGGTGAATGTTTGCCAATGTGCAACATTCCGTCCATCATCTTGTGTGTTTTGCATTTCGCCCTAAGTGGGAAGGGTATGCCCAGACGTGGGTCCCGTGCTCACTACGCCACTGGAGTCAAGCTATCCTGGCTGATGAGGGCTGAAAGCCCGAAACCGGTCCTAGGATGCTTGATTCCGGTCCAGGGAAGACATGGCTTGGCAGTTCGGTCTGGACTGTTCCCATGAGGCACAGGGTCAAGACTGATTTGCATATGGCTATGTCTGAACTGGGGTGGCGTGGTGAAGCAAAATAACGATGGATTAAACCCAGATCTGTGACTGGGGGTGAATGTTTGCCAATGTGCAACATTCCGTCCATCATCTTGTGTGTTTTGCATTTATTTTCAACTGTGACATGTCATTGTGTGCAAGGTGATGACATGAGTGTTGCGTGCAGTGACAATGAGCTGTCGGCCATGGCTGCGTGATGCTCAGGGTGTACCCACTAGTTCTATGTCCCTAGTCCAACAGACACATGCCATTCTGATGGCTGTGTGGGGTGGGATCGTAGTCCAAGTCAATGCAGTGGGTGGTCAAGGATGGCTGGCTGCCTCACTTGCGTCTGGAGCGTGCGAAGTCCTCCCGGGACATCTGTTTCCACTTCGGACGGCCCCTTCCACGTTTGGGAGGGGGGGGTGTGGTGGCGACCTTTTGGTGGTGGGTGAGGTGTGCTCACTGGCTGTGGACGCAGGGGAACTGGACACTGCTGCCCGACCCTGCGCCCTAGCAGGTGGTGGCAGAGGTGGTGTTGCTGGCCTTGCCTGTGACCTCACCGCCACCACCAGCTGGCCCATGAGGTCCACGAGTTGGTCCATACGGGACACGAATTGGCCCATATGGGCGTCCATGGACCTCAACACCCCCAGGACCTCCCGCGTGTCGGAAGCAGACCTGGCCCATTGTCCTTGGGCCTCTTCATAGGCCCCAAGGACTCTGGCCATTTGAGGCAGGGCATGGCTCCCAGGGGAGGCTGGCGTTGGCCTGACCCTGCTCCTCCCACCAGTACTGCTGCCACCGGCCTGCCCACTAGCCACATTGCTCACCACGGTCCTCGCTCTGGCTCCCAGGGTGGACCCAGTCGGCCGGACCACCACTTGCGCTGGGGCCAGTGATGACGTGGTGGTGGTCGCGGCGGTGGTGGTTGTTGCGGCGATGGTGGTGGTTGCGGCAGTGGGAGTGGCCGCAACGACCGTGGGAGTGGCCGCCACAACAGTGGTAGTGGCCGCAACGACAGTGGCAGCAGGGGGCTGTGAGTGGTCATCAGCCCTGGATGATGGGTTGGTGGGTAGGAGGGTGCCTCGGGTGCGGTTGGGCCCTGCCACACCAGATGGGCCTGCTGGGTGGTCCGTGTCCGAAGAGGAGGACAGATCCTCCACATCCGTGAGTCCTTGTTGGGGGCTTGCAGGCTGGCTGTGCTGGCTGCTGTCTCCATCTCCAGCATCCAGCAGTTCATCACCTGTGGGGGGAATGAGATATGTTATTGTGTTGCACCTGACAAAGTATGTATAGGTTGTCTGACATCCACAGTTCGTGCACAGTCGTGCACAGGTTTCCCGGAGCCGTGTGTGTGGCTGTGCTATTTGTTGTTGTGTGGGCATGCCAATGGGACTGTGTGCTGTGGACATGTGGCATGGGACGGATTGGCAATGCCGATGGGTGTGTTGCTGTGCTCCTACTTTTTGTGGCTCTGGTGTATGCGGACTCCAGACCCATCGTGGAGGTTGGTTTGTACTATGCTCTTGGGGTTCAAATGGAACGCTTAGAAACGCAGATGGCAAAATGGGGGTCAGCCCCCTGAAACGCATTTGAGATGAACTATGCTTTTGGGGTACATACTGTGAGCCATGGGTGCAGAACGTGACATGTGTTGTGGCAACATGACAGTGCATGGTCTGAGGTGTGTGTATGTCTGACATACCCTGCATATTTGCTGTCTGTTGTGATTTCTGGCCATGTAATTGGACGCATTGTTATGAGTGAGTGATGGTTGTGTGCCACACGACGTATTGCAGATGGTCCAATTCCTTGGTGTGCGTGCTGCCCTGTGCCATGTGCATCAATGCAGTGCTCGGGGGGTGTGGCCCATGTTATGTGTGTTGTTGCTCACAGTGTGACGTGCGCTTCATTCACTTCTGGCACATGATTTGTCATGGGCATGTTTCTTTGCGTGACTACTGTATGTGGACCAGCTGTTCGGATGACATACCTTTCATGTGACTGGGGCTGACGGATGAGATGGATGGTATGTTGTATGTGCATTGTGTGTCTGTGTGTTTGATGGGTCCAGTGGTGTTCGTGTGCATTTATGTTGTTCCACGCTGTTGCGTCTAGTGTGGTATGTCTTACATGGGCGTAGTTGTGGGATGTGTGGTTGACAGGCAGTAGGGGCTACATGGACAGGACTTCGATGGTGTTGCAGTTGTGTGTGATGGGTTGCACTGTGCCTGCCGTGTGGTTCTGTAATCAGTGTGACTTGTGCATGCAGACGTGGCTCCTTGGGTGTTGCTGTGTCTGTGATGGGTCATGTGGGGTGTGACTCTGTGGTTCATGTCCGTGTGCACATTGTTCACATGGTTGTGACAGGGAGCAGTGCTGCGTGTTCCTCTGCTACTTGACATGTCCCATGTGTTAGTCGTAATTCAGTCCTCATGCCTCCAGTCACCCCGCCCTGTCCAGTTTCCCACCTACAGGTTGTTTTTGAGCGTGCACTGGACTGGATGCCACATGGTTATGGGCGGGGGGGTGCTCCATGTTGCAGGTCTGTGGGGGTGGGGGCGGTGTTATGGGTCGTGGTGATGGCTGGACACCCACTGACACCGTTTGTCCTGGGGCGGGATGTCTTCCTGTCGGCTGCCGGTGTGCACTGCAGTGGCTGCTACGTGGGTGTGGGGTGTGGGCTGTGCTCCTCCTTGCTGTGCTGTGGGACTAGGGGCCTGGTGTGTGTTGTACTTCAGCTGTCCCCCTCCCACCCACTGCACTTTGTGTTGCTGCTACTTACCTGTTACTTGTCGGTTAGTGCAGCTACGGCTGCCACATGGGTGTGGGGGTGCTCCGCCTTGCTGTGCTGTAGGACTAGGGGCCTGGTGGGTGTTGTACTTCAGCTGTCCCCCTCCCACCCACTGCCTTTGTGTTGCGGCTACTTACCTGTTACTTGTCGGTTGGTGCAGCTACGGCTGCCACATGGGTGTGGGGGTGCTCGTTGTGGCGCTTCTGGAGTACTAGGGGACCTGTTGGTAGTTACGTGGCTGGCTGGGTGTACACATGCCCCCATGGTTTTGTTAGTTGATATGTTTGGGCTGTGTGTGTGGTGGTGCCTGTTGCATGTGTGAGTGATGTGTTGTGTATTGTGTACTGGACATGGGGGTGTTTGTCCCTCGGAGCTATGGCATGGTGGTAGTGCATGTGAGTACATAGCGGTGTGCTGGTATACATTTGTTTGTACTTACCAGCCTCCACTCCCCTGGTAGTCCGGTGAGGATCTCCGGATGGATGATGACTCGCACCTTCTCCTCCCACGCTTTGAAGGTCTTGTAAAGCGCGGGATTCCCTCCGCCAGTCGTGGCAGCCAGCTCTCGATTTTTGCTCTCCTTCTTCTTGACCAGGCTTTTGATGTCGTTCCACCGTTTGTTTATCTCTCCTCTGTTTCTGGGTACGGTCCCGACTGCATTGACCTGGTCTACAATTCTGTTCCACATTCTGTTTCTGGTGGCTAGTGGTGTGTGCTGGACCTGGTTGCCATAGATTTGTGTGTGCACCTTGACGATCTCGTCGACCATGACCGTCAGCTCAGTGGAAGTGAACTTGGGCATTCTGTGTGATGCCATTGTGTTTGTGGTGCTGGTGCGGTGTGTGATGTGTGATGTGCAGGGGGTTTGTGGTGCCGGTGTTTGGTGGTGGTGGTGGTGGTGGGTGTGATGTGTGCGTATCTGTGGTGTGCTGCTGTCCTTGCTGTGTCACTGTGTCCTCTCCTCTCCTCTCCTCTCTGCTTTGCAATGTTGCAAGGGGTTGTGGTCTGTGGAGGGGCTGCTTTTGTACTTACCTATGTGGGTGTGTCCTGATGGTCTGTTGTTTTCAGGTGTGTTGTGGCTGGTGTTCTGGGCTTTGTAGTTTATTTGTTTGTCCAGGGGTGGTGTGTTTTCGGGATGTGTACTGTGTCTGTGTATTTGTGCGTGGGTTGCTGTGTGGACTTGTTTGCCATGTTGTGTGTGTTTGTTTGAGTCCGCGGATGTTTCTGTGCAGGGACGTGGCCGCCATGGCTTCTGCCGTGTCCATTTTCTTCAGTGTTGTTTACGCTGGCGGGCGGTGTATTTGTTGTTTTTCCGCGCTCATGTCGGTGCGATCGTAATTTCACGTGCGGTGTCTCGGCCGTGAGGGCGGGCGGTTTTGTGTTGTCGTGCGTCTTTCCGTCCGTGGCGGGCGGTTTGACTCCGACTCGGACAAGGGCGGGCGGTATTTTGTGTGTTTTTTCCGCCGCTGGCGGTTTTTGGTTCGAGGCATCATGATTGCTGGGTCGGTATTCAGACGGTGTAGGCGGGCGGAATTTTGCCGCTTTCATGGGTGGCGGATTTTTTTACGCACGGTATCGTAATGGGCCTTAAAGTAATTAAAATGTATTTAATGCCCACCCTTTACCACTTTAAAAGTAAAGACAACAGTCAAAAAATAAAACAATCACCCAAAATACATATTAAATAATTAACATTAATTAACAACTATATATTAATTAAATACAAATTACTTCCCACCCTTATTCCTATAAACACCAAAACAAACACCTAAAATTAAGTACACCATTACCATAATTAATTACCAATTAATTAATTAAAATTAATTACCATCCAATTATTAATTCATCAATTAAAAATAAATTACTTCCCACCCTTAACACCTATAAACACCACAACACACACCTAAAATTACATAATTACCATAATTAATTACCAATTAATTAATCAAAATTAACAGCCAATTATAACTTCAATTAAAAGTAAATTACTTCCCACCATTAACACCTATAAACACCACAACACACACATAAAATTAATTACACAATTACCATAATTAATTACCAATTAATTAAAATTAATTAACACCCAATTATTAATTCATCAATTAAAAACAAATTGCTTCCCACCCATGACACCTATAAACACCACAACACACACCTAAAATTAATTACACAATTACCATAATTAATTACCAATTAATTAAAATTAATTAACACCCAATTATTAATTCATCAATTATAAATAAATTACTTCCCACCCTTAACACCTATAAACACCACAACACACACCTAAATTAATTAACAACCAATTAATAATTAATTAATAATAAATTACTTTACACATTTGACACTATAAAATCTCAATTAAACAAATATTAATAAATAAAAAATAATCAATAAATGTAATCTAATCAAATTACTTCCCACCCTATTCCCCTATAAACCCAAAACCTGTTACAGAACTAAAAACGCAAAATTCAAATAAAAAATAATTTGTAACTACTAAAAATGTAACACATATATTAAAAATACAAACAAAACAAAACAAAAAAACATACAACACATACATAAAAAATAAATACTAAAATACATAACATTAATAAACAAATGATATATCTAACAACTATATTTTTGCAAACGATATTAAAAACTTCGATATTTTTAACATCAATATTACTTACCTAAAATCGATATTCTTGACCACGAGAATCTGTATGTCGATATTTCTGACCCGCAATATTTGCAACTCAATATTTGTGGAAGTCGATATTTTTGCATCGATAGTCTGTCTCTGCACCCGTACAGACATACCAGTCATTAGTGAAGTTTATGGGCCCGATTCACAAAGGTCAGCTTAGACCTGAAGTATAAGTTTAGACCTAAAGTCTAACTTTAGACCCGAAGTCTAACTTTAGACCTGAAGTCTAAAGTTAGACTTCAGGTCTAAAGTTAGACTTTAGATCTAAAGATAGGGCCCAATTCACAAAGGTAAACTGAGACAAAAGTCTAACTTTATGAGTTTCGGTATTCACAACGGGCATTTACTACTTGTAAATGCCTTTGTGAATACCGAAAGTCGTAAAGATAGACTTTTATCTAACTTTACCTTTGTGAATCGGGCTCATAGACTTTAGGTCTGAACTTAGACTTAAGGTCTAAACTTAGACTTCACATCTAAGTTTACCTTTGTGAATCAGGCCCTAACAGTGCTTGTTTCAGAATTTTTTGAAGAGCGCAAAGAAAGTGAAAAAAAAATCCCCATTGGGCAGGTGAAAATTAGGTGGAAGTTACAGCGGGAACCAATATATGGAAATCCTGTGCATTCTTAGTGAGATAAGAATACGAACATGGAATCATGGAAACGTCAACAAGAGATGCAACAGGAGAGACCTTTAAAACACACAGAGATTCAACATGAAGTCTGAAAGAAATGTAGAACTATGATGAAATACACTATGCCTGACGTTTGAATTAAATGATGGAGAGTGTCAATAAATAGAATAAAATATAGAAATCAGGTAAATATACATGATAAAGGCACAGATAAAAATGACTCAATGTAATGTGATGGCTGTCAATGAATTACAACTGATGAATGAAATTAAACAATTAACCATAAGTTTATTATGATGATGAGCGTGAGTGCAAGCAGATGAGCTTAAGTGGAAGGATGTCTGTTAACAAAAGGGAATGGTGATAACAAATGGAATCGTAGTAATTTCCTTAGGTAGAGAAAAGGATGATATACAATTACAATGTGCAATTTGCTATTTCATTCACATTGAGACCGAAACTTGTTGATATATAAATGAAATTGAGGAAAAACTTACAAATGGATGGGTGGAACAAATTCATAATTAAAAAGAATAAACACACTAGGTCAAAACCTGCGTGAAGGGATTGCGTTCTCTGTGAACTAGGCACGAATATTTATCAATTCCTGGCCTTGACATTCAAGAAAGTGATTCCTCTAACCCATCACTACAAGTCTGTCACATAAGCGGGACCCTAGTGGTGATTGCTCCGGGATCACCCCAAAAAAATCCAGAACTTCTTTGGCTCAGAACCACTCTACTGATCTCCATCAGCAGCATGTCCCTTCCAAAAATATGTGGCACTGCTTTGTTTGTATATCGGAACTAGCAAGAGGAAACAAACAGGCCACTTTAACAGGCACTTAGCTTCAGACAGCCGAGGCAGTTTGTTCTGGAAGATGCCTCTCTTGATATCTCTGACAAGTCTCTACCTCCCATCAATGTTCATCAGACCCCCGCCAACCGCGTCCCCACGACAACAAGAACCATGACCTGCTGGGGAGAAAAGGAGAGAATAAGGGAGAGAATAATAAAGGGATGTTAAAGGGGCCATCCAAAGCACTTTGCTTTTTCCAGTCCTTCGATAACAATCACCAACAATGTGCAATCTAGAATGTTTGTTTGTTTTTTGATGTCGCCTAAGACTTTAAAATCTATATTTACTTTATTCACAGGATAGCCACTTTAAAGAGACAGCCACCATGGATAAAAACAATGGGGCATATTCTCAAGAACGTGTGATAACTACCGCAAGTGTAGCTTAACGCAACCCTACACATCGCAGTCCATCGAGGGAAAACAACTCCGTGTTAACGTGGTATTCACAACACAGGGGTCCCATGCGATAGTCACAGGACAACGCGTCAAATGAACGCGTTAGAAACAACGTGACGCCGCAAAAACGCGAAACCCCAATGCGAAAATAGTAGCGATGACGCCAATCGCGATACAAAAATCTACGAAAGCCAGCCACAGGCCTGCAATTCCCACGCGTCATGCGGGAAAATGCACCATAAAAGTAGAAAAAAACATACCGACAAAAGCCAAACAACAGCGAAGCACAATGGAGGCAGCCGGAGCAAGTACAGAGGACAACCAGAACCCCACAAGCCCCACGGAGGACCAGCCTGGGACCTCGGGGTCAGGGAAGGGCAAGGACAAGAAGAAGACGAAGTTCAGTCCGCAGGAAAACAGGATCCTGATAACGGAGGTGATAGAACACCATCAATCACTGTTCGTCACCTCCACTGTGTCACTGGCAACTAAAAATGGAATATGGCAGACCATCGTGGACAAGGTGAATGCAGTCGGAGTGCTGAAGAGGACAATGGACGAGGTCAAGAGGCGCTGGAATGATGTGAAGCGCAAAACCAAGCTGAAACTCGCAAACAACCGGAAGGCAGCAATGCAGACTGGAGGTGGGAGCCCTGCGCCACAGGAGGAGCTGGACGAGATGGAGGAAATGGTGTCCACAGTCATCAGTGGGGAGACGGTGGCAGGAGTCGGGGGACCGGACACTGCTCAACATGACCGGACACAACAGCAACAGGGTGAGTAACCACCAGGGACTGGGGGGACGGGGGGACGGGGGGAGATGGGCACAATGGCACACATGCACAATTAAGCATAGCACATCTGCGGACAAACCATGCCCCAGACCCACAACTCCCACCAAGAGACCAATGCACACAGGTATGCAACATCTCAGCACTGCAGAAGCACAGAACCCAGAGGCACACCGCATGGAAGGGAGGAGGGCAGCTAAATCAGAGCTGCAGGGCGACTCCCCAAAATGCGGCACACACACATAACATGCAGAGCACAACAGCATTGACAACGAGGTGGTACAAACCGCAACACGTCCACAACAGAACAGAGGACACAACAGGTGCCGCATGTGCGTAGAAACTGGCCAATTACATATGGCACTGCAGGGAAATGTGAGTAGACAATGTAAAAATACAAACTCACATCCATGATGTAGTAGGAATGTCCACTGTCCCGCATCAAATAGGCAGCTCCCCCCAAACAGTCACAATGTACACTGTCATGGAGTCTGACTGCAGACATGTACAATGCGTCAACATACATGTGTACACGATGTCAAACTGCATCTCCCCTTCACATTGCAGGGGGAAATCCAACACCTCCTGCAGAGCAGTCCGAACCTCTCTTCTCTGATGATGAAGAGGACCACCACACCTTCGACTCAGATGCCCTCCACAGCCCACTTCCAGGATCAGGGCAACCCAGCTGCCAAGAGGAGCCCCCCCCTGCACAGTACACACAGCAGGCAGCACCCACCAACATGGCTGCCTCCCATGACCCCCACGACGAACACATGGCCTTCCAACACCGTGTGTTGGGGTGCCAGGAGAAGCTGGCTGAGCAGGTGCAGGTGGGGTTCAACCTAGATGCCATACGTGGGTGTCTGAGTCCCATCAGGGACCACTCACAGTCCCTAACGGACGCCCAAAGTCCGCTCCATGCTCTCCAATGGACCATGGCTGACATCGCCAGAGTCCTGTCTCTGCAACAAGAATGACTGTCTAGCCAGAGTTCCTCCAGCGATCTCGCCCGGGAGTTGGGACAAATGCGGAGGATCTTGAAGAACATGGAGCGGACGCAGGCGGAAAGTGCGGCGGCCACAGCTGCACACCAGCAAGAGGTAGCTGGGTCCCTCAATGCCCTGAAGACCTTCCTTATGGCATTGCTGCCACAAGGCCTGGCGCTGATGTATGCTGCTGCTACCACCCCGTCCACATCTCCGGCCCCTGATGTGTCTGTGCCACACAGTGCTGGCTACAGTACACCACCACCCACATGTGAGGCACATGCAACAGCAGAGGACGAAGATGCGGATGAACCCACCCTCGTGGTCAGGAGGACGCAGTAGCATTCATCTCTGCCATGTGGCCTGTTTCTGCTTGGTTCTGCCCTCTGCATCATCATCTTCCACTGTCCCCCGATGCACTCTGCGACACTCACCTCTGACCTCGACATGGACTGCCATATTCTGTTTGGTCACCAATGACACAGCTATCAGACTGCGGACTGAAGTCCTTCTCTCCTGATGTACCTGTCATTCCCTGAAGGACTCTGGCTGGCCCTCCACGGGCCGACAATGTGAAATGGGGTTGGCATGGCCCTGTACTGTTCCAGCTTCAACACTCCCTTGAATGTGTAATAAACATTCATATCCACACAGATGTGTCATGTGTATGATCTTTCAAGTGTGGAAGTATGGATGAATGTAGGGTCAGTGATTCCCCCTTACGTCCATGTTTCCCATGTTGTGGGACTATTGTCACAGGGTGACAGATTGCCGATTCCGGTCCGGGTGGCGCCAACACTACAACGGAGTAACATCAATTAGTCACTTCCTTGTCCAGCCCAGGACGGACCCACGCCCAGAGCCCCGGGGTCATTGTTCACACCCTTACGCTGGACTGGCATACGCCAGGACAGCCCACTCCGATTACGCACACAGGGGGACGACAGCGCTACTTGTCCTAGGTCTTCACTGTGGGGATCTGCAGCTCACAGGTCTAGTTGTCAGCATGCCACAGCCACTCCCTCACGGCTGGTGTACACCCACACCACACCCATCCAGCACTGGCGTCACAGGACATGTGACCCTGGCAAAAAAAATGGCCTGGCGCACGTGCTGGATGCCATTTCCACTCTCTCTGACTGGGTGCCTTCGTGTAGTTCTCATGTGTGCATGAGGGCCTAGGGCCCTGCCACCTCACATTGCCCAGTGCCGGGGGTGACATGATGGCGTCCGCACAACGGGACTCAATCATTCAGGGTCCATGGCTAGCGGGGCACAGACTTGGTGGCACCGGATACACTGCGGCAGGCACAGGCACCCCGCCACGGGACGGTGTCTTGCGGTGCAGTGAGATAGGGGCACCTAAAGTGCTGAGCGAGTGTGCAGCCTGCGATGATGCGCCGTCCTGGTGGTCTGGACTGGCAAGGATTAGTGTGAGCCCTGCTGGGCCGCAGTGTAGGCCTGGGCCAGTGGGCAGTGCGGCCCTCCTGCCACGTGGCGTTGCGTCACGCTTCACAGAGTTAGTGGCACCTCAAGCGCTGAGCGGGTGTGCAGCCTGCGATGATGCCGTGTGCACTGATGTGGTCTCTGCCATTGCGTAATCAAGACCCATAGTCAGGTGTGTGACCTGGTGGCCCGTGGTGCGGGGCTGCTTGATGTGGAGGGTGCCATGGTCACGGGCACCGGGCTTGGAGATCCCTCCAGAACGTGGTGGGCCCTCTTGGAGACACGCCGGTGGCAGCAGGTGAGCAGTGAGGCCTAGGTCCGCAGTGTCGGCACTCTCTCCCTCTCCCCCTCTCTCTTTCTCTCTCCCTCTCTTTCTCTCTCCCTCTCTCTTTCTCTCTCTCTTTCTCTCTTTCTCTCTCCCTCTCTCCCTCTCTCTTTCTCTCTCCCTCTCTCTTCCTCTCTTTCGCTCTCTCTCTCTGTACTTTGATGGGCGCATGGCACACCAACTGATCCAGATTTCTGTTTTGCAGGCTGTGACTTACGGAATGTCCTGAGACAACCCGCCATGCCTCTTCAGATTTTTTTTGGGTGGTTTGTTCTGTAATAAACGTATTGTTTGGATATTTTGATATGGGTGTATGATTTCCCTTTTTCTGGCCACACATGTATGTTGGGTGTTGTGATTGTGCGACTTCAGGCGATTTGTTTGGTTCATGATTTCGTGGAGTTGATGTGCAATATCTTTGTCCATAGGGGGGGATGTGGGGGGTGCCCAGGGTAGGGCCCCTGGGGGGGTGGGTGGGGGTGGTGGAGTCCTGGGGGTGGTGGCGGTGGGTGTTGTTGACCTATTGGGGCTCAGGCCTGCATGATGGGTTGCTCTAGGGCATCTGTTGTTCTTCATGTGTGGCTTTGGGCTGTGCTCCCTTGTCTGGTGCCGGTTGTCGTCCGACTTTACACCAGGTAGGAGCAGGTGTTAGTTTCCTGCTGCTATCGCGCCTTAGCGCATGTTTTGTGATCTTATCGCCGATCTGGCTGGTCGTTGAGAATGTTGTGGAGTGGTGTTGTCGCGGCTTTTTGCGCGGGAACGCCTATTCTGCATATCATTAGCGTTAGTTGCCGGGCTCCTCTGTGGCGATGTTTTTTGCGCCTGCTATTGCAGGTAAACTGGTGTTATGGGCTGTTAGCACCAGCTTGGGAATGGGGTGATAACTTAGTTATCAGAGGTGTGGTGCAGCGGCCGGGGCAGCTGACTTCGGAGCATAGGGCTCACGGTTCGATCTCCGGCGGCAGCTAAGCTCAGCACCATGTGACTCTGGGCAATAGCTCACTTAATTTCCATGACGGCCCCCAGCGCCTTGAGACCCGTAAGGTGAGTAGTTCGCGCTTTACAAATACGGATTTACATTTTTTTTTTTTACATAACTTTATCGCAGCGATAAAGTGCCGTTGGCTTGGCGATAGCTCCTTGAGAATATGCCCCAATAAGTATTGTCAGAGGCAATTGGTCTCGTCCACCATGCAGCATGGTGGAAAGTTATCAAAAAAAGACCACTATGACACAGTGGGATGGGAGGGTGCAGCCAACAGCATGGGCGAAGGGAGAGACATACAACGCAGAAGGGTGGAGAGGGTGGGGGCGGAGGCAAGCAACAACATGGGTAGGGATGAGAGGGACGGGGCAAGCACGAACACAGGAGAGAGGTGAGGGGTGGTTGGGAGGGACGGGACAAACAAAAATGCAGGAGGCGGCAGGAGGTACACGGCAAGTAACAATGTGAGAGGGTTGGATGGGACAGGACAAGCAACAACGCAGGAGTGGGGCAGGAGGGACGGGGCAAGCAACAATGTAGGAGGAGGACAGGAGGGAAATTGTAAGAAATTGGGTTACTGGTTGAGGGGGGGTGAAGCCCTACTCAAGCAGCCACCACAATCCATATCAGGGTGAAGCACAAGCAACTAAAAAATTAACCTGTGCTCAACCTTGTCGTAGCTTGGCAAACGTAATAAAGTGAAAATACAACTCTAACAGAATCCCACACCAGATTAGAAGAATAGAGCAGGTTTTAATAAATAAAACAAGACTAAAACCACAAAAATCCAATCACTTGAACCGTAGATATGCAATTTTAAAGATTAAGGTACAAATATCGCCAAAAAGCACAAAGTGTCACTCACTGCTATCTGGTTGTGCTGAGACCAGGACAAAGTCACAAGTTCAGGCCGACTGCATGGAGCATGGGTCGAATACAGGGACCAGGTTAGTCCCACTGAAAAGTTACCTTCTCAGTCCAGAGCAAACAGCCCCGTTTGTGGTGGAGGGGGCCGCGAGGAGCAGGCAAAGGTGGCGGATGATCGTCGCTGTAGTGTGAAGAGCAGGCCAGGCATCTTGGACGGTCGTCGCTGTAGCGTGAAGATCCTGTACTCATCACAGCAGTCTGGCTGGAGCTTCACAATGGCGTTCCCCAGGAGTGGTTAATGCTGTATCGCGAAGAGTCGGTTTGATGGAACTTTGCATTGGCAGGCAGTGAGAGTAACAAGATGTTGGCACCAACGGGCCCGTTCGCGGTTGCGAAGAGCCCAAAACCTTCAATTCAGCTCCACCGAGGCCACACCAAGGATCCAAGACCAGAGGGCTACCACTTAGAGGTCAGGAGCTTGCTCTAACTGGATCTGGCTGCTTGTTCAAATGGTTGGGAGCCTGTTATGTCCCTGTGGCTCTGAATAGCAGGCCAGTAGACTTGGAGTCATTCTGGGAGTCCTGATTCAGGTGCAGATCTAATCCCTCTGACTCAGGCAGGAGGGCAAACACAAGGAAATGATGGACGGACGCTGAAACTTTTCAGACACTCACCCCCAGTCACAGATCTGGGTTGAATCCATCATCGTTCTTTAGCTCACTTCGCCACCCCAATTCAGAGCCAGCCATATGCAGTCTTGACCCTGTTCCTCATGGGAACAGTCCAGCCCAAACTGTGAAGTCAGGTCTTCCCTGGACCGGAAACAAGAATCCTGGGACCGGTTTCTGGGTAACACCCCTCATGAGCCAGGCTAGCTTGAATCCAGTGGCAAAGTGAGCAAGGGACCCAGTACATGCAAAACTTAAAATTACATGCCCAACTTTTTATATACATTGCACCCTACCTTATGGGCTGTTTCGGAGGGGTCTACCCTAGGGGTGACTTATATGTATTAAAAAGGAAGGTTTGGGCCTGGCAAAAGGTTATTTTGCCAGGTCGAAATGGCAGTTGAAAACTGCACACACAGGCTGCAATGGCAGGCCTGAGACATGTTTAATGGGATACTTAAGTGAGTGGTACAATCAGTGCTGCAGGTCAGTATTAGACATGGCAAGCAACAGTGTGGTGTGGTGTGAGGGATGGGGCAAGCAACAACGCAGGAAGTTCAAGCAACAATGAAGGAGGGGACGGGAGCGACAGGGCAAGCAACAGCGAAGAGGCAAGCAACAACTCAGGAGAGGGAGCGGGGAGAGGGCAAACAACAACTCAGGAGAGGGGCAGGAGGGATTTGGCATACAACAGCATGTGAGGCAGACTGGACAAGCAGCAACGGGGCAAGCAACAGTGACGGGGCAAGCAACAATGCAGGAAGTGAGTGGGAGGGACAAGGCAAGCAACAACATGGGAGGGGTCAGGATGGATGGGTTAAGCAAAGACTCTGGGGAAAGCAACACCACAGAAGAGGGGCAAGTAGAAAGGGCAAGCAATAGCATGGGGCCGGAGGGATGGGGCAAGCAACAATACAGGAAGAGAAGAGAGGTATGGGGTAAGCGACAATGACTCGACATGTCACAATGCAGGAGGTGCGTATCAGGGACAGGGCAAGCAGCAACATGGAAGGAGGCAGGAGAGACATAGAAAGCAGCAACATGGGTGGGACGGGGCACACCCTAACGATAGGGCAAGTGATAACGAGACAAACAACAATGCAGGAGAGGGTGGGTGCAAGCAACAGCACAGGAGTGGGCAAACAAAAATGCAGGACAGGGGTGATGGCCTGCAAATGCATGCACTCCTATTGAGTGCTGCAACTAAAAGTAAAAAGTAGCACCAGAAGCACAAACAGTGGAAGGACTCTGGGCAAGGAAGCAGTACTTGGACCATGTTCCAAGCGAGGGACAAATACACAAAGAGGAAGTGAAGCCGGCACACGCTGTCCAAAGAGAAGCAAGGAAATGAGAGGGAGCATGAAGCCAACCAGTAGTAGGCAAGGGGCAGGCTCTAAACTCCTTGTAAGTAAACAAAATGTTCAGCAAGTGACAGCGCATGCGCTGTCTCAAGTGAGATAGAATATGGCTGCTGGCTTGTGAGTAATGGAAGACATCCACGTTCTAAGGAGAGTTCAGTAGGGTTTTTATTTAGCTATGTTATGCTGCTTGGCCTCCAAAGGTTGGTCTTTCCTCTTCTGGGCTCTGACTGTTTGGTGATGAAGACAAATAGTCAGACCTGCAATGACGATTACATTGAATGTCAGAAAGAGGAGTTTGTGGTGACCTCAGGTAGTAACTACAACCAACCATCCACCGTAATTGCTGTAGACCCATCTCATTACTCAGGACTAGACTCTTTTGTGCCCATTTATGCAGTCCATACACCAACTACCATTCTGTTAAAGCCCTTGTCTCCTCCCATTGCTGATGCCTGACAGGTATAACATGAGCGACACAAACTGGGTACTTACATTTATTTTACTTTATAACATTTGTGCAAAATAAATTATATATACATGTGATGCCTTTATACTCATAACAGTTACTGAGGCAATTAATCATATTGAAGTGATGGTGCATGTTGAGTTCAATCTGAGGACTTCACTCACACAAGTTGATATTAGCTATAAACATACAGTATTAAGGGAGTGCTGGTTACAGACATTATGGGGCCTGCCTGTGCTCAAACCTTTTTAGCTTTGGGTGAGAAGACTGGAGGAGAGCACTTCACTGGTGATCAGTGGTGCTGGAGCAATTTTCAGAGTGGAAGCACTGCCATCTATGTTACATCACTAGAGATTGTGTAAAATCCAAGCATCACCCAAAGAACAAGTGTAGCAGATCAGCCACGTCCATTCAGTAGGAGAGTGGTATGAGTGTAGTATTGTATTGTATTTTGGAGCACACTGTTGCAGATATATTTCTAAAGTATGTTGTGGTTGCGGACTGTCATTTACAAACAGCACATTTTTTATCGAAATGGCTACTAAATGTGCAAAGACATTCAGTTTTACAGATAAAGCTATATAGTGTAAAAATGATAATATGTGGAAATTGGGTTTCAGCAAATATTTATCATTTGCACATCACCAACAAAAGTGTTGCGATTTGTTTTGATCCTGTTGAAATCTTTATTTTAATCGCAATTGAGAATTATTAAAAAAAATGTGCCTCATATGTGCTCTCTTAATGGCCAATGTATATATTAAAATCTTTGCACAGTTCATTTACAGGTATTTAAATTGTGTTGTGTGTTAGAATAAAATTGATATCCTACAGCCTTTCCTTTCATAGTCCCTTTAACCCAGCAAGATTGTCACATAATTCACATTATAAATCCTCTCACTTTCCAGACAGAAAAAAAAGCAAAGTCAGCACCAATTTACATGGTAAAAGAAGAAGCAGAAATTTGTCAGAAGACAGCCTGATATTTTCCCTCTGTCTTTGAACGCACAGCAAATATGACAAGACAAAAACAAAATTTAAAGGCCTCTTTATTGCTCATTCACCATCTAAACTCCAGCATGGTTATTTTGGGGGTGCTGCAGCATCCCCTACACCTCTACATCCAGCGCCCATGCTAGTGATAGCTCTGGTTTGGGACCCTGTATGGTACATAGTTACATGTTAATGTACCTCGATCTTCTCCGATTTAAAAAAAACCCTGGCCAATGATGCCGACCCTTTGCTTTGGATGGAATAAGTGTATGGAACATGGACAGGGTCAGACTAAAAATAATATATGTTTTTCTTCCAAAATATGAAGTATCATAATTCAATGCTTGGATTATTATATATTTTAATATAGTAAATCTGATCAAAATCGAGGACCATTTGAAGAGCTATATATTTCCTCCTCCTGCCTTAATCCAAGCAGAAACAGCCTTCTCCCTTGCCTTGGAATAACTAAGTTATCATTCATCATCATGTGGATTGGGGAGAAGAAATACTGTGCAGATTGCAATGAGAGTAGGGAAAATTAATTAGAAGGCAGTGTGCCTGAATCACTGTGCAGACAGTAAGTGGGGGTCTCCTTGAAAGTCTCTCTGCTTCAGACATCTCACAACTCAAACACTACTTGCATATCTTCCAGATCTGGATGTCCAGCACCTACCTGAAGCTCAACCCAACCAAGACAGAATTTCTGTTATTTGCCAAGAACAATAAAAAAGATACAGTATAGAAAGGGCTCAATGACATGAACCTTGATGGCTCTGAACCCTAACTTTTACTGAACGCAGTCACTTGGATACACTCTCGACACCAAACTCACCCTTAAGGAATGCATTGCCAAACAAAACACACCCTAGTGCCAGCTCTCTCTTCTAAAGAAAGTCAAACCATTTCTTCCTGAAAGCGACTTAAGAAATGCTGTTCAAGCACTCATCCCTATTACACAGCCTCCAAGATGCCAGAGTGAAACCTCTTAGGGGCATCCTATATGCTGCAGTATGTCTTATCCAGGGCCTGAAGAAATATGATCAAATCACCCGGATCCTGATGAAACTTAATTGACTCCTCTTGTCTGCCTGCACCATATTGAAAACTGGCTGCATCATATACTAAGCTATCACAAACAGCACTCTCACTTTTCTTGCGGACAAGCTCACCATCTCTGATGGGTCTCGGCACACCTGCAGCCACGACACTATTGGACTGCAGACTATGAAGTGTAAAAAACAAAAAACAAGACAGCAGGATTTTTCCATCTATGCACCCAGGATCTGGAACAACATCCCCGTACCCATCAGGACCACCCCAACACTGCTCCAAATTAGGTCAGAGTTAAAGACTCACCTCTATAAAGAACACTAATCACAATATATTAACCCTCCTCAACCCAGCGTCCTCTCCTCTTACTCGTTATCTTTACGCTTGTCTTTGACATGCACAGTATTCCACTGACTTTAGCCTGGGTATGTACATATGTACATTGGGTATGTTGTGAAGATCACAGCTGACAGAGAGTTGAGGTGATGTAGTACGGGAGTTATTAAGGGGGCACCACAAGTATATTTTGCTCATGGACCCTGCAAAAGCTTCTGTCTGGACTCGTGAGCCCCACGGATATTTACATTTTGCCCACAGTACCATCAAGATGCCCCTAATGCACTCCAAAATGAACAGCATCCGTACCGGTACCTTCTTGGTGTGTATTTTTCGAATATATGACGTTACATCGCGGTGTTTACACCGCGATACCTTTACAACGCAGGCATTACAAAGCAAGTCGTTACAACGACTTGCGTTGAGAGCGCTGGACTTAGGAATAGTATGATTTACTATTCTAACTCCAGCCTACGTTACAGTAGGGAAGGTGTTGGAAAAGTAAATCATACTATTCCTTAGCTTAGAGCGCTATCCAGCGCAAGTCATTGTAATGACTTGCGTTGTAATACCCGCGTTGTAAAGGTATTGCAGTGTAAACACTGCGATGTAACCGATGTTTCCCGTATTTTTCTCTTTCTATTACAGTCTGACTGGACTCACTATTTGTCAAACAAGAGCACATGCGCCCTCTCTCCTCTCTCAGTATATGCATGCATGGTAGAATCCTAGTGGCTGACGCCCCAGCAGCTTACCAATGTTTTTATATGGCCCTTTCTTGGGCCCCTGAGGATCATTCCTTGGCAAGGCTGGAATCCAGCTCCAATGCGTGCCCGAGTCTTAAGAGAGACCATTGAGTGTTACTGCCTTGGCTCTTCCTGGATGTTCCATCTTGATGATATAATGGTTCTACATATTAAAGGGGCCTTTCAGTGAATGATGTTACAAAAGATGCCTGTTGGACTTGGCCCTTTTGGCAGGTTCACCCCTGAACTTTTTGCCTGTTAATATGACCTGATCTTAGTAGTTTTTAGCCTCTGCGCACTTTAGCACTGTGTCCCAGTGTAAAGTGCGTGCGCACTTTGAGTGCGTGTGGTGAGATTGTCCTGCCCTCCCATAGGAATGCATGGGGGATATGTGTGTCCATGGTAATACCTGGTGTGAGAGGAGTGCAGGGGCGAGTTTAGTATGTGCGAACTCGTGAGAATAAATGCTGCGCAATGGTGTGCGCAGATTTATTATGACTGGTGTAGAAATGCCACTTTTAGAAGTTGGCATTTATGTGTGCTCTGTGTCTGCCTGCCTGATGTGAATTGCATGTCTGGCTTGTGAGTGACAGGGGCTGGGAGGTGTGTGTGGCTCCAGGAGGGGGCAAGATGAGTCAGCGCAGGGCTGAATAGGGAGATCTGCATGTAGATGGGAGGGAGAAGTTGCACCTGGGACCTGAATAGGGCTGTGCCTTCCCTCCACAATGCTGGCTCCGCCCCCTGTGGTGCGTCTGAGCACCTAGCCCCCACCTGACAAAGAGGAGAGGAGCTGAGCACAACAAAGTGCTCCAAAGCTCCCCAAAACCAGTTGCATCTGGTTTTCCCCCAGCCCTGTGCTGTGTGACAAAAGGGGGATATGCATATAAATATAGGGGCTGTGACCCCATGCAAATGCTCTTGTTCTTGTGCTTACTTGGACTAGCAGCTGGCTGGCTGCCAGCCTGCCAGGAGGAACCGCCTCTGGGGGGGGGACTTGCTGCCCTGCTAGGCAGCTGATGGTCTGCTGGCCTGGGAGCCCCCAGCGTGCTGGCCTGCCTGTGTTTTACTTGCCCAGCCTTTGCCCCCTGGACTTTTGACTTTTACCCCTGAGAGCGCTTTATTTTTATTTCTGAAGAGCGCTTTACTCTTATTTTTAAGGAGCTTTGCTGTCCTGAGGAGCGCGTGGGCTTTGCAGCTCGGAGCTGCACATCGTGAACAGGGGATCCCGAGCGTAGGGATTCCCCCGCATTTTGCCAAACGGAGCGGGAGCCTACCCCGCTTTATGCGTATTTGAAAAGCGGGTGCCTACCCCACATTGCCGCTTTTTGTGGCGGCTGCCCATCCCGTTTGTGAGCTTAGTAGGGATGGCGGGAGCCCACCCCGCAATTATCTTTAGTTGAAACGGGAGCCCACCCTGCGTTTCACCTCCGAGAATCACCACCGCGGCCCGGAGAGAAGGCAGCGCGGCCGACCCGGAAGTCAGGCAAGCTGCCTGACTGTGGGCGGAGCAGGGAGGAAGTTGGTGCCTGGCCGAGCAGGGCTCCCGTGTGCCGGTGGGAGCCCTGCGTGTTGCAGAGGAAGTCGCCAGAGACAAAGAGGAAGGCAGCGCGACGCTGCCGCCCGGTCCACCGGGATCAGAGGAGTCCGGAAGCCTGTGTATGCCTGAGCGGGGCTCCCGTGTGGTGAGGAGAGCCCCGCCCGGCCTGCCCAGAAGATCGGGAGAGACCAAGGCATATTGTCAGTCCCTCTCTCCCTGCCTGAAACTGACCGGTGAGCGACGGGGACTGACTGGGCACGTTGTCGGTGCCCGGAGAGCAGCGCGAGGAGTCCTTCAGAGAGCCCGGTGAGTGGGGCTCAGTTCTAACTTGGTGGGGGTGGTGTCGGGGCACATTGTTGGTGCCCACCCCTTGTGGTTGTACTGAGGGCTCCGTAGTGCCCATGCTGGTTCTACAGCTGCCCCGCCTGGCAGCGGGCAGCTGCAACGTTGGGGCACTTTCATTGTTAGAGAGTCCCAGAGAGGGGCTCAGGTGGCACAGTGGTGCCAGTGCCTGATTTATTTATTTCAGTTGCGCCACCATAGCGGGCAACTGCAACGATTGGGCATATTTGTTGGTAAAGTCCCAGTGGGGACCCAGAGGCACTGTGAGTGCCAGCGCCCACAGTTATCTTCACAGCTGCACCGCAATTAGCGGCAGCTGCCACGTTTAGGTTGTGCATCTGCACACTTTGCTTGCGCTGCATGCGCAGCCAGCCCTGACACTGTTGGACAGAGGGCATCGGAGCCCTGTGAGAGGCCAGTTGGCCTGGGGATTATTTGGGTACCTGTATGTACCAGAAGGGCGCAAGGCCCTAGGGGAAGGTGATGTTTGCCCCTGATGCGTGTACTGCTGATGTTTATGCATAATGTGTTTTATGCCTACTGTAATGCCTATGGCGTAACGTGTTTATGCTAATAAGGTTTGGGCCTAATGTAGTTTTATGCCTAAGGTGATTTATGTATCCTATGTTTTACATTGCAGGTTCTCATGCTTAGTTCCTAACTGTACCAGTAGTTACTGGTTGTGCGCTACATTTATTATTTGTGCTACATTTACAATTGGTGATTTGTGATGGTTATGACAGTGGCCCCATTGGCCCTGTCGTGTGTAAATAGTCCCCTGTGAATATTGCCTAGTGCCAGTTGGCACACTGTATATTATGTGATTATGGTTCTAATGTGTTTATGACAATACAAAGGCTATTTTTATATATAACCTTGTGTGGAGTTCCTTTTGTGGTGTGCCTAGTGTGTTGCTGCTGTGTGAGTGTGTTGCGCAAACGCTTTACACATTGCCTCCGGGATAAGCCTGACTGCTCGTGCCAAGCTACCAAGGGGGTGAGCAGGGGTTATCTTTGGCGTGTAACTCCCTCGCCCTGACTAGAGTGGTGGTCTCTGCCTGGCTTTGGCGCAAGCCTTAGCCAACCAGAGATCCCATTTCTAACATTGGTGGCAGCGGTGGGATAGGACTTGCGTTTGCGCAGTATCACAGCGACAACTGGTTGCACTACAAACTCTGCATTTAGATAATCACGTGTTTGGGGATTATTGTTTCTGAGTTTTAGTTATTTTATTCTTCTCCTAAAAAGTGTCATTTGTAAATTGTGTACTCTTGCTTCAGCTCAGAAACCTAGGTCTCCTGTGTTGCACGTGTCCCTGAGCGTCCTGCCAAAATGGAGTCTGCTTTTAATTTTTGTGGTCTGTTTAGATACAGCATGTGGGAGTTGGTGGACTTCTGTAAGGAGAGAGACATAGCAGTGAGTGGGTCAGACACCCAGTCAAAACTGAGGGACAACCTGATCCAATGGCAAAAGGATGAATGGGACTGTGAGCGCAATGAGGAGAAGAGGGCCCTGGCCGCACTCCAAGAGGGTGGTGGGTCTGAGGGGAGCCCTGAGGAGTCTGAAGAGGAGGAAGAAAGTGACAGGACAGGGACGCCAGTAGATAGTGAGGACCCCATGGATAGGGAGTCCCTTGCTGGGTCCAGTGTGGGGGCAGTGCCCCATCCCTTTCCCTGTCCCCAGAGGAGTGGGTGGATAGGAGGGAAGAAAGGGAGCATCAGCTGGCTTTGGAGAAGCTCAGGTTAGAGCATACCAAGGAGATAGCGCAGCTGAGTGTGGAGGAGAAAAAGCTAGAGACCGAAAGGGTCTTAGCACAGGAGAGGATGGCGGAGGCTGAGAGGGCCTTCACCAAGGAGAAATTAGCTCTTGGTACGTCCCCTGAGAGTAGTTTCAATTGTCTGGATTCACCAGTGAGGGTGGGATCCAGTGGTGGCAGCAATATGGAGTCCAGTGCAGGAAGTCCCATTCCCAGTTCCCAGAATATGGTACTTGGCTCCCAGGAAGAGGAGTACAGGTTGAAGTTCAGGGGCAGTAGGAAACTGTCTCACCAGTCTTGGGGGAGGTTTGTGGATGACTGTAATGATGCACTGAGTGACTGGGTAAAGTGTACCCCGGAACAGGATTTTGAAGGACTGTTCAATCTGGTTATTAAAGAGCACCTGCTCAGTTGTTGTTTTCCAGGGTTGCGCCAACACCTGTTGGAGTGTGAGCACCCTGATCCATGGGATCTTGCATGGGAAGCAGACCTCTGGGTGGTGGCCCGAGGTTCTGAAGAGGCATTGGGGAGTGATCCCAAAAGTAGTGGCTCAGGTATCTTCCAGTCCTGTATTGGGGAAGAGGTTCAGAGTAGCCCAGCTAGGTCCCAGTGTAGTGGGAGGGGTGTAGGGGCTCACGTCCTGTCTCAGTGGAGTAGGAGTGAGTGTGGGACTGAGTGTCCCCAGGTGCCCGAAACCCAGTCTCAGAACCTGGATGGTTTCTTCAGGGAACACCAGGTTGGGAGCCTAGGCTGTCCTGTTAGTCCATTTGAGGAGGATCTCCTAGTGTCTGGAGAACCTGGAGCGTCTGTAAATAGAGCTCCAGTGGTTCTGGTGTCTGGCGGTGCCGCTCCAGTTGGGAGGGTACAGAAGTCCAGAGAGAGGGGTGAGAGGGGGATGTGTTCCCCAGTGGAAGAACCAGTGGGTCAGGGGCCAGCCAGAAGGGCTGAGTCTCCTAGAAGTGACCATGGTGACACCACTTCTGTCGTGGGGATCTCTGCGCACTGTCAGATGGACAGGGGTCGGGAGGTCTGCGCCACGCAGACTGTCACGCAACACATGAGTCATGTGTTACCCTCGGGGGCTGCTGTGTGCGCCCCGGAAGTCCTGGTGTGCCAGGAAAATGCTCAGCCGTGGGGTTCAGCCCCAAGGTTGGGAGGCCAGGTTCAGGATCTGCCTGACCTGGAGGGAAGGACGTCTGTAACCAGTGTCCTGACCGGTTCATCTTCCAGGGGTACCGCTCCAGTTGGGAGGGTGCAGAACTCTGGAAGGGGGTGCAGAGGGAGGGAGTCCTCGCCTCTGACCCCGGTGCAACCTGAGGGGTTAGACCCTAGGTTGGGAGACCAGTTTTTGGAGAGAGGTCCTGAACTGGTGGGAGAGTTGTGTTCTGAGGGTGCCTCTCCAAGGAGGAGAGTGCGGACCCATAGAAGAAGAGGTAGGGGGAGGAGAGCCTCGCCCGTGACTTTTGGTCAGCCTGAGGGTGCGGACCCTGGGCTGGAGGATCAGTGGCAGTCTAGACCTGCCCTGATGAGGGGAAGAGTGGAGAATGGCTACTATGTGCCAGGGGTTACTACCCCCCACTCTGTGAATGGGCAAGGACCAGTGGCATCTGGGTGGCCTAGGGCCTGGTCCTGGCCCGGACAGCTAGGGAGTACCAGTGGGGTAGCCCAGCTGCTCCGGACAGCTTTTTCAGAAGGAACCACATGGGTTCACCGTGGCGTAGAACCGGAGGGTGTCCCTGCAGTTGCGGGCCCGCGTCCGTGTTCTATCGCCCCAAGCAGGGAAGCCCATCACGGTGGTTATTGGTCTGCCCTGCGTTTTGGCTGGAAGGGGGTTGTGTTGGACTTGGCCCTTTAGGCAGGTTCACCCCTGAACTTTTTTCCTGTTAATATGACCTGATCTTAGTAGTGTTTGGCCTCTGCGCACTTTAGCACTGTGTCCCAGTGTAAAGTGCGTGCGCACTTTGAGTGCGTGTGGTGAGATTGTCCTGCCCTCCCATAGGAATGCATGGGGGATATGTGTGTCCATGGTAATTCCTGGTGTGAGAGGAGTGCAGGGGCGAGTTTAGTATGTGCGAACTCGTGAGAATAAATGCTGCGCAATGGTGTGCGCAGATTTATTATGACTGGTGTAGAAATGCCACTTTTAGAAGTTGGCATTTATGTGTGCTCTGTGTCTGCCTGCCTGATGTGAATTGCATGTCTGGCTTGTGAGTGACAGGGGCTGGGAGGTGTGTGTGGCTCCAGGAGGGGCAAGATGAGTCAGCGCAGGTCTGAATAGGGAGATCTGCATGTAGATGGGAGGGAGGAGTTGCACCTGGGACCTGAATAGGGCTGTGCCTTCCCTCCACAATGCTGGCTCCGCCCCCTGTGGTGCGTCTGAGCACCTAGCCCCCACCTGACAAAGAGGAGAGGAGCTGAGCACAACAAAGTGCTCCAAAGCTCCCCCAAACCAGTTGCATCTGGTTTTCCCCCAGCCCTGTGCTGTGTGACAAAAGGGGGATATGCATATAAATATAGGGGCTGTGACCCCATGAAAATGCTCTTGTTCTTGTGCTTACTTGGACTAGCAGCTGGCTGGCTGCCAGCCTGCCAGGAGGAACCGCCGCTGGGGGGGGGACTTGCTGCCCTGCTAGGCAGCTGATGGTCTGCTGGCCTGGGAGCCCCCAGCGTGCTGGCCTGCCTGTGTTTTACTTGCCCAGCCTTTGCCCCCTGGACTTTTGACTTTTACCCCTGAGAGCGCTTTATTTTTATTTCTGAAGAGCGCTTTACTCTTATTTTTAAGGAGCGCTTTGCTGTCCTGAGGAGCGCGTGGGCTTTGCAGCTCGGAGCTGCACATCGTGGACAGGGGATCCCGAGCGTAGGGATTCCCACGCATTTTGCCAAACGGAGCGGGAGCCTCCCCCGCTTTATGCGTATTTGAAAAGCGGGTGCCTACCCCGCATTGCCGCTTTTTGTGGCACCTGCCCACCCCGTTTGTGAGCTTAGTAGGGATGGCGGGAGCCCACCTCGCAATTATCTTTAGTTGAAACGGGAGCCCACCCCGCGTTTCACCTCCGAGAATCACCGCCGCGCCCCGGAGAGAAGGCAGCGCGGCCGACCCGGAAGTCAGGCAAGCTGCCTGACTGTGGGCGGAGCAGAGAGGAAGTTGGCGCCTGGCCGAGCAGGGCTCCCGTGTGCCGGTGGGAGCCCGGCGTGTTGCCGAGGAAGTCTCCAGAGACAAAGAGGAAGGCAGCGCGACGCTGCCGCCCGGTCCACCGGGATCAGAGGAGTCCGGAAGTCTGTGTATGCCTGAGCGGGGCTCCCGTGTGGTGAGGAGAGCCCCGCACGGCCTGCCCAGAAGACCGGGAGAGACCAAGGCATATTGTCAGTCCCTCTCTCCCTGCCTGAAACTGACCGGTGAGCGACGGGGACTGACTGGGCACGTTGTCGGTGCCCGGAGAGCAGCGCAAGGAGTCCTTCAGAGAGCCCGGTGAGTGGGGCTCAGTTCTAACTTGGTGGGGGTGGTGTCGGGGCACATTGTCGGTGCCCGCCCCATGTGGTTGTACTGAGGGCTCCGTAGTGCCCGTGCTGGGTCTACAGCTGCCCCGCCTGGCAGCGGGCAGCTGCAACGTTGGGGCACTTTCATTGTTAGAGAGTCCCAGAGAGGGGCTCAGGTGGCACAGTGGTGCCAGTGCCTGATTTATTTATTTCAGTTGCGCCGCCATAGCGGGCAACTGCAACGATTGGGCATATTTGTTGGTAAAGTCCCAGTGGGGACCCAGAGGGCACCGTGAGTGCCAGCGCCCACAGTTATCTTCACAGCTGCACCGCAATTAGCGGCAGCTGCCACGTTTAGGTTGTGCATCTGCACACTTTGCTTGCACTGCATGTGCAGCAAGCCCTGACACTGTTGGACAGAGGGCATCGGAGCCCTGTGAGAGGCCAGTTGGCCTGGGGATTATTTGGGTACCTGTATGTACCAGAAGGGCGCAAGGCCCTAGGGGAAGGTGATGTTTGCCCCTGATGCGTGTATTGCTGATGTTTATGCATAATGTGTTTTATGCCTACTGTAATGCCTATGGCGTAACGTGTTTATGCTAATAAGATTTGGGCCTAATGTAGTTTTATGCCTAAGGTGATTTATGTATCCTATGTTTTACATTACAGGTTCTCATGCTTAGTTCCTAACTGTACCAGTAGTTACTGGTTGTGCGCTACATTTATTATTTGTGCTACATTTACAATTGGTGATTTGTGATGGTTATGACAGTGGCCCCATTGGCCCTGTCGTGTGTAAATAGTCCCCTGTGAATATTGCCTATTGCCAGTTGGCACACTGTATATTATGTGATTATGGTTCTAATGTGTTTATGACAATACAAAGGCTATTTTTATATATAACCTTGTGTGGAGTTCCTTTTGGGGTGTGCCTAGTGTGTTGCTGCTGTGTGAGTGTGTTGCGCAAACGCTTTACACATTGCCTCCGGGATAAGCCTGACTGCTCGTGACAAGCTACCAAGGGGGTGAGCAGGGGTTATCTTTGGCGTGTAACTCCCTCGCCCTGACTAGAGTGGTGGTCTCTGCCTGGCTTTGGCGCAAGCCTTAGCCAACCAGAGATCCCATTTGTAACAATGCCTAAACCCAAACTACATCCTCAAACAAAGCAACATCTAGGAATGCCAAGTTTGGTTTGCAGTTTGCATGACTGAATAAAGAGAACTGTTTTTCTTTTTTCTGCTCTGGGTGGAACCTTTAATATCATTCTAAATTAAACTGTTTCTATACACATTTTCTAAAATTGCTTGTAAAAAATAATCCTTTCATATGTCATAGTCACAAAGGCTTCTCAACCCTGGCAATGGGAAGGTGTAGAATGTGCAACCATTCTTCTTGGGCCACAAAAATACATTTGTGCCTGCATACTTTTTTCCGAGCAAGTACTTTGATCTCAATTAGATATCCATTTCAGAAATTGAGTGAAGAGTGAAGAATATATTCAATAAAATTGTTCTTAATTTTAATCCTACGGTGTTTAAAGTGGAACAATACTACTCGACCCAAAAATACAACATTACCAGTCAGAGCAGGGAACAATTATCCTCAGTTGCAGTTCCAGTCGGGCTTTCCAGCTTCATTTACTTCAACAAAGCACATCATCTCTCTTGATTTAAATTCACATTATTCCCTTTCTTGGTCAATCAGTTATTTCTTTTAGGGAAATAAAATCGGAACATTTTATAGACCTATATAGGTTTTAGGAAGCACCCTTCGTTGGGTATGTTCATGTGCCATAAAATCAATGCATATACAAACTTACACTGAAACAAATTAACTGCTGTGACTCTTGCTCGTCACGTTGCACTGCTCACATGTACTAAAGGATTATGTTACAAGACAAGCCCAAATGAAAAAAAATGAAGTTATCAACATCACTTTTACAATGCGAATATAGTTTTGAATAACGTCTGGCAACTCTGACAAAAAACATAAAATGTAGTATGTTAAAGCTTCCTGCTAACATCTGTGCATGGGTTGACATCTACTGGCCACAAGCGGCATCTGCAAGTATTAAAATCGTCAGCACACGAAAACAGTTAAGGGTATTATTTATTTTCTGTCAGGCCCAACTAATATTGTAAGGACCTGGAAGCGGGAACAGATTCGTGCGGCAACGCTGAACGTCCCTTAAGAACCTAAGGTCTCAGGTGTCTATATAGGATCAGGGCACCAAAGAGCCACAGCTCGGGAATACGAGGAATAAGAACAGGGACAGACAAAAACAAACATCGCGTCTCGCTTATGCGGGAGCTATTTTACTTTGACAGTTAGCCAGGAGCGTCGCCCCACTGCTTTGCAGCAGTGAAATAAAAGAAACATAAAATGATAAAAACTCGAGGTTATTATCATTTTATGTTTTCCTGCTGCAGCAGTTTGCGGGCGGGCAGGGCTGCTCTGATGACAGAGGTGCAGGGGAAGGAGTAGTTTGCCCACTCCAAGTGCTCATGAATGTTAGATCATGCACACTTTGCATGTTGTCCACCAAGGCTGCATTACAGCCTGCATGGAGAACATGCCGAGGCTCCCATTCCCTGGCTGAGCGCTGAACCACGGAGCTCAGACCAATCACAACACTGCATTGCAGCATAGTGATTGGCTCAGGGGAGCCTGGGTGCTTCCTGTTCTGCCCCCAGGGGAGATACGGTGAAGGAGAGACGGAGGAGAGACGCAGAGAGCAGGTCAGTTTTTTTTTCTTTTTAGAAGCCCCTTGCCCCCCATCCCACCCCCTCGCCCTGTTCCGTGCCGGCCACCACTGGCAGCATGTCTAAAATGTATAAATGGAGAGCTATGACATGGACAGCATTGGCCTCGCCATAGTGTTTTTCTTTTTATGGCAGGAGGGGCGTGGGTGGGGATGAAAACAGCAAAATGGAAAATGGGAGTGAAGAAGCGTACAATAGGCAGACCCCCCAGGATATTGCCGTATAGATTTGTAAATTTTGCTGCACTAAAATGGAAATTTTGCAGCACTTAAATGGAAATTTTGCGGTATTTTTGTAGCCTTTTATTTTACTCGTAATCATTCCTTTTGAGCCTTAATTCATTGGAAACTGTTTTAGCAGAGTATTCCACTTTGAAATAGGTATGTTTAAGGTGAGAGTGTTTGTTTGCTATAGTCTCCTTTGTGCTAACATTCTGGATCATAGGTTAAGCCAAGCAAAATAGCACAGGGTTGCTAGTCATCCTGTTTTTTGTGGCATTGTGCTGACTTGGGCCTAGCAGTTCCAAGTCAGAGAACCTCTTCCTCAGACGCCCAAGGACGCAGGACAGTAGTGAGTGGAGGTGCATTGCCACAGCTCATATAAGCACATTAAATATTGCTGTATTCTAACACACAACCATCCTTAGCATGTTGGTTGCATACTTTATATAATCACTGGAAATTCGTTGCAGACAATGGTCATTCCTTTATGCATCCTTCCCTCATTCCCTGCCTTCCCTAACCTTTCCCCCGATCTTTATTCCTATGCACCCTTCCATTCTCTTCCACGTCTGGCTTCCTTCATGCTCACTTTACCCTGCTACCTCTCCATTTTCCCCTTCTGTTTCTATCTCCCCTTTCTCTTTTTCACTCATTGTAACCTGCTCTCTCTTTCATTGTCACTATTCCTCTTTAACCTTTCTTTTCCTCATTCCCTACTCCCCCTCTCAACCGCCTCCTAAGAGTGGATTAGGTCCAGGAGAGCACCATGGTGCTTCTGTACTGATCTCCAGTTGCCAGCAGTCTTTACTGACACCTGCTTAAAGAGAGACCAAGAAACAGATGTGTGTGACTGCCTTATCTAGCATCTTTGGGACCCTCCCCAATCTGCACTATTTCATCTACAGGTAAGTGAGATAGTGTGCACAGCACACCACCTTAAGCTGAATCACTTCTAGCATGCCTAAGGTCTCAGTGTGAGTTTACATAGAGTGATCATATACTATCAACTTGTTCACATTTGGCAGAAAGGCAGCTTAACCTTAACAACACTTGTAGGAAGATTGACCAGGATCACACATTTTTTGTGGAACTGGGACTCAACCCCAGGATTCCGTACTTCATGGTTATGTTATGTTAATATAATTTGTAAAGTGCCTGAATCACCCCAGAAGGGGTATCTCTGCGCTACTGTGAATCGTAGGCAGTTAGTATTAGTTTCTGAAAAGCTCAGTTTTGAGAAGCATTCTAAAGTGAAGGTGATCTGTGCACTTCAGAAGGCGAGAGGGTAGATGATTCCAGTAAAGGGGGGGCCAGGTAAAAAATGGCTTTGCCCCCAGAGCGTGTTTTCTCAAAACGAGGTATGATGAGAAGAAATTTCTCCCCAGATCGCAAAGATCTGCTCAGCAGGTACGGAATAAGTTTTTCTGTCAGATAACTAGGTCCTCTGCCATTCAGTGATTTGTGTACTATACAACAGATCTTGAAAGTAATTCTCTTGTGTATAGGAAGCCAATGGAGTGAGCGCAAGAGGGGGACAGAGGCAGTTCTGGCTGGCATATTCTGGACTAGTCTGGCCGCTGTGATCTTGACCACCTGGAGTTTGTTAAGGAGCGACTCACTAGCAGTAGCCAAAAGAGCATTACAGTAGTCCAAGCGGCTGATCACCAGTGCCTGAACCAGGGTTTTTCGCACAGAGAGTGGTAGGAGTGGGAAAACTCTATGCAGAAGACTCATCATATGAAAGCAGGTGCCAGTGGTAGCGACTACCTGATCTTTCATAGTAAGAGACTGGTCCAGGCGAACACCCAGATTTGTAACCAATGTCTTTGGGGAAGGTGCTGCGCCCAAGTCTGTAGGCCACAACTCCAGAGACCAGAGCACTTGGGCTTTACCAAAAAGCATAATTTCTGTCTTGCTAGCATTCAGCTGGAGAAAGTTTTCCGCCATCCAAGACGAGATGGCTTTCATGCCCTCTGAGAAACGTGCTTTAGTGGTAGTTATATCGTTATTGAAGGATAAGAGAAATTGGGTATCGTCCGCATATGAGATGGGGTGAATCCATAATCTCTGATAGTTTTGGCAAGGGGGGGCCACATATATGTTGAACATTGTGGGGCTAAGACAAGAGCTCTGCAGTACTCCCTTGTTGAGCTCTATGGTGTGGGGGATCTGAATGGTCCAAGTTTGATGGTCTGTGTACATTGAGTTAGAAAACTCAAAAATCATTTTAGAGCTAGGCCACAAATCCATATCTCTTCTAGTCTATGAGGCAGTCTACGGTGGGACACTGCTTCGAAGGCTGCCAACATCATCATTGCTTCGCTTCTTATATTTCAATCACCCAGTTTACACACAAGTGCATTGATAATAGAGACACCCCGACAAAGCATGGCAAAAAAGAGCTGTAGTTAGAAGATGCCTCTGTGAGCTTTGCAATAAACAGTCACTAGGGTCAAGTGGCTCTCATGACAGGAAATCTGGTGGGAATTTGTTATTTCACATGATTTTACTTTTGTGAAGTTTTTGTCATGACGGGCAGGCCATTTGGTGGTTCCAAACAGTGTGTGTATATATATATATATATATATATTTCACACGATCTGCTCATCTGAAAGTAGACAAGGGGACACAGCGGGGCTCCAGGAAAACTGTTTAATAACACACTGGCATAACGCGTTTCGGCAATAAGCCTTCTTCAAATGCCACTGATGCCTGGGGTTTTCATCAGCTGTCTCATTTTTAAATGTGCTCACTCCTTCCCATTGGCGGAAGCACACCTGACCAAAATTGCATTGGAGCGCATTCGTGCAGTTCATTTTCAATCACTGCAAGTCCCAACATGCATCTTGTTTTGGGCACATAGGAATGTCTCCGTCAACCCCGATTTTACTGTTTCTCAAGGTGAGTACGGGCTATTTGGAATGTGGTCTTGAAACCTCAGCGTTGTTTCTTGGCAGTTAAACAGCCTTCTTGGCCCCCTACTTCCAGCCACAATTCCCAAAATGTGAGCGAACCCGGAGACGTCGATACAGTGAACACGTCTCTCCATGAAGTCATGGACTGTATTTGCATAACAGTACCTCAGCTCCCTTCGGTTTGCGGCGGTTCAAGGTTTCCGATCACTCAGAATGCTTCGTTATGCTGTTGCCACTGAATTACCTTGAACGCTTGTTGGAAGGGTCCCCTGCGTGTCACTGGCTGCACGCAAAATATTTCACACGATCTGCTCATCTGAAAGTAGACAAGGGGACACAGCGGGGCTCCAGGAAAACTGTTTAATAACACACTGGCATAACGCGTTTCGGCGATGAGCCTTTTTCAAATGCCACTAATGCCTGGGGTTTCATCAGCTGTCTCATTTTTAAATGTGCTCACTCCTTCCCATTGACGGAAGCACACCTGACCAAAATTGCATTGGAGCGCATTCGCGCAGTTCATTTTCAATCACTGCAAGTCCCAACATGCATCTTGTTTTTGGCACATAGGAACGTCTCCGTCAGCCCCGATTTTACTGTTTCTCAAGGTGAGTACGGGCTATTTGGAATGTGGTCTTGAAACCTCAGCGTTGTTTCTTGGCAGTTAAACAGCCTTCCTGGCCCCCTACTTCCAGCCACAATTCCCAAAATGTGAGCGAACCCGGAGACGTCGATACAGTGAACACGTCTTTCCATGAAGTCATGGACTGTATTTGCACTGCAGTACCTCAGCTCTGATAGAGTGCAAATATCACTCTATTTGTATGAGTGCACTATACTCATGGTTTAAATGCACTTCCATACATTCGTATTGTGTGCACTGTTTTTGATGATTAAGAACCATTTAATTGAATCATTTAATGTTGAACTAATGAATGTATTAAGTAGGATTTTGTATGTATTATGATTCCTTCATGCATAATGTGCAGGAGAATATTATTTTATATATCGTAAACGGTGATTTGTTTAAGTTGCCTGAAACATAGGCCCAAAAGATTCTCCTTGCTCTCAAGAAATAATGAATTAATTGATTGTTGTGTTCGAGGTTAGCATGTTCTCACCCTGTTGCAGGTGCAGAAATACACATCATTATTTTCAGAGTTAAGGAGAGACCCGGAATGCCTTTGAAGATAACTGGAAGCGAGAAGGGAGGATGCTTTGCGTTTCGAGTTTGTCTGAAAGCCAAGGCCACTGGAAGAAGATAGCTTTAATTAATTTTGCTTCATGAAAGAGAACCAGCTACTGTATAGAGGTCTAGTGGAAAGTTTTTGGAAAAGGTGACGCAATGTTGATTGAATCCTATCTTTTTGTATGATGCGCAGGGACAGAGAGACCAGACTTCTGCTAGCTTTCGGAGAAGAAGGAGCATCTTAGAGCGAGCTCCATAGCCTTAAGCTAAACGACCCATTTTGACGTGAGTACTTCTTAGGAAGTCACACGTGCTGACACCATTGGGGAACAAAAGGAGAGAGACAGGAAGGGCCCTCATATAGAATAGTGTAGGGAAAGATTTTGATTTCTTTCAATGAGTCGAGAGCTGAATATTGCATCTATTTTGTGTTGCATTGTGATTTTGGAATTTATAATCATTTGCCTTTTGGGCCGCATTACTTATATTAGAAAGATCGGCTCTTTATTAATTTTCCTGTATCTTTATACTTTGCTATTGAGATGTGTTTACATCCAATTGTTTTTGGCATTATAATAAATATTCAAACTGCACTTCGGAGTCAGTGATCTTTTCAGGCACGACAACTTTGTTGAAATCTGTTTAAGATGTTTTCTTCCCCTCGACCACTTTAGGTAAATAAAAGATCGATCGCTTACGCTATACTTAGTAGAGAACTTAGGGGTGCAAGTTAGCGTAATCAAATGGTAGCAGAGGATGGTTTACGTTTAAAGTGGTCTACCTCTAAGGCGAGGGGAGTACCTAGGAGTAGGGTCGAAGGTCGGAAGGTCGGAGAGCCCTGAAGTGGAGCGGAGGAGACCGGAGATTGGCGGACGTTGACGGTGCGGCGGAAACAGTGGTGGCGTGAGTATGAAAGGAATTGTGTTAGATTGCGGTAATGAGTAAGTGGGTGATGTCTTGCGGAGTTGGGGTGTATGTTGAGTGAATGTGGTATTGGTTTTGGTAAACGGACTCAAGAGAAGTCCAAGATCCCGGGATAGTTTTGTATTGTAATTGTCTGATCAAATGTGGGTGTTGTGAAGCGCTATCAACGATCCACTTGTGTTAGGGAACTTTTGTGTGAATGAAGAATAGGTCGCGGTAGGAAGCCTCAGGTACCGGGGGTGGACTATGGCGATTGAGTGACCAACGCAGGTCGGGGGTCACTACGGTTGAATGTTCTTGTGAGAGTGTTCTATCAATCTTCAGTGACAGACAATTATTTGTTTATGTAACTGTAAGTTATTGTAATTGTGTAGGAACAGTTACTTGGTTGAATAACTTTTGGTTATACAGTTACTTGTAGTACGAATGTGTGTAAGTGAGTTTGCGGTGAAATTGTAAAGGCGGGTGAGCCGCTGCAAGGAGTGAGAAGTGACGTCAGGGTGCGCCGCGCTGTGATAGGTCGGTTGGTGTAACGCCGCGCTGGGATTGGTAGAAGTGCATTAGCAGTGGAACAGCGTAACTTTGGAGCTTGCAATTGATCGATTTCAAAATGAGATGCTTTAGGGTATTGCGAGATTTGTGTAGAGGTGACACAGGGGTAGTGACTCGGGTAGGGGAAGAAGCCCCGCCAGAGGACACACCGGCACATTACATGGCAACGAATGTAGGACTTCATACTATCGTGTGGCTTCAGAATTGGCATAAAATTACAGAGAAAGAGGGTGAATTGGCTTTCCCTCATTATGGGTCTTTCCGTATGGAGGTGCTGACCCAGCTGAGGGGGGTGATGAATGCATTGAAACCGCCCCCTAGACCCACACAATTTGAAGCATTAGATGCATGGATGAGAGCAGCTCTAGTGAAAAAGAGAGAGGCTACACATGGAAGAATGAAAAAAGCAATGAAGGCATATCATGATGCTAGATGGGATGCTCAGTTGAAGAGATGGAGAGTAGATACTATAGAGGGAGAACGCTTGTACCCTCTTCTGACAGTAGGAGAGGGGGCTGAAGGAAATAAGAAGATAGAGGGAGACAGTGATACAGAAGACAGCTTTCTCGACAGATTGCTAGCGGACCGTCCTCCACCTTGTGAGTCTAGAGTAGAGACAGAGATGGTGCGCCCATCAGAAGAGCAGGTAAGTGCAGAACAACTGCATTCAGGGGAACAAACAGCAGGAGTAAGAGGCACGATTACCATTGTACGCCTTCCGAGAGGGTCAGGAGGAAGAAGGTATTCAAACCAGGGGTGGGCGGAATTTGCGTAGTCGCGTTACGCAAATCCTCGCGAAATTGCTAACAAATTCCGCGAGCTCGCGGAACTTCCGCGAAATCGCGGAATTGCTTGTGCCGTCCGTTCGCGATGTGTTTTTGCGTGCTCGCGGGGAAATATATCGCTAACTTGCCCATGCGGTCGCTAATGGGCGCGGCCATCTTGTTTTCACTTGTCCCGCCCGCTCGCGATGGTATTTCCTGTTCCGGGTCGCGTATTGCATGCTCCCGCCCGTTCGCGATAAGGGTTTCCTGTTCGGGAACGCGTATTACGTGTTCGCAACGCTTTTTGCGTGCTCGGGGGGGAAATATCGCGCAAACTTTCCCATGCGGTCGCAATGGGCGCGGCCATCTTGTTTTTCACTCTATTTCTATGGTTCTGGGCCTGCTTTTCAATCCTCCCTCTATCTTTTCAATCCTTTGTTTCTGTAAACTTATTTTGGGTCTTTTTTGTTTATTATCTATCTCTCTATTTTCCTGATTCTATATTTTGAGTTTTCCTCTACTTTTTGTGTGTTTTTAACTACTTTTTCACACATTTTCTATTACCTGCTTTTTCATTTCTTTTACTTACTTTATTTAATTCCTACCTTTTCTTTTCCGCCCCCGCCTACCCAGAACCATGGCAAAGGGACACAGGGCTCGAAGTCGGAGCCAGAGCCGCGACCGCCTTCCTTGCGGAAGACGGCGCCAAAGAGGGGTGCAGGCACGGGCCTTATTTAATGAGGCGGAGGTGGCCGCACTGGTTTTTTCGTTCAGCGCCACCTCCCCTTAACCCTGGCAGCAGGCGGCAGGCCTGGGTCCGGGTACGGTCTCCGGGAGCGTCGTCAGCGGTGGGGCAAGGTGCGTCGGGCAGTGTTTCGCTGCTCTGGTGTCCGGCGCACCCAGAATCAGTTGACGCACCGGTGGTCCGATATTCTGGACCGGGAGCAGGACCTGCTGGACCTGCTAGGAGTGGAGGTCCCGGGGCTTGGTGAGTAGCTATTTAATATTACTACTTTGTGTTCTTCTGCTCTGTGTTATATATTGCGAATAATTTTTTTTCTCCGACCAGCAAGAATGCTGCTGCTTACATTGCAGGTAAATGACGTTTAAAAATCGGTGATTGTTATGACACAGGCGCTCGACGCTACTAATCTTACTTGTTTGCAACTTTGCGCTCGCTTGGCCTGATGATTATGTAAGAGTTTACTTTAGAGAACTTAAGTGATGTAATGCTAGAGAGAGTAGTCCTTCCTTTGTCCTCGTGCCACTAAGAAGGGATAGTGGTGGATTGCTAGGTTTAGTTACTTATTAGTTGGTAATTTCTAAGTTGTGTGCGTGACGCATCCTCTGTCACGTCACGGGCTGCTGAGTGATGCTTACCCCAGTCCTTAGCAGAACCTTTTGTAGTTTGTTTACTGAGTGTTAATAGGCTTATATCATCACTAGCAGAACATTAGCAGCAACCAGCCAACAATTTGGTGTATGCAAAAATGTATGCATGTGTCCTCCATCTATGCATTTTTGAGGACTAAAATAAATGGAAATGCAGACTTACTGAACAATTGGCCCGTCTGGATTGGAATTGGTGGGCTAGGTCAGGTGGTAGTTAGGCTTGCTAGACGGTCCGTGAATCTCACAATACTACCAGTCGATCAGATAGGTCAATTTTATTGCAATTTTTGTAACCAAAAATGTTTTTGGTGCCTATTTTCAAATTTTTTATTTATTTCACACCAAACTTTAATTTTTGTCTCTTTCTTTATGGAATCTTACATGATCAGCAGCACCCAGGGACAAGAAGACGGGGTCGCAGGCGGTGGGCCCACAAGATCTGGACGATGCCTCCCAGGGACAGGACCGCTCCTCTATGGAGGGCTCTGCTGCTGGCCCCAGTAAGTCCACCAGTGGTTAATATTAATAATTATATTTCCTAAACTTTTCCTGCACCTTATTTTTTCCGAACTATTATTTCGGTATCCTGATTCGCATTTTTACAAAATCTTCTTTGCTCTATACTATCTGTTTCTAAATTATTGTTATCCCTGCCTCTAACTGCATCTATGACTCTCTGTACTACTACTATTAGTCTGTCTGTAGCCAAGCTTGCCCAGTTGCCCACTCTTTATTTCAAAAATTTTAAATTAAACTCATTCACCAATAGCTATAGCCATTGAGTTTCGGTTGTCCTCTTCTACTACTTCTAGTCTTCTTATTCTTGAGGCTTTTTGACAATTCCCACCAAGAAAATGGCCAACCAAATTTTAGAAGTTTAGATAGGATAGGACATACTACTACTGTTGTAGGGATTCTGCACATACTGAACTTTGCACAAGAAAATAGGTCGTTGGTGATGGGAGGTTGGACCTTCCTCACACCTCAATCGGAAGCCACCACAATCCCCTGACCGACTTGTTATAGTGTCTCATTACTCCGAAAGGCCCCCCACCCCCAAAATACCCAATGAGTAGACAACCCAGACAACATAACACTCCCAACCTGTGTCGCGGAAGCAATGCACACCCTTTTGCTCACTCTTGTGTAAGTCCACACCAAATACCACCGAGTCTATGTAAGTTCAAAAGGTTTCTTTTTATTTCCAACTGACAAGCTCTGTATGTTGTATAATGCAGCAGCAACAGCAAAATGTATAAGATTAAAACAATAAACATTGTTACAGTTAGACTTACAAGTTACTTACAACTAAAAGTCCATAGAAGCCAAAAGGCGAGATCATGATAACTGAACAGTGGTGGGCGAACCACCCTCCCCTTGGTAGGAATCGAGTTTATATAAAATTCTAAATGGAGATGTGAGAATTCTGGGGAGCCCTCACCTTAGAATAACCTAGTAGTGGTGACATCATAAGCTCTGCAAAGCTCTGGTTCTTCTTATAAGTGAATCTTCCGTCTGTAATGAGAAAAATGGTGCGCGTTAGTATAGTGCAAGCATTTGTCAGTCGTGCCAAAAACTGTAATTTATTTTTTATGGATAAGCAATATGGACTAACACCATAACTCCATAACAAAGTCGCTTGTTTCTCGACCTTGTACGCAGTGCTCAGACAGTAGCAGTATGAGCTCATGTGGCCTCAAAGGCGTATTTCACAACAAGCTGCGAGGTAACTTGCGCAAAAATAAAAGACAGAGCTAAAATGGTTGCATGGCTCGGGGTAACTTAGCAAAGACTAAAATGACCCTAGGGACCATATAACACTACTAGTGTCTAGTCTACTACCTGATTTATACTAGTGATGTATGTTGTATATCTATTAACTTTTTTTTCATTCATGCTATTGAAAAATAGGGGGAGGTGTATATGGCATCTGAAAAATGTGTAATGTTTTTTCTAGGCGTACTACCGACCACCAGTACCGGGGCCAGCGGTGAAGGTGACGCGGCCGCTGAGGGTGCAGGCGATGCGGCAGTTGGAGTAGCTGCAGGGGGTGAGCCAGCACCAGTGGCGGGCGGTGGTAAGTTATATTCCTAATCCTTACTTATTGACATTACACTCGCTGCAAGGGTGTAATGTATACTGTACTGTTGAGACTTAAGTAAGAAGTAGTTGTGAACGCCGTTTGAAGAAGACACCCTTTACTTAGCAGCATTAGCAATAGCATTAGCGACAGGAGTCTGAGAGTAACCAATGGCCTCTATCGGACTTCAACTCAGCTGTGAAATTTTTATGGAGACGAATAAAAGTCTGATCAGATGACCTTGATGGATGAGTTGAACTAAAAGGGAAAGAAGGGTGGAAGGAGGCAGGACGGGCGAGATTTTATGTTTATGACTGGCAGAGAAGGATACGTGGCATGCATGCATAGGTGTGTGATATGAATCAGATGCATGGGTGGCGGAATGCCTGAAACTCTCCCAAATGTTCGAGGCTGAGGTAGTGGGAGGATAGATACATACCACAAATGTTACGTACTGTGCTTGCTAGTGCTACTGTGCCACTATGTGTAGAATGTATTTGTCTGACTGCTTTGCTAAGAGTATATTTTACAATAGTCTTGTTTTTTCTTCTTGATATAGCTACTCCTAAAGTCAACCGGAAGGAGTTGGCAGCCAAGGCCCGGCGCCGTAAGCTGGAGGCCATACAGGCCGAATACCGGCGCCTCGTTGTTCTAGAGGAGGAGGAGGAGGAGGCGGCAGCAGCTGCAGCCTCCTCCAATGCCCCGGGCCCCAGACACCCCACCCCAGTCTTACGGCGTCACCGCCTGTCAGCCACCCTCCGCCACACAGGAAGAAGCACTGCTGCCCACCCCCACTGTGGATGCAACTGCCGCGCGCTGAAGCGCCGCGTGGCCCGGCTGGAGGAGCGCATCCGTGTCCTGGAGAGGCGAGCCCGCTGAGACCCCGTTAATTTATTGCCCCTTTTTTAGTTCTTATTTGGGTGGGTGGGAATCGGGCGTTGGGTTTTGGACTTGGACATTTGTTGGACTTTTTCGTTGCGGGACATGAACATTGGTTGGGGTTAGGGAGGGGGTGGGTCAGGTGTTGTGGGATTTTTTTACATAGTTTATTTTTGTTAGGGTATTAAATTACATATTTAGACTTAATATACGATGTGGTTAATGTTTTGTGGGTGGGGTTACTGTTTTACGTCACACGGTTTCCTTGCTGGTGCAGTGCCACAGCCAGTGTTTGATTTTAATAATTGGCTGAGTTACTAAGACACAAACAGACAGATGCGGTACCCGTCACTGAGGGACTTGTCCTACTAGTACTGTCAGTCTCCCCTGATAATCTATGCATTCTGCAACTGGACTCAAAGGGGTGTGTGAAATAGAATTAATGAAAAAAAATCAGTTATTAATTATGCCTCAGCCAAACCTCTTCTCTTACCTGTGCTTGATGTTTAACTTGGGCACGGCGATGGCTGCATGGTGGTGATGGTTTTCTTTCCCAACATGCCATGGGTGTGGTGTAGTAGTAGTAGACCCTGGCAGTAGCACTTGCAAATAAAAGAAAATGAGACAGTCAGTCGCCTGAGAGAGACTGTGGGAGGAGTAGTAGAACAAAGTACAGTACGGAACTTACTGCCAAACAATAATATGCCAAAATACAAGGAAACATAATGGTTGCGGGGATAGCCTAGTACATAGAGTTACAAACTCCTAGCTGTGTCGAGTCACTCGACTAGGCCTACAGTACACCGTGGTCCGTGACTCGACACAAGCGTAACCGTTAGTGCTGTTTCGGATGATGACAAATCCAATCTATGATGGCATTTAATGCTGATGGATTCGGTTCCTTTGGTACAAAAAACCCAAATATACTGCTCATAGGAGGGTGGGCAAGCAGAAGAAGATCTGCGCCCTGCCTTGAAAATGCATTTATGTTGCTTTAGCCACATCCGCCCCAGCAAGCGTGTGATAAATTATTGGTGTACATTTAATTTAGTCACACCTCAATAAGCCACACAGCCCGGGGGAAGAGGATTAGGGTTTGAAGAATGGTTGGGAAGGGGGTGTTTTGGGAAAGGTTTGAGAAAGAAAAACAGTACGCATGGACAACAACAAAACACAATATTGGCAGAGAACCATATCCATAAATCAGTTAAGGGAGAAAAAGGAAATGCATGCATGATGATGATAACTTGATGGTTAATGATATTACTAACTACTACTACTAGACAATTAGACAGTACAGGGCAGCAGTATATTATGCTATTTGCCTTGCCTGTCTGCCCTCAGAGAGACCCGAATTACATACAGTTTCTGTTCTTTTGTACCCGCCCGGGCTTAAAGATAGCAAAGAAAAGTCCAAAAATGCTGTAGGGATGAATTGAATTATATAAGCAGAGAGCAAACATAAAAACAACTACACACAGTAGTAATGATTGAAGACCAAAAAAAGAATCGAAATGTAAAAGATGATGAAAGTTGATACTGTCACTGTATGTTATCCTGGTCAAAATGGGGAGTTGCATCTCGGCATTCGTCTTGCTCCTCCATCCCATGGACGCTCCGGCCATCAATCTTGCGTGACGCCACTGCCTGCCTGGCACATGTAGATTCATTGGTAAGGTAAGTGAAAGTTGTTTTTCCCAGTCTAGCACAGGGTAAGGGCCGGCCTGTAATTGCAGATGGGAAAACCAAAGGGATATTGAAAAATCAAGTATAAAAAAAATGCCAAAATTACGGTGGAGTGCAACAAGAACACTTTCAGAGGCGGCATGGATTTGGATACATCATGTCTAACTTAGTCTGTTTCCAACATTAACCTCCAACAACAACAGGACTGAGCAGGCCCACGGCACCCGTGACACATCCTCCATTTAGCGTACCTTTTTGGACAGAGGCAGACAAGGCAGATATACAGCAACATAGCATTTTACAAACTAAGTGACTAAATCAATGCCCCGCTGTCAGTCATACCATACCACCACACTCGACTCCACCACTACACAGACATGTAGGTCTGCAGTGGTTGTTGTTGACTTGGTTACCTTGTTGTAATGCACTCATTAAACGCACTGAGTTATTCCATCAATCATCTCGGATCGTACTGAGTGACTGGAGTGCGAAGAGATAATGTCACTGTGGTCATCATCATGGTGTGTTGTCCAACTCAGTGTGCAGTAGTGTACAGATTGAGTCCCCTTTCCATATTCAAAATGCAATGGATCGGCCTGCAGTAGAAGTAGAAAATTGTTATTGAAAAACCATATTGGGAAGAAACATTGCATTGGGTTACTTTTAGTGTGTAGATTAGATAATAGTACACAATGAATTACCTTCATGCACTACAGTACAAACAACAACAACACAAATCACTCAGTCAGCGTCCAATGCATGTCATCATTCATTACCTGTTCCTTCTCATCTTCAGTTAATGGGCAGTCTGTATCGGCTCTGAAAGGGTGATAGCTATAGTAGTCATCATCATGTTCCACTTCTTTTGGCGAGACTCAACGAGGCAAGATTTGGTTTTCTTCGATTATGCTACATCCAATAATCATCTGGCTTGAGGGCAATACATTTAGGTCGATTCAGGAGGATGGAGGAGCAGGACTCGGAGGAGTGGACTGAAATGCAGAGAGCTGAAACTCATAAGGCAATAAAATAAGAAGACGGTGGTGATGGATTTGTTGTGATTTGAAGTTTCCAAACAGAAAGACAGACACAGAAATAGAAGTAAATAAGGGAGAACCACAGTAAGAACTGGAAGCCTAGTTGTCACCGTCAGGGAAGTATAGCTCATCCTCAAACTCTGGAGGTTCAACCAGAAGTAGGTAATCAGCATCCAACACGCTACTTCCATCACCTGAGCCGCTGTCCTCATCTTCCTGCGGTGATTCATGTATTGTATAATTAGGTGGTATAAATTGCTGATTCATTTTGATCATGGTTAACCTCTCCACGTTTATGGGTGAGAGACTGGTCCTTTTCACTGTTACAATGGAACCAGCAGCACTGAAAACACGTTCAGAAGAGACACTTGCGATAGGGCAAGCCAGATAGTTGATCGCCAGCCTGCTGAGCACTGGCCATTGGCCCCTTTTGCCATACCAATACCGCAATGGGTTTTGATCAATGAAGACCTCTGTTGGGTCATCCAGGTAGGCCTGGACCATTCGGTCAATGTTCAGGGGTGCTAAACTTAGTGCGCCCTCTTTTGTCTTTGCATCAGCACTGGACCTAGCAAGTCCTTGCTGTAAATACCAATTCTGTGCCGTTTGTACTGGGGCTGAAGATGATCCGGTTCTTGCTGTTGTCGATAGTGTTGGTGACAGCTGTGAACCAAATGCACTGCCCACAGGCTCTGAAGTTGAACTTGAACTTGACGCAGGATGCCCTGCTGCAGTACTTGATGTGGGTTTGAGGCCTTTAATTACCAGCCGTTCATTTTCCAATGTACTGGCTGCCTCAGCTATCCAAGTTTTGTACCGGGCAACATCCACTTCTGAAAAAGGGAGTAATGTCTTACTGTGCAGTGCCGCTTTGTACCGTGGATCCAGAATTGTGGCACAAATGTAATGTTGTTGTGACAGAATCTTATTTTGCACCCTTGCATTTTCACTTAAGCGACATGATAAGCTCTCCGCCAACTGGTATGCTTCTTTTTTTCCTCCACACCTATGTACGCTTCACACACCCTCTTCAGCTCTTGCTCTAGCATGTGCAACAATGGGATAGCTTGGCCCATAGTACAGTCCTCCTTGCTGACTTCACGTGTGAAGACCTCGAAAGGAAGAAGCATCTCTGTAAGAGATTTAACTAGGCACCATTGGTCCACCTGAAGGGTCATGCCTTTCACAGCAGCATCCGCCCTTTGCATGACATATTCATTGATTGGTCTGTACTGCTCAAACAGACGGTCAAGCATGTAATACGTTGAGTTCCAACGTGTTGCCACCTCCTGGATCAGTGCTTTGACTGGCATTCTATAGTCACGTTGAATGATCCGCAGCTGCTTCCGGGCTTTAAAAGAATGGCTGAAATGCGTGCATATTCTGCGGCAGGTGGTCAGTAAGTTGCTGACTATGGGTTCTTTTTTCAGAAAGTCTTGAACTATAATGTTAATGCAGTGCGCCAAACACGGGACCCTGAAATACTTACCAAGCGTCATGGCCTTAAGTATATTACTGCCATTATCCGTGGCAACAAAACCAATGTGAAGCCCTCTGGGGCGCAGCCATTCAAAGACCTTGTTGTTAAACTCTTCCAAAAGGTTTTCAGCAGTATGAGATTTCTCCATGGCGAACATGGCTATAGTTGCATGTTTCCGAGAAGCATTAAAAATTGCAGCTGTGTCAACAGCACCTACTTCAGATAGCTTGTCTCTAACCCCCACAAAGAGACCCAGTGTGCAGTGATGCACATGTAATCAGTGGCTTGGCAACTGGTCCACATGTCTGTTGTCAGGTGGATTTTGTGAACAGCACTCTGCTGCAAAGCTTGTCCAACCAATTCAAGCACATCATGATGTAGTGCTGGAACAGCAACTCGGGCAAAATAGGAACGGCTGGGAACCTTCCATTTAGGGCAGATGGCCGACACAAATTCAAGGAAACCCACCCCTTCCACAAATGAAAAAGGGAGAAGGTCCAGCGCTAACATTTTAGCGAGCTTCGCATTGTACAACCGTGCCGTTGGGTGGTTGCGTTGGTACTGCCCCTCCGACCAAAGCATGCTGTCAATGGTAGGCTGGAATATTTTCCTTACTGCTGCACCTTTCTTCTTTAACCCAGCTAGGCTCAACGACGCTGCACTTTTGCTCATTGCAGTGCCCGGTTGCCTTGCTGTCTCATGTTGACTCTTACTACTGTGCCACTGAGATGTTGCTGAGGATGCGGGCGTTGCCAGTACACTGCTGGGGGTAGGGCTATAAATGTCTCCCTCTTGTTGACCTTCCTCCGCGATCATATCTTCCCCTACTTCTTCATCCACAACAACAGCAATGGGTCCAGTTTTACTTTTTTGTAAGTGAAGTAGGTGAGCCTCCCACCTGATAGTGTGGTGTTTTTTGAGATGACTTGTTTGTCCTCCGGTACCATAGTTTGTACCAAGCTTACCCCGCCTAACAGCCTGCCGACAAATTGAGCATATAGCAATGTTCTCCTCCTTACTGCTAACCGAAAAGAAGTCCCAAACTGGGGAGGAGAACTTTCTGGCACTGCTGTAGGTGCCACTTTCAATACCAGATGAAATGGAGGGTGTGCATGGAATTTGACTCTGTGCACTTACATTACCACCACCTACTGAGGTGGTGGTTGAGCTTGATGTAGGTCCCTGCCGGGCCTTTGCAAAGGCAAATATGGAAGCTGGAGGTCGTGTTGGCGTTACCTGTGTTGGTGGTATCCGTGCTACATCCCTCGCAGCGATTTGGGATAGTCTAATAATGTTGGTCTCCATCTCCGCAGGCCCAGGAGTGATGTTCGTGATGACTGGCTCTTCATCATCATCACCCCCTCGTCTAAATCGACCTCCATAACTGTAAGGCTTTCGGGAACCTTCCTTTTCACTAGCCTTGTCTTGTGGTGTGCATCACTCTCAGGCTGAGCTGGTGGCTTCCAAGTGGCATCTAGATCATCAGAAGCGGGGCTTGAAGAAGAAGTTGATGTACTAAGCCTCCTTTTCCTTGCTGGGGGTATGGAAGACACTGGATCTTCTGGAACAGTGGCTTGCTCCTCTCCGCCTGCAAAAAGCTCGATTTCCTGAACTGCCCCTACTTCAGGTGGAACAGCTACTATTGTGGGCTGTGGTTCCGGCTGTGGTTGCGTTTCCGGCTGGGGTTGCGTTTCCGGCTGGGGTTGCGTTTCCGGCTGGGGTTGCGGCTGTGGTTGCAGTTCCAGCTGCGGTTCGGGTTGCGGCTGGGGTTGCCCACTTATCTCCTGAGTTTGCGCCTGCGAGTGCGTGGATTGGGTACTACTTTGCGATAATGACATTTCAACATCACTGGTCGTTAGTAGACTGGCTACCTCTGCCACAGTCATGGGCTTGGGCCTAGGTTGCTGGGGTGGGGCCACTGATGCAGAGGTGCTGCTCCCAGCTTGGTCCCCGCTGGACACCGCTGCTGCAGGCGTACGTTTTTTTTCCCAAAAAACACATCGGCCGGCACCCCAGTCTTGGCAAGTGCCACTTCCTTCTTCTCTCCCTTCTGACTGGCAACTTTATTGCTACTGGAGGACCTTGTATCTTTCTTTGGGGCCATCTTCTTCAGATGTCAGCAGGACGCAGGTGCACAAGTTGCAGAGATGTCTGTGGTCACACGTGGACGTGACGCGCAGCAGGACTTCAGCCTGGCAGTACAACGGGTGATGTTGATGATGACACCTCCTCCTCTGTCTTTTTGTGCACCTAAAAGCAAAGAAGCCAGGAGAAGAACATCAGTGAAACGTTGCATTTGTTGTTGTGGTTCAATTACTAGTAGTACAAACAAACAAATAAAAGATATAAATTAGTGTAGCCATTTGTGAGACTGTCAACAAGGGCTTTCCTGGTATACTGTGTACACTGTCAGGACAACCAAAATACAAATGTAATACAAGTGGACCCTGTTTGGCAATAAATTATTTGCTCATCACATCATTCAGGGAGCTGCAGCTGGCAAAGGGGATGGATGCAAGCAGTAAGCCAAGAGGAAAACCATGCAGGCCTAAATGGCAAAAGCAGCACACTTATAACTCCCACCAGAAATGGCCACCAGCCACATGGAAACTCACAAATCACAAGCAACAAGCATGAGGCCTGGAAAACAATGTACTGAAAACAGGCCTACGATAGCCAGGCAAAGGATGCATGCTAAACCACACTGCTTTGCCTGTAATGTAATGCAATAAAATGAAAACACGAAAATACACAGGGCTAAACAAGGCCTGCAACACACCACACACAACTAAGGCATGTAACACCCCCAAAAACTGAGATACACCCCAAAAATAAATCCACTTTTTGCAATTCAATCCAATGCCATGCATGTGCCCTAAATGATGTTTATATTCAACAGAACACACAGAAACAGTTGTTTCGTGCACCCCTGAATACCTCTGGGCCCACTGGATGAAAGGCCTGTTGGCAGACTAGGCTACAAGCTTGCAGGCCTATGGCAAAAAGCACACTACCTGGCTTCAAAATGGCCGCCAGCCTCATGGCCAGGCCCACAACAACAAGAAACTGAAGACAGACAATGCAGGCCTATGGCAAAAAGCACTATGCCTGGCTTCAAAATGGCCGCCAGCCTCATGGCCAGGCCCACAACAACAAGAAACTGAAGACGGACAATGCAGGCCTATGGCAAAAAGCACACTGCCTGGCTTCAAAATGGCCGCCAGCCTCATGGCCAGGCACACAACAACAAGAAGCCTAGGTCACAAAGGAAACACATGCAGGCCTATATGGCAAAAAAAGCAGCACACTTAATACTCCCACCAGAAATGGCTACCAGCCACATGGACACTCACAAATCAGAAGCAACAAGCAGGAGGCCTGGAAAACAATGTACTGAAAACAGGCCTACGATAGCCAGGCAAAGGATGCATGCTAAACCACACTGCTTTGCCTGTAATGCAATAAAATGAAAAAACGAAAATACACAGGGCTAAACAAGGCCTGCAACACACCACACACAACTAAGGCATGTAACACCCCCAAAAACTGAAATACACCCCAAAAATAAATCCACTTTTTGCAATTCAATCCAATGCCATGCATGTGCCCTAAATGATGTTTATATTCAACAGAACACACAGAAACAGTTGTTTCGTGCACCCCTGACTACCTCTGGGCCCACTGGATGAAAGGCCTGTTGGCAGACTAGGCTACAAGCTTGCAGGCCTATGGCAAAAAGCACACTACCTGGCTTCAAAATGGCCGCCAGCCTCATGGCCAGGCCCACAACAACAAGAAACTGAAGACAGACAATGCAGGCCTATGGCAAAAAGCACTATGCCTGGCTTCAAAATGGCCGCCAGCCTCATGGCCAGGCCCACAACAACAAGAAACTGAAGACGGACAATGCAGGCCTATGGCAAAAAAGCACACTGCCTGGCTTCAAAATGGCCGCCAGCCTCATGGCCAGGCACACAACAACAAGAAGCCTAGGTCACAAAGGAAACACATGCAGGCCTATATGGCAAAAAAAGCAGCACACTTAATACTCCCACCAGAAATGGCTACCAGCCACATGGACACTCACAAATCAGAAGCAACAAGCAGGAGGCCTGGAAAACAATGTACTGAAAACAGGCCTACGATAGCCAGGCAAAGGATGCATGCTAAACCACACTGCTTTGCCTGTAATGCAATAAAATGAAAAAACGAAAATACACAGGGCTAAACAAGGCCTGCAACACACCACACACAACTAAGGCATGTAACACCCCCAAAAACTGAAATACACCCCAAAAATAAATCCACTTTTTGCAATTCAATCCAATGCCATGCATGTGCCCTAAATGATGTTTATATTCAACAGAACACACAGAAACAGTTGTTTCGTGCACCCCTGACTACCTCTGGGCCCACTGGATGAAAGGCCTGTTGGCAGACTAGGCTACAAGCTTGCAGGCCTATGGCAAAAAGCACACTACCTGGCTTCAAAATGGCCGCCAGCCTCATGGCCAGGCCCACAACAACAAGAAACTGAAGACAGACAATGCAGGCCTATGGCAAAAAGCACTATGCCTGGCTTCAAAATGGCCGCCAGCCTCATGGCCAGGCCCACAACAACAAGAAACTGAAGACGGACAATGCAGGCCTATGGCAAAAAAGCACACTGCCTGGCTTCAAAATGGCCGCCAGCCTCATGGCCAGGCACACAACAACAAGAAGCCTAGGTCACAAAGGAAACACATGCAGGCCTATATGGCAAAAAAGCAGCACACTTAATACTCCCACCAGAAATGGCTACCAGCCACATGGACACTCACAAATCAGAAGCAACAAGCAGGAGGCCTGGAAAACAATGTACTGAAAACAGGCCTACGATAGCCAGGCAAAGGATGCATGCTAAACCACACTGCTTTGCCTGTAATGCAATAAAATGAAAAAACGAAAATCCACAGGGCTAAAGAAGGCCTGCAGCACACCACACACAACTAAGGCATGCATTTAGCACACAGCACAAAAACGGAAATACACCCAAAAATACACATTTTGCAATTCAATCCAACGCCATCCATGCCCCCTAAATGATGTTTGAAATTAAAAAATACATCACACAGCAAAGGAACAGTTGTTTCATCATGTTTCATCATGCACCAACCCATGACTAGCTCTGGGCCTACTGGCTACAGTGGCTACCCACCACTATATTTATTTTTAAAAATGATGAAAATTAAAAAAATTGTAATTGCAGCAACTGCAATGACCCAATCAAACAACACCAACTTACTTGTAAAATCTCAAATCGAAAAATCCTCAAATCAAATGATAATGATGCAGCAGACACAAACAGTGATCCTTCCAGCTCAAATCCAAGTGAAAAATGAACAAGAGATGGAGAAAGCACTGGGAGGAGCCTGCTGGAAAGGAACAGGAAGTAATAGATTCTGTGGCACTTCCTCCCTCTCCCCCGCCCACAAAATGAAAAAAAAACACACCCAAATATCAATCTGAGGTTTTTTTCCCATGGAAATCATCAGTTTATAGAAGGTTTTATGCTGCTCGCGATATTATTCTTCTCCAGATTGAAAATTTTGCGTGTTCGGGATCGCAGGTTTACAAAGATCCCGCCGGAAATCCGATGGCGCGCCCGAATGACGTGTTCGCGACCGCAATCTCTCTCGTGGTGCACGATGGCGCATACGAATGACGTGTTCGCGATCGCACACTCTCGCGTTGTCCGATGGCGCATCGAATGACGTGTTCGCGATCGCAAACTCTCGCAGGATCGCGCGGCCGGCTACCGAAATCTCGTGGCGCCCGCGAACGAATAGGAAAACCCGTCGGCGAACGCAGGAATCCCGGTAAGTCATAATCGCGCACGCTAGAATGCATTTTTAAAGCGCGAACAAGAAAATAATTCCGCTTCGCCGCGGATCGCGGAATTGATGGCAGTTCCGCGCTCTCCGCGGAACGCGAAATTGTCCATTTTCCGCAAATTCCGCGAGCGGAGCGGAATTCAATGCCCAGGCCTAATTCAAACCCTGATCCGGAACCACCTGTAGGAAAAATGCAGTTGCCAGATGCTTTGTCTGTACCAGTCACGATAGGGCCAGTGGTTCCGATATATACCCCTAGAGAAAGAACTGACAACAGTGAAGGCGAAGAGACAATTTCTGGAGGGAGCCTCGCAATGAGTGGGACAGGTTTCTGTCGAATACCAGTAGAAGCTAGTACTCCACTGCCAGCTACAGCTGATCCATCCAGAATGGATAGTGGGACAGAACGAGGACGGACAGGTGCTCTAGCGAATTCTAGGTCTGACCTTCGAATGTGGGTTCAACCAGTGAGAGAGTCAATGATGCAGAGAGAAGAGATAAGCAGGAAACAAGAAGCGCCTAAAGTACTGTTTGGGCCACAGGTGATTTGTGCAGGTGACCACTGGAGAAGTCGAAGTTGTGAGAGAGAGAGACGCCCAGATGAAAAGACAGAAGAGGGTGCAGTTCTTAGGAGAACCCAAAGTTGTGACAGGGAAGAGACACAAAAGGAGGAAATTCAGAAAGTGTTAAAAAGTGCAATGAAGGTGCCAATGTTAGATGTAGTACGATTAAAGGCAGAGCTAGATGAGGTGATTGAAGGTAATTTACCCCTGATTAAAATTGATACTTATAACTCAAGCGAACTACTGTTCGTAGCAAAGGACATGACAAGAATGCCAAACGAGCTTATGATGCATTGTTGCTTTTGGCACAAAGATATGAGGTTGATTTGTCAAAGACTTAGCTGAATCAGGGGTCTTGCAGATTAAATTACACAGATAAGGATCTGGAAGAGAAGCGAACGAGCGGATTGAAAGCACAAATTAGAGAACTAGTGATGGGGATACGGACATGGAAAGATTTAGACAGATGGAAGGAAAAATGGGCCAAAAAGAAAAGCTTCCAGGCTGGAATGGGGAATACTCCGCCTCCGGGTGGAGGGGCAGGAGCTGCAGGAAATTACCCCCTTAGGGAGGTACAGAATGGAGGGTATGTACATGTGCCATGGAGCAGGGGTGATTTGGCAGCATTTACAAATGATTTCCCTCGGCTGAGGGAAAAGCCTGCTGAGTGGTATAAGCAAATGGACAGATTTGTAAAGATTTCAAAGGTATTGTGAATTGATTTGAACACTTTGTTTGATATTGTCGTGCCGGCAGAATTGTGGGCAGCGTGTAAGATTGCCATTGAGTGGCCTACTGTAGAGCCGCCTAGAGATTCATTGACTCATGGACCTTCGCCTGATGTAATGAGAAAGTACGAGCAAGTGATTACATGGTTGCAATCGAAGGTAGCTCCTCAAACTGTTGATTGGTTGAAAATTGATCGTACCACCCAGGACTCTAAAGAGTCGGTACATGATTATTACGAGCGATTGTTGTTGGCTTTTAAGCAGCATAGTGGATTAGATACAATTGAACAAAAAGATATGGGACAGTTTGTCTCAAAGTTTGTGTTGGGACTGAAATCTGACATTAGCCTGATGATACAGCAGCATTTGATATGCTGGCAGAATAAGTCGGTGGACGAGATTCTGCGTTATGCTAAGTATTGCAGCGATCAAGTGGAGTTGACACAGAAGAAACTAAAGGACATGTTGATGTTGGTGCAGTTGAGAAACGCTGATATGACACAAGGGTTTGGAGGAGGTCAAGGTAGAGGTAGAGGTGGTGGAAGAGGAATGGGACAACAGGTGGTGGTCCAACCTGGTCAGGGTAGAGGAAGAGGAATGGATTCAGGTACAAGCGATTGGGTGGCTCAACAGAAAAGAGTCACTGCCTGTCATTATTGTCACAAAATCGGGCATTGGAAGCGCGAGTGTAGATCAAATCCAGCAAATCAGATACCGATGGAAGGAGAGGGACAGCCGACTGAGGCTGTCAATACCGTGACAAGACCCAGGTCTATGTATGAAGGAGGATATGAGCCACAAGTGCAAGCACCTCACCCTCCTAGAATACCCATGCAGAATCAGTTATACCATCAGATGCCTTATTTTGAAATACAGGACCAATTTGATAAAAATCAAGATTCACAGGAGTACCAGAGGGGGGTGCACGAGGAATGCACCTTAGATGCGATTCTAGAAGTCGATCAGAGTGGACCGTTTGTAGATGCAGATGTGAATGGATATCCTGTTACCTTTTTATTAGACACTGGAGCTGCTCGCTCTACAGTGAGAACGGAAGTAGTCCCAAATTTAACTCTTTCAGGACAATCGATTCAAGTAGTGGGGGTTAGTAATCAGAAAATGACCAATCCATTGACAAACGAATTACCCGTAAGAATAGGACCATTCCGGGATAGACACCAATTTGTAGTGTGCAATTCAAGTCCGGTCTGTCTTTGGGACGAGACCTTCTGTGCAAGCTCAATTGTACTATATCGTGCACTCCAAGAGGGGTGGAATCGCAAACATATGATGACGATGCTGATTTTAAAATGGCTAACATGAGTCTGTGCGCAGAAATGTTTGTGGTGCTCACAATAGCTGAATTGCCACATGACTAGAGAGACTCAGTTGATCCGAAAGTGTGGGATTTTACGGGAGAGGATGTAGGTCTAATGAGAGGGGTTGAGCCAGTTAAGATACAGATCAAACCTAATGCTGAATTCCCACGAACGCCACAATATAAGTTAACTCCAGAAACTGTGGCCGGCATAAGACCTGTGATTGAGACTATGATTGCCCAAGGTATTCTGAAGGAGATAAGAGGTAGTCCCTGTAATTCACCTATCATGGGATTGCAAAAGCCAAGTAGCAAGTACCGAATAGTGCAAGATCTGCGTCGGGTTAATGAAATTGTGATCCCATGTTGTCCTGTGGTACCGAATCCAGCTGTTATTTTATTCCAGATACCATGCAAAGCAGAATGGTTTACGGTAATAGATTTATGTCACGCCTTCTTATCCATACCATTGCATGAAGAAAGTCAGTTTTTATTTGCATTTAGGATGGACGATCGTGTATTAACATGGAAACGAATCCCTCAGGGGTATACAGAAAGCCCCTCCATTTTTAGTAAATGTCTGAAAAAGAATCTTGAAGGATTAGTGATGGCCCACAACTCAGTCTTAGTACAGTATATCGACGACCTTTTGGTCGCCTCAGAGACTGAGGATGCTTGCAGGATTGATACTGTGGCGTTGCTGAATCATTTGGCAGAGAATGGACACAAAGGGGTCGATTCCGATTCGGGCCGGAAAAAGCACCGACCGACTCGGATCCGGAAATAATACCGACCGACACGTACCCGTGGCGCACGACACGCCAAGTACGATGCAAGGCGCGAAAAATCCGACCGACACGTACCGAAACCAAGTCGACCGACCGAGCCGCACGGAAAACAGCAATCCGGCCGGAAAAACACGCGAATCCAACCGACCGACACGCACCCGGAACAAATCCGACCGAAACGTACACGTGAACTCCAAACCGCAAAGTACGATGCAAGGCGCGAAAACCACGAGCGAAGTCGGACGGAGGACAAGCCGTACGACCGACACGCATACAAAACCGAGCCGAAGCAACACAAAACACCGCGACCGACGCGTACGCAGCATAGAAAACTGCACAAACACAGCGTGAACGAAACGGAGAACACCGTATGAGACTAATGCAGGGTCCGACTCGGTCACAAGAACGTTTCCAACATACACAAACAGCACAAAGGAAAAATCACCCAAAAAAAGGCCAAACAAGCAATTACCAAGCCAATAAATACTGGGGGGGTGGGGACAGAGAACAAAGACACACCCACAACTCCACCTATATAAAGGACACAAATCACAACCATGAGCCTTTGCAAATGCCATTCCACTGCCAGCACCCAAGAGAAAGCAACCACACACCCACAGCTCATCCCTCACACAAGCCACACACCATCAGCACACCAACAAATACCTACCTCACATACACCCAGCAAAACACACACTCACACACCCTCACCTGCACACCAACACACACATCACTCACCATCAACACCCATCACCATGCCCCCCAAGAAGAATCCCAAGTTCCTAGATAGTGAATTGGAAGTCATGGTAGACGAGATCCTCAGGGTGAAGCCACAGCTGTTTGGCACACTGGTCCAACAGACCCCCATGTCGCAGAAAACCAAGATGTGGGAGAGGATCATCAACAGGGTGAACGCACAATCACCATGTCGGCGCACAAAGAGCGACATCCAGAACAGGTGGTATGACGTGCGCAGGAGGGTACGGGACATGCTGAAGAAAGACTACATCAACAGCCAATACACCGGCAGTGGCCCTCCTGCCAAGCCAATATACCTCAGGCCCTGGGAGGAGAAGGTGCGGGCCATCCTTCCGCCAGTGAGCGTATATGGACTAGAGGACATCCCAGAGCCTGGTGAGTACACAACAAATGTACACAATATACTGCCACAAAACACACACATCACTGTCAAGGGAGAGTCAAACCATGCACTCATAGCAATTACACAGCAACCAGAACAGAATCATCCCAAAATGTGTATGTCAGTCAGATAAACACAACACATGCCATCAAAAAAGTCACATCCAACTGTGCCAACACATGTACAAACACAACTACAACTACAGCTAGGCAGTGGCACAAATAGAACTAACAAACACATCCAGACATGTAGCCACCACAACAACACCAACACACAGTGAAGACCACTCAAAGGAAGGAATTCTGTGTATGCTGGCCAAGTCAGTGTAGCCAATAGCATCATGGGAGTCACAGTCACACATATTGCCCCCCCCCACAACTGTCCCATCAACACCACCATGAACCATGCTCACATCACAGGAAGTGGAGAAGGACTCACAAGATGGCTGACACTGGCTACTGCTGTGGGGAGCACAAGGCCCTGCTGGCAACTGTGCACCAACAAACAGCAGGACACCACTGACTGACATTCTGAGAAACAACTTACACTCCCTGCAATGCAAGCACGTTCCATGGTGGGATATCTGGCTAGCTGGGTGGGAAGGAGGACTTGCAGCACTGTCCATAGTCACAAGCACCTCCCCTCACACCCCCCAACACAAACTCCACAGAACCCACCTGGTAGAATGCAATGCCCCCCATCCTAACACAAGATCCCACAAAGAACCACCACCCTGGGTTATGTTGTGTGAAGCACAGGGACACTCTTGGGACCTCTAGCCAAACAACTGCCAGGACAACACTCCCAGCCATCCTGTCAGCACAGCCAGCCCACCCCACAGGGAAGCAGAGTCAAAAGGAAGGAAGCATGGGCATGCTGGGAAGGGGGGAGGAGGCAATAGCATGATGGGAGTCGTAGTCACAGCTCTACAACCCCCACCACATGGCCCAGCAAGCTCACACTCACCATGCACATCCCACAGAGAGTGGAAAGGCCCATCAAAGATGTCTGACACTGTTGCTGTGTCGTGGGGAGCACAAGGGCATGCTGGGTACTGCACACCAACCAACAGCAGGACACCACTGTCAGCCATCTTGCCATTGCTCTCACACCCACACACATTGAACTCCCCACAAAAGCAAATAAGTATGGGAATGCTGAGAAGTGGGGTGGAGGCAATAGCATGATGGGAGTCGTAGTCACAGACATAGCTCACCCCCACAACTGTCCCATCAACACCACCCTGAACCATGCTCACATCACAGGAAGTGGAGAAGGACTCACAAGATGGCTGACACTGGCTACTGCTGTGGGGAGCACAAGGCCCTGCTGGCAACTGTGCACCAACAAACAGCAGGACACCACTGAATGACATCCTGAGAGACAACTTACACTCCCTGCAATGCAAGCACGTTCCATGGTGGGATATCTGGCTAGCTGGGTGGGAAGGGGGACTTGCAGCACTGACCATAGTCACAAGCACCTCCCCTCACACCCCCCAACACAAACTCCACAGAACCCACCTGGTAGAATGCAATGCCCCCATCCTAACACAAGATCCCACAAAGAACCACCACCCTGGGTTATGTTGTGTGAAGCACAGGGACACTCTTGGGACCTCTAGCCAAACAACTGCCAGGACAACACTCCCAGCCATCCTGTCAGCACAGCCAGCCCACCCCACAGGGAAGCAGAGTCAAAAGGAAGGAAGCATGGCATGCTGGGAAGGGGGAGGAGGCAATAGCATGATGGGAGTCGTAGTCACAGCTCTACATCCCCCACCACATGGCCCAGCAAGCTCACACTCACGCATGCACATCCCACAGAGAGAGGAAAGGCCCATCAAAGATGTCTGACACTGTTGCTGTGTCGTGGGGAGCACAAGGGCATGCTGGGTACTGCACACCAACCAACAGCAGGACACCACTGTCAGCCATCTTGCCATTGCTCTCACACCCACACACACTGAACTCCCCACAAAAGCAAGTAAGTATGGGAATGCTGGGAAGTGGGGTGGAGGCAATAGCATGATGGGAGTCGTAGTCACAGACATAGCTCACCCCCACAACTGTACCATCAACACCACCCTGAACCATGCTCACATCACAGGAAGTGGAGAAGGACTCACAAGATGGCTGACACTGGCTACTGCTGTGGGGAGCACAAGGCCCTGCTGGCAACTGTGCACCAACAAATAGCAGGACACCACTGAATGACATCCTGAGAGACAACTTACACTCCCTGCAATGCAAGCACGTTCCATGGTGGGATATCTGGCTAGCTGGGTGGGAAGGGGGACTTGCAGCACTGACCATAGCCACAAGCACCTCCCCTCACCCCCCCAACACAAACTCCACAGAACCCACCTGGTAGAATGCAATGCCCCCCATCCTAACACAAGATCCCACAAAGAACCACCACCCTGGGTTATGTTGTGTGAAGCACAGGGACACTCTTGGGACCTCTAGCCAAACAACTGCCAGGACAACACTCCCAGCCATCCTGTCAGCACAGCCAGCCCACCCCACAGGGAAGCAGAGTCAAAAGGAAGGAAGCATGGGCATGCTGGGAAGGGGGAGGAGGCAATAGCATGATGGGAGTCGTAGTCACAGCTCTACATCCCCCACCACATGGCCCAGCAAGCTCACACTCACGCATGCACATCCCACAGAGAGTGGAAAGGCCCATCAAAGATGTCTGACACTGTTGCTGTGTCGTAGGGAGCACAAGGGCATGCTGGGTACTGCACACCAACCAACAGCAGGACACCACTGTCAGCCATCTTGCCATTGCTCTCACACCCACACACACTGAACTCCCCACAAAAGCAAGTAAGTATGGGAATGCTGGGAAGTGGGGTGGAGGCAATAGCATGATGGGAGTCGTAGTCACAGACATAGCTCACCCCCACAACTGTCCAATCAACACCACCCTGAACCATGCTCACATCACAGGAAGTGGAGAAGGACTCACAAGATGGCTGACACTGGCTACTGCTGTGGGGAGCACAAGGCCCTGCCGGCAACTGTGCACCAACAAACAGCAGGACACCACTGAATGACATCCTGAGAGACAACTTACACTCCCTGCAATGCAAGCACGTTCCATGGTGGGATATCTGGCTAGCTGGGTGGGAAGGGGGACTTGCAGCACTGACCATAGTCACAAGCACCTCCCCTCACACACCCCCAACACAAACTCCACAGAACCCACCTGGTAGAATGCAATGCCCCCATCCTAACACAAGATCCCACAAAGAACCACCACCCTGGGTTATGTTGTGTGAAGCACAGGGACACTCTTGGGACTTTTAGCCAAACAACTGCCAGGACAACACTCCCAGCCATCCTGTCAGCACAGCCAGCCCACCCCACAGGGAAGCAGAGTCAAAAGGAAGGAAGCATGGGCATGCTGGGAAGGGGGTGGAGGCAATAGCATGATGGGAGTCGTAGTCACTGATATTGGTCACCCCCACAACTGTCCCATCAACACCACCCTGAACCATGCTCACATCACAGGAAGTGGAGAAGGACTCACAAGATGGCTGACACTGGCTACTGCTGTGGGGAGCACAAGGCCCTGCTGGCAAATGTGCACCAACAAACAGCAGGACACCACTGAGTGACATCCTGAGAGACAACTTACACTCCCTGCAACGCAAGCACGTTCCATGGTGGGATAACTGACTGGCTGGGTGGGTGGGAAGGAGGGCCGGCTGTCAACCAAACACAACCAATGCAGACCATGTTCACACCCCAGAAAATACATAGAAATGCCCAAATAATGCAGGACAATGTGCCACACCAATATCAACCCCTGACTGTGACGACTTAGGACAATGCAATGTACAGGCCCGCACCCAGAGGCACAGTCACAACTGTCATGTGTGTCAACCATTGATGCCTGCAGAAACATAACATACATTGTTTGTGTCTCCCAAAAACAGGTGATGATGGGGACACAGCAGCAGATGCTGAGGAGTCCCAGTCCCAGGCTCAAGAGGATGCCGAGCTCACTGGCGTCGTACAGCCTCTGTCCTCCTCGGACGATGAAGAACAACCTGGCACATCCGGTGCAAGTCAACATGCAGCACCAGCAGGACCACCAGCTGCAGCACCAGCAGGACCACCAGCTGCACCCCCTGCACCCACCCCTCCAACGACTGTCACCACGAATACCATCCCTGCCGACATAGACAGAACAAGGAGCAACACCAGCACATGGACCCTGGACCAACCTGGGGCCATGGACACCACCACCACCACCAACCCCCAAGGTGGACCAGGGTTATCTGTGCGTGCCACTGCACACACTGCACATGTCAGCAGGGGTGGTGGGAGGGGTGGGAGACAGAGGTCGCTGCTTGCAGACGTTGCTGGTATGCATGATGACCCACAACTGGTACGCATAGCTGATACGTACCAGTCCAGCACCGGAGACCTCAGCCAGGTAGTGGGGCTCCTCAGAGACATGAAACAGCAGCAGGCTGCCCATCATGCCCGCTTGGACTCCCACATGTCCCACGTGGAGTCACACATGTCCCGTGTGGACTCACACATGTCCCGCGTGGAGTCCAAGTGGGATGCACTGCATGAGATGACGGCGGTGCACAGGGACATTTTACAATGCCTCCGCCAGATGAACAGCAACCAGTCCACACCTCCCTGTGTGCCAACAACATCTGGTGCTGAACAAACTGCAACTGCCACAGGGAGGAGGAGGACTCTGGCGGAGAGTCCCCTGCACCGCAGCAGCCTGTACTTGAGGGCCCCCCCAAGAAGAGGGGTCGTCCGAGGAGGGAAAAGTGAGAGGCCGATGGCCAAGCGCAACTCCCAGGAAGCCTGAACCTGTTCTGGATGTTCGCCTTTGTGCACAGACTGTTCACCCTGTTGACGGCAACACTACTCCCACACATTGCATGGGGAGTACAAGTTGGACCAATGTGTCAGACAACTGTGGCCCCGATACTGGGGATCCTGTCTACCAGGACTTTCAATTCACCTAGGAACTTGGGATTGCAAGATTTATGTACAGCACTACCCATCCTATGCACTATTAACACAAATGTATCACAATAAACACACTAATACACCATACTTGCCTCTGTCGTGATTCCAACGTGGGTGCTGTTATGGGGATGATGAACTGCAAAATTACACTGTGTATGCGAACTGCAACAGCAAGGACAACACAGGCATGTGAGTACAGGCAACGTGACACACATGAGGGAGACACACCACCAGGGCTACACAACACATACACACCTAGGCCATCTGACTCATTGCCTACACTGATGTTGCCAGGGAAGACGGTGCAATGCACAGACACCACACCCATTCCCAGTTGTAGTCAAGTAGCCCACAGGTGCAGTAAGCAAATGGCAGTCAAATGTGTGACCACAGACAACGCACATCACAAAGTGAAGCACAGGTTTATTACACAGTTGCAACATGCCGTAACCACTACAGATGCAAGGTAATCCCACCTGGCAGCGGGCACACAGTCAACAACTGTAGACGGAAGGAAGTCCATGGGTGTGGCGCACATCACCTGTAGGGACACAACAGCTACCAGCCTGGATGTGCAATCACGTCGTCGGTGGACACAGTTGACCAAACGAATCTGAAAGTACCCTGTGAAGGACAGAAATGACACACAGTCAAAAGCAATGGAGTACAGGACAGAACAGCAAAACTCATGCACAATACATGTTACAAGATACCCACCCAGAACCAAGTTAGCATGTCAACACTGTTGGGGAGTACAGCCCACCTGTTAGCACACATCGCAACACACATCCAGTCAAGTAGCCCATGGACACACTCCAACAGCACCAGAGCACCACCCACACATCATGCCAACTCACATCATTGACATGACACCTCAGGATACTCACATTCAGCTAAAGAAGTTGGTGATGAGCTGTGTGCGGACATCACCATCATCATCATCATCATCATCGTCACTGGCATCGTGGTCCAGGCCAGGATCCTCCACAGGTGGCGGATGTTGGTCATTGTCATCCTGGATGAGAGGCAACTCCTTCCGCACTGCCAGGTTGTGGAGCATGCAGCAGACGATGATAATCTTGCACACTTTCGCAGGGGCATATGGGAGGGACCCTCCGGTCTTGTCCAGGCAGCAGAAGCGGCTCTTCAGGAGACCAAAGGTCCGCTCAATCACTCTCCTGGTCCAACCATGTGCCTCATTGTCGCGCATCTGGGCTGGTGTCACAGGGTTCCTGAGGGGTGTCAGCAACCATGGCATGTTGGGGTATCCCGAGTCACCTACGGACAGACAAGTGCACATTAGCTGACTTGGAAAAGTGGGCGGAATACTACAGATCAGATCACGCACAATGGCACAAAGTCAGTACACACCGACAAGCCAGGCGCGCTGGTTCTGCATCTGTGCCATCATCCTGGGGATGCGACTACTCCTCATCACAAAGGCATCGTGTGCTGAACCAGGGAAACGGGCACACACGTGTGTGATGGTCATGTCTGCAAGACACACCACCAGTGCATTGACCGAGTGGTAGTGCTTGCGGTTCCTGTAGGCCTGCTCCTGGGCCTGTGGTGGTACCAAAGCCACATGTGTCCCATCAATGGAGCCAATGACATGCGGCATCCTCCCCAGGGCATAAAAGTCACTCTTCACGTCAGTGAGTCGTCGCAGTCTAGGGAAATAGATGTACCGGTTCAGGAAGAGCAACATTGCCGCCAAAACATCGCGGAGCACACGGCTGAACATGGTCTGTGACATCCCACCAGCAGTCGCCACAGTATGTTGGAAGGTACCAGTGGCAAAGAAGTGTAGGGCTGCCATCACCTTCACCTTGGGGGTCAGCGCTGTAGGATACGGCCGGCCAGACTGCAAATGTGGGGACAACTGCACTGCCAAATCCTCAATCAGCTGCCTGGTGAAGCGGTACCGTCGGATGCTGTCCCGTTCCACCATCGTTGCCAGGTCTGGGAATGGTCGATGGACAGCAGGAGCCCTGCAGTGCAGAGGAGAAGTAAGCAAGATTGTCAGTCACCCCACATATGCGGCATTGAACACACTCAAGATCCCAACATACATCATTATGAGGCACAACTACATGAAGTGTGCAGTACCGGAAGGACATGTATGGTACATACATGGCCAACATCTGTCAACACGGTCCAACAGGTGGCATCAATTAGTCCCAGGTTGGCCCATTGGATATCATGAGGCCGTGTCACAGTTCCCATCTCCTGCTGCCGTGTCACAATAACCCCCCACAGTGACATGTGAGGACAGATGTGCCCCAGGCACCACAGCTCAACGACAGGTACATTCCCAGGGACCCTGTAATGCCACATGGACACTGGCATTACATGGAGTATCATGTATACACCACAGCAAAACAACCATGACCCCCACAGGTAGTGGCCCCACTTGCCACGGCAGGACAGACATGGACGTCTGTGACACACACACGCACAACATCAAAGTCCATGCACACACAACGTGGATGTGGCGACTGTCTCCCATTGTGCACATGAAATCAGAGACATTGTAAACACTACATGCACAAAGACTGTGGAGGACCATCACTATTGTGCCACTGGGACACCCTGGCTCAAACATACCGTCCCACATGGGACTCACGGGGTATGTGACATGACATACACATACACCACCGTGAAATGTGACCATGGCACATGCACAGATATGAACAGTTGCACATCACAGTGGTCATGTACACGTAACACCCAGGATCCTGTCCCCATGAACACGTGCACAGCCTGGGGGTGGCTGCCCACAGGTGACACCCACAGGACAACATGTACACCAACATACACACAATAGGAAATGCAGCCTTACATGCCTTATGATAAAGTTTGGACAGGCTGTCGTGATGTAGGTGTGCCCCTCACTCCCTGGGAGCTATCTGTGGCTGGCATATGTCCATCTGAGACAGGCATGCTGACATATGCCAGTCACATGTACAGTGATGCGTTGTACTGCAATGGACCGATCGGTGCCTCCGGCCGGCCCATTGCATTCAATGTGTGCGGGTACGCGTTGTACCCCTGTGCGCGTTGAACTGCAATGGACCGATCGGTGCCTCCGGCCGGCCCATTGCATTCAATGTGTGCGGGTACGCGTTGTACCCCTGTGCGCGTTGTACTGCAATGGACCGATCGGTGCCTCCGGCCGGCCCATTGCATTCAATGTGTGCGGGTACGTGTTGTACCCCTGTGCGCGTTGTACTGCAATGGACCGATCGGTGCCTCCGGCCGGCCCATTGCATTCAATGTGTGCTGGTACGCGTTGTACCCCTGTGCGCGTTGTACTGCAATGGACCGATCGGTGCCTCCGGCCGGCCCATTGCATTCAATGTGTGCGGGTACGCGTTGTACCCCTGTGCGCGTTGTACTGCAATGGACCGATCGGTGCCTCCGGCCGGCCCATTGCATTCAATGTGTGCGGGTACGCGTTGTACCCCTGTGCGCGTTGAACTGCAATGGACCGATCGGTGCCTCCGGCCGGCCCATTGCATTCAATGTGTGCGGGTACGCGTTGTACCCCTGTGCGCGTTGTACCACAATGGACCGATCGGTGCCTCCGGCCGGCCCATTGCATTCAATGTGTGCGGGTACGCGTTGTACCCCTGTGCGCGTTGTACTGCAATGGACCGATCGGTGCCTCCGGCCGTCCCATTGCATTCAATGTGTGTGGGTACGCGTTGTACCCCTGTGCGCGTTGAACTGCAATGGACCGATCGGTGCCTCCGGCCGGCCCATTGCATTCAATGTGTGCGGGTACGCGTTGTACCCCTGTGCGCGTTGTACCGCAATGGACCGATCGGTGCGCACCCATTGACAATGGGCTTGCCTGGCAACGGACGCATTTTCGAATTTCGAACGAGTCGGTTGCTGTAAATTCAGTTGGTCACCCACAACAATGTTGCAAAATCATGTATGTCATGAAGTTGAAGATTTGAAGGATGCTGTGGGCGTGTTTTGGTGCTGCTATTCCATGGATTGGCCAGATTCAGAAGATGCAAACGACTTGGACCTATCACTTTGGACACAAGGGACAGTATCTGCCTCTCCAGCACATATATATTGCTGGCTGTTCCCCTGAGAGCTCACTTGCCTGCACTACATGCTCCAGGACGACATCTGCCACTGCACTGCTGCTGTCTCTGCCCCTCTGGACCCTGCAATGGCACGTACTGTGGAGAGAGCCCCAGCCTTCAGCCTTGAAGAGAACCAGGCCCTGCTGGACAGCCTACTTCCACAGTACAGCAAGCTGTATGGGACACCAGGGGAGCAGGTGAGTGTTCTGTGCACTGCCTTTCTGAATGTGCATTTTGTCTGACTAGCAAGGCTGAAAGTCTGCACGCCACTGGCTAGCAGGCTCACTGAGTAGTTGTCACCCCCATAGTGTGTAGTGACTTGCACTGGACAGGTATGGTGCAGTGACAGTGCATTTGAACATGGTTTTACTTCCCATGCAATGATACCATGTAGTGACGTCTGGCAAACTGTCCATGGTCAGCTTTGCACTGCCTGTGTACATCATGTGCCCCTGTGATTGAGACATGTATATACAACTGTGTCATGCACGGATATGTTGCATGTGTGGTAATGGCCTTTTCACTTTGTAATCCTGACAGGTTAATGCCCATCGGAAGCAGGAACTCTGGAAGGACATCGTCCGGGCCGTCCGGTCCGTGGGGGTCTACAAGCGCCGGATCCGCAACTGCCAGAAGAGGTGGCAGGACCTTCGGGGCTGGACCCGGAGGATTGCACGGGTCCAGCTGAAGCTGTCACCTCCTCGCAGGAGGGGCGGTACACGGACCCTGACCCCCCACATGCTCCAGATCCTGGCGGTGGTGTTTCCAGACCTGGATGGGCAGCTGAAGGCAAGACAGCAGCAAGGAGGGGTGAGTCAAAGACTGCACTGTGAACTCTGTATTACATGCTTTGTGCCCTCCTCTGGCCTGGTTTAACTGCCACAGTGCAGCAGTCATGTTGTCCAGGAGCCATGTCCCTCTATTGTGCACTGCCCACTGCTCATCTGATACCCAGGTGTGGCCCTTACATTCAGGGAATTGTGTCACTTGGGACTGTGTCCTTGCAGTTTGCTTCACTAAAGGTGGGGGACTGCATCTGTTTCCCTAACTCTGTTGTGGGCATCATGGGTGGTTCCATTGTTCACACAACGCCTGGGTTTGGACATGTGATCTGCGTGTTGCTTTGATATGCGGTCCACTTGCTGAGCCACCACATGTGCCTGGGGTATGTGACACACGCCCATGCAGCGGGTGGGAACAATGTTTGGGCCCCAGGAGTGTGCAGATTACATGTGTCACACATACATAGCCAGCTATCCACTGTCCAGGGCACCTCCCTCATTCATGTGGAGCAGGACAGTCATGCCTACTCCAGGCCATGCAATGCACTCTGTACTCCCACTCCCGTGTATCAGCTGACACATTGTGCACAGTGATTTGACCCGTTAGGTGTCTGCCTCTGTGTCAGTGTGCTGTGGATTAGTTGCCAGGACTGCTGGGGTGTTTCTTGGTAGGGGCTCAGCATGCCCCTGGAGATGTGACCATAGGAGACGATACTTGTGTGTCACATAGGTGTTTGATCAGCTGCCCGTGCAGACTGGGGTATGCGAATGTGAAGTTCAGGCAGCTGTTTCCCATTCACAGCAAATTGTGAGGGGCTCAGGTTCAGAGGGTAGTGTCACAGGTCTCCCATATGTCCAATAGGTGTGACCTGGACAGATGAGGGTTAAGATGATGTGTTGTGTGGGGGATGTACATGTGCACTTGTGCAGCTCCAGGACTTGCATTCCCCATGACCTACTATTGTGACACAGTGCATAGTGTTGTTGTCTGGCTGCCAAGTCATACATCACTGAGACAGTGATGTATGACTTAGCAGTCATGCCTCTGCCATGGCATGTGTCAACTTATTGGTGGTCCTGCAGGGGAGTGACATGTGCTACATGCACACCATTGTGGCGCTGGCTATCAGGACATGGGTGCATCATGGTGTCTGTCGCTGGTATGCATCACATGCATTTCCTATTTGACTCTGGGCATCCCTTTCATCCGGAAACCTGTACTGACTCAGTGGCAAGAGCTGTGATGTGTGCATGTCCACATGCCACACCGTGTCCTCTGCACTGTCCAACTACTGTGTACTTGGTGCATGTGTCCACACTGGGGTGTTGCAATCCAACAGACACCAGACAGATGGGTGCAAGGCCATGTGGGATGTGAGTGCCATGCTTGGCATCAGACTGACAATTGGCTTCTCCTGTTCAGTTAGGGCACTTTTAGCAATGTACAACTAATGATGCGAGGGCTTGCTCTATAATGTGCTGTGCTCACAGTGGTGTGTGCGTTTGGTGCAGGTGACTGATGTCTGTCTGTTTCCCCATTGTTTGCAGATACATCCACGGCCACGGAAGGGGACAGCTCCACGGACCAGGAGGAGCCAGAGAGCCAGACTGGGTCAGCAGCCGAGGAGTGGTCGGAGGGACCCAGTGGCACGGAGGGCGAGGGGAGCCACACCGAGGAGTCCTCAGCACCATCCACCTCAGCTGAGGACCAGAGCAACTCGGAGGATGACTCCCTTGTGGAGGTGGGTGTCAGCAGCCACCACACCCCAGCTAGTGATGCTGTCCCCGCCACCACCAGCACCACCACCGCCCTCCCATCGGCTCCCATTCCCCAGGTCCGTGGAGGCTCCCATGTTCGGGAGCGTGTCTCCTTTGGGCCAGGCACCGCACCCCTGCCCCTGTGTCCCCTGCTGCCCTGAGTGAGGAGTCTGTGTACCTCCTTCACCAGCTCCATGTAGGGCAGACAGCCATGCTGAGTGTCCTCCATGCGCACACCGCACTGTTGACTCAGCTGGTGTCGTTCATGGAGGGCATCTCATCGGGCATGTCTGACCTACAGAGGGGCAACAGGTCCATGGACTCCGCCATGACGGCAGCAGTGTCCCTCCTCAGACAGTCCCTCACCCCTCCTGCCTCTGCTCCATCCACACTCCCCAGCACCTTACCCGTCCCAAGCACACACACACCGGCACAGGCACACACCAGCACACACACGTCCAGCACACAGACACACACGCCACAAACTAAATGCACACGCACGCACAGTCAGGGGACTGAAACCAGACTCACTGGGGATGGGGCCCTGGTACACACACACGCATCCACGGGCACTGCGCAGTCCTCAGTTGCCTCTCCCTCCAAAGCACCCTCCCTTGCCTCACCTGCAACCGCAAAGACCCAGCGCCTCTTCCTCAGTGACCTCGGCCTCTTCCCCTCCGATCCAGCTGCCCCAGCATCCAGGGGGAAGAGGAAGCCCCCCCACACGGAGCAGAGTGCCCCTCGCCCCCGGACACCCTCCCCCAGGCGCAGACAGACTGAGGCCCCCACCCGCAAGTCCCCCCGGAGTGCTAAGAGCAAGACCCCGCCGCCGCCCTGCAGCTCAAGCACCAGGTCTCCTTCCTCAATCCCTCAGGCCCCCACTCCACAGGTGCCCCCACCACACCCTGCCCCAGGTTCCCCCACCCACAGATATACCATCCCCAAGAGGCTCCGGCCTTCTCCCCTGCCACTTGCTCTCCCGGAACCACACCCCCGCTGCGCTTGTCTGTGCCACTGATGTGGTGAGGGTGTCCTCCCCTCTGTCCAGCCCACCTTGCCTGTTCCCCATTCTCCTCCCCTGGTGGTAGGCACTGCAGTGGAGTCCACTACCACCCTGTCTGACTTGGGCACTGCAGTGGCGGACCTGTCCACTCCATCTGCAGGGTCCACTGCAGTCGTGCCGGCACCCACAACATCTGAGCCATGCCCCCAGTTGTGCCGGCACACACCATGTCAGACACCTCCACTGCAGTTGTCAGTGGCTCTCCAGCACCCACCACCCCTTCCCTGCTTCCTCCTGGTGAGCCCTGATCCTGTCCCTGCGGTCCCTGGCCTACCCCCCGGTTGCCCCTCCTAGTGGATTGTCCCTGGTTTTGTGCAGGCATGTGTAGGGTGGCATCTGCCACTGTCACCCACTTGTGACTTTGTTGATGGACTGGCCATTGGCCTTTGTTTATGTTCTACCGGACTTCTACTTTTAATGCCACATATGCTGAATAAAGCAACTTTCTGTTCTCTAGTGCTTTTGCTTCTGATGTACATGATGTTGATGATGCTAACCATGCCCTTGCTGCAGTGATGGTGATATTTGGTCTCATGATAATGAATTGTTACTGTGCAGGAACCCATGTGGTCCAGGGGGAATGTGTCCTATCCTGTGGTGTATCCATGTCATCCATAGCAGCATCTGAGGGTGTCATGTGTTCAGTATTTGGCAATGGGATTTCCTACTTAGATTGGCAATTTCACATCTGTGGCTTCCACCCCTGCACATCTGTTGTGCCTGCCATTGTTCAATTCGTCTACTTCCCTGACCGTGTGGCCATCTCCACTGGACATGCAGGTTTGGGCATCAATGGGGAAGGACTCATCTGTGTTGTCAGTGCAACATTGCTATACAAGTGTGTTGGATCTGTGCTGATGATTCCGTTGGCACTTCCATGACCAGGCTGATGTGACGGGAGCCCTCATTTGGTGCTAATTGTTGATTGTGTGACCAAGTGCTCAGCTGACATGGTGGGGCCCTACTGAGGCAACATATGGCACAGCTTTCCTCACACAGGAGTGGAGTCCCCTCATGGCAGTGTGTACTCCTGTGACATTGCCTGCGCCCAAGGTGTGTGTTGTATGTGCATGTCTGTGTGTTCACTTCCGTTTAGCTGTGCATGCTGTGATCCCTAGTGTTGTACCTGTTTGTGATGCTAGCTGAGTTGAGCTATGTTCCCCCAAAGTCTTCTCCTGGGTTCTCTGTGATGTGGGTGCATGGCACATTACTGGTCATCAGGGTGTCACCCATAGGTGTGCTTGCTGTCAGGGCTGAGTTTGTGTGCAGACGCAGCTGGGTCACAGTCAGGTTTCCCCTTGGCACTTGTTGTTTGCCCCTGTCATGTAATTTCCAGTTTGTGTTATCTTTCAGTGATTGTGACACGTTGTGTGTGTGACTGCTGGCACTCCTCAGGGTCCGGGCTGCAATGTTGGTTGTTGTCTATGTGTGTTCTTTGTGGGTGACCTTGGCTTCTTCATTGGTGTGTGACTGTGGCTGTGATCCCATTGGTTGGTGTGGTATTGCCGTCATGTCCATGTACGGCGTAGGGTGCAGTGTGTCAGACATTCAGGAGTCTTGTTGAGTGTCCATGTGTGATGTGTTTCTGCACCTTGGTTCCCACCCACCACCCTGGAATAGTCATCGGTGCATGTGCAATGTCACCAGTGCATGTGTGCTTCACTGCTGCACATTGTTGGAGGTCGAGGGATGTGGTGTTGAGTGTGTGCAGATGAGAGTTGTTGCCCGGCTAGGCCCCTGCCTCCATGTTGGCCTTGGCTCACTGGCCATGCTGTTTGATTTGTGCTTGTGTAGGTGTGATGGTAGTTAGTTGCTCAGTACACATGACTGTGGTTCACAGTGTGAACCACATTTAGCTTTGTCATCACAGTGGGATTGTAATGCAGCCCAGGGTCACCACATTGTGGGGGCCCTGGGGGTGGTGCTGTGGTGTGTCTGTGTCTTGCTGTGTCAGTTGCTGTCCCTACGTGCCTGTGTGACATGTGTGATTTGTGCTCCCTCTCATCTGACAATGCCTGCTTGCCCACATAGGGAATTTGGATCCATGAGTTACCTTTGTGTGGCACTGTATGCACATCTGTATGATTGGTATTCATGTCTCCTCATGTGTTGTGTGGTTGCCTGGGGACACTGGCACCCCCACCCTCACCTGTTGTGTATGATGTGCAGGGTGGGTCTGCCTTGTTTGTGCATCTGCACCACTGCATTGGCATATCTTGGGTGTGCCATTGGCTGTATGTAGTTTGGTGGGTTTCCCTGCTGTCCCTGGGACTCCTAGGTCATCGGTCAGCACAATGATCATGGTTTGTGTGTCCCATTGCTGCCATGGTATGGTATCTGTTCACCTCACATCTGCAGTCTCCACAGGGTATCTGCATGTGTGTGCCCATTGGTGCAAATATGTGGGTCTGCATTCGGATTGTCACTTCTGTCATTGTGTCATTGATGATTGTTGACGGTGTCAGCCCCCATGGGTGTTGTTTGTCTGCACATGGCCAAAGTTATGTCTTATTTGCACTGCAGGATTTGGCTCCCCCAATTTATGTTGCAATGGGACACATACACTACTTTGCCACTGATGTGTTTGTTGTTCTGTGACCAGGAATCATCCATGCAGTTTGGCAGTTGCACCTCTTACTTTGTCAACACTTACCTTTTGGTCACTGTGATGATGGGGGTTTGGACCCCATTGCCACAATGTTCAAAATGTGCTTCAGCTCTGGACCCCACACTTACCTTTTGGTCACTGTGATGATGGGGGTTTGGACCCCATTGCCACAATGTTCAAAATGTGCTTCAGCTATGGACCCCACACTTACCTTTTGGTCACTGTGATGATGGGGGTTTGGACCCCATTGCCACAATGTTCAAAATGTGCTGCAGCTATGGACCCCACACTTACCTTTTGGTCACTGTGATGATGGGGGTTTGGACCCCATTGCCACAATGTTCAAAATGTGCTGCAGCTATGGACCCCACACTTACCTTTTGGTCACTGTGATGATGGGGGTTTGGACCCCATTGCCACAATGTTCAAAATGTGCTGCAGCTATGGACCCCACACTTACCTTTTGGTCACTGTGATGATGGGGGTTTGGACCCCATTGCCACATTGTTCAAAGTGTGCTTCAGCTATGGACCCCACACTTACATTTTGGTCACTGTGATGATGGGGGTTTGGACCACATTGCCACAATGGTCATGGCCTGCTTGCATTGTGGGTGCCACACACATATATGTGTGGCACATGTGCTAGGGGGTCACATTGTATGTTCAAAGTCATGTTCGGTGTTGTAGGCATTTGACACAGTCTACACACGCTTGTCATGGTGTTGGGGGATGTCTTCTTCTTGCATTCCCTAGGTTGTGGTGTGCTGGTTGTGTCATGCATTGTCCATCCTATGAGTGGGGGTGGTAGTGGTGGTAGGCATCCTGCCCCCCCTGGCTAAGGGTGGTAGTAGTGGTAGGCATCCAGCCCACCCTGGGTGAGGGTGGTAGTAGTGGTAGGCATCCAGCCCCCCCTGGCTAAGGGTGGTGGTAGGCATCCAGCCCCCCCTGGGTGAGGGTGGTAGTAGTGGTAGGCATCCAGCCCCCCCTAGCTAAGGGTGGTGGTAGGCATCCAGCCCACCCTGGGTGAGGGTGGTAGTAGTGGTAGGCATCCAGCCCCCCCTGGGTGAGGGTGGTAGTGGTGGTAGGCATCCTGCCCCCCCTGGCTAAGGGTGGTGGTAGGCATCCATCCCCCCCTGGGTGAGGGTGGTAGTAGTGGTAGGCATCCAGCCCCCCCTGGCTAAGGGTGGTAGTAGTGGTAGGCATCCTGCCCCCCCTGGGTGAGGGTGGTAGTAGTGGTAGGCATCCAGCCCACCCTGGGTGAGGGTGGTAGTAGTGGTAGGCATCCTGCCCCCCCTGGGTGAGGGTGTTAGTGGTGGTAGGCATCCTGCCCCCCCTGGCTAAGGGTGGTAGTAGTGGTAGGCATCCAGCCCACCCTGGGTGAGGGTGGTAGTAGTGGTAGGCATCCAGCCCCCCCTGGCTAAGGGTGGTAGTAGTGGTATGCAAACACACAAAGGCTGCCCCTCACGTGGGTTCCTACAGTTTCCTACAGACTAATGTTGAGATGCAACATCAGTGGGGGCATCTCATAAAAAGTTTCGGACTGGCCTCACACACCGCCCGGTGTCATGCTTCATCATAGGCTGTCCTCGCCCTCTAAAAACTTCGTTTGATAGAGGGCGGGCATACACCTGGAGACAGGGATGCACTTCTACAACTAAGTGATGGCCGTGTGAAAGTGAAGGTGATCTAAAAACCATCACACCTGTCACTCAACAGTGTTTATTCAGGGAACAGATGTATGGTATTAAAAATAGGTATACGGTGATCTGGGACATTATTCTCCCTTCACCGTATTAAGTGTGGTCCACACTTAATACGGTGAAGGGAGAATAATGTCCCAGATCACCGTATACCTATTTTTAATACCATACATCTGTTCCCTGAATAAAACACTGTTGAGTGACAGGTGTGATGGTTTTTAGATCACCTTTCACTAACTGTAGGAACCCACGTGAGGGGCAGCCTTTGTGTGTTTGCATATAAGATTGGAGGCTGGCTTGCCCTTTGGCCCCGTGCCTCTAGTTCCCATCCTCAGCCCAGTCTGAGGTAAGTGTGTGTGTATTGTGGTAGTAGTGGTAGGCATCCTGCCCCCCCTGGGGGAGGGTGGTAGTAGTGGTAGGCATCCAGCCCACCCTGGGTGAGGGTGGTAGTAGTGGTAGGCATCCAGCCCCCCTAGCTAAGGGTGGTGGTAGGCATCCAGCCCACCCTGGGTGAGGGTGGTAGTAGTGGTAGGCATCCAGCCCCCCCTGGCTAAGGGTGGTGGTAGGCATCCAGCCCCCCTGGGTGAGGGTGGTAGTAGTGGTAGGCATCCAGCCCCCCTGGGTGAGGGTGGTAGTAGTGGTAGGCATCCAGCCCCCCTGGCTAAGGGTGGTAGTAGTGGTAGGCATCCTGCCCCCCTGGGTGAGGGTGGTAGTAGTGGTAGGCATCCTGCCCCCCTGGGTGAGGGTGGTAGTGGTGGTAGGCATCCTGCCCCCCTGGGTGAGGGTGGTAGTAGTGGTAGGCATCCAGCCCCCTGGCTAAGGGTGGTAGTAGTGGTAGGCATCCTGCCCCCTGGGTGAGGGTGGTAGTAGTGGTAGGCATCCTGCCCCCCTGGGTGAGGGTGGTAGTGGTGGTATGCATCCTGCCCCCCCTGGCTAAGGGTGGTAGTAGTGGTAGGCATCCAGCCTACCCTGGGTGAGGGTGGTAGTAGTGGTAGGCATCCTGCCCCCCCTGGCTAAGGGTGGTGATAGGCATCCAGCCCCCTGGGTGAGGGTGGTAGTAGTGGTAGGCATCCAGCCCCCCTGGCTAAGGGTGGTAGTAGTGGTAGGCATCCTGCCCCCCTGGGTGAGGGTGGTAGTAGTGGTAGGCATCCAGCCCACCCTGGGTGAGGGTGGTAGTAGTGGTAGGCATCCTGCCCCCCTGGCTAAGGGTGGTGGTAGGCATCCAGCCCCCCTGGGTGAGGGTGGTAGTAGTGGTAGGCATCCAGCCCCCTGGCTAAGGGTGGTAGTAGTGGTAGGCATCCTGCCCCCCGGGTGAGGGTGGTAGTAGTGGTAGGCATCCTGCCCCCCTGGGTGAGGGTGGTAGTAGTGGTAGGCATCCTGCCCCCCTGGGTGAGGGTGGTAGTGGTGGTAGGCATCCTGCCCCCTGGGTGAGGGTGGTAGTAGTGGTAGGCATCCTGCCCCCCTGGGTGAGGGTGGTAGTAGTGGTAGGCATCCTGCCCCCCTGGGTGAGGGTGGTAGTAGTGGTAGGCATCCTGCCCCCCTGGCTAAGGGTGGTGGTAGGCATCCAGCCCCCCTGGGTGAGGGTGGTAGTAGTGGTAGGCATCCAGCCCCCCTGGCTAAGGGTGGTAGTAGTGGTAGGCATCCTGCCCCCTGGGTGAGGGTGGTAGTAGTGGTAGGCATCCTGCCCCCCTGGGTGAGGGTGGTAGTAGTGGTAGGCATCCTGCCCCCCTGGGTGAGGGTGGTAGTAGTGGTAGGCATCCTGCCCCCCTGGGTGAGGGTGGTAGTGTTGGTAGGCATCCTGCCCCCCCTGGGTGAGGGTGGTAGTAGTGGTAGGCATCCTGCCCCCCCTGGGTGAGGGTGGTAGTAGTGGTAGGCATCCTGCCCCCCCTCTGTGAGGGTGGTAGTGGTGGTAGGCATCCTGCCCCCCCTGGCTTAGGGTGGTAGTAGTGGTAGGCATCCTGCCCCCCCTGGGTGAGGGTGGTGGTGCGCATTCAGGCCCCTGTGTGCATATGTGGCATTGGTGATGGGCATCCCGCCCCTATGGTGCTGCTGTTGCTGGTGTAAGTATATTCTGCATCCCTCTGTGTGTGTGTGATGTGTCGTGTACGTGTTGTATGTGTTTTGTGGTTGGTGTCTGGCTTACCTTCTGCGCCGTACGCGTCCGTGCCTGTTCCGGTAGTAAATGTAGAATATTGGTATGATCGGGACGAAGGGATTCATGGTTGGTTCGTGTCGTTCGTCCTTCTCGTTGCTGAGCGTCGTCCTCGTCGCTTCGCCTCGTCCTCGTCGCTTCGCATCGTCCTCGTCGCTGCCGTGTTCGTCTCGGAGCCGTGGATCGTGTTGTGGCGCGAATCGGAGCTTATGTGCGCCTCTCCCGGATGCTTTGACGTGCCGCGTAGCGACGGGTTCGGCGCGTACGGAAAGCGCATCGTACTTGTCCGGCCGTACGGGGCTGCATTTTTCCTTCCGTGCGACTCGATTCGGCGTTTCCGGATTCGCCTCGGTCGGGGAACAGGACCTGGTTTGGGTGAGTACGGCTCGGCCGGATTCTTTGCTGTTGTGCGCATCGTACTTACTCGTTCGGTGTGCTGTACGGATCGGTCGGGAAACAGGCTTTCGCATGGCTTTTTTCCCGACCGAATGGTGTTGGGTACGCCTCCGACCAAGATCGGAATCGGCCCCAAAGTGTCTCCAAACAAATTGCAGTATTGTTTGTCTGAAGTTCAGTACCTAGGTCACCGGATTGAGAAAGGAAAACAAAGGGTGTCACCAGATCGCATAGAGGCGATTCTGCAAATGGGAACTCCGAAAACGCAAAAAGAAGTCCGCATGTTTTTGGGAATGGTCGGCTATTGTCGACAGTGGATCCCAAACTTTTCCTTGCAAGCAAAGCCCCTGTTGAAACTGACTCGAAAGGATGTTAGTGATCCGATACCATGGGATGATGAGTGCTTGAAAGCCTTCCGTGAGCTGAAGGAAAGTATTTGTCGTGCTCCAGCTCTCGGAATGCCGGATTATAACAAAGCGTTTTCGCTCTTTTGCTGTGAAAAGGAGGGATGTGCGTTTGCAGTCCTAGTGCAGACACATGGAAGTGCCCGTAGACCAGTAGCCTACTTCTCAGCTACATTAGATCCTGTAGCTTCTGCGTTGCCCGGATGTCTGAAATCCGTTGCTGCAACTGGTGTCAGCATCGAAAGATGCGAAAGCATCGTGATGGGTTATCCACTCATTGTATATGTGCCCCATTCTGTGGAATTGTTAATGACCCGGACGAAAACACAGTATTTAACTGACAACAGACTTACCAAGTATGAGCAGGTTATCTTGGCTGCTGATAATGTTACCCTGAGACGTTGTACCACTCTGAACCCTGCTACATTGTTACCTATTCCGCAGGAGGAAGGAGATGAGGATTGTGAAGAGCATGACTGCCTAGATGTTACTGATCTATCCACCAAACCCAGACCTGACATTGTCGATGAACCATTGCCCCAATCTGATTTGATCCTTTTTGTTGATGGTTCATGCATAAGAGACAATGAAGGGTATGTGAGAGCAGCGTTTGCTGTGTGCACCATCATGGGGGTAGTGGAAGCTGCCTGTTTAAATAGAGTATTCTCTGCTCAGGTGGCCGAAATTGTCGCTTTGACACGTGCCTGTATTATTGCAGCTGATCTGCGAGTGACTGTGTATACTGACAGTCAATATGGATTTGGTGTGGTTCATGATTTTGGGCAGTTATGGTCACAGAGGGGGTTTCTCACGTCCTCAGGGTCACCTATACGTAATGGCGAGTATGTGCGCCAACTATTGGAAGCTCTGCAAAAGCCTAAAGAGATAGCAGTTGTTAAATGTACAGCTCATGGAAAGGGAGAAGACTTTGTCACTAAGGGCAACAATTACGCAGATGAAGTAGCACGATTTTGTGCTGAACAGGTTTGTATTTTCAATGGAGAATATATAGGCGAGAGCACAGAAGAGACCGAGCTCAGCATGATGTTAGCTATAGCCGATACTTGGGATGAGGTGAAGCGGTTGCAGGATGAGGTCACAGAAGAAGAAGCTGCTTCATGGGTCAGAGCAGGTTGCACAAAAAGAGATGATGGCATTTGGGTGTCCACAGATGAGAGAGCAGTATTACCCAATTGTCTACTAAGCCCAATGGCAAGGCAAATTCCTGGAGCAGTTCACTTGGGAAGAGATGCAATGGTGCGAGTGTTTAGGCAGAGGTGGTTTAATCCACGCTTCCGTGTGTGGGCTGAAACGGTATGTCACAGGTGTGTTACTTGTCAACAGATGAATGTGGGAAAAAGAACTGTGGTTGGAATGAGTCACATTGGAAAGTCTGGGGGTCCCTTCAATAGGATACAGTTAGATTTCATAGAGATGCCGAGGTGCAATAGATTGAGATATGTTTTGGTGGTGGTGTGCATCTTTTCACGGTGGGTGGAAGCATATCCAACTAGACGATGTGACAGTCTTACAGTAGCCAAATTGTTATTAAGAGAACTGATCCCACGGTACGGTTTCCCAACATCAGTGGAGACAGATAGAGGAACTCATTTCCACAGTGAAATAATGAAGTTGCTGTGCTCTGCGTTACATATTGATCAAAGACTGCATTGTAGCTACAGGCCCGAGGCTTCAGGTCTAGTAGAGCAAGTTAATGGCACCATCAAGTCAAGAGTGGCAAGGTGTGTTCGTCCACTTCATTGAAGTGGCCGGATGCGCTGCCCCTGGTGCTAATGAGTCTGCGTAGTACCCCTGATAGGAGAACAGGGCTTTCTCCGCATGAGATCCTCACTGGAAGAGCTATGCGTTTGCCTATTGTGCCAGCTACAGCATTGATAAACATCACTGATGATTTAGTGTTGGATTATTGTAAAGGACTGGCTGATGTGGTTACTTCTGTATCCCACCAGGTCGAGGCTGCGACTGGTTCCACCTCGAGAGACCTGCTGCATGATCTTAATCCTGGTGACTGGGTGCTTGTGCGCAAACACGTAAGGAAGAGTTGTCTTGATGTTCGCTGGCGAGGACCCTATCAAGTGATACTGGTCACAAGTACCGCTGTGAAGTGTGGAGGATTGCCGAACTGGATCCACGCTTCCCACACTCGTCGAGTTCAAGCGCCTGCGGAGGAAGAGAGTTCCCTGAATCCGAGGAGTGTGTGTGGACCTGATACAGACAACAACGACGGCACAGACTCAGCTGTAAGAGTTTCGGATGAAACGGAACAGCCAAGTGAGCAAGAAAGAGAAGAGTGGAATGCTCCTGAACTGAGTCCAGATCCTGAAATTGAAGATGTTGCAGAAGTGAGCGGTGCCTCAGATCAAAGTGAATTGTCTGTTGCAGAAAGATCAGGTCAAGAGGAAGTGGAGAGAACAGATGCCAGAGCAGAAAAGTGGCCAGCAAGAAAAGAAAGGCTGAATATACGGCTTGCATCTGAGAAAGATCTCACTCCGATTCCTGAAACATCTGAATCAGATCAAAGTGACGTTGAAGAAAGACCGGATGGTCTGAGACGTTCCCGAAGAGAAAGAACAGCATCACGAAGATACGCATCTCCTGAGTGGACATACCTGGCTGCAGATGCAGGGCCCAGTGAAGTCCAGGAGGTTGGGACCTGGTACAGTGAGCTACGGAGAGAACACCCTCTCGATTGAAATACGATTACTGGTCCCAGGTGTCGAAGCGTTCAGAATACTAACTCTGCAAGTTCCGAATCCTCCAAGACTAAGTGGATTGCGTTACCTTATCCTTAATGAGGTTGTGTTCCCTGCATTTGGCTGACGGCTCACCGCGCTAGAATTGGGAGACATCCGTGCAGAGATTCTGCAACTTGTCCTCGAGATTCTTGGATCAAATGTCGTTAATGATGAAGCTTGAACTGTAATCAAAGAAAGCATTAGGCCTTAGAAAGAAGATAACCTAGACCCCAGATTAAGAAGATCAAAATTTAGGGATTTTCCTTGTAGATGGCGGAGTGAGGAGTAGGGTTGTCTACATCTCTTCAATAGGTTTAGTAGCAATCGAAAGAACTCTGACATTAATTGCATGAAGGAAAAGAATTAAGAAGGACATTGTTAAACAAAGAAACCGAAAGAACTGTGTTTCCCTTTTGTGCTTCGGAACAGACCAAGAGAAACCATGGTGTCCAAAAAATCAACACGCAAACAGAAGTGGATCATTGGCACCCTCATCGTAGTGGTGCTTATTGTTATAACTGTGGTGATTGTTGTATCTCTAGTTGGATATCAAAATGGCGAACAGAACAGGGTGCAGACAACACTCACTACACCTAGCTCTGAGATAGATGAGGACGCACATGCCTATGACCTAGAAATGATTAAGGAAACCAGTCGTAGACTGCATGTGGATCTGTCAAAGGGTGATTTTACTTTGAATGCGTATGCTCGATTATTGTATGAGTATGTGGATACCATGGAAGCAAAGGATTGCTATGTGTGTATGCAGTTACCAGCCTCAGTAGAGGGAGGCATTCGATATCATCATTTGCATGTGACTTATGGCATTACATGTAGTATCTTATTGAGCATGTTTTATAGCAAGGCACACTTCGAGTACTATTTCTCTAATTATGATGTGGTACTCTCAGAAGTCCCCGTTCTGAAATACATGAATAAATATGATTACTATAAGCAAGTCGAGCGAATGTCAAAGTATTTTGTACCTACCATTACTTTAGACACATCCTATGCCCATAGACATAATTTGACCTGCATGTTAACTGACATCGAAAAGAAATTTATAGATCAGATAGAAGATCGACATAGACAGACTCTATTTAGACCAGATCCAAAGCACAAGGTTACCCCATGGACTAAAGAAGAATTAGATCATAAAGCAAAGGGGAGTTTTGGACCCATAGCATTAGATTTCCAGCAGAAAGGAAAATTGTGCATTAGACATCCGACCACATACTACGATAAGATATTTGTGGGTGAGAGTGATTGTGAGCACGTCTTCTTGATCGAAGAATCAATCAGAAAAGCATTACTGGATAAAATAACAGTAGTGCTCAATGTGTATTTTGTGTGTGGAAAGAATGCTTATGTGAAGTTGCCCAAGAACTGGTATGGCACCTGCTATTTGGCTGTCGTATTTCCCAAGATTTTCCATGTAAATGATTTATGGCCTCTAGAGAGAAGGAGACCTCAGAGAGGGAAACGTGGTGCGAGTGCAGGGGAAGTGATTGGAGACATATTTGGAGCTATGATACCGAGTATGGGTGTGATTCTGAATGATTTGAAAATCAGAAAGCTAGCAACATTAGTGGATGAGCTCTCCATAAATACAGCTCAGATTCTACTACTTGTAGATGGGGAGATGGTTTCGATAAGGGCTATGGTTTTTCAAAACCGTCTTGCCCTAGATGTGCTGCTAGCAAAAGCCGGAGGAGTCTGCAAATTGTTGAAAGTTCAACAGTGCTGCACTTATATTCCTGACAACAGTCGGGATATAAGGAAATACATTAACAATATTTCAGATATACACCAAGAGTTACGTGAGATGGCTGCTGAAGGACTCTGGGAGCAAGTGGGAAAAGGATTTGGAAAAATAGGTAGTTGGTTTGGAAGTCTGGGACAAGGAATAATGGGATATATTTTGAAGCCTATTATAATAGCTGCCATTTGTATAATCGTCCTATTGGGAGCCATCAAGGCTTACAAATGGCAAAGGGCAAGACATCAGGAGACTGTGTTGAAAAAAAGAGAGAGCAACAACTTGAGCGACTGCAGGACAGTCATTACCAGCACCTTAAAGGGTTAGAAAGATTCAGACAGGGACGGCAAGCTACAGTCCCTGTTTAGGTCGGTCTCTTCTACTAGGAGAAACTACAAAAGTAAAGAGAATTGGTGTAATGACACTAGTCATAAGAGGGGGGAACTGATAGAGCGCAAATATCACTCTATTTGTATGAGTGCACTATACTCATGGTTTAAACGCACTTCCATACATTCGTATTGTGTGCAGTGTTTTTGATGATTAAGAACCATTTAATTGAATCATTTAATGTTGAACTAATGAATGTATTAAGTAGGATTTTGTATGTATTATGATTCCTTCATGCATAATGTGCAGGACAATATTATTTTATATATCGTAAACGGTGATTTGTTTAAGTTGCCTGAAACATAGGCCCAAAAGATTCTCCTTGCTCTCAAGAAATAATGAATTAATTGATTGTTGTGTTGGAGGATAGCATGTTCTCACCCTGTTGCAGGTGCAGAAATACACATCATTATTTTCAGAGTTAAGGAGAGACCCGGAATGCCTTTGAAGATAACTGGAAGCGAGAAGGGAGGATGCTTTGCGTATCGAGTCTGTCTGAAAGCCAAGGCCACTGGAAGAAGATAGCTTTAATTAATTTTGCTTCATGAAAGAGAACCACCTACTGTATAGAAGTCTAGTGGAAAGTTTTAGGAAAAGGTGACGCAATGTTGATTGAATCCTATCTTTTTGTAAGATGCGCAGGGACAGAGAGACCAGCCTTCTGCTAGCTTTCGGAGAAGAACGAGCATCTTAGAGCGAGCTCCATAGCCTTAAGCTAAACGACCCATTTTGACGTGAGTACTTCTTAGGAAGTCACACGTGCTGACAGCATTGGGGAACGAAAGGAGAGAGACAGGAAGGGCCCTCATATAGAATAGTGTAGGGAAAGATTTTGATTTGTTTCAATGAGTCGAGAGCTGAATATTGCATCTATTTTGTGTTGCATTGTGATTTTGGAATTTATAATCATTTGCCTTTTGGGCCGCATTACTTATATTAGAAAGATCGGCTCTGTATTAATTTTCCTGTATCTTTATACTTTGCTATTGAGATGTGTTTACATCCAATTGTTTTTGGCATTATAATAAATATTCAAACTGCACTTCAGAGTCAGTGATCTTTTCAGGCACGACAACTTTGTTGAAATCTGTTTAAGATGTTTTCTTCCCTCGACCACTTTAGGTAAATAAAAGATCGATCGCTTACGCTATACTTAGTAGAGAACTTAGGGGTGCAAGTTAGCGTAATCAGCTCCCTTCGGTTTGCGGCGGTTCAAGGTTTCCGATCACTCAGAATGCTTCGTTATGCTGTTGCCACTGAATTACCTTGAACGCTTGTTGGAAGGGTCCCCTGCGTGTCACTGGCTGCACGCAAAATATTTCACACGATCTGCTCATCTGAAAGTAGACAAGGGGACACAGCGGGGCTCCAGGAAAACTGTTTAATAACACACTGGCATAACGCGTTTCGGCGATAAGCCTTCTTCAAATGCCACTAATGCCTGGGGTTTTCATCAGCTGTCTCATTTTTAAATGTGCTCACTCCTTCCCCTTGGCGGAAGCACACCTGACCAAAATTGCATTGGAGCGCATTCGCGCAGTTCATTTTCAATCACTGCAAGTCCCAACATGCATCTTGTTTTGGGCACATAGGAACGTCTCCGTCAGCCCCGATTTTACTGTTTCTCAAGGTGAGTACGGGCTATTTGGAATGTGGTCTTGAAACCTCAGCGTTGTCTCTTGGCAGTTAAACAGCCTTCTTGGCCCCCTACTTCCAGCCACAATTCCCAAAATGTGAGCGAACCCGGAGACGTCGATACAGTGAACACGTCTCTCCATGAAATCATGGACTGTATTTGCACAGCAGTACCTCAGCTCCCTTCGGTTTGTGGCGGTTCAAGGTTTCCGATCACTCAGAATGCTTTGTTATGCTGTTGCCACTGAATTACCTTGAACGCTTGTTGGAAGGGTCCCCTGCGTGTCACTGGCTGCACGCAAAATATTTCACACGATCTGCTCATCTGAAAGTAGACAAGGGGACACAGCGGGGCTCCAGGAAAACTGTTTAATAACACACTGGCATAACGCGTTTCGGCGATGAGCCTTCTTCAAATGCCACTAATGCCTGGGGTTTTCATCAGCTGTCTCATTTTTAAATGTGCTCACTCCTTCCCATTGGCGGAAGCACACCTGACCAAAATTGCATTGGAGCGCATTCGCGCAGTTCATTTTCAATCACTGCAAGTCCCAACATGCAACTTGTTTTGGGCACATAGGAACGTCTCCGTCAGCCCCGATTTTACTGTTTCTCAAGGTGAGTACGGGCTATTTGGAATGTGGTCTTGAAACCTCAGCGTTGTTTCTTGGCAGTTAAACAGCCTTCTTGGCCCCCTACTTCCAGCCACAATTCCCAAAATGTGAGCGAACCCGGAGACGTCGATACAGTGAACACGTCTCTCCATGAAGTCATGGACTGTATTTGCACAGCAGTACCTCAGCTCCCTTCGGTTTGCGGCGGTTCAAGGTTTCCGATCACTCAGAATGCTTCGTTATGCTGTTGCCACTGAATTACCTTGAATGCTTGTTGGAAGGGTCCTCTGCGTGTCACTGGCTGCACGCAAAATATTTCACACGATCTGCTCATCTGAAAGTAGACAAGGGGACACAGCGGGCTCCAGGAAAACTGTTTAATAACACACGTATTTATTGGCCACTTTCACTATAAGCACAAAAGTAGCCCCTGTAATTCTCCGACCTACCTTCAATAGGAACATTGTGACTTATTTAAAGTATACATAGTTTAGAGGGTAATCAGCTGCCACTATGTGATCACTGTAATGCGGCAGAAGGAAGCAGTTATTACGGCTGCACAGCAGCATGTAGTGACGCGTGTGCGTACAGCCAATTAGAAGTCACCACTTTTTCGCTGTCTGCCGGGAGACCTTTCTTTTGCTGCCCAAATGGTAAATATTGCGTTCATTGCGCTCCTTAGCTGATTCCACGATTATTTTGCGAATCACGAAATGCTGAAGGGTCTGAATGGGTGAGTTAAAAAAGCAATATGAGCGGTCAATACTGGCTGTGTTATAGCGCTTTTTTATGTCGGGTAGTGGGGGCAACATAGACAATGGGAGGGAGGGTGTGAGAGAAGCAGTGAGAAGGCATTTTAATAATTTCGAAAATTAACACTGTTTCTAATAATGTGCAGAATTAAAATATAAGCTTTAATGGAAAGAATGTGTTTAAAAATAAATGTAGATTTGTAGTAAGCAGTCACATTTACTCGTACTAGGTCTCAAATGTCTAAAGCATTATTGCTTGACGTTCCCACTTAGCAAAAACCACTTACTATCCACAAAATGTTTAATTCTTTACCTTTCCATGGACATGTTTTTCAAAATAAATATTAGTTTCATTAATGTTTATATATATATTCACAGAATGTTTCATCTTACACAAAGACCACTGTTAACTCATGATTAGTTTTTGTCATTTAATGGGGTAATGAAGAATTCATACATAGATATGTAGAATTTAAAACTTGAACTTGACTTTTTGAATCGTTTTCCCCAATCAATGGAGGTTCTGCAAAATGTTTTCTTTTTATCAATACAGATTTTTCAGCCTCTACATAGAACATTGTTAGTAACTTGATATTGGAAGGTTAGAAATGAAGCTTAATGTGAGAAAGAGAATATGAATGGGAAAATAATCATTTCAAACATAGAATGTTACAAGTAGTTGCGAACTTAACATTGCTGTCTGTGGACTATTGTATTCCTTTGAGAAGATGAGCAGTGATCATTTTCCCAGGGCAGCATCGAACACTGATTGGCTGACGGGAGATGAAGGAACAAGACGTTGCAAAGCTTCAGAATGGCATGTCTATATTAATGCGTGTTCCTAGAGCAGGTTACCGCTTGCCATTGAGTGACTTTTTACAACTCTACCACTCTTTTCCAGACACTTATTCAGATCCTTTCCCAGACCTAGACCCATATGCCACATTGCTTGAGACTCCACTGAGTTTCTTGAACCTCTCTTTACGGGAAGTTCTACTTTATTGATTTATTTTTATGTAGCTGACTTTGAAGCTGAAGCTTTATGTTTTTCTCTCACTCTCTCTCAAATTAGAACCTTTTATGGGTTCTGACTGACACCTTTGCTCTCCCCATTCCTAGAATTGGGATTCTTCCTTTATGGAACGCGCTTTAATGCATTTATATTTTGATTAACAAATTTCGATTTTATATTTCTGTCATTTATTGATGATTAAGATTAGTATGTATTTAACTTGTGATATGCCAATAAAAATGAACTACTAAAAGATTTGATTACTAAAACCCTTTAACTCATAACAAACTCTCATTAATGACTGAGAATAGATTAGTAAATTGTGATTAATATTTAATGTTGTGTACTGCTTTTGATCATCTCTAAAACAACAGCAAAGATCCATTTGGACTTCGTGATACTCAGAAAGAGGGGATTAGCCCGAATGATGGTAAACCGAAATATTTTATTTCAAACCGAATCCTCGCTCCAGCAGAAGCAACATTGAAAACGGGTAGGTGTGAGGGAGAAACAAAACAGCCATTAGGAGAGGGGGGGGGGGGTAAGAAGCAACACGGATAATGGGAGGATGTTAGGGAAGAAGCAACATGGACAAGAGGAGGGTGGGTTGGAAGAAGCACCATTTACAAAAGAAGGGTGGGTGGGAAGAAGCAACATGGGCAACTGGAGGGTGGGAGGGAAGAAGCAAAACAGACAATGGGATGGTGGAAGGCAAGAAGCAACACAGACACTAGCCGTGCTGGCCAATTAGAAGGCAGCAAATAGGAGTAACAATGAAGCAAATGAATGGTAAGTAATAGGTGGTCTCTGAGGCCTTTTTAGTATATAAACTGTCTCACAAGCGCTAGTGTATGCCATGGCTCAGTTGAGACCTAAAAAGGGGTGCCCAAAACATAAGTAGTGCAAGGATCCCAGTAATGAGGACATGTTCCAGGGGAGGGACAAACACAAGAAGAGGAAGGAAATCCCACACAACCAGTCTTCGAAGCAGGACTGAGTGCGTTTGTAGGTTGCTTTATTAAAAGCATGCCACATAATGCAATGAACATTGCGTTTTTTTATTTCCATTACATAGCAATTCAAATGTAAAATGCATTCAAATATGAATTTTATGCAAATGTGAATCTGCCCTTCGAGCAGTCGCCCTAGGGTTTGCAGCAACATCTACCATAGACTTCCTTCTTAATGTTAACATATTGATTCCTGTAGATTGGGCCAACAGGTTGAAAGAAAGCTATAGACAATGTTTATATAGTTTCTGGTGAGAACAAGTTACTGGAGAGTAAACAAATGTAAATGTAGGCTCCCAACTTTCCATGAAAACATTAATTAAGTAATGATTTGAAAATGGTTGTTAAAAATGAGGAGCTTCTACAGTAATTGCTATCTATGTGGAGTGAAAAGGTTGTGGGGCTCAGGGTAGGGTGATAATGATAGTGATGGGTGTGGTGGTGCTGAGGGTGGTAGTGGTGAGGGCATTGGTGGTGACGGAGGTGTTGTTGGTGAGAGTGGTGACAGTGGTTAGGGTGGTGATGGTGGTGGTTAGGGTGGTCTTTGGGTTGGTGATGGTGGTGTGTAGGTTGTTGGTGGTAGTTAGGTGGGTTGTGGGTAGGATAGTGGTGATGGTTAGAGAGTGGGGGTGGTTAGGGTAGGGTGGTGGTGGCTAGAAGTGTGGTGGTGTTTAGGAGAGTTGTGGTTAGAAGGTTTTTTTGGGGTATGCTAGTGATATTTAGGTTGGTAATATCAGTAAGGGTGGTGGTGGTTATGGTTATGGTTTTGTCGGTGTTTAATTTGTTGTTAGTAGTGGTTAGGGTGGTGGCAGGGTAGGGTAGCGGTGTTAGGGGTGGGAGGGTGTTTACATTTTTGATGGTGGTTAGGGTGGTGATGTTGATCAGGTTGGTAGTGTTGAGAGTGGTTTTGGTGGTTTTGGCTGGTGGTGGATGGTTTGTGGTTGTGGTAGGGTGTTGGTGTTGTGGGTGGTGGCGGTAAGGATGTTAGTGTTGTTTAGTGTGGTGGTGGTTAGGGGTGGTGGTTAGGGAGTGGGTTGTGGGTGGTGAGGAAGGTGGTGGTGGTGTAAAGGTGGTATTGGTGAGGTTGTTGGTGTTGAAAGTGGTGGTGGTTAGGTTGGTAATGGTTAGGAGGTGATATTGGTTAGGGTGGTGGTGTTTAGGGTGGTGGCGTTTAGGGTGGTGGCATTGGTTAGGGTGGTGGTGGTAGTTAGGGTGTTGCTGGGTAGGGTGGTGTTCGGGTGATAGGGTAATGTTATAGTGGTGTTGGTAGGTTTGTGATATGGTAGTGGCGTTAGGGTGGCATTTTTTGTTGTTGGTGTTAGGATGGTGTTGGTAGGGTGGTATTTGTAGTTAATGATGTAGGTTGTGTATGCATTTGTTTAGCTTGCTTGTATGTGAGCAGGTATATGTGAGAGATTTTATTTCAATATCAGATGAATCAGAAAAAAAACAAGTGTTTGCGTTAGTTTTATTTACATTGAGAACTAACAAGCATTGGCAATGACGATAGGTCTGGCTTTACAAGAATGTTTCATGGCAATTTAAAGAATTACAAATAAATAACCTGCGAAATTAATATGTATTTGTATTTGTGTGGACGCAAAGAACTGTAGGGTAATATTGGTGTAGGTTTAACGGTTAGGTGACAGTTGCACTGTGAAGCCAGAACTAAAAGTCCATGAAGGTTAATGATTGGCCTCTTCCCAACTGTGCTCCTGCCAGAGAACAACAACATAAATGATCTTGTTATCTAAGACACATTGATAGCATTACAATGTCAAGTGTGATCCCCTGAAAGTTCAATTTCAGGCTGCTGGGTAAATAAACAAAATGATCACAGCAGTGTGGAGGGCAAGCTCTTGGAAGCACACTACCTCTGCCCAGTAAAAACAGGTACTCCTGGGTCCCAACATGTGAGCAGAACCAAAGAACCCCACGAGTAATGCTGACATAACTGTCAGCTGCGCTATCAAGCCAGACCAAAAAAAAGCAAGCTTAACAATGTAAGTATCTAACTCGTATGTATGAACCTTCTTTCAGCCTTTCGCGGTTTTCTTTGCAATTGGAATGTGAAATTTTGAAAGAAAAAAGACAAAATCCTTCCTTCGCAGTAAATTAGTATGGAAATTGCAGGGCCACCTTTAGCATTGCTATGAGTATAGTTATGGGCAGAATTGGTGGCTTTTGAGCTGGGAAATCAGGTTCGAGTCCCTGTGTCGCCACAACCTCCTGTGATTGTAGGCAAATCACTTAACTTGCCTTTGCATAAAACCCCAAAGCTGACCTCTCACATGTCACAGAAAATCAAAGGAGCAGGGGGAGCATATTTTGTTATCTCTGAATTCTACTTTTCAAATTGTGCTTGGGGGCAAATGATGGACAACCATGACATAAGGCAAGTCATTGCTCGCATGAATTAAGAGCATGTGTACTTTACAGAAGAGATCTTTGCTTTGCCTTTCCCAAACCCCATCAAAGGTTTCTGTTGTAAGGTTTGTTGTTATCATAGTAATTTATGGTGTGACATTGATTTTAATCACTTGCATAACATTTAAATGCTAGGATGCAAATTTTCAATGTTGCCTGTGCTCACAATGGAACTTGGAAGCAAAGACATGAAGAAACATATAGCAAAAGCAACAAAATCAAAGTGTATATATACGGGCATAATTTGTTTAAAACAATACAACGTAGGTACACACACTGATTGGAAAGGTATTGGTAAAAATAAATAAAGCAAATTGTCATTGTAACATAAAGGCGCAATGTGCAAACTAAACATAATCCTATAAACGTGTGTGGGTGAAAACACAAAGCAGGCACTTGCAGTGAATATTTCCTGCGAACTAATTAAAACTTCCTCTGCGAAAAGAATCTGGCATGTACATAAAAGGAACTAACACTACAAATGAAAATTGAAAAAAGATAAAACTTAGGACACAGGCGAGTGCAAAAGAAAATAGTGCACTCGCAAGGACTGTTCAAAGATAAAGAAATAAACGGGTATAGAGAAATAAATGGGCAATGTTGAAAAAAAGTCAGGACTTGGACGAGTGTGAAAAAATTTGCACTAGCAGGGACTGCTTGCATATAAAGAAATAAACAGGCAATGTTGAAAAAAGACAAAACTTAGGACGTGGGGAGGTGTAAATAAAAAATGTACACCCACAAGGACTGTTTGATGATAAAGAAAGTAGCTCCCAGAAGAGAAGCAATGGAAGGACACAAGTACGGGGGAAAAGGGGCAAAGCAACAAGGAGGGTGGGCAGGGAGGGTGGAGGCAAAGCAAAACAATACTAGGAGGAAGGGGGAAGCAGCAAAAATGTGAGCAAACATAAGCAATCTTATGGAGTGCTGTAACTAAAATAAAAAAGTAGCTCCAAAAGTGCACGCAGTGGAAAGACACTGGGCAAGGAAGTAGTACTGGTGCCGTTTTCCCAGGAGAGGGACAAACACATGAAGAGTATGTGAAGCCAGGACACGCTGATCAAAGAGAAGCATAGAAATGAGAGTGAGATGAAGCCAACTAATGATAAGGGGTGCAGGGACAAAATATCGAGTTGCACAAATATCGAGTCATTAATATCGTGGTTCAGAAATATTGACAGCAAGAATATCGTGGTCAAGAATATCGACTTAAGGTAAGTAATATCTATTTTAAAAATATCGAAGTGTTTAATATCGTTTGCAAAAATATAGTTGTTAAAAATATCTTTTTTTTTAATGTTATGTATTTTAGTATATATTTTATATGTATGTGATGTATGTTTTTTGTATAAGAATAGTTTGTATTTTTAATATATGTGTTACATTTTTAGTAGTTATTAATTATCTTTTATTTGAATTTTGCATTTTTAGTTCCATAGCGGGTTGTAAGGTTTATAGGGGAATAGAGTGGGAAGTAATTTAATTATATTAAATGTATTGATTATTTTTTATTTATAAATATTTGTTTAGTTGAGATGTTATAGTGTTAAATGTGTAAAGTAATTTATTATTAATTAATTAATAATTGGGCATTAATTAACTTTAATTAATTAATTGGTAAATAATTATGGTAATTGTGTAATTAATTTTAGGTGTGTGTTGTGGTGTTTATAGGTGTAAAGGGTGGGAAGTAATTTATTTTAATTTATGAATTAATAATTGATTGTTAATTAATTTTTATTAATTAATTGGTAATTCATTATGGTAATTGTGTAATTAATTTTAGGTGTGTGTTGTGCTGTTTATAGGTGTGAAGGGTGGGAAGTAATTTATTTTTAATTGTTGAATTAATTGGTTGTTAATTAATTTTAATTAATTAATTGGTAATGATTTATGGTAATTGTGTAATTAATTTTAGGCATGTGTTGTGGTGTTTATAGTTGTAAAGGGTGGAAGTAATTTATTTTTAATTGATGAATTAATAATTGGTTGTTAATTAATTTTAATTGATTAATTGGTAATTAATTATGGTAATTGTGTAATTAATTTTAGGTGTGTGTTGTGGTGTTTATAGGAGTAAAGGGTGGGAAGTAATTTGTGTTTAATTAATTAATATATAGTTGTTAATTAATGTTAATTATTTGATATTTATTTTGGGTAATTATTTATTTTTGTGTGTGTTGTTTTTACTTTTAAAGGGGTAAATGGTGAGTATTAAATACACTTTAATTATTTAATTATTAGTTGTTAATAGTTTTTAATTTAACATTTTTAATTGTGTTTTATTATTTTATAGTTTAATTTAGGTGTGTGTTGTGGATATTATAGTGGTAAAGTGTGTGTAGTCAATTAATGTTTATTAGTTTTTTTATTAATAATATTTTGTTAATTGATTATTAATTATGTTAATTATTGAAATACATTTAATAAAAAATGTTGAAGTGTTTTGTTATTGGTGTGGTGTTATAGGGTAGGAAATAAAATAAATGCATTTCTGTTTTAATTAGTTTTTTGTTTGTAAATATTTTCTAGTTTAAAAGAATTGTTTTTATAAATGTATTTATTATTTCATTTTATATAATATTTGTAGGTTTTTGTTACATGTAATTAATATTATAGAATGTGTTATTTTTATATGTTTAATATATTTTATTTTTTATTTTTTAAATATTGTTTATTTATTTGTATGATTTTTTTTAATTTTTACTTTTTTTAACTGAGTGTGAATAGTAATTTTTGTTTTTCTGCTATCCAACACTTTCCCTAATGTTGCACTCACTGGAGTGGGAATAGTAATTTTACCTCTCTGCTATCCAGCACTTTCCCTACTGTTGCACTCACTGGAGCGGGAATAATAATTTTTACCCATCCGCTATCCAGCACTTTCCCTACTGTTGCACTCACTGGAGTGGGAATAGTAATTTTTACCCCTTTGCTATTCAACCCTTTCCCTACTGTTGCACTGATTGTATTGTGAAATTTAAGTTTAAATATTTTTCTAATAGTTTAATGTTTTAATTTATTATAGATTTTTTTATATTTTAAATCATTAATAAACTTTTAACTTCAATTAAAATAATAGTTTATTAATTGTTTTAAAGTAAATATATATGTATAAATTATTATGTTTGTGTTTATTTTTTTAAGTTTGTTACATTTTATTAAAATGTATATAAAATGTATTTTATTTTGTTAATATATTTAATATTTAATGTATTTAATATATATTATTTTATTATATATTTATATAAAAGTTGATATTTTATACATCTATATTTTTTACATCGATATTTTTAGTCAATATTTTTGTACTTACCTGTTTAAGTATAGGAGTCGATATTTTTGTTGTCTATATTTTTTACTCGATATTTTTAACATCGATATTTTTTACATCGGTGTTGTGTCAGTGAACCATGACAAGGAATGAACAGGTTCTAAGCACCCTGTAGGTAAACAAAATGTCTTTCAAGTGACAGCGCATGTGCTTGCTCAGATGCCACCTAAAAAATGGCAAATACGCCTGTGCCACAGAAGAATCAGTGCTCATCTCATACGTTGTGCCTCGGTGGTGTGAGGAGGGCTCTATACAACTGTGCAACATGTGCAACTGTCATCTTCGACACTGCTACCTATATACCTACCTATATATCTCTCCTACTGTTTTTCTTTGGGCTAGAGAGCACTTTGAGCCTCATGCCAGTGCCCCAAGTTGAGGAACCACACCTGCTGTTTGCGGGTAAGCCTGATTTGGTTTGTGTGCACACCTGCATTGAGGTATTATGCACATGTTGTAGCAGGTGGTTGTATTTTGAATGCCATCTTAATTTAGGTTTTACATACATTAGCAACAGGACCGACTGTAATTATCATAGAATTTGGGTGATTGGTGACAATATTGTATGGCCACTATTGTGTTGGAACTGTGACTTACCTAATTACATTTAGAACGGTAACCCAACTATGGGGCCGATTCCGATCTCGGTCGGAGGCGCACCCAATACCACTCGGTCAGGAAAAAAGCCATGCGAAAGCCTGTTTCCCGACCGATCCGTACAGCACACCGAACGAGTAAGTACGATGCGCACAACAGCAAAGAATCCGGCCGAGCCGTACTCACCCAAACCAGGTCCTGTTCTCCGACCGAGGCGAATCCGGAAACGCCGAATCGAGTCGCACGGAAGGAAAAATGCAGCCCCGTCCGGCCGGACAAGTACGATGCGCTTTCCGTACGCGCCGAACCCGTCGCTACGCACAGCACGTCAAAGCATCCGGGAGAGGCGCACATAAGCTCCGATTCGTGCCACAACACGATCCACGGCTCCGAGACGAACACGGCAGCGGCGAGGAGCGAGGCGAGGCGAGCGAGGGACGACGCGAAGCAACGAGAAGGACGAACGACACGAACCAACCATGAATCCCTTCGTCCCGATCATACCAATATTCTACATATACTACCGGAACAGGCACGGACGCGTACGGCGCAGAAGGTAAGCCAGACACCAACCACAAAACACATACAACACGTACACGACACATCACACACACACAGAGGGATGCAGAATATACTTACACCAGCAACAGCAGCACCATAGGGGCGGGATGCCCATCACCAATGCCACATATGCACACAGGGGCCTGAATGCGCACCACCACCCCTACCCAGGGGGCAGGATGCCTACCACCACTACCACCCTTACCCAGGGGGCTGGATGCCTACCACTACTACCACCCTTACCCAGGGGGGCTGGATGCCTACCACTACTACCACCCTCACCCAGGGTGGGCTGGATGCCTACCACTACTACCACCCTCACCCAGGGGGGCAGGATGCCTACCACTACTACCACCCTTAGCCAGGGGGGCAGGATGCCTACCACTACTACCACCCTTAGCCAGGGGGCAGGATGCCTACCACTACTACCACCCTCACCCAGGGGGGCAGGATGCCTACCACTACTACCACCCTTAGCCAGGGGGGCAGGATGCCTACCACCACCCTTAGCCAGGGGGGCAGGATGCCTACCACTACTACCATCCTCACCCAGGGGGGCAGGATGCCTACCACTACTACCACCCTCACCCAGGGTGGGCTGGATGCCTACCACTACTACCACCCTCACCCAGGGGGGCAGGATGCCTACCACTACTACCACCCTCACCCAGGGGGGCAGGATGCCTACCACTACTACCACCCTTAGCCAGGGGGGCAGGATGCCTACCACTACTACCACCCTTAGCCAGGGGGGAAGGATGCCTACCACTACTACCACCCTTAGCCAGGGGGGCAGGATGCCTACCACTACTACCACCCTCACCCAGGGGGGCAGGATGCCTACCACTACTACCACCCTTAGCCAGGGGGCAGGATGCCTACCACTACTACCACCCTTAGCCAGGGGGCAGGATGCCTACCACTACTACCACCCTCACCCAGGGGGGCAGGATGCCTACCACTACTACCACCCTTAGCCAGGGGGGCAGGATGCCTACCACCACCCTTAGCCAGGGGGGCAGGATGCCTACCACTACTACCACCCTCACCCAGGGGGGCAGGATGCCTACCACTACTACCACCCTTAGCCAGGGGGGCAGGATGCCTACCACTACTACCACCCTTAGCCAGGGGGCAGGATGCCTACCACTACTACCACCCTCACCCAGGGGGGCAGGATGCCTACCACTACTACCACCCTTAGCCAGGGGGGCAGGATGCCTACCACTACTACCACCCTTAGCCAGGGGGGCAGGATGCCTACCACTACTACCACCCTCACCCAGGGGGGCAGGATGCCTACCACTACTACCACCCTTAGCCAGGGGGGCAGGATGCCTACCACCACTACCACCCCCACCCATAGGATGGACAATGCATGACACAACCAGCACACCACAACCTAGGGAATGCAAGAAGAAGACATCCCCCAACACCATGACAAGCGTGTGTAGACTGTGTCAAATGCCTACAACACCGAACATGACTTCGAACATACAATGTGACCCCCTAGCACATGTGCCACACAAATATGTGTGTGGCACACACAACACAAGCAGGCCATGACCATTGTGGCAATGGGGTCCAAACCCCCATCATCACAGTGACCAAAAGGCAAGTGTGGGGTCCATAGCTGCAGCACATTTTGAACATTGTGGCAATGGGGTCCAAACCCCCATCATCACAGTGACCAAAAGGTAAGTGTGGGGTCCATAGCTGCAGCACATTTTGAACATTGTGGCAATGGGGTCCAAACACCCATCATCACAGTGACCAAAAGGTAAGTGTGGGGTCCATAGCTGCAGCACATTTTGAACATTGTGGCAATAAGGTCCAAACCCCCATCATCACAGTGACCAAAAGGCAAGTGTGGGGTCCATAGCTGCAGCACATTTTGAACATTGTGGCAATGGGGTCCAAACCCCCATCATCACAGTGACCAAAAGGTAAGTGTTGACAAAGTAAGAGGTGCAACTGCCAAACTGCATGGATGATTCCTCGTCACAGAACAACAAACACATCAGTGGCAAAGTAGTGTATGTGTCCCATTGCAACATAAATTGGGGGAGCCAAATCCTGCAGTGCAAATAAGACATAACTTTGGCCATGTGCAGACAAACAACACCCATGGGGGCTGACACCGTCAACAATCATCAATGACACAATGACAGAAGTGACCATCCGAATGCAGACCCACATATTTGCACCTATAGGCACACACATGCAGATACCCTGTGGAGACTGCAGATGTGAGGTGAACAGATACCATACCATGGCAGCAATGGGACACACAATCAACAATTAGCACCAAATAAGGGCTCCCGTCCCATCAGCCTGGTCATGGAAGTGCCAACGGAATCATCAGCACAGATCCAACACACTTGTATAGCAATGTTGCACTGACAACACAGATGAGTCCTTCCCCATTGATGCCCAAACCTGCATGTTCACTGGAGATGGCCACACGGTCAGGGAAGTAGACGAATAGAACAATGGCAGGCACAACAGATGTGCAGGGGTGGAAGCCACAGATGTGAAATTGCCAATCTAAGTAGGAAATCCCATTGCCAAATACTGAACACATGACACCCTCAGATGCTGCTATGGATGACATGGATACACCACAGGATAGGACACATTCCCCCTGGACCACATGGGTTCCTGCACAGTAACACTTCATTATCATGAGACCAAATATCACCATCACTGCAGCAAGGGCATGGTTAGCATCATCAACATCATGTACAACAGAAGCAAAAGCACTAGAGAACAGAAAGTTGCTTTATTCAGCATATGTGGCATTAAAAGTAGAAGTCCGGTAGAACATAAACAAAGGCCAATGGCCAGTCCATCAACAAAGTCACAAGTGGGTGACAGTGGCAGATGCCACCCTACACATGCCTGCACAAAACCAGGGACAATCCACTAGGAGGGGCAACCGGGGGGTAGGCCAGGCACCGCAGGGACAGGATCAGGGCTCACCAGGAGGAAGCAGGGAAGGGGTGGTGGGTGCTGGAGAGCCACTGACAACTGCAGTGGAGGTGTCTGACATGGTGTGTGCCGGCACAACTGGGGGGCATGGCTCAGATGTTGTGGGTGCCGGCATGACTGCAGTGGACCCTGCATATGGAGTGGACAGGTCCGCCACTGCAGTGCCCAAGTCAGACAGGGTGGTAGTGGACTCCACTGCAGTGCCTACCACCAGGGGAGGAGAATGGGGAACAGGCAAGGTGGGCTGGACAGAGGGGAGGACACCCTCACCATATCAGTGGCACAGACAAGCGCAGCGGGGGTGTGGTGCCGGGAGAGCAAGTGGCAGGGGGAGAAGGCCGGAGCCTCTTGGGGATGGTATATCTGTGGGTGGGGGAACCTGGGGCAGGGTGTGGTGGGGGCACCTGTGGAGTGGGGGCCTGAGGGATGGAGGAAGGAGACCTGGTGCTTGAGCTGCAGGGCGGCGGCGGGGTCTTGCTCTTAGCACTCCGGGGGACTTGCGGGTGGGGGCCTCAGTCTGTCTGCGCCTGGGGGAGGGTGTCCGGGGGCGAGGGGCACTCTGCTCCGTGTGGGGGGCTTCCTCTTCCCCCTGGATGCTGGGGCAGCTGGATCGGAGGGGAAGAGGCCGAGGTCACTGAGGAAGAGGCGCTGGGTCTTTGGGGTTGCAGGTGAGGCAAGGGAGGGTGCTTTGGAGGGAGAGGCAACTGAGGACTGCGCATTGCCCGTGGATGCGTGTGTGTGTACCAGGGCCCCATCCCCTGTGAGTCTGGTTTCAGTCCCCTGACTGTGCGTGCGTGTGCGTTTAGTTTGTGGCGTGTGTGTCTGTGTGCTGGACGTGTGTGTGCTGGTGTGTGCCTGTGCCGGTGTGTGTGTGCTTGGGACGGGTAAGGTGCTGGGGAGTGTGGATGGAGCAGAGGCAGGAGGGGTGAGGGACTGTCTGAGGAGGGACACTGCTGCCGTCAGGGAGGAGTCCATGGACCTGTTGCCCCTCTGTAGGTCAGACATGCCCGATGAGATGCCCTCCATGAACGACACCAGCTGAGTCAACAGTGCGGTGTGCGCATGGAGGACACTCAGCATGGCTGTCTGCCCTACATGGAGCTGGCGAAGGAGGTACACAGACTCCTCACTCAGGGCAGCAGGGGACACAGGGGCAGGGGGTGCGGTGCCTGGGCCAAAGGAGACACGCTCCCGAACATGGGAGCCTCCACGGACCTGGGGAATGGGAGCCGATGGGAGGGCGGTGGTGGTGCTGGTGGTGGCGGGGACAGCAACACTAGCTGGCGTGTGGTGGCTGCTGACACCCGCCTCCACAAGGGAGTCATCCTCCGAGTTGCTCTGGTCCTCAGCTGAGGTGGATGGTGCTGAGGACTCCTCGGTGTGGCTCCCCTCGCCCTCCGTGCCACTGGGTCCCTCCGACCACTCCTCGGCTGCTGACCCAGTCTGGCTCTCTGGCTCCTCCTGGTCCGTGGAGCTGTCCCCTTCCGTGGCCGTGGATGTATCTGCAAACAATAGGGAAACAGACAGACATCAGTCACCTGCACCAAACGCACACACCACTGTGAGCACAGCACATTACAGAGCAAGCCCTGGCATCATTAGTTGTACATTGCTTAAAGTGCCCTAACTGAACAGGAGAAGCCAATTGTCAGTCTGATGCCAAGCATGGCACTCACATCCCACATGGCCTTGCACCCATCTGTCTGGTGTCTGTTGGATTGCAACACCCCAGTGTGGACACATGCACCAAGTACACAGTAGTTGGACAGTGCAGAGGACACGGTGTGGCATGTGGACATGCACACATCACAGCTCTTGCCACTGAGTCAGTACAGGTTTCCGGATGGAAGGGATGCCCAGAGTCAAATAGGAAATGCATGTGATGCATACAAGCGACAGACACCATGATGCACCCATGTCCTGATAGCCAGCGCCACTATGGTGTGCATGTAGCACATGTCACTCCCCTGCAGGACCACCAATAAGTTGACACATGCCATGGCAGAGGCATGACTGCTAAGTCATACATCACTGTCTCAGTGATGTATGACTTGGCAGCCAGACAACACCACTATGAACTGTGTCACAATAGTATGTCATGGGGAATGCAAGTCCTGGAGCTGCACAAGTGCACATGTACATCCCCCACACAACACATCATCTTAACCCTCATCTGTCCAGGTCACACCTATTGGACATATGGGAGACCTGTGACACTACCCTCTGAACCTGAGCCCCTCACAATTTGCTGTGAATGGGGAACAGCTGCCTGAACTTCACATTCGCATACCCCAGTCTGCACGGGCAGCTGATCAAACACCTATGTGACACACAAGTATCGTCTCCTATGGTCACATCTCCAGGGGCATGCTGAGCCCCTACCAAGAAACACCCCAGCAGTCCTGGCAACTAATCCACAGCACACTGACACAGAGGCAGACACCTGAGGGGTCAAATCACTGTGCACAATGTGTCAGCTGATACACGGGAGTGGGAGTACAGAGTGCATTGCATGGCCTGGAGTAGGCATGACTGTCCTACTCCACATGAATGAGGGATGTGCCCTGGACAGTGGATAGCTGGCTATGTATGTGTGACACACGTAATCTGCACACTCCTGGGGCCCAAACATTGTTCCCACCCGCTGCATGGGCGTGTGCCACATACCACAGGCACATGTGGTGGCTCAGCTCAGCAAGTGGACCGCATATCAAAGCAACACGCAGATCACATGTCCAAACCCAGGCGTTGTGTGAACAATGGACCCACCCATGATGCCCACAACAAAGTTAGGGAAACAGATGCTGTCCCCCACCTTTAATGAAGCAAACTGCAAGGACACAGTCCCAAGTGACACAATTCCCTGAATGTAAGGGCCACACCTGGGTATCAGATGAGCAGTGGGCAGTGCACAATAGAGGGACATGGCTCCTGGACAACATGACTGCTGCACTGTGGCAGTTGAACCAGGCCAGAGGAGGGCACAAAGCATGTAATACAGAGTTCACAGTGCAGTCTTTGACTCACCCCCTCCTTGCTGCTGTCTGGCCTTCAGCTGCCCATCCAGGTCTGGAAACACCACCGCCAGGATCTGGAGCATGTGGGGGTCAGGGTCCGTGTTCCGCCCCTCCTGCGAGGAGGCGACAGCTTCAGCTGGACCCGTGCAATCCTCCGGGTCCAGCCCCGAAGGTCCTGCCACCTCTTCTGGCAGTTGCGGATCCGGCGCTTGTAGACCCCCACGGACCGGACAGCCCGGACGATGTCCTTCCAGATTTCCTGCTTCCGATGGGCATTAACCTGTCAGGATGACAAAGTGAAAAGGCCCTTACCACACATGCAACATATCCGTGCATGACACAGTTGTATATACATGTCTCAATCACAGGGGCACATGATGTACACAGGCAGTGCAAAGCTGACCATGGACAGTTTGCCAGACGTCACTACATGGTATCATTGCATGGGAAGTAAAACCATGTTCAAATGCACTGTCACTGCACCATACCTGTCCAGTGCAAGTCACTACACACTATGGGGGGTGACAACTACTCAGTGAGCCTGCTAGCCAGTGGCGTGCAGACTCTCAGCCTTGCTAGTCACACAAAATGCACATTCAGAAAGGCAGTGCACAGAACACTCACCTGCTCCCCTGGTGTCCCATACAGCTTGCTGTACTGTGGAAGTAGGCTGTCCAGCAGGGCCTGGTTCTCTTCAAGGCTGAGGGCTCTCTCCACAGTACGTGCCATTGCAGGGTCCAGAGGGGCAGAGACAGCAGCAGTGCAGTGGCAGATGTCGTCCTGGAGCATGTAGTGCAGGCAAGTGAGCTCTCAGGGGAACAGCCAGCAATATATATGTGCTGGAGAGGCAGATACTGTCCCTTGTGTCCAAAGTGATAGGTCCAAGTCGTTTGCATCTTCTGAATCTGGCCAATCCATGGAATAGCAGCACCAAAACACGCCCACAGCATCCTTCAAATCTTCAACTTCATGACATACATGATTTTGCAACATTGTTGTGGGTGACCAACTGAATTTACAGCAACCGACTCGTTCGAAATTCGAAAACGCGTCCGTTGCCAGGCAAGCCCATTGTCAATGGGTGCGCACCGATCGGTCCATTGCGGTACAACGCGCACAGGGGTACAACGCGTACCCGCACACATTGAATGCAATGGGCCGGCCAGAGGCACCGATCGGTCCATTGAAGTTCAACGCGCACAGGGGTAGAACGCGTACCCGCACACATTGAATGCAATGGGCCGGCCGGAGGCACCGATCGGTCCATTGCGGTACAACGCGCACAGGGGTACAACGCGTACCCGCACACATTGAATGCAATGGGCCGGCCGGAGGCACCGATCGGTCCATTGCGGTACAACGCGCACAGGGGTACAACGCGTACCCGCACACATTGAATGCAATGGGCCGGCCGGAGGCACCGATCGGTCCATTGCAGTTCAACGCGCACAGGGGTACAACGCGTACCGGCACACATTGAATGCAATGGGCCGGCCGGAGGCACCGATCGGTCCATTGCGGTACAACGCGCACAGGGGTACAACGCGTACCCGCACACATTGAATGCAATGGGCTGGGCGGAGGCACCGATCGGTCCATTGCAGTTCAACGCGCACAGGGGTACAACGCGTACCCGCACACATTGAATGCAATGGGCCGGCCAGAGGCACCGATCGGTCCATTGCGGTACAACGCGCACAGGGGTACAATGCGTACCCGCACACATTGAATGCAATGGGCCGGCCGGAGGCACCGATCGGTCCATTGCGGTACAACGCATCACTGTACATGTGACTGGCATATGTCAGCATGCCTGTCTCAGATGGACATATGCCAGCCACAGATAGATCCCAGGGAGTGAGGGGCACACCTACATCACGACAGCCTGTCCAAACTTTATCATAAGGCATGTAAGGATGCATTTCCTATTGTGTGTATGTTGGTGTACATGTTGTCCTGTGGGTGTCACCTGTGGGCAGCCACCCCCAGGCTGTGCACGTGGTCATGGGGACAGGATCCTGGGTGTTACGTGTACATGACCACTGTGATGTGCAACTGTTCATATCTGTGCATGTGCCATGGTCACATTTCACAGTGGTGTATGTGTATGTCATGTCACATACCCCGTGAGTCCCATGTGGGACGGTATGTTTGAGCCAGGGTGTCCCAGTGGCACAATAGTGATGGTCCTCCACAGTCTTTGTGCATGTAGTGTTTACAATGTCTCTGATTTCATGTGCACAATGGGAGACAGTCTCCACATCCACGTTGTGTGTGCATGGACTCTGATGTTGTGCGTGTGTGTCACAGACGTCCATGTCTGTCCTGCCGTGGCAAGTGGGGCCACTACCTGTGGGGGTCATGGTTGTTTTGCTGTGGTGTATACATGATACTCCATGTAATGCCAGTGTCCATGTGGCATTACAGGGTCCCTGGGAATGTACCTGTCGTTGAGCTGTGGTGCCTGGGGCACATCTGTCCTCACATGTCACTGTGGGGGTTATTGTGACACGGCAGCAGGAGATGGGAACTGTGACACGGCCTCATGATATCCAATGGGCCAACCTGGGACTAATTGATGCCACCTGTTGGACCGTGTTGACAGATGTTGGCCATGTATGTACCATACATGTCCTTCCGGTACTGCACACTTCATGTAGTTGTGCCTCATAATGATGTATGTTGGGATCTTGAGTGTGTTCAATGCCGCATATGTGGGGTGACTGACAATCTTGCTTACTTCTCCTCTGCACTGCAGGGCTCCTGCTGTCCATCGACCATTCCCAGACCTGGCAACGATGGTGCAACGGGACAGCATCCGACGGTACCGCTTCACCAGGCAGCTGATTGAGGATTTGGCAGTGCAGTTGTCCCCACATTTGCAGCCTGGCCGGCCGTATCCTACAGCGCTGACCCCCAAGGTGAAGGTGATGGCAGCCCTACACTTCTTTGCCACTGGTACCTTCCAACATACTGTGGCGACTGCTGGTGGGATGTCACAGACCATGTTCAGCCGTGTGCTCCGCGATGTTTTGGCGGCAATGTTGCTCTTCCTGAACCGGTACATCTATTTCCCTAGACTGCGACGACTCACTGACGTGAAGAGTGACTTTTATGCCCTGGGGAGGATGCCGCATGTAATTGGCTCCATTGATGGGACACATGTGGCTTTGGTACCACCACAAGCCCAGGAGCAGGCCTACAGGAACCGCAAGCACTACCACTCGGTCAATGCACTGGTGGTGTGTCTTGCAGACATGACCATCACACACGTGTGTGCCCGTTTCCCTGGTTCAGCACACGATGCCTTTGTGATGAGGAGTAGTCGCATCCCCAGGATGATGGCACAGATGCAGAACCAGCATGCCTGGCTTGTCGGTGTGTACTGACTTTGTGCCATTGTGTGTGATCTGATCTGTAGTATTCCGCCCACTTTTCCAAGTCAGCTAATGTGCACTTGTCTGTCCGTAGGTGACTCGGGATACCCCAACATGCCGTGGTTGCTGACACCCCTCAGGAACCCTGTGACACCAGCCCAGATGCGCTACAATGAGGCACATGGTCGGACCAGGAGAGTGATTGAGCGGACCTTTGGTCTCCTGAAGAGCCGCTTCTGCTGCCTGGACAAGACCGGAGGGTCCCTCCCATATGCCCCTGCGAAAGTGTGCAAGATTATCATCGTCTGCTGCATGCTCCACAACCTGGCAGTGCGGAAGGAGTTGCCTCTCATCCAGGATGACAATGACCAACATCCGCCACCTGTGGAGGATCCTGGCCTGGACCACGATGCCAGTGACGATGATGATGATGATGGTGATGGTGATGTCCGCACACAGCTCATCACCAACTTCTTTAGCTGAATGTGAGTATCCTGAGGTGTCATGTCAATGATGTGAGTTGGCATGATGTGTGGGTGGTGCTCTGGTGCTGTTGGAGTGTGTCCATGGGCTACTTGACTGGATGTGTGTTGCGATGTGTGGTGACAGGTGGGCTGTACTCCCCAACAGTGTTGACATGCTAACTTGGTTCTGGGTGGGTATCTTGTAACATGTATTGTGCATGAGTTTTGCTGTTCTGTCCTGTACTCCATTGCTTTTGACTGTGTGTCATTTCTGTCCTTCACAGGGTACTTTCAGATTCGTTTGGTCAACTGTGTCCACCGACGACGTGATTGCACATCCAGGCTGGTAGCTGTTGTGTCCCTACAGGTGATGTGCGCCACACCCATGGACTTCCTTCCGTCTACAGTTGTTGACTGTGTGCCCGCTGCCAGGTGGGATTACCTTGCATCTGTAGTGGTTACGGCATGTTGCAACTGTGTAATAAACCTGTGCTTCACTTTGTGATGTGCGATGTCTGTGGTCACACATTTGACTGCCATTTGCTTACTGCACCTGTGGGCTACTTGACTACAACTGGGAATGGGTGTGGTGTCTGTGCATTGCACCGTCTTCCCTGGCAACATCAGTGTAGGCAATGAGTCAGATGGCCTAGGTGTGTATGTGTTGTGTAGCCCTGGTGGTGTGTCTCCCTCATGTGTGTCACGTTGCCTGTACTCACATGCCTGTGTTGTCCTTGCTGTTGCAGTTCGCATACACAGTGTAATTTTGCAGTTCATCATCCCCATAACAGCACCCACGTTGGAATCACGACAGAGGCAAGTATGGTGTATTAGTGTGTTTATTGTGATACATTTGTGTTAATAGTGCATAGGATGGGTTGTGCTGTACATAAATCTTGCAATCCCAAGTTCCTAGGTGAATTGAAAGTCCTGGTAGACAGGATCCCCAGTATCGGGGCCACAGTTGTCTGACACATTGGTCCAACTTGTACTCCCCATGCAATGTGTGGGAGTAGTGTTGCCGTCAACAGGGTGAACAGTCTGTGCACAAAGGCGAACATCCAGAACAGGTTCAGGCTTCCTGGGAGTTGCGCTTGGCCATTGGCCTCTCACTTTTCCCTCCTCGGACGACCCCTCTTCTTGGGGGCGGCACCTCAAGTACAGGCTGCTGCGGTGCAGGGGACTCTCCGCCAGAGTCCTCCTCCCTCCCTGTGGCAGTTGCAGTTTGTTCGGCACCAGATGTTGTTGGCACACAGGGAGGTGTGGACTGGTTGCTGTTCATCTGGCGGAGGCATTGTAAAATGTCCCTGTGCACCGCCGTCATCTCATGCAGTGCATCCCACTTGGACTCCACGCGGGACATGTGTGAGTCCACACGGGACATGTGTGACTCCACGTGGGACATGTGGGAGTCCAAGCGGGCATGATGGGCAGCCTGCTGCTGTTTAATGTCTCTGAGGAGCCCCACTACCTGGCTGAGGTCTCCGGTGCTGGACTGGTACGCATCAGCTATGCGTACCAGTTGTGGGTCATCATGCACACCAGCAACGTCTGCAAGCAGCGACCTCTGTCTCCCACCCCTCCCACCACCCCTGCTGACATGTGCAGTGTGTGCAGTGGCACGCACAGATAACCCTGGTCCACCTTTGGGGTTGGTGGTGGTGGTGGTGTCCATGGCCCCAGGTTGGTCCAGGGTCACTGTGCTGGTGTTGCTCCTTGTTCTGTCCATGTCGGCAGGGATGGTATTCGTGGTGACAGTCATTGGAGGGGTGGGTGCAGGGGGTGCAGCTGGTGGTCCTGCTGGTGCTGCAGCTGGTGGTCCTGCTGGTGCTGCATGTTGACTTGCACCGGATGTGCCAGGTTGTTCTTCATCGTCCGAGGAGGACAGAGGCTGTACGACGCCAGTGAGCTCGGCATCCTCTTGAGCCTGGGACTGGGACTCCTCAGCGTCTGCTGCTGTGTCCCCATCATCACCTGTTTTTGGGAGACACAAACAATGTATGTTATGTTTCTGCAGGCATCAATGGTTGATCCACATGACAGTTGTGACTGTGCCTCTGGGTGCGGGCCTGTACATTGCATTGTCCTAAGTCGTCACAGTCAGGGGTTGATATTGGTGTGGCACATTGTCCTGCATTATTTGGGCATTTCTATGTATTTTCTGGGGTGTGAACATGGTCTGCATTGGTTGTGTTTGGTTGACAGCCGGCCCTCCTTCCCACCCACCCAGCCAGTCAGTTATCCCACCATGGAACGTGCTTGCGTTGCAGGGAGTGTAAGTTGTCTCTCAGGATGTCAGTCAGTGGTGTCCTGCTGTTTGTTGGTGCACATTTGCCAGCAGGGCCTTGTGCTCCCCACAGGAGTAGCCAGTGTCAGCCATCTTGTGAGTCCTTCTCCACTCCCTGTGATGTGAGCATGGTTCAGGGTGGTGTTGATGGGACAGTTGTGGGGGTGAGCTATGTCTGTGACTATGACTCCCATCATGCCATTGCCTCCACCCCACTTCCCAGCATTCCCATACTTACTTGCTTTTGTGTGGAGTTCAGTGTGTGTGGGTGTGAGAGCAATGGCAAGATGGCTGACAGTGGTGTCCTGCTGTTGGTTGGTGTGCAGTACCCAGCATGCCCTTGTGCTCCCCACGACACAGCAACAGTGTCAGACATCTTTGATGGGCCTTTCCACTCTCTGTGGGATGTGCATGCGTGAGTGTGAGCTTGCTGGGCCATGTGGTGGGGGATGTAGAGCTGTGACTACGACTCCCATCATGCTATTGCCTCCACCCCCTTCCCAGCATGCCCATGCTTCCTTCCTTTTGATTCTGCTTCCCTGTGGGGTGGGCTGGCTGTGCTGACAGGATGGCTGGGAGTGTTGTCCTGGCAGTTGTTTGGCTAAGAGTCCCAAGAGTGGCCCTGTGCTTCACACAACATAACCCAAGGTGGTGGTTCTTTGTGGGATCTTGTGTTAGGATGGGGGCATTGCATTCTACCAGGTGGGTACTGTGGAGTTTGTGTTGGGGTGTGTGTGAGGGGAGGTGCTTGTGACTATGGTTAGTGCTGCAAGTCCTCCTTCCCACCCAGCCAGCCAGCCAGTTATCCCACCATGGAACGTGCTTGCATTGCAGGGAGTGTAAGTTGTCTCTCAGGATGTCAGTCAGTGGTGTCCTGCTGTTTGTTGGTGCACAGTTGCCAGCAGGGCCTTGTGCTCCCCACAGCAGTTGCCAGTGTCAGCCATCTTGTGAGTCCTTCTCCACTCCCTGTGATGTGCGCATGGTTCATGGTGGTGTTGATGGGACAGTTGGGGGGGCAATATGTGTGACTGCGACTCCCATGATGCTATTGGCTACACTGACTTGGCCAGCATACACAGAATTCCTTCCTTTGAGTGGTCTTCACTGTGTGTTGGTGTTGTTGTGGTGGCTACATGTGTGGATGTGTTTGTTAGTTCTATTTGTGCCACTGCCTAGCTGTAGTTGTAGTTGTGTTTGTACATGTGTTGGCACAGTTGGATGTGACTTTTTTGATGGCATGTGTTGTGTTTATCTGACTGACATACACATTTTGGGATGATTCTGTTCTGGTTGCTGTGTAATTGCTATGAGTGCATGGTTTGACTCTCCCCTTGACAGTGATGTGTGTGTTTTGTGGCAGTATATTGTGTACATTTGTTGTGTACTCACCAGGCTCTGGGATGTCCTCTAGTCCATATACGCTCACTGGCGGAAGGATGGCCCGCACCTTCTCCTCCCAGGGCCTGAGGTATATTGGCTTGGCAGGAGGGCCACTGTCGGTGTATTGGCTGTTGATGTAGTCTTTCTTCAGCATGTCCCGTACCCTCCTGCGCACGTCATACCACCTGTTCTGGGTGTCGGTCTTTGTGCGCCGACATGGTGATTGGGCGTTCACCCTGTTGATGATCCTCTCCCACATCTTGGTTTTCTGCGACATGGGGGTCTGTTGGACCAGTGTGCCAAACAGCTGTGGCTCCACCCTGAGGATCTCGTCTACCATGACTTCCAATTCACTATCTAGGAACTTGGGATTCTTCTTGGGGGGCATGGTGATGGGTGGTGATGGTGGGTGATGTGTGTGTTGGTGTGCACGTGAGGGTGTGTGAGTGTGTGTTTTGCTGGGTGTATGTGAGGTAGGTATTTGTTGGTGTGCTGATGGTGTGTGGCTTGTGTGAGGGATGAGCTGTGGGTGTGTGGTTGCTTTCTCTTGGGTGCTGGCAGTGGAATGGCATTTGCAAAGGCTCATGGTTGTGATTTGTGTCCTTTATATAGGTGGAGTTGTGGGTGTGTCTTTGTTCTCTGTCCCCACCCCCAGTATTTATTGGCTTGGTAATTGCTTGTTTGGCCTTTTTTGGGTGATTTTTCCTTTGTGCTGTTTGTGTATGTTGGAAACGTTCTTGTGACCGAGTCGGACCCTGCATTGGTCTCGTACGGTGTTCTCCGTTTCGTTCACGCTGTGTTTGTGCAGTTTTCTATGCTGCGTACGCGTCGGTCGCGGTGTATTGTGTTGCTTCGGCTCGGTTTTGTATGCGTGTCGGTCGTACGGCTTGTCCTCCTTCCGACTCGCTCGTGGTTTTCGCGCCTTGCATCGTACTTTGCGGTTTGGAGTTCGCGTGTACGTTTCGGTCGGATTTGTTCCGGGTGCGTGTCGGTCGGTTGGATTCGCGTGTTTTCCGGCCGGATTGCTGTTTTCCGTGCGGCTCGGTCGGTCGACTTGGTTTCGGTACGTGTCGGTCGGATTTTCGCGCCTTGCATCGTACTTGGCGTGTCGTGCGCCACGGGTACGTGTCGGTCGGTATTTTTTCCGGATCCGAGTCGGTCGGTGCTTTTTCCGGCCCGAATCGGAATCGACCCTTATGTATTTATCCCTGTATTATATCCCTCTACAAGTTTATCGACAGTGGATCCCCTCTGAACTTGTCAGCGGACCACTGTACGGTTTTGTATCTTCATCTCACTTTTTAATCACAGCAATTTTTGGAGCAGAAGCACCTCTACCTTAGGTCCTGACGAATGCCACATCCACCTCGTTTGAGGGAACAATGGCAGAAACATGTTGACCATCTTGAGTGACACATTCAAGTAGGTTTAATCCACTCCTGCAGTGTCCCTTGTTTTTAATCCTGACCCAGGGGCACCTAAATAAAGCTGTATGCAAACATATCAGCCAGTTTTAACTATCACATCACCAAGTACACCCTCTGCTCACCACACCATCGGCAAGCTCATAGTTGGAATTCTATCTTATTTCTTGAAAACATCCATTGAACTCCTCCACCTGAGTGGAGAGGTTGTAGCCTGTACTGTAATAGGTCTCACGGTACGAGGAAGTTCAGAATGATGAAGCATGCCACTTCTGGTGGGTGAGGGAAACCATCCTTTACAAGCATTTGCAATGCAATAGGACTCACATTTACGCGAGACCTACTGCATTGCAAATGGGACTGCGGGTGGGCGGGCGAGAAGGCATGACCAACGGAGTGCGGGGGAGGGGGCGGGGGAGCGAGAAGGCACGGACTCTCGAAGTAAAGGGGCCAGTAGCCATGGAAGGATACAAATGACGACATGGCCATCATAAGGAGGGACTAACAAGCCTAATACAAATCGGAAGGCAGCATTTAGGAACGACAAAGTCACACGCCAATGAAAAAGATGGGCGGAGCTTTCATGGAGCTTCCACTCCATACTGAATACTGCATGCCTCGCAAAGCGAGCAGCGCATGCGCGCTGCTGCTATAGGCTCGACCTAAAAAGGAATACTACTTTCCATTTAGGTTGCCCCAGTTTCCTGGATCCGTTCCCTCTTTTCATACTTTTTCCTCTTTTACTTGTTAAAGACCCAGGTGTTTATTTATGTGGTACATTGTTATTCTGTGGATAGCACCTGCTGGTCTATAAATCTCCCTTGGCCCTCTTTTGTTGTGTTTGTGTGAGGAGACCTCTCCCAACACACTCCCATAAACCAGTGGCATAACATTAAATGATACTCCCCCTACCCTGCAAAATGTGAAGATTGAACCCTGAGATTCCCATATCTCACCTAAAGGCAGAGACCTTAGGTTGAATGGTAGCTCCTTGGATGCCGTGGGGGTGGCAGGGGCCCATGTTACACCCTTGCCATAAACTGAGTGACACTGATCTCACAATACTGAGACTTTCATAAGGTTCTCAGACTGTATCTTTCTTCTTGCCTAAACAATGCATCACTCTCTATCTTACTCCTGTGACTCCCACAAAGCTATTGCAATGATCCTCTATCTTGTCCTGTACAAAGCACTGTTATTCCAGTTTTGACACACTTGTAGAGCATGCATGATGCACATCTACTCTGGCCTGAAACAGGCATGGGTTCACTTCTATTGAGACTCCCACATAACACTCACAATGCATCAGTATGACTGGTAACTTCGAAAAAGATGGGTCCTGAACTGCACCGAGCAAGCAAAATGGACAAAGGTGACTTCCAACTTGGGGATTTGTGGCCTAACAACTAGGAGTTGAAAAGGCGATTTTATTGCACCAGTTCATGTCTATATCTGTTTATGTGTGAGAATAACAACACAGCACACATCAGTCAACAAGTTCAATAGAGAAAAATGAGGTAAGAAATTGTCATAAATCTACCAGTACAATTACACACAAAATTGTAACTCAGTCCCAAGACCCTTGTAATATTCACACTGTCTGCTAGCTCTTGCAGTTTGCATCGTGGTGTCATAATTCAACTGTTCCACAATAAATGACCACAGTAGACTAGCAATGTAATTTCTTTATTACAGATGAGTGGTGGTGTTGTGGAATCCATCTAGATTCAGGTTTCGTTTTGTGACACTCAATAGGGAAGCCTGCAGAACGTGCGGAGACCTGTTGTTGAACTTCTGTACTCTCACTGTAACAGCAAGACTTTGAAAAATGATAGTCACAAGTGTTGGTGACAAACTGTTGATACGCTTCATTTGCTGATTTCATAAATCAATGCCCATGCATAGCCGTATATTTTATTCTGATTAATGACTGGGAAAACCCCTACTGTTTTGCCTGGCTCTTATTGGCTGTGTATCTTTGTGCAATATGTATTGTACTCTATAAAACCCCATGTTAACTTCTGCCATTCGAGCACGTCCGGATTGGTACTTCACTCCTCACAGCTGTGATGATAAAGGTACACTTTGAATCTCACTGCCTGTGGGTTTATTAATTTTAAGCTTCCACAGTGGCATGACTACACTGATTTAAGAAATATTTTATATAATCATTATATGCTTCCATCAATTACAGTAACATAAAACACAGCTGCTCTGGAGTGGGGTTACAGGCCAGTCATTCACTAGTCTAGGTTCACACATATGGTACTTTGTACTAGAATGAGGTTGTTTGAAAGCCAGAGTGTACAGACCTACGCCACATATAAATATATACGTGCATCCAAGATCACGCAATTGAAGGAGCAGGAATAAAGCTGGGAATAGAAACCGGGATTAGAGCACGCACTAATTAGAGGAAAGGGATATTTTAAACCACATCTTCTTACCTTCCTAACAGCCTTTCTGCTCGTGTAAATGCATAAGATGAAGCATGCAACGCTACCCTCACTTCTTTCAAAGCACAAACAGCATTTACGGAGAGGCAGAGACGTGACTATTATAAAAGAAAGCTAAAACAAGACACTGATAATGTACATTGACGAGATCCCTGTTTTATAGGTAACTGGACAAGTACAAGCAGAAAAGGGCGAGAAAGATATATTTATCAACATAATTTTTGTTTCCCACCCTGTCTGCATCCTTGCTTACCTTTCTACCCAGCCTGCTGCATGTACCCGTACCTGCGTCTCTGTATTCATGCCTGTCCGCATCCATGAACATTTGCCTTCCCTTCCTACATCCCTGCCTGCTTAGCTCCCTGCCTGTACCTACAACTTTGTCATGCATGCATGTGTGGCAGCTTCCCTGCCAGGGTCCATCTCTGCAGCCCCGCCTACCTGTTTGAATCAATACATGCTCGCTTGCGTGTCTTAACAGGGAGAGTTGGCTCGGATCTCAGAGCCCATGCAGGAGCCAAGCTGTGAAAATATGTGTTGCGTAAAGCACACAACAAACGATGTGAAATATGATACAGTCACTTAAAAGTGAAAAAAAGTGTATTTCTATAACACATTGAAGCTTTGACATTAATAGGGCACATGGTAGCACTGCACTATTAAAAGTGATAATTTTGTACAACTGGTAGCCTGAACACACATATTTGAAAGTGATTTCTTTCATACATGATAATGAAGTAAAAAGAGTTTTGGTGAAATAAAATATTTGTCTAAGAAGACACATGAAACCTAACAGGGCCTCTAGCTGAGCCAGAGCCAGGACTGAGCCTGACTCAAACTTGAAGTAAACAGTAAAAACTACATCTCTGTTTAGAAAGAAAGTTAAATAAGATTAACTCTATATGAAGGTTAAGTGGGGCCACTGCAGACCCTCAATGCTGACAGTACAGCACATTATGAAAAAGAAAAGCAACTTTGAATATGACTTTATATACTTTTCATGCACCCTGTCAATAATGAGGAAACATCTTAACATTAACTGAAAAGAAACTAACCTGAATGCCACCTTTCCAGTCGACTTACTTCAGGCCAGCTTCTTCATGGATTCTCTCCTCTGCGGGCCTTCTGAAGCCATGCTTCTCGAGATTACGTGCTGATTTCAGCCTGCCAAATCAGAAGACTGGATGCGACTGAGGGCTGACCCTTGTTATTCGGCGGTATCCTGGCATTTGACAGGGCATGGGGCGACTGTGTCAAAAACACGTCACTGCCCGAGCAGGATGCTATTGTATTGTATTGTAAATGTATTTATATAGTGCTTACTACCCCTGAAGAGGTATTGAAGCGCTTTACGACGGGCAACATGCTGCTCCGGAGCCCAAAGTTAATGGTTAATTCAGTGTAATTGGTTAGTGTTTGTTATTGGGATTAGTCTTGTGCGCTCAATGACAGGAAGATTCGGGGAATGCTGGCCAACGTATCGCAACGAGGATGGTGGGTGGGGTTTCATTTTTAGAATACTCACCTCAAAAGTAATGATTATGGTTAGGATGAGCAGACTTAAGAGTAATGAAGATTACTGGTAAATAATTGAGACAGTATCCTGTATCCATAAGAATCATCCCAATGCTGCTAAATTTAGGAAAGAGGTGAAGACACACCTCTTTAAAGACTACATCATAATGCAGCAACAATCCAATGACCAGCTACCTCTCCTGTCAATAATTAACTGTGGGTTTGCTTTTGACCCTTTAAAGTGCTCTATTGCCTTTTTGGCTTGGCTTGTGCTATGCACATACTGCATACATAGATATAGGTTGGACATGGTTTTTTATATCCATAGAATTTCTACTGGGCAATAATTTAGAAGTTAAAAAGGAAAGAATAAAAATAAAAATAAAAACATCTGCAAAACCGGAGGCTCTCAAAACGTACAGCTATACTGCAAAACAGAAAGGATTACCAAAGCACCCTTTTGAAATTGTCTGTGATTAATTTAGGGGGTTCGCAAATCCGTGCTGCAAAATGTGAAGGATTATAAAATCACCCCCTTCTGAAAGTCACAGTGACGAAGAGATTTTTTGTACTTAAAAACCGGACTCGCCAATTGAAAAAAATCTGTTTCAAAGTCTAGCATCACTGTTCAAGAAATACGGTTACAACAGGAACTTTACGAGCGTCTCAATGGTTATACATAAAACAAAGTGTGCGATTCAAGTGAACAAAATACAGTTGCTAAATTTTTTTTTTTTTTTTAAAACCCTATACAATCACAATAGTTTGAAAACTCTCAGACTGAAATATGAAAGGCTGGAAGAATCTCAGTAGATAACTCTCGCTAGGCCGTTACGATAAAAAGAACTGCTTCGCGAAGTCTTTACTCAGCAGCAAACACCTTCACTCTTCCTAGCCTGACGGTTGTCTAGTCTGTATCCTGGCATTTGACAGGGCATGGGGCGACTGTGTCAAAAAACGTCACCGCCCGAGCAGTATTCTATCTTTAGACATGCTGCACTACACTAGGCATGCGCAGCATATCCAATGGTTTGTCAATGTGAGTCAGGAGCTGAAATGAAGAGCGCCCCTCCCTCACATGCCAGTCCATCTGACTCCTGCTCTCGCCTGCGCTGTGCGTTGACATGCGCTCTTTCAGCTGTGTGAAGCACAGGCCCGGAAAAGTAAAAAGACGAATTGTGAAAGCTGTCAATTTGTCTGCTTACATTCCTATTGCCTGAACTGCAGCTAGCAGTTTCTTTTTGTGTAGATGCTAGTGGGGCGCCGCTCCAGCACCCACTATGGACCAGCTGCCTCTGAATAACAAAGATTTTATAATAAATAACTAATATTGAAAATGCTTCAATTCTGAAATTGTGAGACCGTGAATTATACACTACTCAGGCCTGTGCAAGGGGTAGTGGTCTTTAGAGTGTCTCAATCACCCCCATTACGCTCATTCTGTTAGACATGTACGCCCTTTTTCTCTCCACATCTCCTCCAACTGCATATCTTACACCTTATCTCTTTCATCTCTCACACCCTCTTTTCACTCCTTCCTGAGTTCACTGCCTCTCATCTCTTTCACTTCACCACTGCCCAAAACACAACGCACCCACTCACTGTAAGCACTGCATTTTACTATATTTTCACCTAGTCAATATTTAGACAACTGTGTACCTCCTTCACATATTTGCACACAATTCCAGTTGCAACTGGAAAAGGAGACCATTGCTCTGTGCACTCTGCAGAAAGGCCAAGGATTGGATGACCAGGTATTTTGAACACCTTTATGACCCACTGGGAGGCACTGTAAGAAATTCTCATTGCCTGCAGCCTCAACTCCAGAGCTCTCAATCGCAGCCCATTATAAACACCTGGTGGAGACTCAGTTCAGATTGGCACTATACAAGAGTAATATCCTAACCGAATAAAAGACATAAACACCACATTCTAGAAATAATTAACACTCTTATTGAGTAAAGTAAAGATTAAGTAAAACGTAAAATATAAACATGAACTAAATCACTGACACTGATTACCTTAACGTTTTTCAATTACTCAGAAATATATCAAAGTTTTTGTCATTAAAGTTAAGGACATGAATATAAGGCCTGATAGGAACCCGTTTCAATGTCCGTTTTTAATTTCTACCGTGTCTGATACCAAAGGTGGACCTTAAAGTAGGCATTGTTTATTTAGATCAGCGTTCACTTAAATATTTTTAAATTGTCACAATTTAATGACTGTACAATAAACCGGCAGCAACTTACTGAAGGGATAAAATGGCAGGTTGTGCATGGTAGGCTGGCGGAAGTGCGTATGCAGAAATACATTCAAAGGATCACCTCACTGACTAACACCGGTTCCCCGCCAATTTATTTTCTTTCAAAGTGTTGTTTTGGACTGTTTACTGTCACATACATTGTGTACCATTGCTTCAACATCACTTGGGCGGCTGAGAGTGAAAGTGGGCCTTCTAAAATCAGCCTCCCATTTATGGAGCCCCCACCATTTTAGGGCTGTGGATTTCACATCCGCTGCAGTCAGGGCCGACCTTTAACATGGGCGAGCTGGGCCCAGACCCAGGGCGCAAAAATTCTGAGGAGCGAATGGAGCTATATGCATTAAGGTTATGCCAACAGCAGCGCTCTTCTCATCTTGCTTCAGCCTTGTCCCTGCCTGTTCTTCTCTGTCTTATTTGCCAGTTTAAAGTGGTTTTAGTCCTTCATTATCATACGATAAACGATGTTTTTAACACCCCATTAGCCCCCTTCCTTGCTTTCCCTTCACCCTCTGAACCCCGCTCGGACACAGCAACAAAACCATAATCTGTGTAAGGCAGCTAAACTATTGGTGATTTAGGTGAACTGGGGAGGTCTGGGGATGTTTTGTTCAGGGGCCAGGCCCTGCTCATCCAGGTACTGACCAGTGAACACAAAAGGGAACTCCTGCTGCCTCATTTAATCCACTACCATCAGCAAGGGTGCCACATTTTATTTCAGCCCATGCCCAGGGAGCTATCTTAGCAAAGGCTGCAGTACACAATTAATGGGCCTCAAATCACAGGGTGCCTGCCCTGCTAGGATCTCCAGGAAATTCACACCCCAATCCTTCAGGTCAGAGGAAGAGTCCAGTTCCACTTGCTGCCTTTGCCTTGGGAGGCAGGAGCCAGACCACATGTGCTTAAAACGATTTGCTTTTGCAATTGAGATTAAAGCACAGACAAAAAGTGCAGCGGGTTGGCACCTGACACTTCCTTGTGCATTGTCTGCTCCAGGCGCTGGCCCTGCCCCAGTTCGAAGCCAATACTCACCTAAGCAGATACCAACCAAAAATGTGCTGAAATCCTGCACACTTCGGTATTGAAGGACCTAAATCAGCACCCAGCAGCTGGCACCATGAGGGTGCAGTGGGGGGAAGCATTTATACTTTGTTGCATGCTGCACCATTTCAAAATAGGGCTGCGGGCTGCTGCATACAAGGCCTTCAATACCACCCAGCCTACTCCCAGGATCGGAGCTGTGGCCCCTCAGCCTGATGGTGGCAGACCCCAACAATGCCAACGGCACTACGCAGCATTCACAATGCATGACCTGGAAAGAATGGAGCTCTACTACTGGTGGTGATGCCAGTTGCTGATCCACCACCAAAACCACTCCAACTTTTCCAACCTCCTATGGAAATGCCCAGATACTGGTAGGGCCAGTCTGCACTGTAATAGAGGGTAGAGTAGAGAGACAGAGACAAATATTTGGCTGCTAACACTAAGATCCGTGCCAGCTTCTGTTGAGACAACAGAGAGAGCATTGTACACATTGAACTTGATGTGCATTCCTAGAGAGGACTAATCTCTTTAACAAAATTGGAGCTGTGCCTCATTGCAGAAGCTTCTGCAATCCTAAAACTCATGACTTCTTGCACAACTCTAAGTCAGAGGGTGCAAGAGTCACAGCACAAGGGTTGTTTTTGAAGGCTGGACAACTTTCCATTATCACTTTGTGCATACAGAGCCATCAGAGGATGTTTATTTGAAGTAAGGGGTATGAGGAGTTGCTGGACACTTGTGTGGGTTAATTCCATGCTTTCCTCTAAATCAGGCCCTTACGCCCTTATTTACTGGGCAGCACACATTCTGCTGTCCTGCCTGGCTCTGGCTTCCACTCCCCTGGTGGAGAACCACTAGTCAGGTTTATAGAACAGCTCTGTTTATATTACTGCCATCTCAAGTAAATACACAACATGTCGCCTACAACCCCAGGGTGCCGGCTGCGCTCAGATATAAGAAACCAGATTAGTTTAGGACACAGCTTTCACCTACAATCCAGGGGCCGGAAGTGTGATTCTTGCAATAAAAAGAAAGAAAACAAGCATGGAAGTAACAAGAGACCGTCACCCCCACCCTCCCAATTCTCCTTCAGTATAGTGGTGGAACAGTCAATAATGCGGGCAAAGTACTAGGTCAGGTGTGGATATAACAGATGTAGGAGCTGCAAGGGATAGTCTAGGCCAGTGATACTCAAAGTATGGCCCGGGGCTGCATGCCGCCCTCCTTACCTTTACATGCAGCCCCCTGGGCAACACCAGCACTGGGCCGCTCTTTACTGGACTCAGCCCTCCCATTAACAATATGTTAAATGAACAGCAATGTTTGCATTAGTGCGGCCCTCGCTCAGACCAAAGACCAAACTTTCCGGCCCCCGGGAAAATGTGTGCGAGTACCCATGGTCTAGGCCTTTGCTAAAGCCGTATCTGAGATCAGTCGAAGAGGTTAACTCCCAGAATTCAGAGGAAAGACTTTGGATAAAGGGTGCCCACATGTTCGAGTAGGAGGTGTGACCCGGGACTGTTGCCAAGGACAGCTTCTCCATTCCCAGGAGAAACCGTAATTTATGCAACCAGGAGATGTGGTCTGGATTCCTATCTGTGCCCCAAAGAGAGAGTATAACCTGATGGGCTACTCCCAGAGAAAGGGCCATTTGTCTTTCCCTGTTAGAGTGCAACGGGTAAGTCAGGGTATTCGGAAGTCCCAGTATGATGTAAGCTGGAAATCTTGGGATGGAGGTGTTGAAACCAGAATCAGTATCATCTAAAACTTGGTTCCAGTGTTGAGTGAGCTTTCGGCAGTGCCACAGAAGAAAGAGTAGGGTCCCAGTGCCGTCACAACTCCGCCAACAGTCCTTCAAGTGCCCAGCATTCCATTTCTGAAGTTTCATTGGGGGGAGGTACCTGTAGAAAATATTTTATATGCAGTTTCAGTACTGGCCATGTTTTGTGCTGTGTGATTTACCCTGTAAAATATATCTTCCCATTCCTTAGTAGAGAGAGATCTGCCTAATTCGGCTTCCCATTTGAGCTCCCCCCTGGATTTAATTGGGGGCGTCTCACCTCCCAGTAAGGCGCAAAACTCCCTTATGAGATGTTTGTCATCTACCTTGAGAAGTAACCACTTCTCAAAGGGCGTCATTGGTCTTCCCGCACCCTGTCACATCCTGGACCCAGTTACCCAATGTTGCTGTTGTAAGTATGATGCGTGGTCTGAGTCCGTTAAGGAGTGATAAGATTGGAGTTATTCAAAGGGGATAATCCTGTGTTTATCAAAAAGGCACCTCACGCATTTACATCCCCATCTAACCAGCGTTGGAACCGCTCTGGGTGCATTCCAGAAGTAAAATCGGAATTTGGGAAGATTGGGGTCATAGGGGAAGGGAAGGTGGTCAGGCTATACCTTGAGTGTAGTGCTTGTCACCGGGGAAGAGTAGAGGCCCCATGCCTTGTGTTTACAGGGAAGCCAAACTTCCTTCCATATATCGGTACCCGCAATGGTCTGATCCATAAAGGGCCAGTGCTTCTCAGAGAGCAGGCAGTTCCATTCCACTAGAAATCTAAGTTGAGCTGCATGGTAATGGCGGAGCAGCTGGGGTATCGATACATCGCCGTCCCATTTCGAACAATACAAAAGGTGTTTGTAGAGGCGGGGTTTCTTCCCGTCCCAGAGAAATTTATTGACGTCCAATTGAAGGGAGCGGATTGCATTTGGTGGTGGGGACAGAGGTAAAGCCTGAAATAAATATAAAATGCATAGGAGAATAATCATCTTGACCACCGCGATTCGCCCTAACCATGAGAGGCGAGACTGCTCCACGTTGACAGATCTTCGCGTGTTTGAGCGGTAAGAGTGCATAGTTAGTTGCCAATGTTTTAGGGATAGTCCGGGCTAGTGAAATGCTTAGATATGGTATGACATCAGCTGCACCTTCAAAGGGAAACTGGGAGCACAAAGCAGCTTACTGCGTGGGTGTGAGAGAGTGGTTAAGGATCTGGGACTTTTGCATGCTTGCTTTAAATCCTAAGACCTTCCCCAAAGCCTGAAGTTCAGTGACTAGGGCCGGAAGCGAGGCTGTGGGCTCTGTGATGGATAAAATAACATTGTCAGCAAAAAGGCTGATCAGATGCCGGTCACCACCAAAGGGAATCCCTGTGATGTCCAGGTTGTCCCTCAACTTCTGCGCCAGGGACTCCATGTATAGAGCAAACAGAAGAGGGGACGCGTGCCCCGCTGGATGTAAAATGGAGGGGACGATGTTGATTTTCCATTGACCAAAACCTGGGGGGCTCTATAGATGGTCTGCATCCAGTTGCAAAATCTTCCGCCAATGCCGAATTTCCTCAGTTTTTCAAAAAGTAAGACTAATGGATATGGTTGAAGGCCTTTTCAACATCTTTGGACAGAAGCAAAGCCTCCTTGCGTGACCCATGAGGTGGAGTAGGCACTTGGTGTTGTCACAGCACTGACAAGCGGGGATAAACCCGGCTTGATCCAGGTCAATCAGTCCTCGCATTGATGGGTTAAGACAGTGCGCCAATATACTAGTGAATAACTTTGCGTCTACCTTTCAGAGAGAGATAGGCCTATATGACCCACAGAGGGCCGGATCCTTACCAGATTTGGGGATTACCTAAATAACTGCTTCCAGCATAGTGTCCATAAGGGAGCCCAATTCACTTAGAATCAGCGTGGGCACCTTTCACTTTACCCTAACAAATGTATACGCCCCTAATGAGAAACAGGAAAGCCTCCTCACAAACTCCTTGGCCTCCGTGCTCCAGACCCTAGACGCAGCTATAGTGATAGGTGGGGACCCTTAACTGCTTCAATGGTAGCTAGGATTTCCCCCTGAAAGCCCTGTGAGACGAGAATGGCCACCCCACCCTTCTCTGCAGGACTTGAGGACCATAGCTGGCACTGGAAACAGCGGGACTGCATCCTATGGACATCTTTAGAAACCAAGTGAGTCTCATGTAGGAAACACACATCACTGCCCACCTGCTCAATGAAAGAAAAGACAGCTGACCTTTTAGTGGGGTTGTTAAGGCCCCGGACATTGAGGCTAGTAACCTTAAGCTCCAGTAAATCTAAATTTGAAGGCAGGGCACTGAGTGGACTCTATCATGGAGTTAAAGGGGCATGCAACAGTAAAGTGCTGTCTGTCACAATGACTCAATACAAGACAAATTCAGTGGCCTAGGATTGACCGTGCTAGAGGAAGGAGAAAAAAAACCACCCCCTCAACAAATGGGGAAAACAATCAGTAAATATTTGCATCTGTCCATTGTTCATGATAACAACAAGTGGAACATGGTGCAGGTGGTAATAGCCCGCACCAGGAAAGAGTTCTGATGAGAAAAAACGTCCCCTCAGGGACAATTCTGCTGGACAAGCTCGAAACAGCAGGACTCCCTCGTCCCGTCGCCACCTCCCATGTCCCCACCTGCCGGAGGAGAAAACATTGTGCCAAATGCCCCCCAGCTTCAAGATACATCAACCTTGGCGTGTCTCCAGACATTGTGCTCAACTCAGACCGCCTTTCCACTGCTATAGTCACAGGATCAGGGCGCAGGCTGTTGGAGGATTGTTTGTTTCATGTATTACGCGGTAGGCTTCTCAACGTCTGATCCTGTGGACTAGTCCAGCGACCCTCCAGGGAGAGCTTTTTAATGCCAAGGACTCAGTAGGCCTCCGTTAGGGATCGAATATGGTGAAGCTTGCCTTGAAGGTGAAAGATGATCTGGATTGGTTGACCCCAGGAATAGGAAATGCCGGCATTCCTCAGGTGGGCCGCTACTGGGCGAAAGTCGCGCCACTTCTGCAGTGTAATGGCCGCTAAGTCCTGCCATAGCAGAGGTGCATGTCCTCTGAAGTGGAGAGGATGGATATCCCGGGACTTACGCAGAATAGACTCTTCGGTCTGAAAGTCGTGTACGCACACTAATATGTCCGCTGGAGGGCCTTTTGCAGGTCTCGGTGGACCTACCTGGTGAAACCCATCTAGCTTTATCTCCATGTCCGCCAAGGCCCCTAGGATGTGGTGAAACCGGGCTCCTACATATTCTTCCGGGTCGGCGCCCTCCGCGTCTGTCGGAACCCCCCAGATGTGGATATTATTCCACCTGGATCAATTTTTCTAGGACCTCGACGTGAGCCTGAAAGTCAATTCGTTGTTACTGGAGATGAAGCACCTCCTGTTGAAGCCCTCCGATCTCCTCATCATGACTGACTTCTTTGTCCTCCAGAGCGGAGACCCTCTCCCCTACTTCATCCAGATCACGACGGACTTTGCGCAGATTGGAGGAGAGGTCTCTCTTGACCGCCTGTAGGTCTTCACCAAGGGAAGCGATTAAAGCCTCCAGGAAAGGGCGGTTCACTGGGCTCTACGTATCTTCAGTCTTGGGAGGATTCTCAACGTTTGCAGTGGATGGTCTGTCTCCTGATTCTCCCCCAGTGGGCTTCATAAGCATGTCCTGGAGGGAGCGGTCATTTTTGCCATTGGCTATAGTCATAGCTGCGATTCCTGTGCAGGAGCAGCTGTGGCAACTCTCGGGGAGATTGATCCAGGCCAGCATGAGGGGGAGTGCTACACAGCAGCAGGCCTCATGTAATCACCCCTGAGACGTGTTTTTATGTCCCCGCTCTGAGGGCTGTCCATTTGGATTTCAAAGTGTGTGTAATATTGGGTCAGGGCGACAATATTAAGGACCCCTGTGTCAGAGAGCTTACAGGCTCAGCACAGGGTGCAGTATGCCAGCAATATCTCAATGAGGGAGCGGGGCCCAAAGTCACAATCATCTCCAGCAAAGATGCTGGGCCCACTCCACATAGACTAGGTCAGGCCTCCAGCATGGTCACAGTAGGCAGTGAACTGGGAGCCCCCCGTTATGCAGCCTGGGAGATCCTCAATCACCCATGGCCCATTTATAGCTAGCCATTATCTGGCGCTCCAGTAGCAGTTGCCCAGGCTACGGGGCTACGCAGTCCTCACTCTTATATAGGGAGCCAAGGGGTGGAAACCAGTCGTGGGGCATGCACTTGTCCAACAGGTCCCCCCTGCTCCGAGCAGCAGCCCATGGCAGTTTTGTCCTGCTGTGGATCCTAGAGAAAGTCCCCGGCAGCAAGCACTGGCCCGCAGGCCCAACCAGCGTGAGGACGGGCCGTGAAGTGCAGTGAGCGTCGGCCTGGATATCAGCCTGTGTGCACTTTGGGAGCTCCTGTAGGCGCTGCCATCCTGAGCGGCTCACCAGCACTACTCGTCTGCCTCAGAACTGGGCACTGGAGCATGCCACAGACAGTCACAGATCCGGCCTCACCTGCCACCCCCCCTCGGGTCTCACCTTGGGGGGGGCCCTAGTCAGCGATCTGCCTGGGCTCACTGTGGCCGCCGCTCCTCCTTCTGGACTCAGCATGAACGTTGGGCTCCCTCAAGACCACAGCTCAAATGGAGGCCGTTAGTCGCAATCTTACGGCCCATCAAGGCCCTCAGCACCCAGGGATATCTCAGGAAGCCGGCAGTTTCAGTGCTCGAGTGCAGTCCCATCTCAGCTAACCCACACTGCTGGAGAGGGTCAATTTGCGCGGCGGGCAGGGCACCTGACGATGCCATGTCAGTTGCAAGGAAGGAGTGCCGGAAAGGCACGTCTTAGCCACCCACCATCTTGGCCATCAATCAATCAATCAATCAGGGGTTTGTTAAAGCGCGACTACTCACCCGTAAGGGTCTCAAGGCGCTAGGGGTGGGGGGTGGGGGTGCAGGTTCCATTCCATCAAGGAGGGGTCTGTCGAAGAGCCAGGTTTTGAGGTTTCTTGCGAAGATGGGGAGCGATGTTGTCTGTCTGAGGTGGAGCGGAAGGGCGTTCCATGCTTTGGCCGCGAGGAAGGAGAAGGAGCGGCCTCCCGATCTGGTCTTTCTGGTGCGGGGGACCACGGCGTAGGAGAGCTGGGCTGATCGTAGGGTCCTTTGGGGTGCGTGGAATTTGAGTCGGCTGTTCAGGTATGCTGGTCCGGTGCCGTGGAGGGCCATGCCCCCAATAACCAGATTTAAAGATCCACCCAGTGTTTGTTGTACCCTCTCAGCAAATGTTTATGCTTTTCAAGAATAGACTACTAAAGCGGGAGTCTCTTCATTTGACAAACAGAAATTCAATGGTCCAGACACTCCAGAAGTTTTCTTCTTGCACATGGGAGCCATAAAGCGATTTCCCTGTTTCTGATCAGAAAGCCATGCATAAAGGGCCCAGGCGGTAAAATCTAGTGATGGTTGCATACCCTGAATATGGAAGCAAGAGAATCACTGTGACCCGGCAGCCCTGTGGTAGATGGGCTAACAAGTCAAAGGTTTCCACTGACACTCTGAAATGTTGCGATTCCCCCACCTCCAAATGGGATGGAGGAACCACAAATTTTGTATGGTTGGGCAGGCACCATTAAAAAGGGGTTGACTTGTCCACTAAACACTAAATAAGTGTCCTAGTCTCTTTAAAACATGATAGAATAGACCAGATATTGAGTTTATCAAGTGAGATTATTGTGCAGATATGTAGGTATCATTCGTGTAGCAGGGGCAGCAGCGATGAGGCTTGGAGTGTGATGGCCCATGTCACTCCAATCATGTCTGCCATTTATTATCATAATAAGGTAAACATTTATTTGTTTGGTGTAGGGGCCATGGTACTCTTGATTTGTTACTGTTGCAATGTTCGAATTTGTCTACCATCTTGTGCAGTTAGAATTCACTTCATGCTAGCGCTACACTTCAAGTATGGCTAAGCAAAGGTTGTAAGACATTGCTATCTGGTTTAGGGTTACATTCCACTCTCCAGTCTGCCCCTACCTCGGGAATGTGTCACACAGTTCCCTTCCCCCTGCACTCGATGCACCCATTCCCCTGCTCCACCTGACTTCATCATCCGGCCTGCACTAGTGCACTCAAGCAGGAGCTGCCAAGAACCCCCAATGAGTTCTACCTGCTTCTGCTGACCGAAGGAGACACATAAATGAACTGTAAAGTCTGTCAAAATGCTTGTAATTGTTTAATACATACCTCACAAGTATCTAAAAGGCATCAATAGACCTTAAGACCATCCAGGTGCCCTATTATAGGTCACACTTTCAAACAGGTGCACCGGGTGCAAACAGGGAAAGTGCACCCTATTAGGTTGAATGTGCTGCCCTCAGGACAGCCGCAAACTCGATTCAAGTGGAAACCGGAGCGGCTGCTTCAAAGCCACCCTGTGTTTCACAGTGCAGGCGACACCCGCCTGCACTTTAAAGAGAAGAGAGAGATCCCCTTGCAGATGGGTGCAGTGAGTGACTGCACCCACCTGCAAGGGAATGTCTGGGGGGTCCATAAGACACCCTTGAACTCCCTCTAGTTGGCTGCCATCAGGGGGTGCACTGATTGTGCGCCACCTTTGAGTGGCGAACTGTCAGTGTTCCTCCTGACAGCTTCTCTACCTCCATGCCCGCATCCATAATATGGCACGGGGGCGAAGGTAAAGAGATTCCCTCATTTACATGGGGCCACACCCCAATGCAAATGAGGGAACGCCCTCTCGAGATAGCGCTGGCGCAACATGTCCTCTAGCGCTATCTGTATTACAGACGGGGCCGCACAACCATCTGCGGCCCCTTCTGTAATACCAAAGTGCTCCCGGGGGTGCACCAACCTAACCCAGGTGGTCTCTACAACAACCAGGCATTGAAAGGGTGACTTATTTTGCTCATGCATAAGGGAAGTCAACTTTTACTCAGAACTGGGGTGAAATCTCATAGCTATTATGTTATTACTAAGGCATTAAACCTACTTTCAATTAATATCTTACTCCTTAACCCCTTCGATGCGCGTGACGAGCTCAGCTCGTCATGCTGAGCGGTGGGCGTGTGCGCATGACAAACTGAGCTCGTCACGACCACGCCCGCGATCGGAATGTCCAGCACACGAGCGGAATTCCGATCGCGGCGAAGGTGTTAAAAAGATAGCTCACTGACTGGATAATGCGATTATTATTTAGTATTACTCATGTGTTAACTGTATCTGATTTTCTAAACTTACTTCATTCTCTAACAGTGAGCCTCGACTATTTGACATCGCTGTCTCCTGGAGGTCAGAGTCTAACAAGGATGCACTTCGCTCAGTGAGTGTGTGGTAGTATCTCCATCCTGGGTGTCACAGAAAGTAGGCGGTGTTTACTGGTAGAATTGTCCCTGGGGCCATGACAACTGACCTGCAAACATTCTGTTTTATGGAATCCTACAAGGCTCATGTATCTAAGTTATAGACACAACTGTAGGTCCACGAGGAGGAATGGCAGTGTCGTGATGATACTTGTGCAGAAGCATTAATGGATTATCTCTGAGAAGCAATATGACCTCAGCAGAGCAGAATATAGCATGGCACACAAACAGTAGACTAAGATTAACACTTACCGTTTAACATTTTCATTGGCTTCTTTCACAAGTAAATTTTCACTCACAACTTGCTTCAAGAGATTGCGCATTTCCATCTTCAGCCTCATAACCCTAAAGGCACACAATCTCTGTGATGACGATAATTCAAAATCCAATATCCTTACCCAAGATGGAGGCATGGTTAGGCGCATATTCTTCACCAGAGTGATGAGGACAGCAGACCTTTGCGTGGATCAGATGTGATCAACAGAGAGCAAGTTCCTGGTAAGGACAAGCACTGGTTAAAATGGGATATGCCCAAACTCCTCTCATGTCGCCACCTGATATCTAATTTCCAACGTGTTGATACTGGAGTTGTATTAAGCGAGCAAAATGTAGGGTAGATACAAATTTTAGGCCTACCTTTAGATTGCAGTGTCATGCTTTTCCAGCATCTGTGCTCTCCTGTGTTTTTGCTCACAAAGTGGCAGTATTTCCTCAAGAGTGCTAATTAGCAGCAAAAAATGCATGCACCATTTTCTCGCTAGTTAACTTTAAAACCTCTTTCATCGCAAATTCGCAACTGGATTAATGTTGGTGATCTTTTTATTCTTGGAACAAACTAAAAATGGTCATAAAAGTTCAGCCTTTAATGTGACAGACAAAGTCTAACAAGAGGCAATTGGTTTCAGTGAACTAGTCAATGGCTTCGCATGCAGATAATTTCATAAGCTACTGGTAGAAATAATAGTATTTGCGAGCATCATGTAAAGGTTTCAGGGGACCAACTCTGCAAATTCACATACCCTTGAGTTTAATCTTTATCTTAACACAGTGCCTACTTTTAATTACTTTTGTTCTATGTTCAACGAGGTTTTACTCTTTCAAGCATGATTATGTAGACCCAGATTTTAATGTGTATGGAAAATTCTGATTGGATTGAGAGTATTGTGATAAACATCAGACTATCACAATTTTCCCTTCCAACATTTTGGCAACTGAAACCTGACACATTTATCAGGAAAATGGGGCTGGAAAAAAGGCAAAACATGTTGAATTTGATGTGGAATACACTGTATCTGTGTTATGCCTCATTTCCTCAGAAAAGACTTTACTGCACCTGGTAAATATTCCACATGAAGGAAACTATGTTTACCAGGTCTGATATTATTATTATCAATAAATATGTTGCTGTGTAGAATATAATATAACGTACAAAAAACTATTGCATTAATCTGGCCAGTAAAAACATAATAACATTATTAAAATCATCTCGCCAAGTTGCAAGTAAAGCATCCTATAAAAAAGCGTTAAAGTTCATGAAGATTGGCCTATCATTCTTCTACTAAAGTGCATTCATAAAAGTTACACAAAATGTGTTCCACTGCCTTTACAGGCCCATTATTTTAACATCTTTTGATTTGAGTCTTTCGCACATCATATCCGTAAATCTTATTAGTTTCCCTATAAAAGCATTTGATTGTGTCAAAAAACAAGCTAATGCTGCCTCCTTTAACGTGCGCAGTAATAACTTCCTGAAGGAAAGTCCTATAAATACCACCCCTATTCTGACTTCCTGAGAATCCGCACCATAAAACTGAGATGAATAACTTCCAAGTATTTTGTATATTAGACCAATTAGTGTGAGGTGAACATTTCAACGTAGTTGTTTTAGCTATAATAAGCATCCTAATTGGGATCCCTATCTTTTACGGCGATCGATTTTATGATTTTTAGAACAAATAAAGCTATATTTTTAATTCAGTGGATAGGTTTATCCACAGGGGTACGTGGATACACAAGCTGAGGATTCGATCTAAATGCTTCCCTAGTTGGACACAATATGACAAGGAAATATAAGAAGTAATTGCCCTTTATTTTCATTAGTATCCCTTGGTGACAAACATGCAAGTAATTGTAGGTCCGCCAAAAATAGCCTTTCAAGTACCTACACACAGTCTCCCTCTCCCTTTATTTAAACAGGTGGTCCACAAGGAATAATGAATTGTATTGGTATCTCCGTGTCAGTTGCGCCTCTCATGATAATGAAGAGGAAGGAGTTGATTGTCCAGCGCCAATTACCCAACTGTCCACAGGTTTGTTTCACATTTCAGATATGGGAATAGCGCCACCCATTGGTTCGAATGAAGGATGGCGTTCCAGTGCTTAACATGATGCAGCCTGTCAGTAAGTGTCAAATCCAAAGAGCTTGATTTGCCATACAAGCTGAACCCATATACTGAAGACCCATGTTTAGAAGATTAATTCCACTTCAGGGACTTCGTCCATCCTTGGAAGGGTAATAAAGCCACCAGTATACAGCATATGATGATTTACACGTGCCAATAGTGTTTGTGTGTGCTCATTTGCACGGTGCCACCATGCACCATGTTGCCTCATGCTAGAAAGAGGTCCAGGTGTTCGAGGGTGTCCTTCAATCACACAGCTGGTCTCGTGCAAATTGCCAAGCGTCTCAATTGAAAAGATCCATCTGTCAATGTGTAAAAGTGAAATTACGAGTTGCAAGTGACCTTGCTAGGTAATCAAGGTGTTGAGGGTGCGGTCCACCTCCATGAAACTCACAAGGAAATGTACCAAGGTATTGAGACTGTTACAAATGTTAAGCTTAGAAAGCTGACCATTCTCACAGTAGACGATATCCTTGAGCGGCGGCTTCCATAGGATCAATCAATCAATCAGGGATTTGTGAAGCGCACTACTCACCCGGGAGGGTCTCAAGGCGCTGGGGGGAGGGGAGGATGACTTGCAGCATGGCATCGGAGAGAGCTGAGAGTGGTTCCAGGCGCGGCTACGTGCTCCACTGGTGTTCCTTTCACAATAACTCAATTGTATTGCCATTGCAAACTTTGTCCAGGGATTAAGTTACACCAGTCTGACAATGTAAATCCAGATATTGATGTCTTCTATCCATTACAGGCTTTTATCTCTTCATTCTCATTTGTTCTTAAGAATTCACAGAAGGAATCCAGACTCTTAAATACAAAGGTGGCAGTACAAAGGGATTTATAAGTAGTATCTTTACCAGTGTGGAGTTTCTGCTCATAAAAAGCCCTCTAAAATAGACTTAAAAAGAGGTATTTTTATGTGCGGAACTCTGTACTCTTAAAGATACTACTCGTAAATCCTTTTCTGAAAAGCAAACAATCGTAAACGTACATTAAAGTGTAAGTTTACCTTTGTGAATCATCCCCTACGTCTTTCTGCTATGCTAGATTAGTACATCTGGGACTGCCTAAAGAAGTCACTGGGTAGAATCGCAGATGTAGTGTAAACTCACAGATGCAATGTGAATCTGGCCAATCCTACATATGACTCTGGGTCTCATGAGTGAGCATCACATCAAATGATCCAAAACAGTTTCAGCCAGTTATTTTTTATGCATTTGTTCCCAGTCCTCTATTATTCTCCCACGACAGAAACATTGACTCCCATGTTCCTGAATCCACCTGGGGATGACAGTATAGAACTTATTTTATATTCTAGAACCTGTCAGAGATACATCATAATTCTTACATTCTTAGAAACTTCCACGCCTAGTCCCTTTAGTGTGTAATACGTTAAGCCTTTTAAAACCATCTTTTTTCTAATTTACCTTGCCACGCTGAGTTCCTGCAACAAAACCTGATTATCTTTCCAGCACAAAGACCCATGCAGCTAGGGCAATTTTCCTATGTGAGGTTTGAGTAACTCCCCCTCTCATGGCCCTTGCAGAGCTCTTGCATTTCCCTCCCTATACTTCCCATCATGTATTGGCCACTTTTCTTCCATTACTTTGACCCGTGAAATAAATACTACCTCAACTCAGGAAGTGATTGAGAGAAAAGGATGACTTTGTCCCCATCTGTACCAAGCTCTACGATTTAATAGTAAATGTGCACATTTAAAACCTACAAAGAAATATTCATAAATGGAGTGATTACCATTTTTTAATTACTCGAGCAATATATTTATTGGAATTGTTTTGTATGCCTTACTGCATTTTCTTAAATCTCATTATAAAATAATCAGTTGAATCCACATCTCTGCAGCTTTTCACTAAATATTTGTTTCTTTTACTTTAGATCGTTCCACTCGCTTTGCTACACCTTTACAACGTTTCCCCCCATCTTTCTCTGCCATTCCCCGTCCTGTTTCCCCACCTTTTTCGGGTCTGTGTGTCTCAGTGCTTTCCTCTGTGGTATTCAATTTATGCATTTACTTTGTTTAAACTTTCCTATAATCAGCGCTTCCTCTTCTTCTTTACTATTTGCTTTAATCCCTGGGTCAAGTGATAAGAGTAGGATAAAATCCGTATGAGGTTTTCTTTTATAATGTCATCTTCTGCTCTAGTCCCCTTCTTTTGTCTGTCTCATGTGTTACCATATCTAGGTTACAGAATGAACCAATGCACACCTGTTTCTTCCATTTTTTTCAGTTTAAGCATTATTCAAATTATTGCGTGCAGCTCGGGGATGTGGTTTGCCCAAATACCACTCACTAGTGAACTGAAAATAAACTGGAACGGAGTTTCGCTCCAACACCGAAGTGCCTCACATGTGACAGGAGAATCAAGTGATACTTTTGAAGAAGTTTTTTTTTTTTTAACAATTCTTTTTATTAAACAGTTGCTGGTGAATGGTACAGTACAAGAGACCAGGTAGTTTACTTTTCTCAGTACGCATGAATGGAGGGATAAACAGACAGTACACATGTGAGGAACATCACTAAGGAAGAGGATCATCATAATCAACAGTACAAGGTGGCGTACAAATCTCTCCTCTATACAAATTCCACGGATTCCAGACTCGACTCCACTTCCTTGGGCACCCCCTTGCCAAATACACCGTCTTTTCCCTAAACATGCACCAATCCAGGTTTCTTTCCCAGGCCTCCAGTGTAGGTGTGTGTGCCGCCCCCAGAGTTGAGCAATATTTCTCTTTTTGAAGAAGTTTTGATGACATGGAATAAACCTGGATTAAAATTGATGAATTTGGAGTATTTTGGTTATGTTAACCGTGGAGTATGCTGTGCGTTCGGTGTTGGAGCGAAACTCCGTTCCAGTTTATTTTCAGTTTACCATATCTAGGGGCATATTTAAAAGGAGATTGCGCCACCGTAACGTTACTTTTACGACGTTCCGGTGGAGCAATGCCCTGCACCATATTTACAAAGTGGCGTTAAGCCACTTTTTGTGACTTAACTCCGCTTTGTAAATATGGTACCCTTTCACGCAGGTATCTGCATGAAAGGTTGCGTGTAATGGGTGTTGCTGTGCGCATTCAACCGCAACACCCGATGCTTTTTGACACTGCCCCAGATTTACAAGAATCTGTAAATTTGAGGCAGCACCAAAAACTACCGCCATGCAATAGCAGGCATGACACTGGCGCAATGAGGAGAAATACTTTTATTTCTCCTAGTTTTTACTTTTTCTATGTGTGCTGCATTCTGCAGCACACATAGAAAGAGCAAAACACCTTTAATGATTTTCTATGTGCAGGAAGGTGTCGCTTCCTGCACATAAACAATCATTTAATAATGACGATTTGCTACTTCTATGTGTGCTGCAGCACACATAGAAGTAACAAATCACAATTATTGATTGTTTATGAGCAGGAAGGGACACCTTTCTACACATAAACAATCATTCCCTGCAACGCAGGCACTCTTGCACTATAGCGCAAGGGTGTCTGTGTTGTCGCTACGCAGCTATTTTTAGCGCCAGCGCTAGGGTAAACACAGGGGTGCGTTGTATTCTTGTAAATACAGCGCATCCCTGCGTTTTGGAAATGGCTGAGTATGGCGCTGCGAAATTGGCCGCAATGCTATTCGCTATTTCCTTGTAAAAATGCCCCCTAGTGTCTCTTTATCTAAATGTTCATGTTGCCATTTTGAACTTCATTCAAAAAGCACTAGTCCACCAGTATGTGCAGTTTGCTGCTGGAAATTAATCAACAATTCTCCCCAACAAACCGAAAAATATTTGCAGCTTAGACCCTTAGAGTTTCTTTCTGTCCAATATTGATTCTTCATCCTCGCCCATCGAAGTTTGGGAGCTTAGGGGCAAACTATCATGACTCATAATCCGAGGCCTATTGTTTATCAGCAAAAGAAGCATTAAGTAAAGAATGTAGCTCATATTCATTGTTGCCATTAATTCTTACTAAAATGAAAGAATAATATAAGAAGTTACTTAGGTCTAAACACCAGAAAGTTAGACAGTATGCTAGGGGTCTGATCTCAAAAACCGTAGAGCCCGGAAGCATTGAAGGACTTGGGGCCACAGTTATAACAGGTTTGGGAAACTCCAGAGGCATGGATAATGCTCAAATAGAGGTGAGGGATCAGGTGCACATTCATAAAGACTAAGGCCCTCATTTATGGGGATTTGGAGTAGGGCAGCACAGCAAGTCACCTTGCTGCGCTGCCCAACACCAAAGTGACAGGGCAGGAAAGCACCGTATTTATCCAATATGGTCTATTCCTGTCCTTTCACCCTGAGCTGGCACCATTTTGGCAGCCTAGTGCCAACACAGACACCCTTGCATCATGGTCGAGGGTGCCTGTGTTGTCGGCAGGATTGTTTTTGTGCAGGAAGAGGCACCTTCCTGTCCAAAAACAATCCTGAGAGGTGTTCGCCTCTTTCTGTGTGTGCTGCAGAATGCAGCACACATAGACAGGAGAAAAAACGAGAAGTAGAGATATTTATCCTCATTACTCCTCAACTCGGGAGACGTAAGATTTTCATGCATTCCCAGGTCCTTGTAAATCTGGGAATGCGTTCAAAAACCATGGGAGGTGTAGGAACACCCTCCACAATGCTCATGGAACACCTCCCTTGCGCAGAGTAAGGTGACGCAGCGATTTGCGCTGCCTTACTCAAGATTTATGAGGCCACTCAAAGCCACACAAGGTGGCTTTGTGTGGCTTCATAAATCTGACCCAGAGCCTTCCATCACGTATGTACCACTTTGCGTGGTGAGAACGTGATGCAAGGCTCTCATAAAAATGCCCCCCTACTTGAAATAAATGAACCCATGTGCTACACACCCATCATTCTACTCTTTTAAATTCTCTTATTGTGTAACCAGTTGACAAAGGATGGAAACACTGTGAGCAATGGTCAAAAGAAATGACGATACAGTTTACGTACTGTTTTACAACTTTCTTTCAAATATTCTCATTAACGCTTTTGTGTCTCTACTTTGCAAATGCTCTTAACGTTTGCTTGCTTTTCATGGTGATCTGTTAAACATATTTCTGCTTATCCCTTGCTTTCCAATACATGGTGTGAGGAGTGGACAGTCTTCATTAAATTTGCTTGCATTTCCGGGATAGGGGTTCTATGTGCAATAAGGGCCAGATGTACAACGGTTTTTAGCGAGCGCAAACGGGTCTTAGACCAGTTTGCGCACTCTAAAAACCATGGGCCCATGCACAAACAATATTTTGAGAGTCGCAAATAAATTGCGACTCGCAAAATACTGTTTTGTGACTTGGTATTTGGAAGGGGCGTTCCCTTCCAAATAGCGACTCCATAGCCATATACGAATGTTTTGCGACCGCAATTGCGGTTGCAAAACACTCGCAAATTACCACCTACTTCAAGTAGGTGGTAATGCATTCGCAAATGGGAAGGGGTCCCCAGGGGACCCCTTCCCCTTTGCAAATGCATGCAAAATTATTTTTTAAGGGCAGGCAGTGGTCCCACGGACCACTGCCTGCCCTTAAAAAATGAAACCAAAACGTTTCATTGTGTTTTTTTAAAATGCATCCCGTTTTCCTTTAAGGAAAACGGGCTGAATTTTTTAAAAAAAAGCTGCTTTATTTAAAAGCAGTCCCAGACATGGTGGTCTACTGAGCCCAGCAGGCCACCATCCCTGGAGGGCCAGCCATTCCAAATGGGGACGCAAAATGCGAGTGGCTCATTAATATTCATGATCCTCGCATTTTGCGACCCCATTGGGAATCGAAAACGGTGTCCAAGACACTGTTGTACATGCCAAATAGCGAGTCGCAAAAGCAACGCAATTTGCGAGTCACTATTTGGCAGGTCGTACATCTGGCCCTCAGTGTCTTTTTAGGTCTCAGCTGTTGGCCAGACCTTTTGTTTTCAATACAATACGTATACTTAGAGTGGGCAAAAGGTCAGCCACTTGCGTGCTATTCCTATTTGTTCCTCTGATAAGCATTTAGGTCTCAGAATGTTGTGATTGAATGACATATCCTTCCATTGCTGGGAATGTGTTGTGTCCTGGGTATTGTGTGATTGATTAGTTGTCTTCTTTGTTGAAGAAGGGATAAGTGTTGTGACTTGGGTTTTGTGTGATTACACTATGAGTTGAGTGCGCATGCTTCTGTCATGGCTGTATGGTTGAATACATTTTGATTTATTTAACTAAATGCTATTCCAAGGTGGCCACATCAGATGTACGTGCACCAACAGTGGCCAGCTTGGAACAGCATTTTGTTAAAATTAAAGAAAATGTATTCAAAGGTGGCTGTCAATTATGCGAGCTCATATGGCAGCCATACATTAATGCATTTTGTTATATTTAATAATATTCTATTACATGGTGACCACTGTAAATGTGGGCGCATTCCACATCAGAGCAACCAGTTCCATCTTAGAATGCTGCAAGAACTTAAATAATGCCTCTTCTATTTGGCTTCAGTCTGGTCTACACTACCCTTCTTAAGCACCAGGATACCCTAACTGGGTGATATGTGTGCTGTAAAAATAAACATAATATAACATCTAGAATAGCAACAGGCATTGGCAAAACCAACAGGTTTCCCAACTGAGACCTAAGGCTCTCTTTTCATCATGCTTTCCATTTAAAGCATGCTATGTTGTTTCCATGAAGTATTCCGGCACTTACAAAGTTCAGTTAGCTACCCATTTATTTTACAAGTCCTCCCATAAGGCCTTTTCATGAGCTCTTTTAATGCCATTGTGTGTGTCGTTCAAAGTTTTTCTGAGCTATACCTGCTTTTCATGGTGGTCACTGAAATAAGAGTCTGCTTGTTGGGATGGTAATGTCACCTGCATGGTAAACGGGCATATATCCCTACCTTTCATGACCAACTGCATGTGAAACTGCTATACTATCTTTTTATGTTTGGCCATGGCATTACACTAATCTAGTGTGTTTGCAGTGGTGTACTCCTCCTCCTCGTAATGCCAGTTCCAGAACCTGCCTGTGACCTGAAGGGATGCACCAAGTCCATCCTCATAGTGGGCATTTGCCTACTGTCAATGCTGTGGGTGCACACATTTTGTATTAGTGGAAGTGTACATTGATTTGTTAATCAGTAGTATGATCAAACCTTTTTCTTGTGACAAGGAGAGGCAAACTTCCTGGCTCCTTTCGTGTAAAGTGCTGCTGTTATGTGAAACCCAAAACCTAGTGCTGACATTCTGTGCATGTGTTGAGTGTGTATGTGCAGTGAATGTGTAGCACATGCATGGTAGTAGTACTCTGTGTGTTGTGAGTATCTTAGTAATAGGGCCAGTGGAAACCATTGTGGATGCCCCTAATTTAGCAGGGGCCATGATGGAAGAAGGACATAGCTTCCCCAAATAGTGGAAGTATATTGCATGCATTACTGTGGCTCGAGTGAAGAGGGTGGAGACAGGGCTACCTTTACAAATTCAATAACGACCTTTTCAGCAAAGGGATTCTGATTAATTCTTCCTCAGCACTTCCATCTGGCAGATGGTAGAGATGAGGGGTGAGACTGTAGTTTATATTGCTGAAGGTGAGTAAGTTTATAGGCAGGGTCTACCCTTTTGCCTATCCCAAATTACTACTTCAGGGAGGATGTTGACAGCCAGATGCAGAGAGTTGACACTCCATTGTGCCCTTGTTTTGGATACTCCTGCTTGGAGCAAGTCAATTGCTCCCTGTGTTGAGGGCCATCGTCTTGCACAATGGCTGTGTCTGACGAACAGTCAGAAAATTACATTTAAAAGAGGACCAACCCAAGCTTTTTTTGAAACCTTGGACATCAACAACCCATCTGGGAAGTGTGTGTAAACGTGGAATCCAAACTAGCTCCATTTCTTCATAACCAACGAAGGGAGTGCTCCGCAGAAGCTGAGATATTAGATATTAGGGGACATTAACTGTTTTCTGGACTTTTTCCTGGAGGAGCTGAGCAACTTTCTAGTACCTAAACGCCTGCCTGCCTGTTCAGAGACAGTGGGAGACTGCCTGGCCCTCTTAAGACTATCCAGGAGGACAAGCCCAGTGTGTTCCCTGCAGGACGATTGCCCAGAGAAAGCTGACTGCCCTAGAGAGTGAAGGCAGGATTTACCAATGATATCTGTTAATTTCCCAGGTTCTCTGAGTCACTGCTGTGTGAAAAGCACCAATACTTTGCCAGAAAGAGCACCACAGTGTCATTTGGCAGTCCACTGTGCCTCTGAGAACTGGTGCTGCTGAAAAATAAGGAGCCGTTTTACACTGAAGTGGGAGCTCAATTGGTTTTTTAGGCTGCAACTGCTGAAGATACTTCACCGCTGACAACTTGCCCCGAGGCCGCAACTGTCATGCTTGGGTATCTGTCTGTACTTGGCCCAGAAGGCCACTACTGCAAAAGACACATCAGTGTCTACCGATGTTGCAGTGACATTCCAATAGAATGCGCAGGGAGCCAGGGGAATGGAAAAGAGAATGCTTTCAGTATGTAAAGACCTTGACTCCACCCAAAAAGCGATTAAAAAAATGGGACAAATACGAAAGCCTCCAAATGACACATAAGATGTGGAAGGAAGTCAATATATTACATTTTAGTTTGTTAAGAGGAGCCAATTGGCGTTGGATGCTTTTTTCTCTAAATGGCTTCTATATAGAACCCCAGCTTTTTTACCATATATTAACCCAGCCCTCCCAGGTAATTGTCCCCGGTGTGTAGGGCATTCCCCGGCAAACTGGACACGTTATCAGCCATTGTTCAGCTATACAGGGATTTTGGAGTGAAATATTTCAGTACCTCTAAGCATATGGAGGGTCAATCTGGCTCCAACTATATGGCTGAGAATCCTGGGTTATGACCCAGCATTGGGTCTGTTCAGTAGGTAGGTAAAGTTAGTATATATTGCAACAGCTGTAGCTCGATCTCTTTTAATTCAAAATTGATGAACTCCGATAATTCCCTCATTGAAGGATTGGTTACAAAAAATGAGACGAGTAAGAAACAGTGAACAGCTATTTGCAATACGAACTGGGGGAGTTAGTAAGTTCAAGAAACTCTGGAGGCAATATTTCCAATCTGAAGATGTAGGAGCGGTATGAAAGGGACTCGGGGGACTGATTAAACTGCCCTAGGTCTCCTTCCTCATCTTATTGTCGGCACTTTAAGAGCCACTCTCCCTCTTTTTAGCTGGTTTTAAGTCAACTGCATTTAGAGATTTAGAGTTTCTGTTTTGTATTTTTTGCTATAATGAAATTCTTTCACTGTAAGATGTTGTAACCTGTGCATTTACTCTATTTATATAATATGAAATTATATTTATAGTCAAGACTCCTGTGTGTAATTTTTGATGAACATTTACTGTAACGTGTACCTACAATACTGCAATACCTAAATCCTAATATAAATCATTTATTTAAAAAAAAAATAATGTGCAGGGAGATGGAATGTGGGAACGATGTTGGGAGTTGGAGGACGATTGCAGAGCTGGCTGGCAGCTCCCTCTTGTACTACTTCAATAAATACATCAAGCATACCTCGTATGGTCTCTGTTTCAGGTGGGTCTGAGAACTGGTGCTGCTGAAAAATAAGGAGCCATTTTACCACTAAAGAGGGAGCTCGATTGGTTTTTAAGGCTGCAGCTGCTGAAGATACATCACCGCTGACAACTTGCCCCAAGGCCGCAACTGTCGTGCCTGGGTACCTGTCTGTACTTGGCCCGGAGGGCCACTCCTGCAAAAGATGTGGTGCTCCACAGGATCAGTCTTCCCATTCAAAAGAGAGGTCGCAGCAAAAGCCCCTTCATTGAGAAACTGCCACTGTGAAGAGTGGACACAGGAGATGCGTCACCGCACCACGAGATCTGCAACAACCTTAGCAAAGGTAAAGTGTGCCTCAGTCTGTGAATGGAACAAGGAATTAAAAGCTCATACAAGAATCTGGTACTAGGACGTAATACTTTTTACTCATTGGTGACAACTGTTGAACTGAGTGTTCATTTAACTAGTGGTAAATAGAAGTGATCTGCACCTGTGCATTATTAATGCCTGCATCATCCCGGGGGACTGTAGACCTCCTACAATGGGGAGAGGGTACAGAGAGGAGTGTGGCACCTTACTGAAGATCATTACTAAGATTTACCACCCTTTAATTGCAATTCCTAATGAATTGCATAGTATTTGGGTTTTTTGTTGGATTACAGTACTTTGTTTTTTGAAAGAATAAGTACTGGCTCAACAATACATTATTGTGTCTGTTGGTTGGCTGGTGAGTTCTAAGCTGTTATCCCCCAAACTACCTCCAGGAGAAGCCTTTGTCTGCGTGCCCTCTCTGTCTTGAGAGTCAAGTGTGGAAAGGATTGTACTTGGTCCAGTTTGCAGCGCCACAGTAGGACGGACCCGAAAACATCAGGGACAAATAAACTCCATCATCACAGTTAGGGCCCACTAGCCCCTGCATGCTGTGCGCCCACCCAGCGAGGTCTGACACTGCTTATCCCTTGCTTTCTGTTACATAGTGTGCTGTGTCAATAGCATTCACAAAGTTTCCCTTTTCTTTGTGAGCTGAGGAGACTCAGTGAAAAATGTGGTATTTTTTGGTGTCTTTTTCTCATACTTTTTACTAAACGCGTGCTTGTTTTTTTGTCTCATGTAAAGTTTGCCTGCCCTACAGCTGTTTTATTATCCAGTTATTTATTTGTCTACTCCTTTAAGGTCTTGTATGAACTCTTTCAATATAAATCCATCTTGCCTGTCCTAACCTCCATCACTTCTATTTTGGTTTGAGTAACTTCTGACTTTCGATGGCGCTTGGTTTGCTCAGTTGAAAGGATGTAGCATTGTGATGGTCATGTGATGTAACGTTTGCTCTACGCTTTGTCCACTATCCACCTGCAAAAAAAACTAGCGTTTATCAGCTTTTTTAGTCAGAACCCCAGCTTTTATCTTTTTTATTTATTGCTCTTTAGCACACATAGAAAAAGCAAAAACGAGGAGAAATAAAAGTATTTCTCCTCGTTGCGCCATTCTAACTCCTGCTATTGCATGGCGTTAGTTTTTAACGCTGCCTCAGATTTTCAGATTCATGTAAATCTGGGGCAGCGTCAAAAAGCAATGGGTATTGTGGTGGAACACCCTCAGCAACATCCATTGCATGACCCTTTGACGCAGATACCTGCGTGAAAGGTTACCATATTTACAAAGCACCGTTAAGTCAAAAAAGTGGCTTAAGCCACTTTGTAAATATGGTGCAGGGCACTGCGCCACCAGAACATCAGTAAAAGTGACGTTCCGGTGGCGCAATCCCCTTATAAATATGCCCCATTGTGTTTGTGACTCGCACACGTCAGTAGCGGTGCCTGGAGAGGATTATTTCCCACCCACTGCTCACCCCTCCCGATGAAGAAGAATAAAGAGGCAAAATGTGTCCCTGAACATGTCTGTCTTTCTAATTGCTGAATGACCTCTCTTTTGGGTTAACTTACATTGTGACTGACACTGCAAATAAAGCAAAGTCTCGAGGTCGCAGCTATGCATGATGAAATAGGTGCAGTGGCACCGAGGTCCAGGGCAGTGGCGGCTGGCATCTACTGAGGGTGTGGGGGGGGGGGTACACATAATATAAAATGAAAAGAAAAAAGAAAAGAAAAGCACTTACCGGATCCTGACGACGTCCTCCTCTCCGACTTCGTCTGCTGGGACTGCAGTAATAGCCCCAGCAAACTCCCTCAACCAATCCAGACCAGCTCACTTGCTGTTAACCAGCATGTGAGCAGTGCCCTGATTGGTGGGAGCAGCCTTTGTTGGCATTCCAGAAGGCACTGGATGCCTGCACTTGCTCTCAACTTAGCTGTCTTAGGAAAGCTGGGTTGGGAGGTTTAAAGTGTGCATGTGTGGCTGGCCGTCTCAAGACGGCCGGCCAAAGACACATGCACACTTTAAAGAAGTGCAAAGGCAGCCTTCTGCCCACCACTCTTCCCTGCTTACTCAGCAGGCCCAAAGCCCCATTCTGCATGTAGTAGTGATAAGAAGCTAATGCATTAATTATCAACATTATAATAGGCTGTGAGAATGCTAAAGCTCTCTCTAAGCCAGATCTAAAAAGCAGATATGGTCGAGTCAGGTGGTAGTAGAGCACTGCAGTGCACCTGTGATAACAGCGTATTTATGCAGGGTGTGCAAAGTGTAGTTTCACATAGTTCACATGAATTGGCCGTCACACAGTTTCGGAGTTTTATCATTTATCCTCCCCCTTTGCCGTTGCCCAAGTGTACTTTTCTCGCACTTGAATTTATACAGGTCTTCCATTTGCCAGTCTAAATAAACAACACTTTTCTCACTGAATAACACTTTGCAATGAAACATGCCCCAAATTACAAATAATTCGTGCTATCAGTCTGCCTATAAAGCAGTTTGCAAATATGTTTCCCCCACTTCAAACCTTTTGCGTTGGAGAGTGAATGCGGGTGCCTTGCAAGCAGGGCTGTAAGTGGGATGAAAAAACTGGAGGGGTCTCTCAAAGGGGCGTGCTTTGCATAGTGTGCCGCCTGACTGGCATTTTGCTGCTTCTGTGATTGAATCCAGATATATAATACATCAATTGAGATTACCTACAACAAGCTAGGGCTATTAGCTTTGTCAATGGCTGTTGGTTGCATAAGATACAGAGCAACAACTATGGCTTTGTTGCATATAATATTGAAAATGCTTCCGTTCTGAAATGATGAGCCTGTGAAAGGACTACAAGGAGCAGTAGCGGCTCGTGGAGGGAGTGCTGCGGGGCGGTGGGGCGGGGTAGGAGCAGGGTGGGGGGTAGTAAACTACGGCCTACGGCCGAACAGAGGTAAGTAAACAAATAAATAAATAAAACTAATTTCGTTGGGCGCGCTGCATCACATTTGGCAATGCAGCCAATATCTGGATTCAATCACTGAAGCAGCAAAATGCCAGTCAGGCGGCACACTATGCTAAGCACAGAGTTTTACCTTATGCGTTTTAAGCCACACCCTTAACTGCATCGGCCACGCCTACTAACTTGGAGTCTCTTTGAAGTCACATCACAGGCAGTGCAGGGTGGCACTGCTGCAGAGTTAAGATTTTTTTTCACCCCGAGGGTGAGGGCAAAAATGGAGAGCCCGATAGAGACCCGTTTCGGCACCTGCTTTTTAGAACTGACTGCCGGTGCTGAGCACCGACAGGACCCGGCCCACTTAAAGCCCTGCTTGCAAGTATTAGCTGGCGTTTTGTAAACAAGAGCGTACCTTGCTAACTTTTCCGCGTGAGGTACTCAACCCTTACAAGGAAAGTAGGCCACATTACAATCACGTAGAAAATGGTGAAACTGGGCGCGTGCAATGTTAAAAATGTTGTCAAAGTCCACATTTTCACACGAAAGCTCAAATGGGTAGAATTGTGGGGCCTTGATTTCGCGAGGAAATGAACCCATTAAACAAAACAGTCTGCACCTATCCAGACACGGGCACCGCTGGCGGCAGAGCGCGTGACTTGTAAATTATATTCCCACGGTGCAAGTGATTACCGCTGCCCTCTGGCTATTCCACTTCCAGTGGTCGCCTTTTCTTCTGCTCTGCTTCAGATGTAAGACCCGCAGGAGAACTCACCAAGAAGCTCAGGTTTATTAAAAGAATTTTCATAAAGACATAAATGACCTTAGAACAAATTAATTTATTCTATGTACAGCGCAGAACGGATTTGTGAAGATTTCTCTGCTCGGATGTAAAAACGCATTCAAGCAGTGTTTGAACGTCTTCCAATCTTTCATGTTTCTTTTTTTACACGTTTTCTGATCGGAAGGTTGCTTGGTTACTTTGAGTACTGAAACAAGTACATCATTATGTTATCTGATTTTCATTTCTCGCTTCATGATTATTTTTTTTACTCATTTTTAATGTTCATTTTGCGTTAAGAAGAAAGAAACTTAAAAAGGAAATTCAAGTTTGCTTCTCTTTGATGTCGACATCACTTGCGTTTTTATTTCTCCGATATAACCTACCTCTGTATATTTAATTGCAATGCAGCATCCTTCCCAATAGCTGATGAATAGGGTGCTTTGAAGTAATGCAAAAGCAACATTTTTGGTGACGTATATGGCAAGTAACAGAAATAAACAGTGGTACAGCGTTATCTTTGATGTATATAATATTACGATTTCTATTTCACACATCATTTAACTGGTTATGCTGGAGGAAAATGTCCATCAATCAAATTCATGGATAATAATAACCTCAGCATGTTGAGAGTTCCCACAAACATCCTTCTCCCACCCACTCCCTCCACTCTTTTAAACCCTCCTAGGTGCATGAGCTGAAGTTCGATCACCATAATCAAAAAAACATAATTCGTTTTCTACCATAGGTTGCAGACATTACTGTAGCGAGACAGAATGTGAAAAGAGTAAGATATACAGTATAAAAGCAAAAAATAAAAGCATGAGCATCATTTAGCAGTAAGTAAGTCCGTTTTTATATAGTGCAGCTACTCACCCTTACGGGTCTCAAGGCGCTGGGGGCCGGAGTGGAAATTAAGTGAGCTATTGCCCAGAGTCACATGGTGCTGAGCTGCCGCCAGAGCCGGGGATCGAACCGTGAACCATGTGCGCGGAAGTCAGTTGCCCTGGCCGCTGCACCACACCTCTCCACTACTGGTGTAGGCAGGTGTAGCAATTGCCTCTCATGGTTCAACTCACAAATTCCTTTGAGTTCTTTGCAGCCACTGTCACTTTACCAGAACAATCTACTGGTCTTGTGTTTATGTTAGCAGCTGGTTCTTTGTGCCTGGGATTAATCATTGTTTGGTAACACATTGTAGCATCCTCCCCAGCCTGGGTACCGGCGGAGGACAATGCCAAACATGGAGCTCAGTAATACATGTCTTTATTCTTCTGCGTGTAACCGCAAACCCAACATAGTATGCCAGCCTTCGGTGCATTCCTCTCAAACACTTACATCACAGTTCTACCGGGTCAATCTGGAGCCAAAAGGGTTTTATCATTTCTAATTCACAAGACACTACATCTCCCCCTCTGTTAAATAAAAAAAATGCAATTTTTTACAAAAAAGTTATATAGATAGACACATAGTCACATCTCTTCAATCAATCTTCTTGGCGCTTTAATTGTTGGACCTGATCTTGTTCTGGGAAACTGGGCAGTGTTGTTGCCGATGTCCAAGATCTGCGTCAATGGTTAAAAGCAACTGCAGATGCTGATGTTTCAGACCCAGTCTCCATTTCAATTCAATTCAATTCAAATAAACTTTATTCGGTTGTGAAACAACCATAAAGCGTGCATAAAATAGATACAATACTATGTTTACAAAAGCTCATTTCCCATTCTATTGAGCAAAACACGACAGAATGCATAAAATATAAGTTAAAATCCAGAAAAGAGCTAAAGTACGGAATCAGTTATCCAGCCAACTACTAAAAATAAAAAGGGCCACATGGCATATACCACAAATAATACAGTTATAAAATCAGTTTGTTAAAATTGCATTGTGCCTTGTGAGCGAACAGCTGCACGGAGAAAGGAACTTATACAAATACGCGTGTCTTCATCTGGCAGCTGTTGAAGAAAATGTAGGCTGGAGTGCAATGCCTAAATTTTCTTGATTTCATAAAATGGACTGAAAAGCAGTTTGTATACATTTTATAAAAGTCGCAAAAAGATAGAAAGTGCATCATCGATTGATTGAAAGTTCCATTACAAGGGCATACTCTCTCTTCAAGGTTATGTTGGTACCCTATAGGAAAACTCAGTAAAAATGTAATTGTGTCAGTTCTGAAACGAAATAGCAAAAAACACTCCCAACTCCCTGTACACTGCCACAGATAACTAGTAGAGGTGGGCACAGTGCTAATACTCAGATAAGTTACTACTGTGGGTTTCAAGGATTTAGCCTTTAACCTATCTTCTTGCACCCGGGCTAGTAATAATGCTAGCACATGATTTTTATCTGAAGCAGTGCATGAAGAAGTATCAAAAAAGGCTTGGTCAATACCAATCCCATCCAATGATTTTTTAACTTGTGCTAGCCATGGAATTGATAAGTCCTTGTCACAGGCTAAACAATCAGTGATAATATCTCCTGTTAATGACGCTTCCTCTGCCTGCCAAATAGACAGCCACAGAAGGAGGGGTCTAGTACGAATATACTCGCTCAGGTAGGTGAGGCCCAGCTCTTTGTGGCAAACATAGTGTGAGGTTGATGTGGAGGTGGGCAGTATTTTCCTGTAAAATCAGTTCTTTTCCCTTTCCAAAGCGAGACAACCGGGAATTTTTGATGGTTTATTTTCAAACACTCCAAGAAATCTCTGAACTCTCGTCTATTGAAAGGTGGGCCATTGTCAGACTTCACAATGGCTGGAACACACCATGCTGCAAAGATGCCATCTAAACCTTCAATGACTCGTTCTTGAGTTGTAGATGAAAGATCTTCAATTAGTGGAAATTGTGAGTATTCATCCATAATCACTAGTAGATGATGTCCGTTGTCAAGTGGACCGAAAAAGTAAATGGCTATTCTCTCCCATGCATGCTTCGGGAGTTCTGACATGTTCAAGGTGTGATGAATAGTTTTTTTTAGAAAGGCAGTTGCATAAATGGCAGGCTTTTAGTTGCTTTTCATCCATGTCATCAAGGTAAGGAAACCAAACTAGGTTTCAGGAAGCTCGTTTTGGTGCAACGATTTCACGATGTCCTTCATGAGCTACCTCAATTATTTTCTGTCTCAGACTCTCCGGAATCAGGATTCTCAACCCTCGTAATATAACTCCTTTCTGAGTTAGGGACAGTACATCCGTAACACTTTTATACTTTTGATATTCTCCATCGCTGGTGAGCGGTCAAGTGTGATGGCTACATGACTGACATGTAATTATATCCTTCAGGTTTAACATGTCACTATCATGGCTCGTAACAGTGATAATCTGGGCCAACAAAACAGCAGCTGGTTTGTTTGATTTTACAATAAAGTTGATTTAGGCCTCAACTGTCTTGGATAAAGTACCATGACCTTGTATAGGCACTCTGCAAAAGTAGTCAGCAGGGTTCTGATCCTTCGCTGGACGATGCACAAAGGTATAATCATACTCTTTTAACCGTAGTCCACATTCAACGTGAAGAGGCATTTTGGCCTTTTGATTTCCAAATATAGTCAGTAAAGCTTGATGATCAGTTACCATCGTAAAAGGTTTACCGCACAGGAATACATGGAAATGTTCACAAGCCCATACCGCGGCTAAACTTTCTTTAACAGGTTGTGAGTAAACACGTTCTGATTGGGACAAACCTCTACGTGCATGTGCCCCAATATGCCTTTTACCATTTGAGTGTCCACTGTGCTGTGCAAGGATAGCGCCTAACTCGACTGAGCTAGCATCAACAACACCCTCTGTATAAAGCTTTGGATTGAAATATGTAATTTCAGGCATATTCTTAAGGGCTTGTTTAATTTTCTTGAAGCTTTTCTCACATTCATGTAACCAATGAAATGAGGCATTCTTTCTCATCAAATCTCTCAACAGAGCACTTATAGTGGCAAAGTCTTGTATGTATCTGGAGCAGTACCTGGTAATGCCAAGAAATGAAATGGAAATATGTTGCGGGGGATCAGCATTTGACAGCGCTTGTATTTTAGCAGGATTTGGTGTCATACTACCATCTGAAAAGATATATCCAAATCATTTTAACTGTGTCTGATGGAACTCACACTTGTCTGCATTCAAAGCCAAACCTGCTTTGGCAAGTAAATTGCATACTTGTGTAAGAACTTTATTGTGTTCTTTATGTGTAGTTTCAAAAACTAATATGTCATCACTGTAATTGAACGCAATCATGACATGCTGTATGATACATTGAATGACGTCTTGAAACAGTACTGCAGTGGATGACACTCCAAAACTTAGTTTTTGTATTGAAACAGACCAACATGTGTAGAAAAGGTTGCAATGTACCTGCAATCTTCGTCAAGTTCTAACAGATGATAACCTTTATTTAAATCAAGATGAGAGAAGACATTTGCACCATTTAATTGCGTTATAATGTCAGCACTGTGTGGACCTGGATGTCGTTCTTGTTCAATTGCCTTGTTAGCTTGACGCCTGTCAACACATATGCATACATCTCCATCACTGTCCTTTTTGGGCAGACTACTATGGGAGAAACCCTTAGCATTGGACCAGTGGACTATTCAATAATATCATGCTTAAGTAACAATTCAAGTTCTTTCTCAACAGCTTCTTGCAAATGAAATGCAATTAGTCTATGTCTTTGAGCAACAGGACGGACGTCCTCATTAATATGCAACTTCACTTTCATAGTCTTAAGTTTTCCCAAACCATGAAATAAAGAAGGGAACTGACTTACTATTTCGTGGTGAACATTCATGTTGTAATTCACAGAAATCAGTCCCATATCAGCATCTGTGCTGAAAGTGAGTAGACAGTCACTGGACGTCGCGCTTTGAAGCATATGGATGGGTGCTTGTACCTTCGTTTTCTTGTGTTTCATTGTCGCTACAAATGAACCTTGAAATTTTAAAGGTATTGATACAGCCCATATATACACTTTGGTTTTTGATGGCATATGTTTTATGTAATGGAGATAATTCATGGTATTTTGCCTCAGGCATAATGTTTATCAAAGCACCAGTGGCGATAAAGAAAGGTATCAAACAATCCTTTACTTCCAGGGTAATTTTATGACAGTGTTTGAATGACTTTGGTGTTTTGACATGTCGATCTTTGTTTGACTGACATTTTTTTTCACAAGCTGCCAGCCCAACATGCACATGCTTTTCTGCTGTAAACATCGACATGGCACAATCATTTCCTTCACTCTCACTTGACATCAATACAGAGGAACTGTTTGAGGATGATTTAGATGACAATCAATGCCATATGGTGTTGATTTGTCTTACCTGATGTACCCGCGTGGACTTGTGGGTGCGCATCAAATGTTGCTTCTGGAACATTTCGGTGGCATTTTGTTTTCACGCCATGACGCGCTTGCAATTCTCTTGGCTTTATAAACTGTTACAAAATGGTTCTCCTTCCCACATCCTTTACAAATCTGTCTGAAAGCGGGACATTTACCTTCATGTGGAAACGAAAATCCACATCTAAAACAAAACTTCTTTTTTCAGGTAGACATCACCTTGTGTCCTTCAGTCTTTGGCTTCAGCTTACTTTTCACACTCATGACTGATTCACTCTGGGCACCTCCGGCCTCCATGTTGATAGTTTGTCTATCGGCACGCTCTTCAGCTCTGGCAGCCATTAACACTCGCTCCAGACTAACAGTTTCTCTCAGCATTCATCATCTGAATGAATCTGACAAGCATCCATCAATAACTCTCAGCTGCACAGCTTCTTCATCATTAAATTAATTGAACTTACAATACCTGATGAGTGTGTCGAGTCTCTCCACAAATTCATCAATGGTTTCACCAGCTTTCTGTCATTCCTGGTTGAAAATGTAACTTTCGTAATCAACATTTGGCATTGGATTATGCTTGAGATTCAACACTTCTTTAATCTGACGATATGTGACTTCATCAGTTCATGGCATTCTCTTTATGACATCTTTTACACCATCTCCAGCAAGATTTTTAGATACTTGATAATTTTTTTGTTATCAGTCTCTTCAAGTGCCTCAATGAAATAATCAAATGTCTCTATCCAAGCAGTCTATCTATCACCAATATTTTGCTTTTTGGCAGTATCAAATGGTGGTGGTGGTTTCAGGAAAGCGGCAGCGTTGCAGCCATTTCTGGGAGTGGCTGACATTGAATGTGGAGCAATCTCCAGCTCCCTCGCCTGTTTATCTTAAACATGTTCGTGTGAGCCATCTCCAAGGCTCTGAGATGTGATGGCCTCTGAATGATCTTTAATGATCGCTGGAAACGTGACCTCCTTCTCTGTCAGCTGAAACATTTAATTACTACAAAGATATTCGGAGACGGTAGCGATGGTAGTGCACCTGTCAAACACAACCCCTGTGGTTGACCTGTGTTGTGGTGGCTGGCGCTTAGGTCATGCCGGCTCACTTTACTCAGGTCTGGTGATTAAATAACTATTTTATTCTCAGGCATCTCTCAGTGCACTCTTTGTCTTCACCACTTTCTAATTGTAACTTTATCTTGCACTTTGTGATTATCAATAACTGCTCTTTGAAAACCTGGTTGAATCTGCCTTTGGCATTCTGTCAGGGACTGTCCGGGACTATGTCAGGAACACAGTCAGGGACTTGAGCAAGGACTGGGGACTGGGTAGAAAACGTACCGTGCACAGAAAGAGTAGTACAGCGCTGGCCAGGATCACACAAGGAGTCAGAGGAGAAAAAGGGATCCAAAGGGGAAGCCTGTACAAGATGGCTAAGACTCAGAAAGGAAGGGCACTCACAAGGCAATTTAGCATTCAGACTAACTACACCCAGGATGGACGTGCAAGACATATATATAATACAACATTAACAATAAAGGGGATGTGGGGTAAAGCAATCGGGAGCTCCACACGGTAAGACTGAAGCTCAGTAAGTTCCTCACCCACAATTGCTGTTACAGATACTGACTGAAAAACCCACATATAGGATATGTATGCAAAGGCAGGGTTTGTGGAGCTTATACCTATGGTGATGTTATAACAGTAACTCAAAGACAATACTCACAGTGAACAAGAAACACCACCTAGGTAGTCAGCTGTGCCCACGGATCCTGGCGATCAAACAGGACCACGCAAGGCAGTAACAGCAAAGGGGTAGAACTAAACACAAGCACAATAGACAAGGAGCTAGCAAGGAGGAGTGCTTAACAGGAAAGGAAGGAAATCACAGGGCACATTTGGCAGAAAGCAGGTAACAAACATACAAGGTAACAGAAGCAAGACAGCAGAATAGAAAGGCAGCAAACTAGAACTGGAACCAAGGAAATGGGAAGAAAGGCAGGGGCTGGAAAAGGATATCCAGAAGGGGAGGCTACAAGGGTATACTAGAATAGAGCAGGTTCAGGAATCAAGAAAACAAAGTAGCATAGAAGGCAGTGCTGCGGGCAGGAACAAGAATTGAGCAAAAGCTCAGGAGTCAAAGTAGCACTACAGGTAGTGCTAGTTCAGGAACAGGGTATTACTAAAACTCAGGAGTCAAGGTAGTACTGCAGGCACTGCTAGTTCAGGAACAGGAAATTACTAAAGCTCAGGAGTCAAGGTAGCACTGCAGGCAGTGCTAGTTCAGGAGAAGGGAAACTGCTGCAGGTCAGGAACAAGGAATGCTAAGACTCAGGAGTCAAGGTAGCACTGCAGGCAGTGCTAGTTCAGGAACAAGGGAAACTGCTGCAGTTCAGGAACAAGGAATGCTAAGGCTCAGGAGTCAAGGTAGCACTGCAGGCAGTGCTAGTTCAGGAGAAGGGGAACTGCTGCAGTTCAGGAACAAAGAATAACTAAATCTCAGGAAACACTGGAAACAAGGATATCAAAGGCTCAGGAAACACTGGAACAAGGATCGGTGTCACCGGTATACAGCTACAATGACCAACCCTGGACTGAAGGGAGCTGGGGCTTAAAAGAGCTCACAGTAATCACATGCATCAGGTGTGAGCAGGCTAGCAGCAGCCAGCCACAGGTGAGATGAATTCCTCCACCCATCCTTGGCCTGCAGGGGTGGAGACGAAGCAGCGAGCAGGGAATTCTTGGTAATGGAGTTTCAGGCATGAGCAGGATGGCTTCCACAAAACTCAGCATGGATTGAGAATGGATGTCAATTCCCAAATAGTGTCCAAATGGCTGGAAGTCAGTATGTACATGAAGGGGAGGGTCTGGAAGCTTATTAGAACACTGAAGAGTCCCACAGTTCAGCCCCCTGGTGGTGGACATGAGAACGCAGGGAGCAAGTCGTGACACATTCACGCTCCGGATTACATACGATTGTATATTATACAGCGCAGTACCTTTATGTATGATCTGACCAGCAGGTTCTCGGTCATCGATACGAAGACTTCTTTGCAATGCTTATGAGAACAATCTGGGCCGTTTCATCCAATTCAGTTCTAGCCAGTAGCAGCCGCAGCCCATGCAGGTAAGAGCGGTGGGGTGGTGGGGCAGGGTGGGGGGGATTTAGACAGAAGAAGATGAGGGAAAAGGAATTATTTATTTAATTTTCCCTCGTGGTCGTCTGTCGAATCCCCCCCAACACTGCCCCCCTGCTCTTACCTGCACGGTCCACTGCTGGCCAGTAGACCTTTTTAGTAGCCTGAGAGGAAAAGGGGTTAACAACAGTTTAAATCTCCAAGTACAATGTGATCATTAAGACCACACAATAAAAGTCTGAGTCAGTAACTTGAAGTTAAACAATTTATTACAAACTCAAAGCCAGACTAATAAAAAACAATCTCAAGAACATACTATAGAAATTCAAGAGTATTAAAGGAAGACCACCGCTGCTTAGAATATTGGTCCTCAACAACATAGAGCATGTAAGTATCTCCATTGCAGTGATACAAAATATGAGGAAAAGAGCTTGATGACCAGAGGAATGATTACGATTCTTCTCCCCATACATGAAAAAGATTTGCATGATCAAACAAACCCTAAACTAACCTAAGGACAGGGAAAACCCTATTGAATCAAGAAAACAAGAAAGGTGTCAGGATCCGAATCTCTGTAGAAGTTATTTAGGTAAAGAATCTTGCATAGCATGAAGCCACACAATCAGGAAAGTCAGGAGAGGTCTGCACCTCTCCAAGTCTACAGGGAATCTGACTAACTCCAAGGTGGGTTCACTAATTATAATGCACAAAGAACATTTCAGAAAACATGACCTCATACACATCTCAGTATCTTTCAGTTCCCAAGAAAGAATGTGGTGCCTTGAACACTACTCCCATATCCCAGTCTCCGCTTCCAAAACATCCTTGGGTTCTTCCCTTCGTCTGATAGTACCAACTGGTAACACTCCCTTTGTTCTTCATTAAAATTGTTTGACCATGCCTTTTCTTCTTCACCTCGCTATCTCAGAAATACAATGCGCTTTTCACTAACTAATGAATGCCAGTAGCGGCCCGTGGAGGGAGTTCCGTGGGGCGGTGAGGCGGGGCGGGGGAGGGGCAGGGTGGGGGGTAGTAAACACCGGAATATGGATGAACGGAGGTAAGTAAACAATTAAATAAATAAAACGAATTTCGTTGCGCGCGCTGCATCGCATTTTGCGCACAGATGTAACCTCAGGCCCCGCCACCTCCCTTCACCATTGTGCAAATATTCCTCTAAAATCAGCCGAAATACGAATTCCGATTTACTCACCTGTTATCAGGAGAGACCTCAGTGCTGTATTTTTCAGCCCAGTACTGGTCCTGAAAAGTAATTCTAACCATACTTACCAGTAACTTGAATTTCCTTCCATAGGCTAACATTGACTGGTTTCACTTGGAAATTCTTCTAAGTGTGGAGTTTTGGAACTTTAAAATATTCCTCTAAAATCAGGACTATCATATGCACTCTTACTCCTATATAGACACTCAAACAACGCCACTCATCCATAGAGATACTCACACACCTAGTCAGTCATGCAAATAATTAAACACACTGCCATTTACTCACCTATACAGTTATACACACACCAGCTCACTTACTCATACAACTAGTAGCACATTGTTACGCTCTTATACAATCACAGATACAAGCACACACTCATCCATACAGCCACTATCACAATCACTCACTCTTGCTTATAGCTATTTATATACTCCAACACACATATATACTGCCTTTCACATATGTAGTTACTCACACATGTACCACTGGGACATACATTCACTCACTAACACACTCTTACACACACTTACCCACCCATACAGTCTATCACAGATGCACTCTTGAAACCATCCACCCAGTGAATCACCCACTCACACATCTATGCACAGAGTTGCACACACCCTCCCACACAAACACTCAGGCACCCATACAGATACTCAGACAAGCATTCAATAACTCATATAGACACTCATTTAGCTATTCACAAACACATGCAGCCACTTACACAGCAACAGACAGACGGATACAGACATTCACCCAGTTTAGTCACTAACCCATGCATTCAGTAAGATACGTTAAATCACTCACTTATAGAGTCAGTCACGCACCTACTAAATCATCCATACAGACACTTACACACCCACTCATTCTTCAATACGTCTTTTCCTATATATATTAAAAATATTTAAACTTTACAGAAACACAGTCACTGGATGATGTCATCAGTGATGTCATTTGAGATGTCATCAGTGATGTCATCAGTGATGTCACTGACCATGTCATGAGTGATGTAATATGTGACGTCATCAGCAGTGCATTGCGGGGGCGCGAGTTATAGTTAGCTGAACTAACTATAACGTGGGAATTTCACGGGTTTTGTACGAGTGCAATGTCCAAGTAACTAAAACTGTCCCTAAAACCTATGGTTTTTTCAGTGAATTTCAAAGGTTTTTTAAATGCTAATTTGTAACTATAACGTGTCTGAAACCTATGGTCACACACACACACACACACACACATATATATACAGACATTGACAATATTTCTGTAATCAAAATTGTGTAGCAGGATATATATTGATATTCTGTTAATATACATTTATGCAATAATATCATCACAGGGTCGAGATCTTTGTGATGTCACGGCTACTAGTCCTTTAATTTGGAAGAAATTCCAAAGCACAATAACAGCAAAATAACCTTTGCTAAAATAGCAAATATGAAAGCAATTTAAATTGTACACGCTCAGACAAACCTGACCCTGGTTACATCCCAGCATTCCTGGAACATATCGCTGATTAGGATGTTTATGTATCAAACCACGATTCAGTTTGATGTAAATATTACCATGCACTTCTCCCGTGTCACTTATTCTTATCATTTTTTTACTCTATGAGTTTCAAATTTCAAGTTTTATTTATTAGTTTGATATCACGCCAATAAGGCAATACAAACAATTCATATTCTATAACATACCATTAAATTAATAATACATCATAATACTTAAATCCCCAATTCATGAATAAATAGATTGCTCCTCAACATTCGGTGAGTATACGACTGATGTAGCGCAAAATAAAATTTTCATTTGTAGGAGTGCTTCATATTCATGAGTAGTCCACACCCGCATATATCCCTTTGTTGTATTAACCTGAGACAGATGAACTTGAACTGTAATAATATGAATTGTGGTGTATTAGGGACATTTCAATGTAAACATGAAGAGACTAATGTTGAAACTAGATGTGATTAGCTGAAAACATTAACATGTAGAATTTGTGTATGCTGCTGACAATTATTCACGTATTTGATATGCTTATGTAACGTGTTTATTTAGAAGTGCTCAGTAAAGAGTGTTCATTTTATATGTAATTTCATAACGCCTGTGCGCCATTTTCTTATGTTGGCCGAATACTGTAGGCCTGAAATGCATTTTCCCTGGAAGCTCTCAAATTAGATTTAATAGTTGAATTTCATGTGCATGTTGGATTTATTCTTTCTCATGTTTCTGTTGCAGGTGGAAGAATCATCCTTGTTAGTTAGAATAATGTCTTTGTTTTAGGAGTTAGGCTTAGTGAGAAGAGGATACATTGAGCGTTGATACTGATAGTGGAGAACTGCTGTACTTTCTCATTGGAGTGAGCCTGGGAATCGAGGTCATCTAGCCAAGCTTGGGAGCATCGCTGCCTACTGGAAAGTTACCTATGAGGAGGTGGCCTGACTGGATGGCGTGATCCACAAGGGACCCTCGGATACTACCTGTGGTATTGATGTATCGTAACTAGGGAAAGTGTCCGGGGACTTCTGACTTGCTTTGAGAGAGAGAGAGCATCTTAGAATGAGCTCTGTCTTAGTAGCTTTATGCTGCTTGACCCAACTAATGTGGGAAGACTTCTTAGGAAGGCTTCACACGCTTACACCTTAACTGATCTTGTCTGGGAAATGCTATGTCGGGATGTCACGTTAGTGTTAGTGTAAGTGTAGGGACAGATTAATGCTTTATACCCATGAACTTCTGATGAAGGGGAACCTGGACGTCTGCTCCATAATCTTTTGTATCCTGATTCTTGAACTAATCATTTTGTGCATGTTGCACTGCCTTAACTTCATCCGTAGATTTGGCTTTGTATTAGTTCAATGTATTTCTACACCCTCACTTTGAGGTGCCTGTACGTCCAGTTATTCTTGGCTATGTAATAAACCAACTAATCTTAATTGGTAGTCTGTGAGTCATAGTAAATTGGAACTGAAATGATTGATCTGCTAATGATTTCTCTCCCCACCCACGCTTTCATGCTGAGAAAAAGTACCATCGTCTCGAGGTTCTAGAGCGAATCTTGAACGTGGAACTCGGCTCCTTCACATCTATAACTAAGAACAACTCAAAACAACTAACTGTTCAGAAACCACAGACAGGAATTTCCCTACGGCATGACACAATCTCATGATATCACATTTTTTAAATTGCTTTCATTACATCACTAATACGGCGGACCTGTACAATTCTAAAAACAGGGAGTAACAAACCTCTTCTTATTTTATCAAAACATGTGCAAAATACAATTAATGAGGTAGAGACAATGAGGCATGCCATATTCACAGAAAGGGCAAATAAAGCTATCCACCCCGACCTGCTTGACCAACTTCCAAATTATAAAGGCCGGGACCTGTCCCAGCCGAACCTTCAATGCCCACTTCCTAAAGTTAGCACATTTTATATCACATAAATATGGCTGGATATACCATAGCCTGAATCCATTAAGTGTAGCAGGTTGCCTCTTTTCCCTACATCTTCTAGATCACAGTTCCTGGAACTTCCCTTTGTCACTCATTTTTCTATTCGTCTCTGCTGCAATACAGACATACTTTTCAGATCTGTCCCTGTTAAGATACTCAGTGAGTCCTTATTAGCTTGGAGGTTGGCAGCCCATTGGCCTGAATCCTTCACCTTTAAATATCATTTTATTATTTGCCTCAGGGAGCCATCAGCTGACTTCGAAAGACAGGCCCAATAATTATGGATCTCTGCTTATATTTGGATGCTACACTGGTAAGGCCCAGCTCTAGCCTCAAAGCACTGTTCAGAGAGCCTCTTGGCAAACCAAGACAACTTTTCCAAATATTAATTTCTATGATCTGCAGCCGAGCTATGTTCTTCACTATGAAAACCTCACAACCATACATTAGTAAATTTACAATTTTTGCATTAAAAGGTCTCTCTTAAAAATTTGACAGACTTATGCCCCAAAACGAGATCCAACCTATGTAAAGCACCTGCAGTAGCCTTGGATCGAGCTTCCTGGTGACCTATATGAGCTTTAAAGTTCAGGAAAAGTCTAAAAAGAAGGGTTAAATATCTGTATTCTTTTACCACCTCTACTTGATCGCTACTTAGCCACCTGATATTCTGCATTATTATTTTTGAGAAAACCATTATTTTAGTTTTAGACATATTTTTTTGCAGATCATTAGCCTTACAATATTCTGAAAAAGCATCCAGTTGCCTCTGAAGGCCAATTGGCGTAACGTGGCAAGTAGAACTTTGTCATCTGCATAATACAGTGACAAACTGTTCTTGGCTCCTAATTTATGTGAAAATGAGCGAACCTGATTTAGTTCTGTCATTGCTTCAGCAATTTAAATTGAAAAGAGGAGCAGAGCCAAAATGCACCCCTATCTAAGGCCATTAGGAGTAAGTATTTTTCTGGACAAGGCACAATTACCCCCTAGTTCTACCCTTGTCCATGAACACTTGTGTGGTTGAATTATCGGCTTTAATAAGTCTTGCAGAATATTCCAGTTATGCATTTTTTTCCACAGTATTGCTCGATTTATTTAAAGTTGTGTCCACACACAGAAAAAGGTAAACCATTTGCCATTTTGAAAATTACAAATTTTAGCCTGGAAAATGATTCCATCTTGTCTGTCTTTTAGATTGCCAGACACATCAATGAAGCTGCATGGGGGTGATTGTTGCTCGTGCATCTAATTACAGTTCCCTTACCTTCGAAATACATGGCACTGCCTGTTGTGTTTACTTATTGAATAAAGAGCCCTCATTCTCATGCCCATTACTCCATTCATTAAATGACATACAGATAATTAAGAATAGTTTCACACCAAACTGTGCATGATTGTGAATTAGATTGATATGTACATGATATGTAGGGGTGGGTGTAACTCGTGTAATTCTGTGTAGCGTAATCACGCGGAAATACCTAAAAATTTGGCAAGATTGCGCTTGAATTACACAAGAAGAGTAATTCTGCGTTTAGCGCTATTTCAAAGTGCAAAAATGCCCCAGAAGTATTTTGCGCTAAGAAATAGCACTAAGTGCAACAGAACACGAATAGCGATTGCGGCACACACTCGCTAAATGTGCTCTTGGGGTAGGATTTCCCCCCAATTACTACTGGCATTTAGAGCTATTTCTTAGAGCAAATGAACCCTTGCATCCAAAATGGATGCGAAGATGCATTTTGCACTAAGGAAAATAGCTAAATGCAGCAGAACACAAATAGCGAATGCAAGCGGCTGCTGTGCTCACTAAATGTAGTGCCTGCCACACGATGCAGGGATGTTTAGGGGAGCACCACAGTTGCCCCCCAGGGCCCATAGCGGAGGGCCACAGGGGACAGGGGCCCTGCTAGGGGCCCCAAAAAAGCCTTTCTGCCAGCCTTATCACATCAGAAGAACCAACGTGAAATGGCTGGCGGAAAGGTGGATCGTAATCCCCACGGCGGTGCCTGAGAAGGCACCACCTCCATTGTGGGGAATGCGATTCGACTGACCAACTGCCCGACGGGCTCCTTGAGCATGTTGGAAGCTGTTGGTTGGTCCCTGGGGCAGTGCGGTCCGACCGACCGCCTCCTAATGCGGCGGTCTGGCCGTGGTTGTAGATGTCGGTGGGACCGACACCGACAGCAGGTCGGTGTCGGTCCCACCGATATCGAAATCCACTCCATAGTTTAAAATAGTAAATCTTAAATATTTTAATATATAACAATAATGTAATGTAAAGAAAATTAATCTAGGTAACATTTACTAATATATCAAATTAAATACTTCTATAAACATACACACATAAATATATATGTGTGTGTATGTTTATATATACATATATAATATAATACTATTATTAAAAATATATATTTGACATTATATTAAATTTTTTGTGCTTTATTTTAATTTTACTACTATAAGAAGCATGTATATATAAATATATAAAACATTAAAAAAAATAACAAATCAAATGTTAAACATTAAATAAATTACCAAATTAATTAAAGTTAGAAAACAAAAAAAGAGATTCACTAAAAATAGCTAATCGTATCCATATTTAAAAAAATATATATTTAAACAAATAATGTAAAATTAAACAAATAAATAAATAATATCATTAGCTATATTTAAACAATATTAAAAGTATGAAGTATTGAATTCTGGGAATAATAGATATACTATTCCTGCTCCATTCTATGCAACAGTTTTGAAAGCATTGGAGTTCAGAGCGGTAAGATTTACTATTCCCACTCCAGTCTATGCAACAGTAGGGAAAGCACTGGACTTCGGAGAAGTCAAATTTACTATTCCCCTCTAGTCTGTGCAACAGTAGGGAAAGCGTTGGACTTCGAAGAGGTTAAATTTACTATTCCTACTCCAGTCTGTGCAATACTAGGGAAAGTGTAGACTCTGGAGGGGTAACATTTACTATTCCGTCTCCAGTCTGTGCAACAGTAGGGAAAACGTTGGACTGTGGATTGGTAAAATTTACTATTCCCACTCCAGTCTGTGCAACAGTAGGGAAAGCGTTGGATTTCGGAGCGGTAAAATTTGCTATTCCCACTCCAATCCATGCAATAGAAGGGAAAGAAAGCATTGGACTTCAAAGAGGTAAAATGTATTATTCTCACTCCAGTTTGTGGGAAAGTGTTGGACTCCCGAGGGGTAACGTTTAATATTCCCACTCCAGTATGTGCAACCGTAGGGAAAACGTTGGACTCCAGCGGAGTAACACTTACTATTCCCAATCCAGTCTGTGCAACAGAAGGAAATTGTTGGACTTTGGAGGGGTAAAATTTACTATTCCCAATCCAGTCTGTGCAACAGTAGGGAAAGTGTTGGACTTCTGAGGGGTAACATTTATTATTCCCACTGTAGTCTGTGCAACAGCACTGAAAGTACTTCACTTCAAACACATAACATATAAGAAACATAACCCTATTAATTTATATCAGATATAAAACTCTTAATGACAACAGTATTTCTGCATCACAATATTTTTTCCCGAAATTTGTGCAACTCGATATTTAGAACTCAATATTTTGTCCAAATACCTCTTACTGGTTACATCTTGAAAGAACCTTGTGAATGTTAACTTTGAGTGAAGATTTCTGCCAATTTTGAACTTACTGTGGTTCTCTTTTTCTCTGACCTGGCCCTAATACTCCCAGACACCTCTGGAGTGTAGTGCCTACATGAATTTCTTACTGTGAATATAAACCTTCCCTACTCTGAAGTGGGGAAATGAACTGAAGCTTCTGACACCAATGAAAGGATACTCACATCACCGTGAGGTAAGTGCAATTTCTTCATTCAGTTCCTTTCTATATGACTGGCAAGGAGACAAGCCAACAGCAGCTGACCCGGCTCCTTCAAACACAAACATTCCAGTCTCAGCATCATTAGGCATCCACATTCCTAACTGCCCACACAAGTATTGATTCTAGGTGAAAACCCAACATATCTTATCCCTTATGCAATTGCACTTACAAAATTCACACAACAGAAAAACATGTTCTTTTCTTAACACTAAACATATATACTTAAAAGTATGAGTCCTTATGATGTTTAAGATACAAAAGTAAAAGACAAAACAAACAATGCAAAACATAAACATAACTTCACCTTTTTATAATAATACTAATACAATTCCTACTTATCCTAGTTCATAATCCTGTAACTTAACAGGAAGCAAGCTTACTCCGGACATTTTTCTAGGAACATACACTTGAAGTTCATTCTTGCTCCCTGGCCCTTCTTCCTCACCCTTGCATTCCAGTTTAGCTCTACGTACAACAGACATTCTATCTTGGTTCCAATGCTTTCCATCACCTAACATCACAGAATGAGCTTCCTCTCTCCTCACTCTTTTAGGAATGGAAAAATGACAACCTTTTCCCCTCTCAACAGAGGGTGTCTTGACTCTTACTGAATATTCTACTTCCACAATCAAATGCCTTGATACCCTCTTAACATAGTTCTCTGGAGCTTATCTCATCCACACTCTTCATGGTCTCCTCCGATTTCATTTTCTTCTACATCCAAATTCTGTTCACCTTTGAACCTGGTACTATTCCTTTCAATAAAACAAAAGAAGAAACCTTGGTTTCCGAATTGGGCGTGGTACGTATTGCCCACAAAGAGTTTTTACTTCCTGCATCCAATCCAAACCATTTACTAAGGATTATTGTATTTTTATTTAATTGCCCTGTTTTATCATTCTACAAGACAATTACTTCTGGGATGATATAGTGAAATGCTTGAGTCCAAATTCTTTGAGGAATTCTTCAAATTCATATGAGACAAATTGTGGACCATTATCAGGCATAATCTTGTCTGACCTACCTTCCCAAACAAATTCTCTAGCATACGCTTAACAACAGGAGATGTGATACTGTTAAAAAATGCCACTTCGGGCCATAAAGAATAATAGTCCATATTCACAATGCGGTATTTTTATAATGACCTTTGCCTACACCCATGGGACCAATTATATCCACAGCCAAATTAGACCATGCTTTGTCTGGAACAGGAACATTGGGAAGAAGGTCATCAAGATGGCCGCCGGGTAGGAGCTCTCCCCTACAGCTCCCGGGTCAGGGATTACCAAATCGGTAGAAATCCCTCTGCATACCCGGCCATCCACCTCCAATCTACTGCCTACCGAACTCCACTAGCATCGGACTACTACTGCAGAGCATCTTACCTTTGGAGATGACCCCTGGCGACCCGATGCTCCTTCGCCTCGCTGGCCTCGCCACTCCTCGCCTAGACTGGGCCCACTGTGCCGTCCTCAGGCGACCTGACGCTCCTGCCTCATCGCTCCAGAACACGACTCCTTCACCCCCAGATGCACGGAGATGAGGCTGTTTTCATCGTCGGACACGCCACCCCATTGCTGGGCGAGCTTTCCCTTGGGCTGGGACGTGCCCACTCTCGTCGCTGTTTTCGCCAAGCATCGCGGGCACTGAGGGGCATCGGAGAGAGGTTCTCCCTGGTCGCCCCCACTGGCAGGACTGCTGGTGCCTGTGTTTGTCCTCGTTCGCTGGCCACCTGCTTGAGCCCTCTCGACACACTCCACCACTTGCAGGGCTGCTAATGCGGGCGTCTCTGTTGGCCTGCCGCCGTGATGAGCCTTTCAGCGCGGACCGCCGCCGGAGCTCCGGGGCCTGATCCGAGGCTCCCCTCCGCGCAGCTGTATCCCTCTTCCTCCAAAGCTGGCTGTGGATCAACGAACCTGCTGGGGTGTTTGGCATCCGGTTGGGAGACTGACGAGGCGGCAGGACATGGTCTGCCCCCTGCCTCCACACAGCGCCCAACGTCGCTGGACCTGCGCCCTTTCCCACCACAATGGGCCCTTGCCACGTCCTCTCTGGCTGTTTCGTGGCCTCATCTCCGCTGGACAACCACCTCCAATGTACCGTACTGCACGACCCTAAGATGGCCACCGCACACGAGGCCTCTGGCAAGCCCTGTTTCCCGCTGATGACAGGTGAGACCACCGGACAACAATCCCTGATGCAGGAATGCTAATCTCTTGCCTTCTTCCAGAGGGCCTACTTCCAGAAGGCCAGTATCCCCGGCGAGCGCTCCGGAGACTCAGCTTGTACCTGCCTGACCTTAAAATGGCAGCCGAAACTTCCCTCGATCCGCATCTACCCTCTTCTCACCGCAATATTTGTTTCCAGTGTTATTGCAGACCTCAAAGTTCTACCAGCGCTCTCTTCACTCTGTGGCCCCTTGACCCGCTTTAATCTGCTCTTTCACCCATTCTAGTCCATGAGTGTAGCCGCTCTTGAATAAGCTACGATCAAAATGGTGCCCAACACATATTAATTTTCAGGTCTTTACCTGATACCTCAACATTGGCTGCATTGGAGCAGCAGTCTAACAGGCTACTGAATCAGCGATGCTACTCTCAATTCCCCCTGCTGCAGTGAGGGTCTTTCTCTACCAGCCCGACCGTCCCTAAAATGGCCGCCATGAGTGGGCCCCTCGCCAAAGCACTCCTTCTCCCCTTGTTGGGGAGAGATCCTGCATTTATGCCTTGGAGTTTCAGAGACCCCTCTGAGAGTGACCACAGCGACAAGGGAGTCACACATAGCGGAGGATTGGGAATGATCCCATTACCGCTGGGAGCACAGCACCATACACCGTGACCGGCGCTCTCGATGGAACTTTTTGATGATGCCCCCCCTGGCGGAAACTAGAACCTTCTATATGTACTGCGGAGCCCGAGCAACCATTGGCCGATGACCGGTGGAGCTGTCCTATGCAGCTATAGAGGAGTCAGGCTCTGGTTCACCCCTCGGCCGTCACCTACCCAGCCGGATGTCGGACACTGTTTTTCCTCGTCTCCCCGTTGTGTTTCCTACCCCCTCCCCCACCTCTTCCCTCCATTACTCTTTGTCTACCTCCCTTGTTTCCTTCCCTCTCTCCCCGAATTTCTCTCCCCTTGCCTGTTTTTCCCTTATATCTATGCTATGCTTTTGTAACTCATGTAACTCTTGTAACTACGCTCTAGCAACTGATGTAACTTTGTAACTACGTTCTGAAACAATGTTCTTCCTCATGTAAAGCGCTCTGATACCTCCGGGTCTAGCCAGCGATATATAAAACTTTTCAAATAAATAAATAAAAATAAATAAAATAAACAGCACTTACAGCACTCAGAACAGGCACATGTGTTTTTTCACTGGCAACACAATACACACATTTCCTCACAAATTGCTCCACTTCTCTATCCATACCAGGCCACCAAAACATATACTCACTCTCCTTTTCATTGCACACATTCCAATTTGACCTTCATGTGCCAAATTCACAAATTTAGTTCTCAGAGACTCAGGAAAAACCAGAACATCTGACCTATGAAGGACCCTTCTAATTGTGAGAGCTTAGCACCAACATGCGTATACGCATGCACAGTAGCATCTGACAAATTATTCCTCAGCCAACCCTTCCTTACATATTCCATCACTACATTAAGAGCACTGTCCTGCTCCAATGCTATTAACTAATGAAATTCAGAAATTGCCTCCTTAGCTATGTTAAACAATTCATTACCTATAACCTCTTCAGCCTCCATGGAAGACTTGTCATTCTTCTGATAATCAATTCCCAATGGCACTCTAGAAAAAGAGTCAGCCATAACATTCCTAACTCCAAGAATATACTCAATCTGATAACAATAGTCCTTCAGTCTGTGCTGCCATTTTGCAATTCTGGGTGTGGATATTCCTTACACTTTTGTGGTAAAGAGATCGACCAAATGTTTGTGGCCACTCGCACAGCAAATTTGGATTCCCACAAATATTGGGAGAAATGGTCAACACACCACCAATATGCTAATGCATAAAACTCCTGAGCGCCAAAGTAAAAAAAACAACTTTCCTTCAGTCTAGGTTGTTCCAAAGTATGTAATGTTCCTTTATTCAATTTATAATGCATCCAAACAGGTCTAGAAGATTGCAATAGCCAACACATGTTTCATCGCTGTGGTCTTAGAGGCCAGGATGTATGACCCTACCAATTTGCGAGTCGCAAATTGCGTCATTTGCGACTCGCAATTTGCGACTCGCAAATAGGAATGTACAACAGTGTCTCAGACTCTGTTTGCGATTCCTAATGGGGTCGTAAATTGCCTGCCTCATTAATATTCATGAGGCAGGTGCTCTTTGCTACCCCATTAGGAGTGGCTAGTACTCCTAGGGATGGTGGCCTGCTAGGGTCAGCAGACCACCATGTCTGTGACTGCTTTTTAAATAAAGCAGTTTTTTAAAATGCAGTCCGTTTTCCTTAAAGGAAAACGGGATGCATTTAAAAAAGAAAAATGAAACGTTACTGTTTCATTTTATAAGAGTAGGCAGTGGTCCGTGGGACCACTGCCGGCTCTTAAAAATATTTTGAATGCCAGTCACAAAGGGAAGGGGTCCCCTGGGGACCCCTTCCCGTGTGCGAGTGGCCTACCACCTACTTGAAGTAGGTGGTAAACTGCAAGTGTTTTGAGACCGTAATTGCGGTTGCAAAACAATGGTACATAACATTGGGACTCGCTATTAGGAAGGGACGCCCTTGGCATGCCCCTTCCTAATAGCGAGTCGCAAACCCTATTTTGCGAGTTGGTAATAGGTTACAGAGTCACAAAATAGGATTTGCACATGGGCCAGACCTATTTTGCGGTCGAAAACGGGCCGATTTCCCGTTTGCGACCGCAAAAAACGGTCGTTCATCTGGCCCTCAGTCACCACCGACTTCCTCAGAGCTAAAATTCTTTGTATAAGTTTCTGTTATCGTAAGAGTCATAATCAACATTCATACATACAGGTAAACTATTCTGTTCCATTTTGAAGAATCGATACGTCTCGTATATGTCATATCCACGTATGAAAGTATAATTGTTATGCATCAAGGAGAGTGCTCCAATTCACACGTGTATCCGTCAGCGTTCACCAGTAATATGTTAACTACTCATGCTCCACCACAGAATGGGAAAATTCAGCACCCCTAAGACTGCAACTTGCAAGAGCAACAACCTAATCCATCCCATATCTCGTTCACAACAAAACCGCTCCTAAACCATACTGACTGGAATCAGTAATCACAGTACTGGAATCACTGGTATCAAAAGGCTTAAGTGGAATAGGATTAGTCACACCACTCTTGATATCATAAAATTCATGCTTACACTCGTCATCCCACACAAATGTTTCATCTTTCTTAAGAAGTGCACGTAAAACATGCGTTCTCTCAGCACATCTAGGAATGAATCGAGAATAGAACTTCATCAGGCCCATAAAGTATTGCAATTGATCTTCCCTTCAAGTACAGAAGCATCTGCAATAGTTTTTACTTAGGTCTCATTTGGCTCCACTCTACACAGAGATAGCCTTTGCCTCAAATAATCCTCAATTTCCAGTCCAAATTTGCACTTCTGTGCTTTCAAGGTAACACCCTTCTCTTCCAAAACATGAAGTATGTGAGCGCACCTACAAAACTCTCCACCGATTGATGTCACCTGTAAAACATATGCCTTTCCAAAATCACATTCTTACGAGGTTTAATCCTTGCATCTAACATTGTAAGTGCGGATGCATACTCATCTTTGACATCAACTTCACCCATCACAGATTGACAAGGTAAATATTTCATTTTTTCCCTACCTTCTGGACCCAAACAGTGTTTCAATAAGGCAGATTTCTTCTTGTGGGTAAGGTCATCACAATCAATGGCATCGAGGTAAGCCTCAAAACCTTCCTTCTATTGTTCCCAATATATGGAAGGATGACCAGGTCTCATTGAGATGGAAATGGACAGTCATTGCCTTTATTGTGCCTACAATACAGTAAGCATTGCACCGGGAAAGCATCATGATACAGACATGCATATTATACCAAAAGTAGCAATTCAGGGGTAAAGAAAATCGGGCGGCAAGAAAAAATATGGGCTATCTCATGTGATCAAGACTGCGTGGCTGTCGAAATGAAACCCCACTACAAATTTGCTAAAATGACAGGCAGGTGTGCAAATCACCGAAGATGTACGCATATGGTTTACTGACGTGCATGTACAATAGTAATAGTTATGAAGCGTGGAAATAATTAACCTCTCACGACAGTAGAGCATAGGGTGAGGTCCAAGAGTTCAGGTGTGCATATCACCGGAATTATGTACACAAAGTTACCCTAATGCATGAGAGAAGTGCGCTTAATGTCAAGGTGCAGGTGAGTATTTTGTCAAGGTTTCCCAGGTGTGCGTATCACCAACGATATATGCACTAAATATTTAGGGCCTTATGATGAGTTTGCAGGTCTTCGTCGTCGTGCACCCACCTGCCGGATTCCGAGTTGAATCCAAGGTGGGCGTGTGTGTGGTGTGGAAGCGGTGTCACGGCGGTGGTCTGTTAGGCTCATAGGAGAGCCTAACAAGCAGACTGCCGCCATCATAGAGCCTACTGCACGTATGTGCACTGTGGCATGCACCATGTCCTGCATGCCACATTGCACGCGCAAAGTGCATAGTACCAGCATTGGCAACCTACCCCACCCCTCCAACGTAACATGCATGCTCATAAATAATCACACAACACATTTCTTGTTTGGGTAAAAATTGCTGCAGGTTTATTACATACACCGTTATGTAATATGGTGGGTTATCTTACGTGCGATCCAAGGGCAGGCAACCATCTAGGCCGCCTGCCCGCCTGATGAGCCAAGCAGCACTGGGGCGAACCCCATCTGTGCTGCCACTTCTGGTGATCCTCTTCCCGGATCACGTGACACATGGTTCCTTATTACTCACGCCCCTTTCAGGGCGGAGCGTAGCATAGCAAACCCCCGGTTGTTCAGGCCCACAACCGCCCGAAGGACTAACGGGGCGCCGACACGGTTTTCTAGGAACCTCCCATGAGGCTCCTAGGATTTGGCTCTGGCACCCACCATGGTGCCGCGCAGAGGTACCCTTCTGTACCCCTCTGCTTCCAGATCGCCCTGTAACTCCGCCTGCAACGAAAAAGACAACATTACAACATTCTCTGCCTCCTGCCTGCCACGAACCACGCCGGGTAAGCGGTAGGGTGGGAGACGGCGTGTCCGGGCGCGCGAAAGAGGACGACAAGATGGTGGGGGAGGCCTATATACCCCTCCCCCTGTCCTCGCGCCCCGGACGTGATTCTAGCCTATCGCGCTGCGACCAGGCTTGGGGGACTCCTCCCTGAGTCCCTGCCCCTACGGGGGTGTGGGGTGCCCAGCTGGCACTAGAGGGCTGCCCTCTTTAGTGGCCCCCTGCGGGGGCCTCGGACAGCCGCATAGTACCAGCATTGGCAACCTACCCCACCCCTCCAACGTAACATGCATGCTCATAAATAATCACACAACACATTTCTTGTTTGGGTAAAAATTGCTGCAGGTTTATTACATACACCGTTATGTAATATGGTGGGTTATCTTACGGGCGATCCAAGGGCAGGCAACCATCTAGGCCGCCTGCCCGCCTGATGAGCCAAGCAGCACTGGGGCGAACCCCATCTGTGCTGCCACTTCTGGTGATCCTCTTCCCGGATCACGTGACACATGGTTCCTTATTACTCACGCCCCTTTCAGGGCGGAGCGTAGCATAGCAAACCCCCGGTTGTTCAGGCCCACAACCGCCCGAAGGACTAACGGGCGCCGACACGGTTTTCTAGGAACCTCCCATGAGGCTCCTAGGATTTGGCTCTGGCACCCACCATGGTGCCGCGCAGAGGTACCCTTCTGTACCCCTCTGCTTCCAGATCGCCCTGTAACTCCGCCACAGCTCGGGAGGTGGCCACCGTCACCGCCAGAGCCCCCCACCAAAAGCTCCTTTCTTACCTGCAACCTCTCATTTCCAGGCCTCCTGCAAAGCTAGGGAAGAGATCCCTCCCACTGGTGATAGATGAACCCCATCTGTATCACAATAGCCCTTGCCGATAGCCTTGATCAGCTAGTGTCTAATGCAACACAAAGACCCTTCTGCCCTGTGAATTTGTGTCAAGAACTATCCACCCTCCTGTGGGAAAGTTCCACTACTTCACATAACTCAGCCCTGTGTCAACTCTGGGCGGGGCAGATCCGATTCCCTGGTTCACATTGCCCCATGAATTTGCTGAGCTCGCCTAGCTGCCGTCCCTCTAGGACGGTGTGTCTAGCACACCTGTGTGCCCACTTAAGGGACAGCTGCCCGCTTGTTGGGAGACCGCTCCTACACCCACCTGCCTACTTTTGGCTATTCGGGCGAGAAGGATTATACTTTAACCTTTGCACCGTCCATTTGCTTTCTAACTCATGACGCACAGGAGTGTCCATAACTAGACGTGTGTGACGATGAGCCAGGGTGCCCTCCTGCCCTTGCCGTGCATCCCTTGTTTCTTATGGGAATTTCACCAGCTCAGCTCCCTTCGTGGTGAACCCCCTAGGTATACCAGCTAGAGAATCCGTCTGATTAATGCAGTGCGCACTGGCTGCCATATGGTACCTAACTTTAAGGATTGGCTAAGTCCTACTTTGCCCTTCATCCCAGAATATTCCCGAATAGGGGGGTGGATTCACACTGCTCCCCTTCCCTTTTGTGCTTGGCACCTTGTTGCCCCCTTTCTTGGGGACGCAGCACAATGTGTTAGCTTACAGCACCCCCGCCCAGTGAGGCTAATATAGCTAACCGGGGAGGGCGTTTGACCTTAACTACAGGAAAAGTCGACAGGCTAGAACCCTCCCTGCGAGAGCCCCCGGATAGGGGGGCAGGGGCGTTCACACTGCCCACCCCGGGGCAACACCAGCGGTGGAAATTTACCTGCTCAGTTAAATTTAGCTTTTTGTTGATCACTGGACATGCCACATGTTCTTTTACATAGTAGCCTTTTGTGCTCAACACCTTGTGTCCCCATTACTTGGGACGGCAGCCCACTGGTGGCTGACAGCGTCACCACCCAGCGTGGCATCTATTACTGACCAGGCGGGCGTTTGCGCCTAACTGCAGGATCATGGTCAGCTGCCCTTTGTTCTGGGTTGCACTTAGTTCGCCCCTTTGCCCAGACTTGTGCACAAACCCCTTTGCTTGCTACCCTGGTGAACACCTTAATGGTATCAAAGCTGGTTTGAAACAATATGTGTCTTGCGCCCACTACTGGAGACACCTCACCCTTTTGTGTAATTACAACTTACGCAGCGCACACCGCTTGCCTAACTGCCATCGGATCACAGATGCTTTAAACCTGCCACAGTAACGGAAACCAAGCTTCCCAGTTCCCTGTTTAGCTGCAGTACACCGTCAGTGGGTCCGCTAGGATATACCACAAACGGACACACTTATGTATTGTGCCCACTTATTGGAGACAACTCACCCCTTCGTGGAGTGACAACTACACGGTGCCTACCCAAGTCACCCAACAGACGAGTTGGCCCTGACTACCTTGTGTTCTGGTGCCAGGTTTGGGAAGAGCCTTGCCTTCACTAGCTGCCCCCTGGGAGATACAAAGACAGTGCTCTAGCCGCAGCGCAGCGATGCCCTCGTGTAGCATCGAACCCCTGGTCAAATAAGAGTGACAGCTCCAACTTACTTAAGACTACACCATGCCCATGGGTGGAGTTTAGCTCTTCCCCAAACTTCTGCTAGCGTAACCCACGGTCACGCCTCCTGTTCAGTTGACTTTAGTAATTCATGGCACTGACCCACAAGGGCCTAATACTGGGCTGTGTAAATGGGGCCCTGGGTGACCTTAACACTCGGCTTGGTGTGGATGGGTGCTAACAATACCTGGCTGAAGTGCACCCTTTGACAATCACTCCTGACAAGATGTGCCAATGCAGGTGGAAGTGAGAATTATCCAGCCCACCTTACTTCCTGTCCCAGTGATCTGAGTAACTTAGTGAAAGATGCACCTTAGAACTGGTAGCGGAAACTGTTACTTACGCCTGCAAATGCTCTGCTCAGAGCAGCCCGCCAGACTAATGAAACGTTGTCAATTTGGCTGTCAACTTTGCTGCCTGTGCCACCCTTCCGCCCCATGGAAAATGTTCTAGGCTCTCGCCTACTACCCTGCTGAGTGAGCCCACTGTATTCACCGGATTCATTAACAATTTCCGCTTCTGACTGTACTTGGTGACACGTACACCCCATGGTATCTTGGCGCTGCATAACATGTTTGTTACTCAGCTCCATGGTACTTGTTTTATCGACCTCAGAAGGATGAAATGCTTGTTGATTGCAACCTTGTTGGTGTACATACATAGAAGAGCAGACTGGACACCCGAGTATGAATTACTCTTGTGCAGCTTACTGCTTTTTAAATTAAGCCCCTGCTCGCAAACTGGGAGAAGGATAGTGCAGTGGGCACAGTTAACAATGCTTCCATCAGGGACAAACATCTTGCTAACCCGGTTTGAGGAGCAAGCACGCTGCTGCTGATCATGGGCGGGCCCATGAAATCCCACCCTTGTCCGCCCCCGCCAAATTCTGGTGGTAGTGATCCTAGCACAATTGCAGCAATTTGGTGAAAGTGCCAGGTTTACAATGATCTGTACTCAAAATTACCAGGACTGTGGAAGGTCTGACCTCGTTCTAGTGCCACAAAGATTAACGTGTTTGTACCAGTGTAAGCATTTTGTGTTGTACTAATGCGCACACGTCATAGCAGATAAGAGGCTGCTCTGCTTCCGGTGGAGGGTGTTCGAGTTTCTTGGGAGGGAGGGAACAGGGTCTCCAGAGTGGACGCTCCCTGGCCGGCCCACGAGCAGCCACAAAGTGCCACACAGGACAGCTGAAATGTGACATCCAAAACAAACAGTGCATACGAACCACCACTGTCAACTCCCACTCCATGCAAAATTATCCCTTGGGCTGGCCCCACCATGATCAAACACGACATCTCGACTGAGCATGTGAGCGCCGAAAATTCACAGCTCGCCGACAGCAGAGAAGCGGCCAGCTCCCATCGTCCTCACCAGAAGGCACCGGTTTCTAAATCCGGCCCCCACATGATCTTGGGCAGAAAAGTTAATCGGTGAGGATATCAACTTCCTCACCTGTAAAAGCAGGGAGTGCTGGCGAACAGGCTCATCCCTGAATACCAGTCACAATGTTAACCGTGTATGTCCCAAAACGTTAGAGGGCCTTTCCCCTCCAACCTGACAAATTGTTGGCCTCCTGGACAACTCTGCAAGTATGCGTGTGTGACCACGTGTACAACTACATTTGATGCATGTATTGGACACTGTGTCCAACAGTGCCCAGCAGTACATCATCCCATTACTCTGTTGGTCGTGTGGGACTAGATACCAAATTCCGGTACCAGTAGTGCTTCAGCGCAACGCCACGATTGGCCTGACACCAAGCGGCATGTCTGATGGCCACTGCCTGCACACACCTCTGATCTGCTGCCTGCTCTCACCCCTCTGCAGCTGTAATAACCCCCATTAGACCAACGAGAAACTCTAAGACCACCGAGGTTTAAGGCTTGCATTGGTGCGCATTACCGGGCTTAGAGGCGCCTTGAGCGATGTACACATGTTACATAAGCCTTAGTGGCACAAGGACCTTGTCGCCCATGCGGCGAAGTCTTCACTCAATGCAATAAAACGAAACCAATTGCACCAGCGCACGGCCCCCACAGCACCCCCAGGCGCCAACGAGACAAGCCAAAGTTTGTACCGAGCATCCCCACTCCAAGGAAAGGCACCACAACCAACACGCTGCGCAGGTCACTCACAAAGGCACCACTGTAAGGACACCACCTTAATGGCCCCTACCTGAACCTTGAGTGCACCCTGTGAATAATGTAGGCTGAAAAGACTGCCCGTCGCCCATACACTGTTATTACATAAAGAACGAACACTGGTAGGCCTGGAGCGATACCCCGGAGTTTACAGCTGCCGGTCCGCGGTGACCTCAAACCTTCACCTGTGTGCTATTAAAATTAAATCTTATGCCCAAACACAGTGGTATAATCCTGTGACAACGAATGGCTATGAACAGTGAGCCCTATATATTTACCAAATTCCTTTACCATCACCGTTTCGGACCACCATAGTGGGAGATTGCCAGCCCCAATCCCACACAGGGAAATTAAACATAGTCCATCAGGGCCAAAGCCTTGCCTTTGTCCTCGGTGGTGTGAGCTGGGCACCTGCACATTATAAGCCATGGGGACCTGAAAGCAGTGGAAAGCAAGCTGACAGACCTCTAAGCACTGAAGGCGGTACACCTGAATACAGCTCTAGTCTAACAGATGCCCCTTGAATCAGATGTCAACCCTACCACACCTGGCTGAAAGCTGCTCAGTGCTTCTGATGCATCGGCGCTCCCTGACCCACAGCCAGCTCACCCTGATAAAATCAGCTTGTGACTGATTCACAGTGCGATGAAAGCACAAGACATACTTGCCCAACGATAGCTCTTCACCCAGGCTCCCCCACAAGAGCCCTCCACAAGCCATGTGGCCTAAAACACTCGCCCTGTTGGGCGGTTGCGAGTGGACTGCAAACCACTCCAAGGCATTCTCTACCAATGTTATAAATGAGTTTCAGGTTGGCTAAAGTCTGCACCTGAGCCTGGCCGGACCCACTACTAGTCGGGAGAAGGGAGTACACACTACAGCTAACGCCTGCCTACCCCTAGGTAGCTAGGCAGAGCCTTAGGGCTTATCCCAGAGGCAGTGTAAATTCAATGTGCCAACCGCACACCCACAGCAGCAAACCACCGATATCGAAATCCACTCCATAGTTTAAAATAGTAAATCTTAAATATTTTAATAGATAACAATAATGTAATGTAAAGAAAATTAATCTAGGTAACATTTACTAATATATCAAATTAAATACTTCTATAAACATACACACATAAATATATATGTGTGTGTATGTTTATATATACATATATAATATAATACTATTATTAAAAATATATATTTTACATTATATTAAATTTTTTGTGCTTTATTTTAATTTTACTACTATAAGAAGCATGTATATATAAATATATAAAACATTTAAAAAATTAACAAATCAAATGTTAAACATTAAATAAATTACCAAATTAATTAAAGTTAGAAAACAAAAAAAGAGATTCACTAAAAATAGCTAATCGTATCCATATTTTAAAAAAATATATATTTAAACAAATAATGTAAAATTAAACAAATAAATAAATAATATCATTAGCTATATTTAAACAATATTAAAAGTATGAAGTATTGAATTCTGGGAATAATAGATATACTATTCCTGCTCCACTCTATGCAACAGTTTTGAAAGCATTGGAGTTCAGAGCGGTAAGATTTACTATTCCCACTACAGTCTATGCAACAGTAGGGAAAGCACTGGACTTCGGAGAAGTCAAATTTACTATTCCCCTCTAGTCTGTGCAACAGTAGGGAAAGCGTTGGACTTCGAAGAGGTTAAATTTACTATTCCTACTCCAGTCTGTGCAATTCTAGGGAAAATGTAGACTCTGGAGGGGTAACATTTACTATTCCGTCTCCAGTCTGTGCAACAGTAGGGAAAACGTTGGACTGTGGATGGGTAAAATGTACTATTCCCACTCCAGTCTGTGCAACAGTAGGGAAAGCGTTGGATTTCGGAGCGGTAAAATTTGCTATTCCCACTCCAATCCATGCAATAGAAGGGAAAGAAAGCATTGGACTTCAAAAAGGTAAAATGTATTATTCTCACTCCAGTTTGTGGGAAAGTGTTGGACTCCCGAGGGGTAACGTTTAATATTCCCACTCCAGCATGTGCAACCGTAGGGAAAACGTTGGACTCCAGCGGAGTAACACTTACTATTCCCAATCCAGTCTGTGCAACAGAAGGGAAATTGTTGGACTTTGGAGGGGTAAAATTTACTATTCCCACTCCAGTCTGTGCAACAGTAGGGAAAGTGTTGGACTTCTGAGGGGTAACATTTATTATTCCCACTGTAGTCTGTGCAACAGCACTGAAAGTACTTCACTTTAAACACATAACATATAAGAAACATAACCCTATTAATTTATATCAGATATAAAACTCTTAATGACAACAGTATTTCTGCATCACAATATTATTTTCCCGAAATTTGTGCAACTCGATATTTAGAACTCAATATTTTGTCCAAATACCTCTTACTGGTTACATCTTGAAAGAACCTTGTGAATGTTAACTTTGAGTGAAGATTTCTGCCAATTTTGAACTTACTGTGGTTCTCTTTTTCTCTGACCTGGCCCTAATACTCCCAGACACCTCTGGAGTGTAGTGCCTACATGAATTTCTTACTGTGAATATAAACCTTCCCTACTCTGAAGTGGGGAAATGAACTGAAGCTTCTGACACCAATGAAAGGATACTCACATCACCGTGAGGTAAGTGCAATTTCTTCATTCAGTTCCTTTCTATATGACTGGCAAGGAGACAAGCCAACAGCAGCTGACCCGGCTCCTTCAAACACAAACATTCCAGTCTCAGCATCATTAGGCTTCCACATTCCTAACTGCCCACACAAGTATTGATTCTAGGTGAAAACCCAACATATCTTATCCCTTATGCAATTGCACTTACAAAATTCACAGAACAGAAAAACATGTTCTTTTCTTAACACTAAACATATATACTTAAAAGTATGAGTCCTTATGATGTTTAAGATACAAAAGTAAAAGACAAAACAAACAATGCAAAACATAAACATAACTTCACCTTTTTATAATAATACTAATACAATTCCTACTTATCCTAGTTCATAATCCTGTAACTTAACAGGAAGCAAGCTTACTCCGGACATTTTTCTAGGAACATACACTTGAAGTTCATTCTTGCTCCCTGGCCCTTCTTCCTCACCCTTGCATTCCAGTTTAGCTCTACGTACAACAGACACTCTATCTTGGTTCCAATGGTTTCCATCACCTAACATCACAGAATGAGCTTCCTCTCTCCTCACTCTTTTAGGAATGGAAAAATGACAACCTTTTCCCCTCTCAACAGAGGGTGTCTTGACTCTTACTGAATATTCTACTTCCACAATCAAATGCCTTGATACCCTCTTAACATAGTTCTCTGGAGCTTATCTCATCCACACTCTTCATGGTCTCCTCCGATTTCATTTTCTTCTACATCCAAATTCTGTTCACCTTTGAACCTGGTACTATTCCTTTCAATAAAACAAAAGAAGAAACCTTGGTTTCCGAATTGGGCGTGGTACGTATTGCCCACAAAGAGTTTTTACTTCCTGCATCCAATCCAAACCATTTACTAAGGATTATTGTATTTTTATTTAATTGCCCTGTTTTATCATTCTACAAGACAATTACTTCTGGGATGATATAGTGAAATGCTTGAGTCCAAATTCTTTGAGGAATTCTTCAAATTCATATGAGACAAATTGTGGACCATTATCAGGCATAATCTTGTCTGACCTACCTTCCCAAACAAATTCTCTAGCATACGCTTAACAACAGGAGATGTGATACTGTTAAAAAAATGCCACTTCGGGCCAAAAAGAATAATAGTCCATATTCACAATGCGGTATTTTTATAATGACCTTTGCCTACACCCATGGGACCAATTATATCCACAGCCAAATTAGACCATGCTTTGTCTGGAACAGGAACATTGGGAAGAAGGTCATCAAGATGGCCGCCGGGTAGGAGCTCTCCCCTACAGCTCCCGGGTCAGGGATTACCAAATCGGTAGAAATCCCTCTGCATACCCGGCCATCCACCTCCAATCTACTGCCTACCGAACTCCACTAGCATCGGACTACTACTGCAGAGCATCTTACCTTTGGAGATGACCCCTGGCGACCCGATGCTCCTTCGCCTCGCTGGCCTCGCCACTCCTCGCCTAGACTGGGCCCACTGTGCCGTCCTCAGGCGACCTGACGCTCCTGCCTCATCGCTCCAGAACACGACTCCTTCACCCCCAGATGCACGGAGATGAGGCTGTTTTCATCGTCGGACACGCCACCCCATTGCTGGGCGAGCTTTCCCTTGGGCTGGGACGTGCCCCCTCTCGTCGCCGTTTTCGCCAAGCATCGCGGGCACTGAGGGGCATCGGAGAGAGGTTCTCCCTGGTTGCCCCCACTGGCAGGGCTGCTGGTGCCTGTGTTTGTCCTCGTTCGCTGGCCACCTGCTTGAGCCCTCTCGACACGCTCCACCACTTGCAGGGCTGCTAATGCGGGCGTCTCTGTTGGCCTGCCGCCGTGATGAGCCTTTCAGCGCGGACTGCCGCCGGAGCTCCGGGGCCTGAGCCGAGGCTCCCCTCCACGCAGCTGTCTCCCTCTTCCTCCAAAGCTGGCTGTGGATCAACGAACATGCTGGGGTGTTTGGCATCCGGTTGGGAGACTGACGAGGCGGCAGGACCTGGTCTGCCCCCTGCCTCCACACAGCGCCCAACGTCGCTGGACCTGCGCCCTTTCCCACCACAATGGGCCCTTGCCACGTCCTCTCTGGCTGTTTCGCGACCTCATCTCCGCTGGACAACCACCTCTAATGTACCGTACTGCACGACCCTAAGATGGCCACCGCACACGAGGCCTCTGGCAAGCCCTGTTTCCCGCTGATGACAGGTGAGACCACCGGACAACAATCCCTGATGCAGGAATGCTAATCTCTTGCCTTCTTCCAGAGGGCCTACTTCCAGAAGGCCAGTATCCCCGGCGAGCGCTCCGGAGACTCAGCCTGTACCTGCCTGACCTTAAAATGGCAGCCGAAACTTCCCTCGATCCGCATCTACCCTCTTCTCACCGCAATATTTGTTTCCAGTGTTATTGCAGACCTCAAAGTTCTACCAGCGCTCTCTTCACTCTGTGGCCCCTTGACCCGCTTTAATCTGCTCTTTCACCCATTCTAGTCCATGAGTGTAGCCGCTCTTGAATAAGCTACGATCAAAATGGTGCCCAACACATATTAATTTTCAGGTCTTTACCTGCTACCTCAACATTGGCTGCATTGGAGCAGCAGTCTAACAGGCTACTGAATCAGCGATGCTACTCTCAATTCCCCCTGCTGCAGTGAGGGTTTTTCTCTACCAGCCCGACCGTCCCTAAAATGGCCGCCATGAGTGGGCCCCTCGCCAAAGCACTCCTTCTCCCCTTGTTGGGGAGAGATCCTGCATTTATGCCCTGGAGTTTTAGAGACCCCTCTGAGAGTGACCACAGCGACAAGGGAGTCACACATAGCGGAGGATTGGGAATGATCCCATTACCGCTGGGAGCACAGCACCATACACCGTGACCGGCGCTCTCGATGGATCTTTTTGATGATGCCCCCCTGGCGGAAACTAGAACCTTCTATATGTAGTGCGGAGCCCGAGCAACCATTGGCCGATGACCGGTGGAGCTGTCCTATGCAGCTATAGAGGAGTCAGGCTCTGGTTCACCCCTCGGCCGTCACCTACCCAGCCGGATGTCGGACACTGTTTTTCCTCGTCTCCCCGTTGTGTTTCCTACCCCCTCCCCCACCTCTTCCCTCCATTACTCTTTGTCTACCTCCCTTGTTTCCTTCCCTCTCTCCCCCGAATTTCTCTCCCCTTGCCTGTTTTTCCCTTATATCTATGCTATGCTTTTGTAACTCATGTAACTCTTGTAACTACGCTCTAGCAACTGATGTAACTTTGTAACTACGTTCTGAAACAATGTTCTTCCTCATGTAAAGCGCTCTGATACCTCCGGGTCTAGCCAGCGCTATATAAAACTTTTCAAATAAATAAATAAAAATAAATAAAATAAACAGCACTTACAGCACTCGGAACAGGCACATGTGTTTTTTCACTGGCAACACAATACACACATTTCCTCACAAATTGCTCCACTTCTCTATCCATACCAGGCCACCAAAACATATATCTCACTCTCCTTTTCATTGCACACATTCCAATTTGACCTTCATGTGCCAAATTCACAAATTTAGTTCTCAGAGACTCAGGAAAAACCAGAACATCTGACCTATGAAGGACCCTTCTAATTGTGAGAGCTTAGCACCAACATGCGTATACGCATGCACAGTAGCATCTGACAAATTATTCCTAAGCCAACCCTTCCTTACATATTCCATCACTACATTAAGAGCACTGTACTGCTCCAATGCTATTAACTAATGAAATTCAGAAATTGCCTCCTTAGCTATGTTAAACAATTCATTACCTATAACCTCTTCAGCCTCCATGGAAGACTTGTCATTCTTCTGATAATCAATTCCCAATGGCACTCTAGAAAAGAGTCAGCCATAACATTCCTAACTCCAAGAATATACTCAATCTGATAACAATAGTCCTTCAGTCTGTGCTGCCATTTTGCAATTCTGGGTGTGGATATTCCTTACACTTTTGTGGTAAAGAGATCGACCAAATGTTTGTGGCCACTCGCACAGCAAATTTGGATTCCCACAAATATTGGGAGCAATGGTCAACACACCACCAATATGCTAATGCATAAAACTCCTGAGCGCCAAAGTAAAAAAAACAACTTTTCTTCAGTCTAGGTTGTTCCAAAGTATGTAATGTTCCTTTATTCAATTTATAATGCATCCAAACAGGTCTAGAAGATTGCAATAGCCAACACATGTTTCATCGCTGTGGTCTTAGAGGCCAGGATGTATGACCCTACCAATTTGCGAGTCGCAAATTGCGTCATTTTGCGACTCGCAATTTGCGACTCGCAAATAGGAATGTACAACAGTGTCTCAGACTCTGTTTGCGATTCCTAATGGGGTCATAAATTGCCTGCCTCATTAATATTCATGAGGCAGGTGCTCTTTGCTACCCCATTAGGAGGGGCTAGTACTCCTAGGGATGGTGGCCTGCTAGGGTCAGCAGACCACCATGTCTGTGACTGCTTTTTAAATAAAGCAGTTTTTTTAAAATGCAGTCCGTTTTCCTTAAAGGAAAACGGGATGCATTTAAAAAAGAAAAATGAAACGTTACTGTTTCATTTTATAAGAGTAGGCAGTGGTCCGTGGGACCACTGCCGGCTCTTAAAAAATATTTTGAATGCCAGTCACAAAGGGGAAGGGGTCCCCTGGGGACCCCTTCCCGTGTGCGAGTGGCCTACCACCTACTTGAAGTAGGTGGTAAACTGCAAGTGTTTTGAGACCATAATTGCGGTTGCAAAACAATGGTGCATAAGATTGGGACTCGCTATTAGGAAGGGACGCCCTTGGCATGCCCCTTCCTAATAGCGAGTCGCAAACCCTATTTTGCGAGTTGGTAATAGGTTACCGAGTCACAAAATAGGATTTGCACATGGGCCAGACCTATTTTGCGGTCGCAAACGGGCCGATTTCCCGTTTGCGACCGCAAAAATGGTCGTTCATCTGGCCCTTAGTCACCACCGACTTCCTCAGAGCTAAAATTCTTTGTATACGTTTCTGTTATCGTAAGAGTCATAATCAACATTCATACATACAGGTAAACTATTCTGTTCCATTTTGAAGAATCGATACGTCTCGTATATGTCATATCCACGTATGAAAGTATAATTGTTATGCATCAAGGAGAGTGCTCCAATTCACACGTGTATCCGTCAGCGTTCACCAGTAATATGTTAACTACTCATGCTCCACCACAGAATGGGAAAATTCAGCACCCCTAAGACTGCAACTTGCAAGAGCAACAACCTTATCCATCCCATATCTCGTTCACAACAAAACCGCTCCTAAACCATACTGACTGGAATCAGTAATCACAGTACTGGAATCACTGGTATCAAAAGGCTTAAGTGGAATAGGATTAGTCACACCACTCTTGATATCATAAAATTCATGCTTACACTCGTCATCCCACACAAATGTTTCATCTTTCTTAAGAAGTGCACGTAAAACATGCGTTCTCTCAGCACATCTAGGAAGGAATCGAGAATAGAACTTCATCAGGCCCATAAAGTATTGCAATTGATCTTCCCTTCAAGTACAGAAGCATCTGCAATAGTTTTTACTTGGGTCTCATTTGGCTCCACTCTACACAGAGATAGCCTTTGCCTCAAATAACCCTCAATTTCCAGTCCAAATTTGCACTTCTGTGCTTTCAAGGTAACACCCTTCTCTTCCAAAACATGAAGTATGTGAGCGCACCTACAAAACTCTCCACCGATTGATGTCACCTGTAAAACTTATGCCTTTCCAAAATCACATTCTTACGAGGTTTAATCCTTGCATCTAACATTGTAAGTGCGGATGCGTACTCATCTTTGACATCAACTTCACTTATCACAGATTGACAAGGTAAATATTTCATTTTTTCCCTACCTTCTGGACCCAAACAGTGTTTCAATAAGGCAGATTTCTTCTTGTGGGTAAGGTCATCACAATCAATGGCATCGAGGTAAGCCTCAAAACCTTCCTTCTATTGTTCCCAATATATGGAAGGATGACCAGGTCTCATAGAGATGGAAATGGACAGTCATTGCCTTTATTGTGCCTACAATACAGTAAGCATTGCACCGGGAAAGCATCATGATACAGACATGCATATTATACCAAAAGTAGCAATTCAGGGGTAAAGAAAATCGGGCGGCAAGAAAAAATATGGGCTATCTCATGTGATCAAGACTGCGTGGCTGTCGAAATGAAACCCCACTACAAATTTGCTAAAATGACAGGCAGGTGTGCAAATCACCGAAGATGTACGCATATGGTTTACTGACGTGCATGTACAATAGTAATAGTTATGAAGCGTGGAAATAATTAACCTCTCACGACAGTAGAGCATAGGGTGAGGTCCAAGAGTTCAGGTGTGCATATCACCGGAATTATGTACACAAAGTTACCCTAATGCATGAGAGAAGTGCGCTTAATGTCAAGGTGCAGGTGAGTATTTTGTCAAGGTTTCCCAGGTGTGCGTATCACCAACGATATATGCACTAAATATTTAGGGCCTTATGATGAGTTTGCAGGTCTTCGTCGTCGTGCACCCACCTGCCGGATTCCGAGTTGAATCCAAGGTGGGCGTGTGTGTGGTGTGGAAGCGGTGTCACGGCGGTGGTCTGTTAGGCTCATAGGAGAGCCTAACAAGCAGACTGCCGCCATCATAGAGCCTACTGCACGTATGTGCACTGTGGCATGCACCATGTCCTGCATGCCACATTGCACGCGCGAAAGTGCATAGTACCAGCATTGGCAACCTACCCCACCCCTCCAACGTAACATGCATGCTCATAAATAATCACACAACACATTTCTTGTTTGGGTAAAAATTGCTGCAGGTTTATTACATACACCGTTATGTAATATGGTGGGTTATCTTACGGGCGATCCAAGGGCAGGCAACCATCTAGGCCGCCTGCCCGCCTGATGAGCCAAGCAGCACTGGGGCGAACCCCATCTGTGCTGCCACTTCTGGTGATCCTCTTCCCGGATCACGTGACACATGGTTCCTTATTACTCACGCCCCTTTCAGGGCGGAGCGTAGCATAGCAAACCCCCGGTTGTTCAGGCCCACAACCGCCCGAAGGACTAACGGGGCGCCGACACGGTTTTCTAGGAACCTCCCATGAGGCTCCTAGGATTTGGCTCTGGCACCCACCATGGTGCCGCGCAGAGGTACCCTTCTGTACCCCTCTGCTTCCAGATCGCCCTGTAACTCCGCCTGCAACGAAAAAGACAACATTACAACATTCTCTGCCTCCTGCCTGCCACGAACCACGCCGGGTAAGCGGTAGGGTGGGAGACGGCGTGTCCGGGCGCGCGAAAGAGGACGACAAGATGGTGGGGGAGGCCTATATACCCCTCCCCTGTCCTCGCGCCCCGGACGTGATTCTAGCCTATCGCGCTGCGACCAGGCTTGGGGGACTCCTCCCTGAGTCCCTGCCCCTACGGGGTGTGGGGTGCCCAGCTGGCACTAGAGGGCTGCCCTCTTTAGTGGCCCCCTGCGGGGGCCTCGGACAGCCGCATAGTACCAGCATTGGCAACCTACCCCACCCCTCCAACGTAACATGCATGCTCATAAATAATCACACAACACATTTCTTGTTTGGGTAAAAATTGCTGCAGGTTTATTACATACACCGTTATGTAATATGGTGGGTTATCTTACGGGCGATCCAAGGGCAGGCAACCATCTAGGCCGCCTGCCCGCCTGATGAGCCAAGCAGCACTGGGGCGAACCCCATCTGTGCTGCCACTTCTGGTGATCCTCTTCCCGGATCACGTGACACATGGTTCCTTATTACTCACGCCCCTTTCAGGGCGGAGCGTAGCATAGCAAACCCCCGGTTGTTCAGGCCCACAACCGCCCGAAGGACTAACGGGCGCCGACACGGTTTTCTAGGAACCTCCCATGAGGCTCCTAGGATTTGGCTCTGGCACCCACCATGGTGCCGCGCAGAGGTACCCTTCTGTACCCCTCTGCTTCCAGATCGCCCTGTAACTCCGCCACAGCTCGGGAGGTGGCCACCGTCACCGCCAGAGCCCCCCACCAAAAGCTCCTTTCTTACCTGCAACCTCTCATTTCCAGGCCTCCTGCAAAGCTAGGGAAGAGATCCCTCCCACTGGTGATAGATGAACCCCATCTGTATCACAATAGCCCTTGCCGATAGCCTTGATCAGCTAGTGTCTAATGCAACACAAAGACCCTTCTGCCCTGTGAATTTGTGTCAAGAACTATCCACCCTCCTGTGGGAAAGTTCCACTACTTCACATAACTCAGCCCTGTGTCAACTCTGGGCGGGGCAGATCCGATTCCCTGGTTCACATTGCCCCATGAATTTGCTGAGCTCGCCTAGCTGCCGTCCCTCTAGGACGGTGTGTCTAGCACACCTGTGTGCCCACTTAAGGGACAGCTGCCCGCTTGTTGGGAGACCGCTCCTACACCCACCTGCCTACTTTTGGCTATTCGGGCGAGAAGGATTATACTTTAACCTTTGCACCGTCCATTTGCTTTCTAACTCATGACGCACAGGAGTGTCCATAACTAGACGTGTGTGACGATGAGCCAGGGTGCCCTCCTGCCCTTGCCGTGCATCCCTTGTTTCTTATGGGAATTTCACCAGCTCAGCTCCCTTCGTGGTGAACCCCCTAGGTATACCAGCTAGAGAATCCGTCTGATTAATGCAGTGCGCACTGGCTGCCATATGGTACCTAACTTTAAGGATTGGCTAAGTCCTACTTTGCCCTTCATCCCAGAATATTCCCGAATAGGGGGGTGGATTCACACTGCTCCCCTTCCCTTTTGTGCTTGGCACCTTGTTGCCCCCTTTCTTGGGGACGCAGCACAATGTGTTAGCTTACAGCACCCCCGCCCAGTGAGGCTAATATAGCTAACCGGGGAGGGCGTTTGACCTTAACTACAGGAAAAGTCGACAGGCTAGAACCCTCCCTGCGAGAGCCCCCGGATAGGGGGGCAGGGGCGTTCACACTGCCCACCCCGGGGCAACACCAGCGGTGGAAATTTACCTGCTCAGTTAAATTTAGCTTTTTGTTGATCACTGGACATGCCACATGTTCTTTTACATAGTAGCCTTTTGTGCTCGACACCTTGTGTCCCCATTACTTGGGACGGCAGCCCACTGGTGGCTGACAGCGTCACCACCCAGCGTGGCATCTATTACTGACCAGGCGGGCGTTTGCGCCTAACTGCAGGATCATGGTCAGCTGCCCTTTGTTCTGGGTTGCACTTAGTTCGCCCCTTTGCCCAGACTTGTGCACAAACCCCTTTGCTTGCTACCCTGGTGAACACCTTAATGGTATCAAAGCTGGTTTGAAACAATATGTGTCTTGCGCCCACTACTGGAGACACCTCACCCTTTTGTGTAATTACAACTTACGCAGCGCACACCGCTTGCCTAACTGCCATCGGATCACAGATGCTTTAAACCTGCCACAGTAACGGAAACCAAGCTTCCCAGTTCCCTGTTTAGCTGCAGTACACCGTCAGTGGGTCCGCTAGGATATACCACAAACGGACACACTTATGTATTGTGCCCACTTATTGGAGACAACTCACCCCTTCGTGGAGTGACAACTACACGGTGCCTACCCAAGTCACCCAACAGACGAGTTGGCCCTGACTACCTTGTGTTCTGGTGCCAGGTTTGGGAAGAGCCTTGCCTTCACTAGCTGCCCCCTGGGAGATACAAAGACAGTGCTCTAGCCGCAGCGCAGCGATGCCCTCGTGTAGCATCGAACCCCTGGTCAAATAAGAGTGACAGCTCCAACTTACTTAAGACTACACCATGCCCATGGGTGGAGTTTAGCTCTTCCCCAAACTTCTGCTAGCGTAACCCACGGTCACGCCTCCTGTTCAGTTGACTTTAGTAATTCATGGCACTGACCCACAAGGGCCTAATACTGGGCTGTGTAAATGGGGCCCTGGGTGACCTTAACACTCGGCTTGGTGTGGATGGGTGCTAACAATACCTGGCTGAAGTGCACCCTTTGACAATCACTCCTGACAAGATGTGCCAATGCAGGTGGAAGCGAGAATTATCCAGCCCACCTTACTTCCTGTCCCAGTGATCTGAGTAACTTAGTGAAAGATGCACCTTAGAACTGGTAGCGGAAACTGTTACTTACGCCTGCAAATGCTCTGCTCAGAGCAGCCCGCCAGACTAATGAAACGTTGTCAATTTGGCTGTCAACTTTGCTGCCTGTGCCACCCTTCCGCCCCATGGAAAATGTTCTAGGCTCTCGCCTACTACCCTGCTGAGTGAGCCCACTGTATTCACCGGATTCATTAACAATTTCCGCTTCTGACTGTACTTGGTGACACGTACACCCCATGGTATCTTGGCGCTGCATAACATGTTTGTTACTCAGCTCCATGGTACTTGTTTTATCGACCTCAGAAGGATGAAATGCTTGTTGATTGCAACCTTGTTGGTGTACATACATAGAAGAGCAGACTGGACACCCGAGTATGAATTACTCTTGTGCAGCTTACTGCTTTTTAAATTAAGCCCCTGCTCGCAAACTGGGAGAAGGATAGTGCAGTGGGCACAGTTAACAATGCTTCCATCAGGGACAAACATCTTGCTAACCCGGTTTGAGGAGCAAGCACGCTGCTGCTGATCATGGGCGGGCCCATGAAATCCCACCCTTGTCCGCCCCCGCCAAATTCTGGTGGTAGTGATCCTAGCACAATTGCAGCAATTTGGTGAAAGTGCCAGGTTTACAATGATCTGTACTCAAAATTACCAGGACTGTGGAAGGTCTGACCTCGTTCTAGTGCCACAAAGATTAACGTGTTTGTACCAGTGTAAGCATTTTGTGTTGTACTAATGCGCACACGTCATAGCAGATAAGAGGCTGCTCTGCTTCCGGTGGAGGGTGTTCGAGTTTCTTGGGAGGGAGGGAACAGGGTCTCCAGAGTGGACGCTCCCTGGCCGGCCCACGAGCAGCCACAAAGTGCCACACAGGACAGCTGAAATGTGACATCCAAAACAAACAGTGCATACGAACCACCACTGTCAACTCCCACTCCATGCAAAATTATCCCTTGGGCTGGCCCCACCATGATCAAACACGACATCTCGACTGAGCATGTGAGCGCCGAAAATTCACAGCTCGCCGACAGCAGAGAAGCGGCCAGCTCCCATCGTCCTCACCAGAAGGCACCGGTTTCTAAATCCGGCCCCCACATGATCTTGGGCAGAAAAGTTAATCGGTGAGGATATCAACTTCCTCACCTGTAAAAGCAGGGAGTGCTGGCGAACAGGCTCATCCCTGAATACCAGTCACAATGTTAACCGTGTATGTCCCAAAACGTTAGAGGGCCTTTCCCCTCCAACCTGACAAATTGTTGGCCTCCTGGACAACTCTGCAAGTATGCGTGTGTGACCACGTGTACAACTACATTTGATGCATGTATTGGACACTGTGTCCAACAGTGCCCAGCAGTACATCATCCCATTACTCTGTTGGTCGTGTGGGACTAGATACCAAATTCCGGTACCAGTAGTGCTTCAGCGCAACGCCACGATTGGCCTGACACCAAGCGGCATGTCTGATGGCCACTGCCTGCACACACCTCTGATCTGCTGCCTGCTCTCACCCCTCTGCAGCTGTAATAACCCCCATTAGACCAACGAGAAACTCTAAGACCACCGAGGTTTAAGGCTTGCATTGGTGCGCATTACCGGGCTTAGAGGCGCCTTGAGCGATGTACACATGTTACATAAGCCTTAGTGGCACAAGGACCTTGTCGCCCATGCGGCGAAGTCTTCACTCAATGCAATAAAACGAAACCAATTGCACCAGCGCACGGCCCCCACAGCACCCCCAGGCGCCAACGAGACAAGCCAAAGTTTGTACCGAGCATCCCCACTCCAAGGAAAGGCACCACAACCAACACGCTGCGCAGGTCACTCACAAAGGCACCACTGTAAGGACACCACCTTAATGGCCCCTACCTGAACCTTGAGTGCACCCTGTGAATAATGTAGGCTGAAAAGACTGCCCGTCGCCCATACACTGTTATTACATAAAGAACGAACACTGGTAGGCCTGGAGCGATACCCCGGAGTTTACAGCTGCCGGTCCGCGGTGACCTCAAACCTTCACCTGTGTGCTATTAAAATTAAATCTTATGCCCAAACACAGTGGTATAATCCTGTGACAACGAATGGCTATGAACAGTGAGCCCTATATATTTACCAAATTCCTTTACCATCACCGTTTCGGACCACCATAGTGGGAGATTGCCAGCCCCAATCCCACACAGGGAAATTAAACATAGTCCATCAGGGCCAAAGCCTTGCCTTTGTCCTCGGTGGTGTGAGCTGGGCACCTGCACATTATAAGCCATGGGGACCTGAAAGCAGTGGAAAGCAAGCTGACAGACCTCTAAGCACTGAAGGCGGTACACCTGAATACAGCTCTAGTCTAACAGATGCCCCTTGAATCAGATGTCAACCCTACCACACCTGGCTGAAAGCTGCTCAGTGCTTCTGATGCATCGGCGCTCCCTGACCCACAGCCAGCTCACCCTGATAAAATCAGCTTGTGACTGATTCACAGTGCGATGAAAGCACAAGACATACTTGCCCAACGATAGCTCTTCACCCAGGCTCCCCCACAAGAGCCCTCCACAAGCCATGTGGCCTAAAACACTCGCCCTGTTGGGCGGTTGCGAGTGGACTGCAAACCACTCCAAGGCATTCTCTACCAATGTTATAAATGAGTTTCAGGTTGGCTAAAGTCTGCACCTGAGCCTGGCCGGACCCACTACTAGTCGGGAGAAGGGAGTACACACTACAGCTAACGCCTGCCTACCCCCTAGGTAGCTAGGCAGAGCCTTAGGGCTTATCCCAGAGGCAGTGTAAATTCAATGTGCCAACCGCACACCCACAGCAGCAAACCACCGATATCGAAATCCACTCCATAGTTTAAAATAGTAAATCTTAAATATTTTAATAGATAACAATAATGTAATGTAAAGAAAATTAATCTAGGTAACATTTACTAATATATCAAATTAAATACTTCTATAAACATACACACATAAATATATATGTGTGTGTATGTTTATATATACATATATAATATAATACTATTATTAAAAATATATATTTTACATTATATTAAATTTTTTGTGCTTTATTTTAATTTTACTACTATAAGAAGCATGTATATATAAATATATAAAACATTAAAAAAATTAACAAATCAAATGTTAAACATTAAATAAATTACCAAATTAATTAAAGTTAGAAAACAAAAAAAGAGATTCACTAAAAATAGCTAATCGTATCCATATTTAAAAAAAATATATATTTAAACAAATAATGTAAAATTAAACAAATAAATAAATAATATCATTAGCTATATTTAAACAATATTAAAAGTATGAAGTATTGAATTCTGGGAATAATAGATATACTATTCCTGCTCCACTCTATGCAACAGTTTTGAAAGCATTGGAGTTCAGAGCGGTAAGATTTACTATTCCCACTACAGTCTATGCAACAGTAGGGAAAGCACTGGACTTCGGAGAAGTCAAATTTACTATTCCCCTCTAGTCTGTGCAACAGTAGGGAAAGCGTTGGACTTCGAAGAGGTTAAATTTACTATTCCTACTCCAGTCTGTGCAATTCTAGGGAAAATGTAGACTCTGGAGGGGTAACATTTACTATTCCGTCTCCAGTCTGTGCAACAGTAGGGAAAACGTTGGACTGTGGATGGGTAAAATGTACTATTCCCACTCCAGTCTGTGCAACAGTAGGGAAAGCGTTGGATTTCGGAGCGGTAAAATTTGCTATTCCCACTCCAATCCATGCAATAGAAGGGAAAGAAAGCATTGGACTTCAAAGAGGTAAAATGTATTATTCTCACTCCAGTTTGTAGGAAAGTGTTGGACTCCCGAGGGGTAACGTTTAATATTCCCACTCCAGCATGTGCAACCGTAGGGAAAACGTTGGACTCCAGCGGAGTAACACTTACTATTCCCAATCCAGTCTGTGCAACAGAAGGGAAATTGTTGGACTTTGGAGGGGTAAAATTTACTATTCCCACTCCAGTCTGTGCAACAGTAGGGAAAGTGTTGGACTTCTGAGGGGTAACATTTATTATTCCCACTGTAGTCTGTGCAACAGCACTGAAAGTACTTCACTTTAAACACATAACATATAAGAAACATAACCCTATTAATTTATATCAGATATAAAACTCTTAATGACAACAGTATTTCTGCATCACAATATTTTTTTCCCGAAATTTGTGCAACTCGATATTTAGAACTCAATATTTTGTCCAAATACCTCTTACTGGTTACATCTTGAAAGAACCTTGTGAATGTTAACTTTGAGTGAAGATTTCTGCCAATTTTGAACTTACTGTGGTTCTCTTTTTCTCTGACCTGGCCCTAATACTCCCAGACACCTCTGGAGTGTAGTGCCTACATGAATTTCTTACTGTGAATATAAACCTTCCCTACTCTGAAGTGGGGAAATGAACTGAAGCTTCTGACACCAATGAAAGGATACTCACATCACCGTGAGGTAAGTGCAATTTCTTCATTCAGTTCCTTTCTATATGACTGGCAAGGAGACAAGCCAACAGCAGCTGACCCGGCTCCTTCAAACACAAACATTCCAGTCTCAGCATCATTAGGCTTCCACATTCCTAACTGCCCACACAAGTATTGATTCTAGGTGAAAACCCAACATATCTTATCCCTTATGCAATTGCACTTACAAAATTCACAGAACAGAAAAACATGTTCTTTTCTTAACACTAAACATATATACTTAAAAGTATGAGTCCTTATGATGTTTAAGATACAAAAGTAAAAGACAAAACAAACAATGCAAAACATAAACATAACTTCACCTTTTTATAATAATACTAATACAATTCCTACTTATCCTAGTTCATAATCCTGTAACTTAACAGGAAGCAAGCTTACTCCGGACATTTTTCTAGGAACATACACTTGAAGTTCATTCTTGCTCCCTGGCCCTTCTTCCTCACCCTTGCATTCCAGTTTAGCTCTACGTACAACAGACACTCTATCTTGGTTCCAATGGTTTCCATCACCTAACATCACAGAATGAGCTTCCTCTCTCCTCACTCTTTTAGGAATGGAAAAATGACAACCTTTTCCCCTCTCAACAGAGGGTGTCTTGACTCTTACTGAATATTCTACTTCCACAATCAAATGCCTTGATACCCTCTTAACATAGTTCTCTGGAGCTTATCTCATCCACACTCTTCATGGTCTCCTCCGATTTCATTTTCTTCTACATCCAAATTCTGTTCACCTTTGAACCTGGTACTATTCCTTTCAATAAAACAAAAGAAGAAACCTTGGTTTCCGAATTGGGCGTGGTACGTATTGCCCACAAAGAGTTTTTACTTCCTGCATCCAATCCAAACCATTTACTAAGGATTATTGTATTTTTATTTAATTGCCCTGTTTTATCATTCTACAAGACAATTACTTCTGGGATGATATAGTGAAATGCTTGAGTCCAAATTCTTTGAGGAATTCTTCAAATTCATATGAGACAAATTGTGGACCATTATCAGGCATAATCTTGTCTGACCTACCTTCCCAAACAAATTCTCTAGCATACGCTTAACAACAGGAGATGTGATACTGTTAAAAAATGCCACTTCGGGCCAAAAAGAATAATAGTCCATATTCACAATGCGGTATTTTTATAATGACCTTTGCCTACACCCATGGGACCAATTATATCCACAGCCAAATTAGACCATGCTTTGTCTGGAACAGGAACATTGGGAAGAAGGTCATCAAGATGGCCGCCGGGTAGGAGCTCTCCCCTACAGCTCCCGGGTCAGGGATTACCAAATCGGTAGAAATCCCTCTGCATACCCGGCCATCCACCTCCAATCTACTGCCTACCGAACTCCACTAGCATCGGACTACTACTGCAGAGCATCTTACCTTTGGAGATGACCCCTGGCGACCCGATGCTCCTTCGCCTCGCTGGCCTCGCCACTCCTCGCCTAGACTGGGCCCACTGTGCCGTCCTCAGGCGACCTGACGCTCCTGCCTCATCGCTCCAGAACACGACTCCTTCACCCCCAGATGCACGGAGATGAGGCTGTTTTCATCGTCGGACACGCCACCCCATTGCTGGGCGAGCTTTCCCTTGGGCTGGGACGTGCCCCCTCTCGTCGCCGTTTTCGCCAAGCATCGCGGGCACTGAGGGGCATCGGAGAGAGGTTCTCCCTGGTTGCCCCCACTGGCAGGGCTGCTGGTGCCTGTGTTTGTCCTCGTTCGCTGGCCACCTGCTTGAGCCCTCTCGACACGCTCCACCACTTGCAGGGCTGCTAATGCGGGCGTCTCTGTTGGCCTGCCGCCGTGATGAGCCTTTCAGCGCGGACTGCCGCCGGAGCTCCGGGGCCTGAGCCGAGGCTCCCCTCCACGCAGCTGTCTCCCTCTTCCTCCAAAGCTGGCTGTGGATCAACGAACATGCTGGGGTGTTTGGCATCCGGTTGGGAGACTGACGAGGCGGCAGGACCTGGTCTGCCCCCTGCCTCCACACAGCGCCCAACGTCGCTGGACCTGCGCCCTTTCCCACCACAATGGGCCCTTGCCACGTCCTCTCTGGCTGTTTCGCGACCTCATCTCCGCTGGACAACCACCTCTAATGTACCGTACTGCACGACCCTAAGATGGCCACCGCACACGAGGCCTCTGGCAAGCCCTGTTTCCCGCTGATGACAGGTGAGACCACCGGACAACAATCCCTGATGCAGGAATGCTAATCTCTTGCCTTCTTCCAGAGGGCCTACTTCCAGAAGGCCAGTATCCCCGGCGAGCGCTCCGGAGACTCAGCCTGTACCTGCCTGACCTTAAAATGGCAGCCGAAACTTCCCTCGATCCGCATCTACCCTCTTCTCACCGCAATATTTGTTTCCAGTGTTATTGCAGACCTCAAAGTTCTACCAGCGCTCTCTTCACTCTGTGGCCCCTTGACCCGCTTTAATCTGCTCTTTCACCCATTCTAGTCCATGAGTGTAGCCGCTCTTGAATAAGCTACGATCAAAATGGTGCCCAACACATATTAATTTTCAGGTCTTTACCTGCTACCTCAACATTGGCTGCATTGGAGCAGCAGTCTAACAGGCTACTGAATCAGCGATGCTACTCTCAATTCCCCCTGCTGCAGTGAGGGTTTTTCTCTACCAGCCCGACCGTCCCTAAAATGGCCGCCATGAGTGGGCCCCTCGCCAAAGCACTCCTTCTCCCCTTGTTGGGGAGAGATCCTGCATTTATGCCCTGGAGTTTTAGAGACCCCTCTGAGAGTGACCACAGCGACAAGGGAGTCACACATAGCGGAGGATTGGGAATGATCCCATTACCGCTGGGAGCACAGCACCATACACCGTGACCGGCGCTCTCGATGGATCTTTTTGATGATGCCCCCCTGGCGGAAACTAGAACCTTCTATATGTAGTGCGGAGCCCGAGCAACCATTGGCCGATGACCGGTGGAGCTGTCCTATGCAGCTATAGAGGAGTCAGGCTCTGGTTCACCCCTCGGCCGTCACCTACCCAGCCGGATGTCGGACACTGTTTTTCCTCGTCTCCCCGTTGTGTTTCCTACCCCCTCCCCCACCTCTTCCCTCCATTACTCTTTGTCTACCTCCCTTGTTTCCTTCCCTCTCTCCCCCGAATTTCTCTCCCCTTGCCTGTTTTTCCCTTATATCTATGCTATGCTTTTGTAACTCATGTAACTCTTGTAACTACGCTCTAGCAACTGATGTAACTTTGTAACTACGTTCTGAAACAATGTTCTTCCTCATGTAAAGCGCTCTGATACCTCCGGGTCTAGCCAGCGCTATATAAAACTTTTCAAATAAATAAATAAAAATAAATAAAATAAACAGCACTTACAGCACTCGGAACAGGCACATGTGTTTTTTCACTGGCAACACAATACACACATTTCCTCACAAATTGCTCCACTTCTCTATCCATACCAGGCCACCAAAACATATATCTCACTCTCCTTTTCATTGCACACATTCCAATTTGACCTTCATGTGCCAAATTCACAAATTTAGTTCTCAGAGACTCAGGAAAAACCAGAACATCTGACCTATGAAGGACCCTTCTAATTGTGAGAGCTTAGCACCAACATGCGTATACGCATGCACAGTAGCATCTGACAAATTATTCCTAAGCCAACCCTTCCTTACATATTCCATCACTACATTAAGAGCACTGTACTGCTCCAATGCTATTAACTAATGAAATTCAGAAATTGCCTCCTTAGCTATGTTAAACAATTCATTACCTATAACCTCTTCAGCCTCCATGGAAGACTTGTCATTCTTCTGATAATCAATTCCCAATGGCACTCTAGAAAAAGAGTCAGCCATAACATTCCTAACTCCAAGAATATACTCAATCTGATAACAATAGTCCTTCAGTCTGTGCTGCCATTTTGCAATTCTGGGTGTGGATATTCCTTACACTTTTGTGGTAAAGAGATCGACCAAATGTTTGTGGCCACTCGCACAGCAAATTTGGATTCCCACAAATATTGGGAGCAATGGTCAACACACCACCAATATGCTAATGCATAAAACTCCTGAGCGCCAAAGTAAAAAAAACAACTTTTCTTCAGTCTAGGTTGTTCCAAAGTATGTAATGTTCCTTTATTCAATTTATAATGCATCCAAACAGGTCTAGAAGATTGCAATAGCCAACACATGTTTCATCGCTGTGGTCTTAGAGGCCAGGATGTATGACCCTACCAATTTGCGAGTCGCAAATTGCGTCATTTTGCGACTCGCAATTTGCGACTCGCAAATAGGAATGTACAACAGTGTCTCAGACTCTGTTTGCGATTCCTAATGGGGTCATAAATTGCCTGCCTCATTAATATTCATGAGGCAGGTGCTCTTTGCTACCCCATTAGGAGGGGCTAGTACTCCTAGGGATGGTGGCCTGCTAGGGTCAGCAGACCACCATGTCTGTGACTGCTTTTTAAATAAAGCAGTTTTTTTAAAATGCAGTCCGTTTTCCTTAAAGGAAAACGGGATGCATTTAAAAAAGAAAAATGAAACGTTACTGTTTCATTTTATAAGAGTAGGCAGTGGTCCGTGGGACCACTGCCGGCTCTTAAAAAATATTTTGAATGCCAGTCACAAAGGGGAAGGGGTCCCCTGGGGACCCCTTCCCGTGTGCGAGTGGCCTACCACCTACTTGAAGTAGGTGGTAAACTGCAAGTGTTTTGAGACCATAATTGCGGTTGCAAAACAATGGTGCATAAGATTGGGACTCGCTATTAGGAAGGGACGCCCTTGGCATGCCCCTTCCTAATAGCGAGTCGCAAACCCTATTTTGCGAGTTGGTAATAGGTTACCGAGTCACAAAATAGGATTTGCACATGGGCCAGACCTATTTTGCGGTCGCAAACGGGCCGATTTCCCGTTTGCGACCGCAAAAATGGTCGTTCATCTGGCCCTTAGTCACCACCGACTTCCTCAGAGCTAAAATTCTTTGTATACGTTTCTGTTATCGTAAGAGTCATAATCAACATTCATACATACAGGTAAACTATTCTGTTCCATTTTGAAGAATCGATACGTCTCGTATATGTCATATCCACGTATGAAAGTATAATTGTTATGCATCAAGGAGAGTGCTCCAATTCACACGTGTATCCGTCAGCGTTCACCAGTAATATGTTAACTACTCATGCTCCACCACAGAATGGGAAAATTCAGCACCCCTAAGACTGCAACTTGCAAGAGCAACAACCTTATCCATCCCATATCTCGTTCACAACAAAACCGCTCCTAAACCATACTGACTGGAATCAGTAATCACAGTACTGGAATCACTGGTATCAAAAGGCTTAAGTGGAATAGGATTAGTCACACCACTCTTGATATCATAAAATTCATGCTTACACTCGTCATCCCACACAAATGTTTCATCTTTCTTAAGAAGTGCACGTAAAACATGCGTTCTCTCAGCACATCTAGGAAGGAATCGAGAATAGAACTTCATCAGGCCCATAAAGTATTGCAATTGATCTTCCCTTCAAGTACAGAAGCATCTGCAATAGTTTTTACTTGGGTCTCATTTGGCTCCACTCTACACAGAGATAGCCTTTGCCTCAAATAACCCTCAATTTCCAGTCCAAATTTGCACTTCTGTGCTTTCAAGGTAACACCCTTCTCTTCCAAAACATGAAGTATGTGAGCGCACCTACAAAACTCTCCACCGATTGATGTCACCTGTAAAACTTATGCCTTTCCAAAATCACATTCTTACGAGGTTTAATCCTTGCATCTAACATTGTAAGTGCGGATGCGTACTCATCTTTGACATCAACTTCACTTATCACAGATTGACAAGGTAAATATTTCATTTTTTCCCTACCTTCTGGACCCAAACAGTGTTTCAATAAGGCAGATTTCTTCTTGTGGGTAAGGTCATCACAATCAATGGCATCGAGGTAAGCCTCAAAACCTTCCTTCTATTGTTCCCAATATATGGAAGGATGACCAGGTCTCATAGAGATGGAAATGGACAGTCATTGCCTTTATTGTGCCTACAATACAGTAAGCATTGCACCGGGAAAGCATCATGATACAGACATGCATATTATACCAAAAGTAGCAATTCAGGGGTAAAGAAAATCGGGCGGCAAGAAAAAATATGGGCTATCTCATGTGATCAAGACTGCGTGGCTGTCGAAATGAAACCCCACTACAAATTTGCTAAAATGACAGGCAGGTGTGCAAATCACCGAAGATGTACGCATATGGTTTACTGACGTGCATGTACAATAGTAATAGTTATGAAGCGTGGAAATAATTAACCTCTCACGACAGTAGAGCATAGGGTGAGGTCCAAGAGTTCAGGTGTGCATATCACCGGAATTATGTACACAAAGTTACCCTAATGCATGAGAGAAGTGCGCTTAATGTCAAGGTGCAGGTGAGTATTTTGTCAAGGTTTCCCAGGTGTGCGTATCACCAACGATATATGCACTAAATATTTAGGGCCTTATGATGAGTTTGCAGGTCTTCGTCGTCGTGCACCCACCTGCCGGATTCCGAGTTGAATCCAAGGTGGGCGTGTGTGTGGTGTGGAAGCGGTGTCACGGCGGTGGTCTGTTAGGCTCATAGGAGAGCCTAACAAGCAGACTGCCGCCATCATAGAGCCTACTGCACGTATGTGCACTGTGGCATGCACCATGTCCTGCATGCCACATTGCACGCGCGAAAGTGCATAGTACCAGCATTGGCAACCTACCCCACCCCTCCAACGTAACATGCATGCTCATAAATAATCACACAACACATTTCTTGTTTGGGTAAAAATTGCTGCAGGTTTATTACATACACCGTTATGTAATATGGTGGGTTATCTTACGGGCGATCCAAGGGCAGGCAACCATCTAGGCCGCCTGCCCGCCTGATGAGCCAAGCAGCACTGGGGCGAACCCCATCTGTGCTGCCACTTCTGGTGATCCTCTTCCCGGATCACGTGACACATGGTTCCTTATTACTCACGCCCCTTTCAGGGCGGAGCGTAGCATAGCAAACCCCCGGTTGTTCAGGCCCACAACCGCCCGAAGGACTAACGGGGCGCCGACACGGTTTTCTAGGAACCTCCCATGAGGCTCCTAGGATTTGGCTCTGGCACCCACCATGGTGCCGCGCAGAGGTACCCTTCTGTACCCCTCTGCTTCCAGATCGCCCTGTAACTCCGCCTGCAACGAAAAAGACAACATTACAACATTCTCTGCCTCCTGCCTGCCACGAACCACGCCGGGTAAGCGGTAGGGTGGGAGACGGCGTGTCCGGGCGCGCGAAAGAGGACGACAAGATGGTGGGGGAGGCCTATATACCCCTCCCCTGTCCTCGCGCCCCGGACGTGATTCTAGCCTATCGCGCTGCGACCAGGCTTGGGGGACTCCTCCCTGAGTCCCTGCCCCTACGGGGTGTGGGGTGCCCAGCTGGCACTAGAGGGCTGCCCTCTTTAGTGGCCCCCTGCGGGGGCCTCGGACAGCCGCATAGTACCAGCATTGGCAACCTACCCCACCCCTCCAACGTAACATGCATGCTCATAAATAATCACACAACACATTTCTTGTTTGGGTAAAAATTGCTGCAGGTTTATTACATACACCGTTATGTAATATGGTGGGTTATCTTACGGGCGATCCAAGGGCAGGCAACCATCTAGGCCGCCTGCCCGCCTGATGAGCCAAGCAGCACTGGGGCGAACCCCATCTGTGCTGCCACTTCTGGTGATCCTCTTCCCGGATCACGTGACACATGGTTCCTTATTACTCACGCCCCTTTCAGGGCGGAGCGTAGCATAGCAAACCCCCGGTTGTTCAGGCCCACAACCGCCCGAAGGACTAACGGGGCGCCAACACGGTTTTCTAGGAACCTCCCATGAGGCTCCTAGGATTTGGCTCTGGCACCCACCATGGTGCCGCGCAGAGGTACCCTTCTGTACCCCTCTGCTTCCAGATCGCCCTGTAACTCCGCCACAGCTCGGGAGGTGGCCACCGTCACCGCCAGAGCCCCCCACCAAAAGCTCCTTTCTTACCTGCAACCTCTCATTTCCAGGCCTCCTGCAAAGCTAGGGAAGAGATCCCTCCCACTGGTGATAGATGAACCCCATCTGTATCACAATAGCCCTTGCCGATAGCCTTGATCAGCTAGTGTCTAATGCAACACAAAGACCCTTCTGCCCTGTGAATTTGTGTCAAGAACTATCCACCCTCCTGTGGGAAAGTTCCACTACTTCACATAACTCAGCCCTGTGTCAACTCTGGGCGGGGCAGATCCGATTCCCTGGTTCACATTGCCCCATGAATTTGCTGAGCTCGCCTAGCTGCCGTCCCTCTAGGACGGTGTGTCTAGCACACCTGTGTGCCCACTTAAGGGACAGCTGCCCGCTTGTTGGGAGACCGCTCCTACACCCACCTGCCTACTTTTGGCTATTCGGGCGAGAAGGATTATACTTTAACCTTTGCACCGTCCATTTGCTTTCTAACTCATGACGCACAGGAGTGTCCATAACTAGACGTGTGTGACGATGAGTCAGGGTGCCCTCCGGCCCTTGCCGTGCATCCCTTGTTTCTTATGGGAATTTCACCAGCTCAGCTCCCTTCGTGGTGAACCCCCCTAGGTATACCAGCTAGAGAATCCGTCTGATTAATGCAGTGCGCACTGGCTGCCATATGGTACCTAACTTTAAGGATTGGCTAAGTCCTACTTTGCCCTTCATCCCAGAATATTCCCGAATAGGGGGGGGGGTGGATTCACACTGCTCCCCTTCCCTTTTGTGCTTGGCACCTTGTTGCCCCCTTTCTTGGGGACGCAGCACAATGTGTTAGCTTACAGCACCCCCGCCCAGTGAGGCTAATATAGCTAACCGAGGAGGGCGTTTGACCTTAACTACAGGAAAAGTCGACAGGCTAGAACCCTCCCTGCGAGAGCCCCCGGATAGGGGGGCAGGGGCGTTCACACTGCCCACCCCGGGGCAACACCAGCGGTGGAAATTTACCTGCTCAGTTAAATTTAGCTTTTTGTTGATCACTGGACATGCCACATGTTCTTTTACATAGTAGCCTTTTGTGCTCGACACCTTGTGTCCCCATTACTTGGGACGGCAGCCCACTGGTGGCTGACAGCGTCACCACCCAGCGTGGCATCTATTACTGACCAGGCGGGCGTTTGCGCCTAACTGCAGGATCATGGTCAGCTGCCCTTTGTTCTGGGTTGCACTTAGTTCGCCCCTTTGCCCAGACTTGTGCACAAACCCCTTTGCTTGCTACCCTGGTGAACACCTTAATGGTATCAAAGCTGGTTTGAAACAATATGTGTCTTGCGCCCACTACTGGAGACACCTCACCCTTTTGTGTAATTACAACTTACGCAGCGCACACCGCTTGCCTAACTGCCATCGGATCACAGATGCTTTAAACCTGCCACAGTAACGGAAACCAAGCTTCCCAGTTCCCTGTTTAGCTGCAGTACACCGTCAGTGGGTCCGCTAGGATATACCACAAACGGACACACTTATGTATTGTGCCCACTTATTGGAGACAACTCACCCCTTCGTGGAGTGACAACTACACGGTGCCTACCCAAGTCACCCAACAGACGAGTTGGCCCTGACTACCTTGTGTTCTGGTGCCAGGTTTGGGAAGAGCCTTGCCTTCACTAGCTGCCCCCTGGGAGATACAAAGACAGTGCTCTAGCCGCAGCGCAGCGATGCCCTCGTGTAGCATCGAACCCCTGGTCAAATAAGAGTGACAGCTCCAACTTACTTAAGACTACACCATGCCCATGGGTGGAGTTTAGCTCTTCCCCAAACTTCTGCTAGCGTAACCCACGGTCACGCCTCCTGTTCAGTTGACTTTAGTAATTCATGGCACTGACCCACAAGGGCCTAATACTGGGCTGTGTAAATGGGGCCCTGGGTGACCTTAACACTCGGCTTGGTGTGGATGGGTGCTAACAATACCTGGCTGAAGTGCACCCTTTGACAATCACTCCTGACAAGATGTGCCAATGCAGGTGGAAGCGAGAATTATCCAGCCCACCTTACTTCCTGTCCCAGTGATCTGAGTAACTTAGTGAAAGATGCACCTTAGAACTGGTAGCGGAAACTGTTACTTACGCCTGCAAATGCTCTGCTCAGAGCAGCCCGCCAGACTAATGAAACGTTGTCAATTTGGCTGTCAACTTTGCTGCCTGTGCCACCCTTCCGCCCCATGGAAAATGTTCTAGGCTCTCGCCTACTACCCTGCTGAGTGAGCCCACTGTATTCACCGGATTCATTAACAATTTCCGCTTCTGACTGTACTTGGTGACACGTACACCCCATGGTATCTTGGCGCTGCATAACATGTTTGTTACTCAGCTCCATGGTACTTGTTTTATCGACCTCAGAAGGATGAAATGCTTGTTGATTGCAACCTTGTTGGTGTACATACATAGAAGAGCAGACTGGACACCCGAGTATGAATTACTCTTGTGCAGCTTACTGCTTTTTAAATTAAGCCCCTGCTCGCAAACTGGGAGAAGGATAGTGCAGTGGGCACAGTTAACAATGCTTCCATCAGGGACAAACATCTTGCTAACCCGGTTTGAGGAGCAAGCACGCTGCTGCTGATCATGGGCGGGCCCATGAAATCCCACCCTTGTCCGCCCCCGCCAAATTCTGGTGGTAGTGATCCTAGCACAATTGCAGCAATTTGGTGAAAGTGCCAGGTTTACAATGATCTGTACTCAAAATTACCAGGACTGTGGAAGGTCTGACCTCGTTCTAGTGCCACAAAGATTAACGTGTTTGTACCAGTGTAAGCATTTTGTGTTGTACTAATGCGCACACGTCATAGCAGATAAGAGGCTGCTCTGCTTCCGGTGGAGGGTGTTCGAGTTTCTTGGGAGGGAGGGAACAGGGTCTCCAGAGTGGACGCTCCCTGGCCGGCCCACGAGCAGCCACAAAGTGCCACACAGGACAGCTGAAATGTGACATCCAAAACAAACAGTGCATACGAACCACCACTGTCAACTCCCACTCCATGCAAAATTATCCCTTGGGCTGGCCCCACCATGATCAAACACGACATCTCGACTGAGCATGTGAGCGCCGAAAATTCACAGCTCGCCGACAGCAGAGAAGCGGCCAGCTCCCATCGTCCTCACCAGAAGGCACCGGTTTCTAAATCCGGCCCCCACATGATCTTGGGCAGAAAAGTTAATCGGTGAGGATATCAACTTCCTCACCTGTAAAAGCAGGGAGTGCTGGCGAACAGGCTCATCCCTGAATACCAGTCACAATGTTAACCGTGTATGTCCCAAAACGTTAGAGGGCCTTTCCCCTCCAACCTGACAAATTGTTGGCCTCCTGGACAACTCTGCAAGTATGCGTGTGTGACCACGTGTACAACTACATTTGATGCATGTATTGGACACTGTGTCCAACAGTGCCCAGCAGTACATCATCCCATTACTCTGTTGGTCGTGTGGGACTAGATACCAAATTCCGGTACCAGTAGTGCTTCAGCGCAACGCCACGATTGGCCTGACACCAAGCGGCATGTCTGATGGCCACTGCCTGCACACACCTCTGATCTGCTGCCTGCTCTCACCCCTCTGCAGCTGTAATAACCCCATTAGACCAACGAGAAACTCTAAGACCACCGAGGTTTAAGGCTTGCATTGGTGCGCATTACCGGGCTTAGAGGCGCCTTGAGCGATGTACACATGTTACATAAGCCTTAGTGGCACAAGGACCTTGTCGCCCATGCGGCGAAGTCTTCACTCAATGCAATAAAACGAAACCAATTGCACCAGCGCACGGCCCCCACAGCACCCCCAGGCGCCAACGAGACAAGCCAAAGTTTGTACCGAGCATCCCCACTCCAAGGAAAGGCACCACAACCAACACGCTGCGCAGGTCACTCACAAAGGCACCACTGTAAGGACACCACCTTAATGGCCCCTACCTGAACCTTGAGTGCACCCTGTGAATAATGTAGGCTGAAAAGACTGCCCGTCGCCCATACACTGTTATTACATAAAGAACGAACACTGGTAGGCCTGGAGCGATACCCCGGAGTTTACAGCTGCCGGTCCGCGGTGACCTCAAACCTTCACCTGTGTGCTATTAAAATTAAATCTTATGCCCAAACACAGTGGTATAATCCTGTGACAACGAATGGCTATGAACAGTGAGCCCTATATATTTACCAAATTCCTTTACCATCACCGTTTCGGACCACCATAGTGGGAGATTGCCAGCCCCAATCCCACACAGGGAAATTAAACATAGTCCATCAGGGCCAAAGCCTTGCCTTTGTCCTCGGTGGTGTGAGCTGGGCACCTGCACATTATAAGCCATGGGGACCTGAAAGCAGTGGAAAGCAAGCTGACAGACCTCTAAGCACTGAAGGCGGTACACCTGAATACAGCTCTAGTCTAACAGATGCCCCTTGAATCAGATGTCAACCCTACCACACCTGGCTGAAAGCTGCTCAGTGCTTCTGATGCATCGGCGCTCCCTGACCCACAGCCAGCTCACCCTGATAAAATCAGCTTGTGACTGATTCACAGTGCGATGAAAGCACAAGACATACTTGCCCAACGATAGCTCTTCACCCAGGCTCCCCCACAAGAGCCCTCCACAAGCCATGTGGCCTAAAACACTCGCCCTGTTGGGCGGTTGCGAGTGGACTGCAAACCACTCCAAGGCATTCTCTACCAATGTTATAAATGAGTTTCAGGTTGGCTAAAGTCTGCACCTGAGCCTGGCCGGACCCACTACTAGTCGGGAGAAGGGAGTACACACTACAGCTAACGCCTGCCTACCCCTAGGTAGCTAGGCAGAGCCTTAGGGCTTATCCCAGAGGCAGTGTAAATTCAATGTGCCAACCGCACACCCACAGCAGCAAACCACCGATATCGAAATCCACTCCATAGTTTAAAATAGTAAATCTTAAATATTTTAATAGATAACAATAATGTAATGTAAAGAAAATTAATCTAGGTAACATTTACTAATATATCAAATTAAATACTTCTATAAACATACACACATAAATATATATGTGTGTGTATGTTTATATATACATATATAATATAATACTATTATTAAAAATATATATTTTACATTATATTAAATTTTTTGTGCTTTATTTTAATTTTACTACTATAAGAAGCATGTATATATAAATATATAAAACATTAAAAAAATTAACAAATCAAATGTTAAACATTAAATAAATTACCAAATTAATTAAAGTTAGAAAACAAAAAAAGAGATTCACTAAAAATAGCTAATCGTATCCATATTTAAAAAAAATATATATTTAAACAAATAATGTAAAATTAAACAAATAAATAAATAATATCATTAGCTATATTTAAACAATATTAAAAGTATGAAGTATTGAATTCTGGGAATAATAGATATACTATTCCTGCTCCACTCTATGCAACAGTTTTGAAAGCATTGGAGTTCAGAGCGGTAAGATTTACTATTCCCACTACAGTCTATGCAACAGTAGGGAAAGCACTGGACTTCGGAGAAGTCAAATTTACTATTCCCCTCTAGTCTGTGCAACAGTAGGGAAAGCGTTGGACTTCGAAGAGGTTAAATTTACTATTCCTACTCCAGTCTGTGCAATTCTAGGGAAAATGTAGACTCTGGAGGGGTAACATTTACTATTCCGTCTCCAGTCTGTGCAACAGTAGGGAAAACGTTGGACTGTGGATGGGTAAAATGTACTATTCCCACTCCAGTCTGTGCAACAGTAGGGAAAGCGTTGGATTTCGGAGCGGTAAAATTTGCTATTCCCACTCCAATCCATGCAATAGAAGGGAAAGAAAGCATTGGACTTCAAAGAGGTAAAATGTATTATTCTCACTCCAGTTTGTAGGAAAGTGTTGGACTCCCGAGGGGTAACGTTTAATATTCCCACTCCAGCATGTGCAACCGTAGGGAAAACGTTGGACTCCAGCGGAGTAACACTTACTATTCCCAATCCAGTCTGTGCAACAGAAGGGAAATTGTTGGACTTTGGAGGGGTAAAATTTACTATTCCCACTCCAGTCTGTGCAACAGTAGGGAAAGTGTTGGACTTCTGAGGGGTAACATTTATTATTCCCACTGTAGTCTGTGCAACAGCACTGAAAGTACTTCACTTTAAACACATAACATATAAGAAACATAACCCTATTAATTTATATCAGATATAAAACTCTTAATGACAACAGTATTTCTGCATCACAATATTTTTTTCCCGAAATTTGTGCAACTCGATATTTAGAACTCAATATTTTGTCCAAATACCTCTTACTGGTTACATCTTGAAAGAACCTTGTGAATGTTAACTTTGAGTGAAGATTTCTGCCAATTTTGAACTTACTGTGGTTCTCTTTTTCTCTGACCTGGCCCTAATACTCCCAGACACCTCTGGAGTGTAGTGCCTACATGAATTTCTTACTGTGAATATAAACCTTCCCTACTCTGAAGTGGGGAAATGAACTGAAGCTTCTGACACCAATGAAAGGATACTCACATCACCGTGAGGTAAGTGCAATTTCTTCATTCAGTTCCTTTCTATATGACTGGCAAGGAGACAAGCCAACAGCAGCTGACCCGGCTCCTTCAAACACAAACATTCCAGTCTCAGCATCATTAGGCTTCCACATTCCTAACTGCCCACACAAGTATTGATTCTAGGTGAAAACCCAACATATCTTATCCCTTATGCAATTGCACTTACAAAATTCACAGAACAGAAAAACATGTTCTTTTCTTAACACTAAACATATATACTTAAAAGTATGAGTCCTTATGATGTTTAAGATACAAAAGTAAAAGACAAAACAAACAATGCAAAACATAAACATAACTTCACCTTTTTATAATAATACTAATACAATTCCTACTTATCCTAGTTCATAATCCTGTAACTTAACAGGAAGCAAGCTTACTCCGGACATTTTTCTAGGAACATACACTTGAAGTTCATTCTTGCTCCCTGGCCCTTCTTCCTCACCCTTGCATTCCAGTTTAGCTCTACGTACAACAGACACTCTATCTTGGTTCCAATGGTTTCCATCACCTAACATCACAGAATGAGCTTCCTCTCTCCTCACTCTTTTAGGAATGGAAAAATGACAACCTTTTCCCCTCTCAACAGAGGGTGTCTTGACTCTTACTGAATATTCTACTTCCACAATCAAATGCCTTGATACCCTCTTAACATAGTTCTCTGGAGCTTATCTCATCCACACTCTTCATGGTCTCCTCCGATTTCATTTTCTTCTACATCCAAATTCTGTTCACCTTTGAACCTGGTACTATTCCTTTCAATAAAACAAAAGAAGAAACCTTGGTTTCCGAATTGGGCGTGGTACGTATTGCCCACAAAGAGTTTTTACTTCCTGCATCCAATCCAAACCATTTACTAAGGATTATTGTATTTTTATTTAATTGCCCTGTTTTATCATTCTACAAGACAATTACTTCTGGGATGATATAGTGAAATGCTTGAGTCCAAATTCTTTGAGGAATTCTTCAAATTCATATGAGACAAATTGTGGACCATTATCAGGCATAATCTTGTCTGACCTACCTTCCCAAACAAATTCTCTAGCATACGCTTAACAACAGGAGATGTGATACTGTTAAAAAAATGCCACTTCGGGCCAAAAAGAATAATAGTCCATATTCACAATGCGGTATTTTTATAATGACCTTTGCCTACACCCATGGGACCAATTATATCCACAGCCAAATTAGACCATGCTTTGTCTGGAACAGGAACATTGGGAAGAAGGTCATCAAGATGGCCGCCGGGTAGGAGCTCTCCCCTACAGCTCCCGGGTCAGGGATTACCAAATCGGTAGAAATCCCTCTGCATACCCGGCCATCCACCTCCAATCTACTGCCTACCGAACTCCACTAGCATCGGACTACTACTGCAGAGCATCTTACCTTTGGAGATGACCCCTGGCGACCCGATGCTCCTTCGCCTCGCTGGCCTCGCCACTCCTCGCCTAGACTGGGCCCACTGTGCCGTCCTCAGGCGACCTGACGCTCCTGCCTCATCGCTCCAGAACACGACTCCTTCACCCCCAGATGCACGGAGATGAGGCTGTTTTCATCGTCGGACACGCCACCCCATTGCTGGGCGAGCTTTCCCTTGGGCTGGGACGTGCCCCCTCTCGTCGCCGTTTTCGCCAAACATCGCGGGCACTGAGGGGCATCGGAGAGAGGTTCTCCCTGGTCGCCCCCACTGGCAGGGCTGCTGGTGCCTGTGTTTGTCCTCGTTCGCTGGCCACCTGCTTGAGCCCTCTCGACACGCTCCACCACTTGCAGGGCTGCTAATGCGGGCGTCTCTGTTGGCCTGCCGCCGTGATGAGCCTTTCAGCGCGGACTGCCGCCGGAGCTCCGGGGCCTGAGCCGAGGCTCCCCTCCGCGCAGCTGTCTCCCTCTTCCTCCAAAGCTGGCTGTGGATCAACGAACCTGCTGGGGTGTTTGGCATCCGGTTGGGAGACTGACGAGGCGGCAGGACCTGGTCTGCCCCCTGCCTCCACACAGCGCCCAACGTCGCTGGACCTGCGCCCTTTCCCACCACAATGGGCCCTTGCCACGTCCTCTCTGGCTGTTTCGCGACCTCATCTCCGCTGGACAACCACCTCTAATGTACCGTACTGCACGACCCTAAGATGGCCACCGCACACGAGGCCTCTGGCAAGCCCTGTTTCCCGCTGATGACAGGTGAGACCACCGGACAACAATCCCTGATGCAGGAATGCTAATCTCTTGCCTTCTTCCAGAGGGCCTACTTCCAGAAGGCCAGTATCCCCGGCGAGCGCTCCGGAGACTCAGCCTGTACCTGCCTGACCTTAAAATGGCAGCCGAAACTTCCCTCGATCCGCATCTACCCTCTTCTCACCGCAATATTTGTTTCCAGTGTTATTGCAGACCTCAAAGTTCTACCAGCGCTCTCTTCACTCTGTGGCCCCTTGACCCGCTTTAATCTGCTCTTTCACCCATTCTAGTCCATGAGTGTAGCCGCTCTTGAATAAGCTACGATCAAAATGGTGCCCAACACATATTAATTTTCAGGTCTTTACCTGCTACCTCAACATTGGCTGCATTGGAGCAGCAGTCTAACAGGCTACTGAATCAGCGATTCTACTCTCAATTCCCCCTGCTGCAGTGAGGGTTTTTCTCTACCAGCCCGACCGTCCCTAAAATGGCCGCCATGAGTGGGCCCCTCGCCAAAGCACTCCTTCTCCCCTTGTTGGGGAGAGATCCTGCATTTATGCCCTGGAGTTTTAGAGACCCCTCTGAGAGTGACCACAGCGACAAGGGAGTCACACATAGCGGAGGATTGGGAATGATCCCATTACCGCTGGGAGCACAGCACCATACACCGTGACCGGCGCTCTCGATGGATCTTTTTGATGATGCCCTCCTGGCGGAAACTAGAACCTTCTATATGTAGTGCGGAGCCCGAGCAACCATTGGCCGATGACCGGTGGAGCTGTCCTATGCAGCTATAGAGGAGTCAGGCTCTGGTTCACCCTCGGCCGTCACCTACCCAGCCGGATGTCGGACACTGTTTTTCCTCGTCTCCCCGTTGTGTTTCCTACCCCCTCCCCCACCTCTTCCCTCCATTACTCTTTGTCTACCTCCCTTGTTTCCTTCCCTCTCTCCCCGAATTTCTCTCCCCTTGCCTGTTTTTCCCTTATATCTATGCTATGCTTTTGTAACTCATGTAACTCTTGTAACTACGCTCTAGCAACTGATGTAACTTTGTAACTACGTTCTGAAACAATGTTCTTCCTCATGTAAAGCGCTCTGATACCTCCGGGTCTAGCCAGCGCTATATAAAACTTTTCAAATAAATAAATAAAAATAAATAAAATAAACAGCACTTACAGCACTCGGAACAGGCACATGTGTTTTTTCACTGGCAACACAATACACACATTTCCTCACAAATTGCTCCACTTCTCTATCCATACCAGGCCACCAAAACATATATCTCACTCTCCTTTTCATTGCACACATTCCAATTTGACCTTCATGTGCCAAATTCACAAATTTAGTTCTCAGAGACTCAGGAAAAACCAGAACATCTGACCTATGAAGGACCCTTCTAATTGTGAGAGCTTAGCACCAACATGCGTATACGCATGCACAGTAGCATCTGACAAATTATTCCTCAGCCAACCCTTCCTTACATATTCCATCACTACATTAAGAGCACTGTACTGCTCCAATGCTATTAACTAATGAAATTCAGAAATTGCCTCCTTAGCTATGTTAAACAATTCATTACCTATAACCTCTTCAGCCTCCATGGAAGACTTGTCATTCTTCTGATAATCAATTCCCAATGGCACTCTAGAAAAAGAGTCAGCCATAACATTCCTAACTCCAAGAATATACTCAATCTGATAACAATAGTCCTTCAGTCTGTGCTGCCATTTTGCAATTCTGGGTGTGGATATTCCTTACACTTTTGTGGTAAAGAGATCGACCAAATGTTTGTGGCCACTCGCACAGCAAATTTGGATTCCCACAAATATTGGGAGCAATGGTCAACACACCACCAATATGCTAATGCATAAAACTCCTGAGCGCCAAAGTAAAAAAAACAACTTTTCTTCAGTCTAGGTTGTTCCAAAGTATGTAATGTTCCTTTATTCAATTTATAATGCATCCAAACAGGTCTAGAAGATTGCAATAGCCAACACATGTTTCATCGCTGTGGTCTTAGAGGCCAGGATGTATGACCCTACCAATTTGCGAGTCGCAAATTGCGTCATTTTGCGACTCGCAATTTGCGACTCGCAAATAGGAATGTACAACAGTGTCTCAGACTCTGTTTGCGATTCCTAATGGGGTCGCAAATTGCCTGCCTCATTAATATTCATGAGGCAGGTGCTCTTTGCTACCCCATTAGGAGTGGCTAGTACTCCTAGGGATGGTGGCCTGCTAGGGTCAGCAGACCACCATGTCTGTGACTGCTTTTTAAATAAAGCAGTTTTTTAAAATGCAGTCCGTTTTCCTTAAAGGAAAACGGGATGCATTTAAAAAAAGAAAAATGAAACGTTACTGTTTCATTTTATAAGAGTAGGCAGTGGTCCGTGGGACCACTGCCGGCTCTTAAAAAATATTTTGAATGCCAGTCACAAAGGGAAGGGGTCCCCTGGGGACCCCTTCCCGTGTGCGAGTGGCCTACCACCTACTTGAAGTAGGTGGTAAACTGCAAGTGTTTTGAGACCATAATTGCGGTTGCAAAACAATGGTGCATAAGATTGGGACTCGCTATTAGGAAGGGACGCCCTTGGCATGCCCCTTCCTAATAGCGAGTCGCAAACCCTATTTTGCGAGTTGGTAATAGGTTACCGAGTCACAAAATAGGATTTGCACATGGGCCAGACCTATTTTGCGGTCGCAAACGGGCCGATTTCCCGTTTGCGACCGCAAAAATGGTCGTTCATCTGGCCCTTAGTCACCACCGACTTCCTCAGAGCTAAAATTCTTTGTATACGTTTCTGTTATCGTAAGAGTCATAATCAACATTCATACATACAGGTAAACTATTCTGTTCCATTTTGAAGAATCGATACGTCTCGTATATGTCATATCCACGTATGAAAGTATAATTGTTATGCATCAAGGAGAGTGCTCCAATTCACACGTGTATCCGTCAGCGTTCACCAGTAATATGTTAACTACTCATGCTCCACCACAGAATGGGAAAATTCAGCACCCCTAAGACTGCAACTTGCAAGAGCAACAACCTTATCCATCCCATATCTCGTTCACAACAAAACCGCTCCTAAACCATACTGACTGGAATCAGTAATCACAGTACTGGAATCACTGGTATCAAAAGGCTTAAGTGGAATAGGATTAGTCACACCACTCTTGATATCATAAAATTCATGCTTACACTCGTCATCCCACACAAATGTTTCATCTTTCTTAAGAAGTGCACGTAAAACATGCGTTCTCTCAGCACATCTAGGAAGGAATCGAGAATAGAACTTCATCAGGCCCATAAAGTATTGCAATTGATCTTCCCTTCAAGTACAGAAGCATCTGCAATAGTTTTTACTTGGGTCTCATTTGGCTCCACTCTACACAGAGATAGCCTTTGCCTCAAATAATCCTCAATTTCCAGTCCAAATTTGCACTTCTGTGCTTTCAAGGTAACACCCTTCTCTTCCAAAACATTAAGTATGTGAGCGCACCTACAAAACTCTCCACCGATTGATGTCACCTGTAAAACTTATGCCTTTCCAAAATCACATTCTTACGAGGTTTAATCCTTGCATCTAACATTGTAAGTGCGGATGCGTACTCATCTTTGACATCAACTTCACTTATCACAGATTGACAAGGTAAATATTTCATTTTTTCCCTACCTTCTGGACCCAAACAGTGTTTCAATAAGGCAGATTTCTTCTTGTGGGTAAGGTCATCACAATCAATGGCATCGAGGTAAGCCTCAAAAGCTTCCTTCTATTGTTCCCAATATATGGAAGGATGACCAGGTCTCATAGAGATGGAAATGGACAGTCATTGCCTTTATTGTGCCTACAATACAGTAAGCATTGCACCGGGAAAGCATCATGATACAGACATGCATATTATACCAAAAGTAGCAATTCAGGGGTAAAGAAAATCGGGCGGCAAGAAAAAATATGGGCTATCTCATGTGATCAAGACTGCGTGGCTGTCGAAATGAAACCCCACTACAAATTTGCTAAAATGACAGGCAGGTGTGCAAATCACCGAAGATGTACGCATATGGTTTACTGACGTGCATGTACAATAGTAATAGTTATGAAGCGTGGAAATAATTAACCTCTCACGACAGTAGAGCATAGGGTGAGGTCCAAGAGTTCAGGTGTGCATATCACCGGAATTATGTACACAAAGTTACCCTAATGCATGAGAGAAGTGCGCTTAATGTCAAGGTGCAGGTGAGTATTTTGTCAAGGTTTCCCAGGTGTGCGTATCACCAACGATATATGCACTAAATATTTAGGGCCTTATGATGAGTTTGCAGGTCTTCGTTGTCGTGCACCCACCTGCCGGATTCCGAGTTGAATCCAAGGTGGGCGTGTGTGTGGTGTGGAAGCGGTGTCACGGCGGTGGTCTGTTAGGCTCATAGGAGAGCCTAACAAGCAGACTGCCGCCATCATAGAGCCTACTGCACGTATGTGCACTGTGGCATGCACCATGTCCTGCATGCCACATTGCACGCGCGAAAGTGCATAGTACCAGCATTGGCAACCTACCCCACCCCTCCAACGTAACATGCATGCTCATAAATAATCACACAACACATTTCTTGTTTGGGTAAAAATTGCTGCAGGTTTATTACATACACCGTTATGTAATATGGTGGGTTATCTTACGGGCGATCCAAGGGCAGGCAACCATCTAGGCCGCCTGCCCGCCTGATGAGCCAAGCAGCACTGGGGCGAACCCCATCTGTGCTGCCACTTCTGGTGATCCTCTTCCCGGATCACGTGACACATGGTTCCTTATTACTCACGCCCCTTTCAGGGCGGAGCGTAGCATAGCAAACCCCCGGTTGTTCAGGCCCACAACCGCCCGAAGGACTAACGGGCGCCGACACGGTTTTCTAGGAACCTCCCATGAGGCTCCTAGGATTTGGCTCTGGCACCCACCATGGTGCCGCGCAGAGGTACCCTTCTGTACCCCTCTGCTTCCAGATCGCCCTGTAACTCCGCCACAGCTCGGGAGGTGGCCACCGTCGCCGCCAGAGCCCCCCACCAAAAGCTCCTTTCTTACCTGCAACCTCTCATTTCCAGGCCTCCTGCAAAGCTAGGGAAGAGATCCCTCCCACTGGTGATAGATGAACCCCATCTGTATCACAATAGCCCTTGCCGATAGCCTTGATCAGCTAGTGTCTAATGCAACACAAAGACCCTTCTGCCCTGTGAATTTGTGTCAAGAACTATCCACCCTCCTGTGGGAAAGTTCCACTACTTCACATAACTCAGCCCTGTGTCAACTCTGGGCGGGGCAGATCCGATTCCCTGGTTCACATTGCCCCATGAATTTGCTGAGCTCGCCTAGCTGCCGTCCCTCTAGGACGGTGTGTCTAGCACACCTGTGTGCCCACTTAAGGGACAGCTGCCCGCTTGTTGGGAGACCGCTCCTACACCCACCTGCCTACTTTTGGCTATTCGGGCGAGAAGGATTATACTTTAACCTTTGCACCGTCCATTTGCTTTCTAACTCATGACGCACAGGAGTGTCCATAACTAGACGTGTGTGACGATGAGCCAGGGTGCCCTCCTGCCCTTGCCGTGCATCCCTTGTTTCTTATGGGAATTTCACCAGCTCAGCTCCCTTCGTGGTGAACCCCCTAGGTATACCAGCTAGAGAATCCGTCTGATTAATGCAGTGCGCACTGGCTGCCATATGGTACCTAACTTTAAGGATTGGCTAAGTCCTACTTTGCCCTTCATCCCAGAATATTCCCGAATAGGGGGGTGGATTCACACTGCTCCCCTTCCCTTTTGTGCTTGGCACCTTGTTGCCCCCTTTCTTGGGGACGCAGCACAATGTGTTAGCTTACAGCCCCCCGCCCAGTGAGGCTAATATAGCTAACCGGGGAGGGCGTTTGACCTTAACTACAGGAAAAGTCGACAGGCTAGAACCCTCCCTGCGAGAGCCCCCGGATAGGGGGCAGGGGCGTTCACACTGCCCACCCCGGGGCAACACCAGCGGTGGAAATTTACCTGCTCAGTTAAATTTAGCTTTTTGTTGATCACTGGACATGCCACATGTTCTTTTACATAGTAGCCTTTTGTGCTCGACACCTTGTGTCCCCATTACTTGGGACGGCAGCCCACTGGTGGCTGACAGCGTCACCACCCAGCGTGGCATCTATTACTGACCAGGCGGGCGTTTGCGCCTAACTGCAGGATCATGGTCAGCTGCCCTTTGTTCTGGGTTGCACTTAGTTCGCCCCTTTGCCCAGACTTGTGCACAAACCCCTTTGCTTGCTACCCTGGTGAACACCTTAATGGTATCAAAGCTGGTTTGAAACAATATGTGTCTTGCGCCCACTACTGGAGACACCTCACCCTTTTGTGTAATTACAACTTACGCAGCGCACACCGCTTGCCTAACTGCCATCGGATCACAGATGCTTTAAACCTGCCACAGTAACGGAAACCAAGCTTCCCAGTTCCCTGTTTAGCTGCAGTACACCGTCAGTGGGTCCGCTAGGATATACCACAAACGGACACACTTATGTATTGTGCCCACTTATTGGAGACAACTCACCCCTTCGTGGAGTGACAACTACACGGTGCCTACCCAAGTCACCCAACAGACGAGTTGGCCCTGACTACCTTGTGTTCTGGTGCCAGGTTTGGGAAGAGCCTTGCCTTCACTAGCTGCCCCCTGGGAGATACAAAGACAGTGCTCTAGCCGCAGCGCAGCGATGCCCTCGTGTAGCATCGAACCCCTGGTCAAATAAGAGTGACAGCTCCAACTTACTTAAGACTACACCATGCCCATGGGTGGAGTTTAGCTCTTCCCCAAACTTCTGCTAGCGTAACCCACGGTCACGCCTCCTGTTCAGTTGACTTTAGTAATTCATGGCACTGACCCACAAGGGCCTAATACTGGGCTGTGTAAATGGGGCCCTGGGTGACCTTAACACTCGGCTTGGTGTGGATGGGTGCTAACAATACCTGGCTGAAGTGCACCCTTTGACAATCACTCCTGACAAGATGTGCCAATGCAGGTGGAAGCGAGAATTATCCAGCCCACCTTACTTCCTGTCCCAGTGATCTGAGTAACTTAGTGAAAGATGCACCTTAGAACTGGTAGCGGAAACTGTTACTTACGCCTGCAAATGCTCTGCTCAGAGCAGCCCGCCAGACTAATGAAACGTTATCAATTTGGCTGTCAACTTTGCTGCCTGTGCCACCCTTCCGCCCCATGGAAAATGTTCTAGGCTCTCGCCTACTACCCTGCTGAGTGAGCCCACTGTATTCACCGGATTCATTAACAATTTCCGCTTCTGACTGTACTTGGTGACACGTACACCCCATGGTATCTTGGCGCTGCATAACATGTTTGTTACTCAGCTCCATGGTACTTGTTTTATCGACCTCAGAAGGATGAAATGCTTGTTGATTGCAACCTTGTTGGTGTACATACATAGAAGAGCAGACTGGACACCCGAGTATGAATTACTCTTGTGCAGCTTACTGCTTTTTAAATTAAGCCCCTGCTCGCAAACTGGGAGAAGGATAGTGCAGTGGGCACAGTTAACAATGCTTCCATCAGGGACAAACATCTTGCTAACCCGGTTTGAGGAGCAAGCACGCTGCTGCTGATCATGGGCGGGCCCATGAAATCCCACCCTTGTCCGCCCCCGCCAAATTCTGGTGGTAGTGATCCTAGCACAATTGCAGCAATTTGGTGAAAGTGCCAGGTTTACAATGATCTGTACTCAAAATTACCAGGACTGTGGAAGGTCTGACCTCGTTCTAGTGCCACAAAGATTAACGTGTTTGTACCAGTGTAAGCATTTTGTGTTGTACTAATGCGCACACGTCATAGCAGATAAGAGGCTGCTCTGCTTCCGGTGGAGGGTGTTCGAGTTTCTTGGGAGGGAGGGAACAGGGTCTCCAGAGTGGACGCTCCTGGCCGGCCCACGAGCAGCCACAAAGTGCCACACAGGACAGCTGAAATGTGACATCCAAAACAAACAGTGCATACGAACCACCACTGTCAACTCCCACTCCATGCAAAATTATCCCTTGGGCTGGCCCCACCATGATCAAACACGACATCTCGACTGAGCATGTGAGCGCCGAAAATTCACTGCTCGCCGACAGCAGAGAAGCGGCCAGCTCCCATCGTCCTCACCAGAAGGCACCGGTTTCTAAATCCGGCCCCCCACATGATCTTGGGCAGAAAAGTTAATCGGTGAGGATATCAACTTCCTCACCTGTAAAAGCAGGGAGTACTGGCGAACAGGCTCATCCCTGAATACCAGTCACAATGTTAACCGTGTATGTCCCAAAACGTTAGAGGGCCTTTCCCCTCCAACCTGACAAATTGTTGGCCTCCTGGACAACTCTGCAAGTATGCGTGTGTGACCACGTGTACAACTACATTTGATGCATGTATTGGACACTGTGTCCAACAGTGCCCAGCAGTACATCATCCCATTACTCTGTTGGTCGTGTGGGACTAGATACCAAATTCCGGTACCAGTAGTGCTTCAGCGCAACGCCACGATTGGCCTGACACCAAGCGGCATGTCTGATGGCCACTGCCTGCACACACCTCTGATCTGCTGCCTGCTCTCACCCCTCTGCAGCTGTAATAACCCCCATTAGACCAACGAGAAACTCTAAGACCACCGAGGTTTAAGGCTTGCATTGGTGCGCATTACCGGGCTTAGAGGTGCCTTGAGCGATGTACACGTTACATAAGCCTTAGTGGCACAAGGACCTTGTCGCCCATGCGGCGAAGTCTTCACTCAATGCAATAAAACGAAACCAATTGCACCAGCGCACGGCCCCCACAGCACCCCCCAGGCGCCAACGAGACAAGCCAAAGTTTGTACCGAGCATCCCCACTCCAAGGAAAGGCACCACAACCAACACGCTGCGCAGGTCACTCACAAAGGCACCACTGTAAGGACACCACCTTAATGGCCCCTACCTGAACCTTGAGTGCACCCTGTGAATAATGTAGGCTGAAAAGACTGCCCGTCGCCCATACACTGTTATTACATAAAGAACGAACAGTGGTAGGCCTGGAGCGATACCCCGGAGTTTACAGCTGCCGGTCCGCGGTGACCTCAAACCTTCACCTGTGTGCTATTAAAATTAAATCTTATGCCCAAACACAGTGGTATAATCCTGTGACAACGAATGGCTATGAACAGTGAGCCCTATATATTTACCAAATTCCTTTACCATCACCGTTTCGGACCACCATAGTGGGAGATTGCCAGCCCCAATCCCACACAGGGAAATTAAACATAGTCCATCAGGGCCAAAGCCTTGCCTTTGTCCTCGGTGGTGTGAGCTGGGCACCTGCACATTATAAGCCATGGGGACCTGAAAGCAGTGGAAAGCAAGCTGACAGACCTCTAAGCACTGAAGGCGGTACACCTGAATACAGCTCTAGTCTAACAGATGCCCCTTGAATCAGATGTCAACCCTACCACACCTGGCTGAAAGCTGCTCAGTGCTTCTGATGCATCGGCGCTCCCTGACCCACAGCCAGCTCACCCTGATAAAATCAGCTTGTGACTGATTCACAGTGCGATGAAAGCACAAGACATACTTGCCCAACGATAGCTCTTCACCCAGGCTCCCCCACAAGAGCCCTCCACAAGCCATGTGGCCTAAAACACTCGCCCTGTTGGGCGGTTGCGAGTGGACTGCAAACCACTCCAAGGCATTCTCTACCAATGTTATAAATGAGTTTCAGGTTGGCTAAAGTCTGCACCTGAGCCTGGCCGGACCCACTACTAGTCGGGAGAAGGGAGTACACACTACAGCTAACGCCTGCCTACCCCTAGGTAGCTAGGCAGAGCCTTAGGGCTTATCCCAGAGGCAGTGTAAATTCAATGTGCAAACCGCACACCCACAGCAGCAAACTAGGCACACCACAAAGAGACTCCATACAAGGTTATTCAAATTATCCTTTGTATCCTCCAAAAGAAAAAACTTAGCTCCAACTGCCTATATTGCCTGTGCTACCAAACCTCGTCATGACTTCACAGGGATTACATAACTCACTAGGTCAATTGGGTCACTGTCCTACAGATCAGTTAGCACAACCCAGTAGTTACTGGTAGGAACTGTACTTAGCATAACACATTATGCATCAACTTAAGCAGCAGTGTACCCTACTAACACTTGTAGCAGGGCGCCTATCATAAGTGGCTCATGTCCCAATTAGGCATCCCAGATCACCATAGTGTTGCGTACAATTGGCTTTACGCCAGGACCAGGGTGCAGCTTCTACACCCTCATGTTGCCCAATGTCTGGGCAACAGGAGTTGCATAAGGTAACTAAGCCACAGCTGTAGCTTTATTGCATAGCCAACCGAGAGCTAGCAGCCCCCATCCATAGCTGCCAAGGCTTGCTGCAGGATAAGCCCGGGGTACACGTAGCCATAATCACCGGGGTTCAGAAGAAAACTGCAAAGAGGCCCTTGCCTGTTGTACTCTCTCTGCCCGAGCAGGACGTGGCCCCCACTCCGGCAAGGGAGACAGCGCACAGACCATCTACCATAAGTGATGGTGAAAGCTTCACCCCGTGGCGTCGAACGTCACACCTTATTACAGATGCAATTGAGAACATGTCACACAAACCAATCTGCAACCCTGGCAGCTATGTTAAATTATTGTAACCACCACGCCGTACACTTGTTATCCTGCTGTTGTTGTAAACCGTCTGATGCCTTCGGGTCAAGTCCGCGCTATATGCATTGCAAATGAAATGGACAATAGGGACGCACTCCGGCGCACAGCCATGGCACGACGAGAAACAGTCGCTCAAGGGTCACCACTCAGGCAACAGTTGCCCCTCTACCCGGCGCTAGCCGTGCGCATGCGCATTTACGATTCTACCGGGCCCGTGTGTGCAGGGGAACCTGCGGCTAACAATCTCGGCCTCGTCCCCCTGCAAAGTGTGGACTTCCGGGACCATGCCCACGTTCACCACGTCCTCCTGCCAGCAGCGACATTAAGTGTGCATAAACAGGCACTCCCGTACCACTGATGCCCCTCTTGGGCGCAAACACTGTCCGCGATGGGGAGAATGCGCGGGTTGGTCATCCGCCGGCTGGACAAGATCAGAGGCCTCCATACCAAATTGCTATTATACCGCACACAGGCCTAATACGTTATCCGCAACCTTGCTGATCCCTGAGCAGAGTCACGAACCCCTCATCTGCAGTCAGCACCGCCAGTCTCTGTCTGGTCAGAGGGCTGGCAACTGGGATAAAGCGTCCACCGTCCCAGCAAACACGGGGACTGGAGGAGCACACAAGTACGTCTGTCTCCGCCGACTCGGCATCCCCAGCACCATCCACACCGACAGGATGAACAGCCCAAACCATCCATAGGACACACCATGCCGCTGCGCTTGGTCAAGTGGTCGCTAGCGGCTGGCCTGGCTCATTCACGGGGCTTGCCGCGACTCCAACCACACGCCTTCGATGCAACTAGCCGACGTGCCATTACAGTATCAAGTAGGAGCACATGCACCGGTAAGTATGCAGGCCTCCCAGCCCCCTCCTCAAAAACCGACCAATCCCGTCGGCCACCTCGCCCCTACAACCCCTGCCGGATCCGGTATGGTCCCAGCCAGACTAAGGGCGGACACCCGCCCCCTACCCCTTAGCCTCGGAGCTAACACTCTTGAACACGGGCAGTCAGCTCAAAGTTCTCCACACTCGTGCCTCGTGGTCCGAGTGGCTGCCCTACCGCCCCACGAAGGGCGAAGGCCTCGACTCACCAACACTCTCCCGCACCAGGGCTCCCGGCCGGCGCAACCACCCACAGCGGGATATGCAGGCTAATCAGTGCTTGCCCCTCCCCCACAAACGACGCCAATGGTTCCTCCGACCCGGGCACCAACAGTGGCGGGGGTGGGAGGCAGGGGGTGAGGCTGCTGCCACGGCCTATCTGCTCGCCCTCCCTCACTGAGTCCTAAGTGCCCCCTCACCCTGCTGATTGCACGAATCACCTTCCGACAGACTGCGGTCGTCCCGGGAACAGCAGGCGCTGTATGGTATCACCGGTGCAACGGGTGAGTTCAGAGGCAACCAGGCATCCGCCCAACCAGATGCCGTAGCCGCTACCCCTCCGCCACCCTCCGACTCGGAGGCAGGGGTGGCCGCAAGAACACCGGATACAATGTCTGGGGGCAGAGGCATCTAGCCCAAAAGCAGCAACTCAGGGGAAGAGGGGGCGACTCACCGCAGGAAGACTCGGCTCTGCCCCCGAAACGAGGACCCGACGCGGAGCCAGGGGACAACCTAACGACCTAAACAGCGTGTCTGACGCAAAGGGGCACCTTCAACCAGAACCCCTGAACCCAAATCGGGCAGGCACGCCCAAGCCGGGAAGCATTCGGTATGTCTACCACTCCGTCTCCGCCCCCCGCCGCCGGACGGCACTGTGCTAGCCCTCTCGGAGCTGACTGATCCCCCTCCCCGAGCGGACCACCGCCCAGCCAGGGCTGGTCACGCATCCCCGCCTCAATGGAGGGTGCGGGGAGGGGGTGGGGGGACCAACACTCACCGCAGCTATGAGCAGCTCCTGCGAACGACCGCGATGACGACAGGGGGGCAACCACAAGACGGCGTGTCCGGGCGCGCGAAAGAGGACGACAAGATGGTGGGGGAGGCCTATATACCCCTCCCCTGTCCTCGCGCCCCGGACGTGATTCTAGCCTATCGCGCTGCGACCAGGCTTGGGGGACTCCTCCCTGAGTCCCTGCCCCTACGGGGGTGTGGGGTGCCCAGCTGGCACTAGAGGGCTGCCCTCTTTAGTGGCCCCCTGCGGGGGCCTCGGACAGCCGCATTTGTAGGGGGGCAAAACAAGTGCCCCCCGCACCCACCTCCATGGGCAGATTTTCTTGGGGGTCTTTCCACTAGCAGGATCACCACCATGAAAAGGCTTGCGGAAGGGCAACTGTAACATGGACGGCGGTGCCGGGATTGGCACCGCCTCCATTCCTCCCACTTTACACAATGCCGGCACTGCGGGATCCAGAATCCTGGCGTGTCAGTGGTGTCGAAGTGGGCTAGTTGCGGTCCAACCACAGCACTTGGAATATGGCGGTCGGACCGCCACCGCGAGTACCGTGGTCCCAGGACCACTGCACTCATAATAAGCCCCTAAGTGCGCACATCACTGCTGAGGGATAATGTCATGGGTGCCATTATATGAGGAAAGAATTCAAGATGTGCGCATCATGCCGCAAAATTGACAATTTACTCACACACAACTGCTGATGTCAAAGTACAGATGAGTGTTTGTCAAAGATTTCCAAATGTGCATATCACCGACAATGCATGCACTAAATATTAAGTGTGCATATTGCCGCTGAAGCTGACGATAATGTTATGTGTGTGCCACTAACTGAGGTAAGGTTTAAGGTAAGATTTTAAGGTGTGCACATCACCAGAGGTGTGCCACAAATTGACAAATTTTCTCACACACAAGTGCTGCCAAAGCATCCAGTAGAAGCTTATGCAGGGAGTCTAGAAAGGAACTAGACACATTACTCAACAGTTTGCTTTTATTGACGCAGACCTTCGAAATGCATCCAACGCCCTACCACGTCAAACTTGATGCTGCAAGAGCCAGGAATATCACAGCTACAGTGCCTGGAGCTGATGACGCTCCCAAGATGACATGGCACTACATACTAAATTGAGAACCAATGCTACAACAAACAGGAAATCAACCTTGCTACCAGCCACCAACCAGAATGAACACTGCAACCACAAGCGCCTAGACACCTATGGGTATTAGTGCGCTATAAAAGTTGCTGTAACATAACATAACATAACATAACAAGGAACGAAGGCCGTCGGCACCGCAACCAACAGAGGCCAGGACGTCGGTGTACAGGAGAAGGCCCCACGGTGAACGAAATGGCAGCAGAAGAAAACTGTTCACCACAATGACCTCCACGAAAATGACCGTTACACGAGGGGAGTCCTGCCAGTCAACTCGTCGCCAATGAAAGGATAATCACATCATCGTGAGGTAAGTACAATTTCTATATTCAGTTCCTTTGTATATGATAGGCAGGGAGGCAGGCCAACAGCAACTGACTCGGCTCCTTCAAACACATACATTCCAGTCCCAGCATCATAAGGCATCCACATTCCTAACTGCCCACACAAGTAATGATTCTATTTGAAAGCCCAACAACAAGCACCACCACAGCTGTTTTCAGCCCTTTCTAAACCTGGTACCCTCTCTCATAGATAAAGCGGTACCTAGCTGCAGATTTGCACGTTTGGTATCTTCTAGTCAAACGAACATCCCTGAACTCTCACTTGTTTAACAAAGGTACATCGAACGCCTTTTTGTAGCGTGTGTTTCTTTGAGAGCAGAAAAGCCTCCTGAGAATGGTGGTGTAAGCCAGTGTTTAATATGTAAAAGAAAATAAGTGCAGGGACACAATGATTTGTTTTAGGTCTGATGATAAACAATAATTCCTGGTCTTCAAAAATACATGCTGATGCTCACTACCAACAACCACCAGTACAAATGAAGCACTCAGTACAGCACCTAGATATTCTCAGCCAGAACAAAGTATAAAAATGCATGACCAGATATTTCAAAGGAACTCCCATTTTGAAAAGGCAATCACAACTAGTCATTGCTTCTGCTTGTAAATATCCAAGCAGAAAATATATTATGAATCAATGTTTGAACCTCCCCTCTGCATGCGTGTTGGAACATCTGGAATGCCACTGGAGAACATTGCAAGCACAGCACCTCCAAATAATGTCTTCCCTAATCCGTAATGTAGGGCACTAGGGCATGGGCAGCCAACATGACACGATGGTGGTAGTCAAGTCAAGTCTGAAACAGAGATTACGAGACCAAAGCCAATGTGGTTTGTCTTTTAGAGCGAGATAAGAAACTACGGTGGAGCCGCTAGGTTTCATGGGCCGGTGAATGATCCAAAGTGTCAAGGAAACTCCAAAAGGATGTATTTAAGTGGCAGATCCTGAACCAAAATCTGTATAAATCAACAAGATCTCTAGGTGAAACCACTTTATACATTGACCAAACCCCTTTATCAATATTATTCAAGGAGATGAGTAAAAAGATAAAGAAAGATATTTTAGGATTTATTAAAAGCAAAGCAGGAAGTGTCCAGTCATCTCTTTTCTATCCCCCGACCGCTACATTCCAATCAGTTCACACTAGCCTCACATCAGGCACTCCTTGCGTCCATATGCCCACTCGACTCAGTAAAGCCAAATCAAGTCAAACTTTATTGAGATAGATCACACTGGTGGCAAACAATACAATAAAACACGTAAGATATTTAGAAGGAAGAGACAAAAAGGATTACTCTACGGGAAACAATATAGATATTATGTGATAAATAGTTATTACTTAGTAAATATTCAAACAACTTTTTAAGAATTCAAAAATGTAATAACAAGCATGTTCATTTACATGAGATCTTATAAAAGCAAGGGTATCACTTTGAGAGTATACTTCCTGTTGCTTAAAAAGTCGTAATACACATTTTCATCATTGCACAGTAAGAGCGGGACACATGAAGAAAATATGATCCAAATTCTACTCTCCTACGTTACATGGAGGGTATATCCACTGTTCTTAGGTATATATTTCCATTAACTTAAGACCGCTTCAGTTGCTAACCTATCTGACCTTAATAAAAATAAACTTCTTCTACTATTGTGATCTACAGACAGGTATAGGTAAGGTTGCATTCTGCTTATAGTAGCCAACTTTTTGATAACATTGGTAATGCTCTCTTGAAGGCTGTTCTTAATCCTTTAAATACTCCGTAGGCAGTTCTAGAATTGATAAATCATGTTTACATTCTGGAAAAAACATTAGTTTAAATGCATCTGATAGCATTTCAGTTTTTAAAATCCTTTTTAATGTTCCTACCTTAGAGTATAGAAATTGATAGTCCCAGTGAACTACTGCAGCACACGACAGAGAGTAAGCACTGGAAATGCCAAACTCTAGCCATAAGGGAAGTACTGGGGGAGAGGAGCTTACCATGACAAGGACACATAAAATCTTGCCCACTGTTTTTTAAGAATCAGAACAAACTTGGTGATATAAGCATTACAACCCATATAGCAATGTTTTATGAATGTTAGATTTATAAACTGAAATTAAGGGCCCTATTACGATGTGATTTGGAAAGCCTCCGACTTCAGGTCGGTGGCTTTCCGAATCACATGCCGGTTTCACTTCCGACCGCCTAATTACAATCTAGGCGGTCGAAAGTGAAACCAGCTGGTCATTCCGGCTGGATTCCGACGGGCTCCAGGAGCCCTTCGTCCAGTCAGACACCGCAACGTAACCTCATACGAAAGGCATTTCCGCCGTCGGGATTACGATGTCGGTTTCCGACAGGCTTTCCATGCTGGGCTTTCTGACATGGAAAACCTGTTGGAAAGCGACTTTGTGGGCCCCTAGCAGGGCCCCCTTCTCCCTGCGGCCTCCGGTTGGGGGACAAGGGGGCACCAATGGTGCCCCCCCTGAAAATCCCTGCACCTTGTGGCAGGCACCATAAGGTGCCTGCCACACGGTGAAGGGATTTGCACAAGCTCCCATTTCTCAATGGGAGCTTGTGCTATGGCCGGTTTATGGCTGCAGCACAAGCTCCCATTGAGAAATGGAAGTATGCGACAGCACCATGTGCGGTCGCTTTGTAATTGCGGTGTCGGGACAGCCGACTGGAGGTCGGTCGGTCTAGAGACCGTGACGGTGTTGGTCGGAGGCAACTCCGACCGACATCATAATCAAGCCCTAAATGTTTAATGTTTCTTCTTCCAACTAATTTGAAAAAGTCACTTACGGCCCCACCATGAGCTGTTGCTTTAGAACTTAACAGAGCTGTATGGGGTTTTGGGGTTAGGTCATGCGAAAGAATGTCTACCAAGATAAGGATAGGGTTTTACACACTCTATTGTGTCATAACCTAACGTCCACCTGAATCTACTTCTTTTTCTTCCAGCTTTGAATATTACTATTTTACTTTTCTGAACATTAAACTTAAGGAAATGTTTACCTGTAAAATGTTTAGTGCATTCAAATTCCACTGTATACCAACAGGTGTCACGGCAAACACAATTAAATCATCAGTGTACAGTAATGAATTATAACAAAAGGAACCTAGTGGTCCACCTGTGGTGAAAAAGTATTGACAAAATAAAATAAATCAGGTAAATTACATAGGTATTAAGACAAAAAGAAAAGGGGCTAAGAGGCAACCATGTTTTAGTCCTTTCTGTGTTTTAATCCTACTAGAGATCCTTCTTTCGCCTCTTAGCAACACCCTATATGAAGTGGAGGAAAGCAATTAACAATTCCATTGAGGACTTCCAAATTCACTAGTTATTTTCCATAGAAAAAGATAGTTTACGCTATCAAAACCTGTGGAAAACTCTATGAAAGCTGTAATTACAGATTGTTTTGTAGAGAGACATATTTGTCAATAATGTATTAAAGGGTTGCTATCTTATTGATGGTGGAACAATTGGATTTGATTGCTTGCAAGATATAATATGTCCATTGTGAACCCAGTCTTTTTTTTTTTTGTTATAATTTTTTATTAGCATTTCATAAATACAAAATTAACAAATTCTATAACATTTTTCAATAAAGAGATATTGATGAATGCAATTATAAATAGAAAAACAAATACATCACAATTGAAATAATATCATATAAGGGAGCAGTTGAAATTTATAACGTATTACAGCAAAATAGAACTAATACAATTGGCGTAAATTATTAAATATTGACTATATAATATTAAAGTATTAAGCCAACAAGTATTAAGCCAATAAATTATTAGTGAATGTAAAACCATAGGATATTGAAGTATTGATGTGCTAAAACATATATTTACACCTTTTGTTAAAGAAAATCAACTGAATTATTAAAAGCTAACGCTCTGCCAGAAGATCCGGAACACAACTATATTAAATGTGAATATAACATAGATATATTTACTACTTGAATAAAATACATTGAAAATATCAATCTATGAGTTACAAGGAGATAATGACCTAGGTAATATAATAAAAGAAATGTAAGAGAAACGAAAAGGTTTGATTAACAATTCATTGAAACAACCAAAGTGAATTAGGTGGTGGTAGAAGATGTTGAAACATCTTGTACGTGTAAGAAAGGGGACCACACTTGTAAAAACATTTCAATTTGATCTTGAATATTATATATAATTCTCTCATGTGAGGCAGTTTGAATCATTGATGCTAACCAGTTCTCCTGAGATGGCGGGGAAGGGGATTTCCATTGCCTTAATATGCAGATCTTAGCAGTAGCTAATGCGGTATGAACAAGGCGACATTGCGGCTTGGAGAGGGAAGGAGATTCTCTTAAATCATGTAGCAAAATAGTTGCTGACGAAAGTGGTAAATGTAAAGGAACAGTGTTATGTAGAACCTGACCTATATAAGACCAATAGGTTTTAACCATGGGACAGCTACATAAAATGTGGACTATGTCACATCCAGAGGCATTACATCTCCAACAATTAGTATGTGATAGTAGGCCTGCTTTGTGCAATTTTACCGGTGACCAATGCCAATCATGCAGAATTTTAAATAAACAAAATTTTAGGCGAGCCTCCCGGGCACCTTTATCTAAGTTTTCCAATAGAGCCACCCATTGTTCATCTTCATAGTAGAGTCCTAGACGGGATTGCCACTTGGAACGGAGATCACGGGATAAAGGAATGGAGAATAATTGTGTAGTAAGTGTTTTATATAGACCGGAGATAACCCCTTTATGACTCCCCCAAGTGTGAACGTAAAACACAATTGGTGAAATTTGCAGTGTCCAGGGTTTTGTGCCTAAAACTTTAACAAGAGAATTATTAAGTTGTAAATAATTATCTGCTTGTGATAAGGGAAGATTAAACTCCTCTACCAATTGTGAAAAAGATTTGAGATCACCATTATGAAAAATCTGATCTAATGTAAGAATGCCAGCTGATTTCCATTGAGGCCAGGAGAGAGTTTTCCCTTTAATTCGAATTCCAGAATTATTCCATAAGGGAGCTTTTGCATGTAAACGTGGATTAAAGCCCAAAATGCGATGTGTTCTTTGCCATGTTTTACGCATTGCAGATAAAATAGGATTACGGGGGTCTAGACGGCTGGTACCTGACCCATATAGAGCTGAGAGACCTTGTTCAATAGACAACAGAAACCTTTCAATAAATACCCATTGGGGAGTGCTAGAATTGTCTTGAAGCATGTATGTGAGTTGGGATAGTTGTAATGCAAGGGAGTAATGTTCAATCGAGGGAAGACTCAAACCTCCATTAGAGTGGTGAGCATTAAGTTTGTTGATGGCTAAACGGGGTTTCATGGAGCCCCATACAAAAGATTTTATCTTAGAGTCTATGAGGCGCAGCATGGGTAATGGGATGTGAAAAGGAAGCATTCCGAGGGTATAAAGAAAGCGCGGAAGAGTGACCATTTTTACTGCTTGCACTCTACCCCACAAAGATAGACCCAACACTTTCCATTTATCGAAATCACGTTGCATTTGAATAAGCAGGGGGCTTATATTGTCTGTGACCATGGCTTCCATACCCTTGTTTACAAGAATACCTAAATATTTTAAACGAGAAGGTTGCCAATGGAAGGGGTAATCTTGTATTATATATTTTGAGGTTCCATCTGATATAGGGAGCGCTTCACTTTTGTCCCAATTGATTTTATATCCAGAAAAGGAAGAGAAATTCTCTATAATTTGAAGCAGAGATGGTAATGATCTTGATAAGTCTGTAATGGTAAGCAAAATGTCATCTGCATAAAGATAGAGTTTAGATTCTCCCACCGGTAGAGGAATACCAACAACAGAGGTTGACTGGCGGATTGCTGCTGCCAGAGGTTCAATAGCCAGTAAGAATAAAAGAGGTGACAGGGGGCAACCCTGACGAGTTCCTCTGCGGATTGGAAATATATCGGAGACAAAACCCCCACAGTTAACTAATGCAGTAGGTTGTTCATATAACAATCTAACTTTATTTATAAACCGATCTCCTAATCCAAATTGTTCAAGAATTTTAAAGAGATACGCCCATTCTACTCGATCAAAGGCCTTCTCGGCATCGAGCGATAATGCTATGGCATCCTCCTTAAGTATTTTGGCAGCATGAAGGGTATGGGCTAATGAACGTAAATGATTTCTAGAAGAGCGCCCTGGTATAAATCCCACTTGGGTATGATGAATTAGTGAGGGAATAACTCTACGGAGACGAGAGGCAAGAATACTGGCCAAGATTTTAATGTCACAATTTAGGAGTGAAATGGGGCGGTAACTGCTACAAATCAGTGGATCTTTCCCTGGTTTAGGCAGAACTGCTATTACAGCTTTATTAGAAAGACTACCTAGAGAAGATGCTTGCTCAGCCTCTTGAAATGCAGCATGTAAACAATCTACTATGTTGTTGCCTGACCAACGATAGAATTCCGCAGGGAATCCATCTTCCCCTGGGGCTTTATGATATGGAAGTTTGGCTATAGCTTGTGATATCTCTTCTTTACTAATTTCTTTATTTAAAAGCACTCTATCTTCTGCAGAAAGGAGAGGTAAATCGATTTTTGCAAGGAAAGATGACATTTTATCATGATCTATGTGGGATCCTGGGGTATACAGAGATTTATAGTAAGTAGCAAATTCATTAACTATATCCTGAGGACGGGTCAATATGTTACCACTAGATGATTTTAGGGCTGGAATAGCCATGGCGGCTTCCCTTTGTCTTAGTTGTGCTGCTAAAAGTCTACCCGCTTTTTCTCCCTGTTCATAGTGCCTCCCTTTCATTTTTTGTAGGGCATATTCTGCCTTGGAGGTAAAGAGACTATTCAATGCCATACGGGCTTGTTCTAAGGATTTACGATTTTGTAAAGTAGGTTTTTGAGTGTATAAGCGAGTAAAATGTGCAATATCCTGTTCCAATTCCTTCTGTCGGGCAGCATTTTTCTTGTTAGCTTGAGCAGCATCCCGCATAAGTTGCCCCCGGATAGTAGCCTTAGCAGCAGCCCACATAATCCTGCCAGAGGTCACAGAACCTTGATTTAAGGAAAGATAATTATGGAGGTGTTCCTGCAATTGTGTTTTACCCTTAGGTGTTTTATGTCGCTGAATATTCATCCTCCACGATTTACGACCTGGTCTAGTGATTCCTATTTGTAAATGTAGTAAAACCGGAGAATGATCAGACACCGACGCTTCCAAAATATGGGATTCCTGAACTGATTGGACTATACTTTGAGAGATTAAGAAGTAATCCAACCGTGAAAGAGTTCCGTGAGTGGGGGACATAAAGGTGTATTCAGTGTCATCTGGATGTGAAAGACGCCAATGGTCCACAAGGCCATTATCCTCAATTATGTCATTCATGAGCGCTCTGTCTGCCGCATTATGTTTATCTAGAGGACCTGTCCTATCTAGAACCGGATCTCTAACCAAATTCCAATCACCCCCTATGAGGTATTTTGAAGCATCAATCTCTGATAACAAGCGATTCAAATTCAAGAAGAAGGATTTCTTGGCACCTGTCGGGGCATAGACTGATCCCACACATAGATGTGTATCTCCAATGCGCAATTTAACGAAGACATAGCGCCCACTCGGATCTTTCCATGTTTTGGATACCATAACTGGGAGAGTCTTTCTAATGAGGATTGCCACCCCACATTTCCGAGTAGGGCCTGTGTCCAAGGAGCTGTCATCATGTATACTACTGTGAAAAACCCTTCCCACCCAATCTCTAGACAGTTTTTTTGATTCAAGTTCATCAAGATGTGTCTCCTGAAGAAGAGCCACATCTACTTTTTTGGATTGGAGATAAGAGAGGACTTTTTCCGCTTAATGTAATGTGTTAAACCATGAACATTCCATGAGATTACACGTATGGCATGTGGAACAACCATGTCTGTGAGCGTACTAGATAGTGTGTAAAAATGTGTTGATTTACTATCAGGTTAAAAGAAATGTATTTATATAAAAAACTAAAAATACACGTACAAGTTACAAGAGAATGGTATATAGAGTATTACAATATTAAAACTTTAACCGCGGGTCTGGGCTCACTAGAGCACCGCTCCGGGTAGGACACCCACCAGGAGATACATGACTTATAAGGGCCCAGGGAATCCAGTTATGCTTAATGGTGTTCTATGAAGGGGAAACCAAATACTATAAAACCTATATACAGCCATATCTAGGGTATCTAGGAAAGATACTTTAAGGACATTCTAAAGGGGTACCCCTGTCAATAATATGTAGAGATGGGAACATTTCATTTTAAATATAGTATGAGAAGTCTACAAGTAGAAGTGGGATAAGTACAGTACAATTGACAATCACCAGTGATAATGAACCTACCAGCTGGAGAAATATGAAAAATAAGCAGTAGAATTTCAGTCATTCATGAGAAATAATGAACCGGGACTATAAATATTGCATATTAAACATGTCTCTATAATAAGTAATGTATTAGGTAAATTTCAAAATGTAAGGAGGGTACAAATAAATATATATGCATTGCATTTGGAACTTTGCGGCAATAATAATGAAATAAATATAGATAGTGTAAATAATACTTATCTGATGCATACTGAAGGAATGTCATCTTATCTACAGTATGCAAGATACTTGTCTCCCTATGAAAAATGAACACAAAGGTCACAAGCTAAAAATTTTAGTTAACAATAGGAGAAACTTGGCAGTAGAACTACTCTCCATCAGAAGCAGATTTTAGAGGAGAACGAGATTTGTCTCTATGCTGGACTTGGGTGAGACTAGATACTGTCTGCAAAGCTGAAGCTCTATCGTCCTGGGTACGGGTCGACCTCTCAGGTTCTCTACCACGCTGACGAGCTGCACCTTGGACCCGACGTCCACTATCCACGGGGTGTTGGGTAGATTGAGGACTTTGAGAACTTTGAGGGGTAGGTATATGCTGTATGTCCATATCCTGCAGTTTCATATCATCCAAGAAACGTTGTAGTTCTTCTGGGTTGTAAAAGTCTCTTGAATCACCATTTTTGGTGACCCGGAAGCGGGCTGGATCAAACAATCCATATTTGATGTCCATTTTGCGTAGTTGCGGTCTCATAGATAGGAATGCTTTCCGCCGCTCATTAGTTTCTCGAGAAAAATCAGCCGCCATTCGGACTTCATGACCTTTATAGCTGAAGGAGCCTTGTGTGCGCGCCGCTGTTAGTAGTTGCCTAACTTGATCATGTCTCAAAAAACAAGCGATGAGGGGTCTTGGACGAGAGTCTAGACCTTTACGCGGGGGACCAAGACGATGAGCCCGTTGAATTTCAAGCATTGGATCAAAATGAATGCCAACCAGTTTGGGAAGAGTATCACATAGAAAAACTCTAGTATTCTGGCCTTCAATTCCCTCTGGAAAACCAAAAAAACGAATATTATCTCTCCTGCTGCGATCTTCCAAATCAACCAGCTTGCTACGGAGAAACAATAGTTCTTGATCTCTGCTTTGTACTAAATCAAATTTATTTTCAACTACTGTTAGGCGCTGTTCCAGGCTTTCTGTTTTAGTATGAAATTGGACTATGTCTGCTCTTATTGATTTAGCCTCTGATGCAAGGGAAGAAATGTTAATATCCATTTCCGTTAAACGGCAGCTGATAGTAGAAATTTCTTGAAAAAGGCGATCCATAGCATCCCCTGTTAGCGCAGTTGAAGTATTGTGAGGCTGGGTAGATGACGGTGAGGCAAAGCTCTTTGTAGACATAGTATTCGATTGCTTAAGTACGTCAGCGAAAAGTGGCTGCTTGGCAGACTTGTTCTCGTTCTTGTTTTTAGACATTACCTTCGAATATTTGAAGAAATAAGACAGTAATGGTTCAAACTTGCCAGTAGGAATGAAATTATTTATGGTTACGTAATGTTTGTGATGGAGTAACAAGCATATAAAATGTTGTTGGTTCTTTTTAGATTTAGACAGCCCAGTTTGTGGTCCTGGCCAGTTGTTTATGTGAGACGTAAATTCAGGTTAAGAAGCGGTAAGTCCGTATTGATGAAGCAAATAATGACAAAGAAGTTTTAACTGAAAGACTTCATTCTCCAGAAGTAGACAGCTGAGAAAGTATCGCTTACTCAATAGGTATGAATTCAGTATGCAAATGACTTGGCAAAATGTTCATTATATAGTCAGCAAGGCTTGCAAAACCCAGGGTAATTGGTATACAGCACAACGTGATAGCGCTTTTATTCCCTAATGTCAAGGAGGTGCTAACAGGATGTTAATACGGCATTCAACCACTGAATCTCTGTGTATAAGTGACCACTGCGATGTGAGAAAAACCACAATAGATTGACATTATTCACTGCAAGTACATGAAGCGCGAAACTCAGCTGAAAATAAACTTATTTTGTAGTTTGTGCATTCCAAGGTGCTCTATATGCAAATTGCAGCAAACTGCATATTATGAAAAGGAAAGGGTTGGATTTTAATGTAATAACCCTAAGAACACAGTGGCAGGAACCAGAGCAAGATTTTGGCTGATAGAGGAATCAGCACTTATTTGGAAATAAATTGTTTTGGCACAAATGAGCTAAATGCAGTCAAGACTCTGAGCTTATTTATTTTCATTTTAAGTTCAGAAGTGCCTCACTTCAAGAAAAGCTCCGGAAAAGAAAGTAAAAATTCTCCGTGACTGGAAAGTCTTTCATTTACTCTGTGAATAGCAACTTTGACACTGACCTTTATCTGTGAAGACCGACTTCAAATTTCAAAGTTGAAAACCAGAGAATTGTCTGCCTCACATATCTCTGCTGTCAAGTTCAAGTGTTCATCAGGAAAGCAGGCCTGTGCATTACGCAAGGCCCGGGGATTCCAAATAGGTCAGGAGTTCAAAGGCCCGGCAAGCCTCCTCTCCTCAGGCCTTCCTCATTACTCAAGGCCCGGGGATTCCAAATAGGTCAGGAGTTCAAAGGCCCGGCAAGCGCACCTCTCCTCCGGTCTTCCTCATTACTCAAGGCCCGGGGATTCCAAACAGGTCATGAGGTCAAAGGCCCGGCTGTGCTCGTCTCCTCAGGCATTCTTCAGCTTGAAAAAGCCCTCCAAAAAAAGGTCACTAGTCAGAACAAAACACACTGTTCATGACCACGTAATTTCACCTTCTGGAAAATGTCTAATTATTAGCCCCAAGGTCACTGTAAATGAGGCTGCCTCTGGATGGGTGCCTCCCGGAGCGGAGCTCTTCTCTCAGGCGGCCATTCTCCCTCGTGGCCAGACCACGCCAGAGTGAACCCAGTCTTATAGTTTTTCTAAAATGCTTTTTGTAAAAATCTTCCTCACCGAGTCAAGTAAGGCGTTTTGTCTGTGATTTCGTAGGTCTAGCCCTGAGCCTCTCTTGTAAAGTGGAAGAATTATACTTAAGGGTCCAAGATTTCAGGATGGTTCCTGTTTTCTAACCATAATTAAATCCTTGTCAACAAATCGTCCCAGAAAATGCGCTCAGTGTTTAAAAAGAACTACCGGACTCTGATCTTGGCCTGTTTCACCATAATGGCTTGTAGTGAGGAAAAAATCTGAAATAGAGAGAGGATCAATATCATGATAGTCGGAATTCACCAATTCAGATAACTCTTCAAAATACTGCTCAGAATTAGTGTACTTAATTAGAGATGTAAACTAGTCATTTCCTGTGTGTAATGGAACCAGCAGGATTGTTTATCCTCAGTGAGCATTGTTATGCAATACTCTGCCAAAAAGATCTAGAATTTAGCTGCAATTGCAAAATTGTGCTAAAGGAGATCAACTTGTCTTTGTTGCATTCTTATTCTATATTTATTTCAGGTCCATCTTAGTTGTTTTATTTTACTTACTCTCCATGCTGATGTCTCCTGACAGCCGAAATAGTACATTTAACCCCTCCAAAGTCCAACACTTTCCCTACCATTGCATAAACTAGAGTGGGAAGAATGTATTCAATATTCTTAGACTACAAAAGTTTTCATAATGGTTAAATAGAGTTTACAGCATTGTTTTACTTTTTTAGATTTTACATTATATGTTTTTATTTTTAAATTTATTTCTAATGTTCATAGTATTTTTTCTAAATGGGTTTTTTGGATTTTTCTATTTTTAATATTTTATTTATTGTTTATATTAATTGATTTTTTTTGTTTAAATCAGTTTATTGATTTTATTTTAGCACTTTGTGGGCAGTTTTTACAAATGGTAGCTTGACTTACATGAAAACCGTCATTATGGTGCACACAGAATTCAGGTTTATAGTATACAGTGAGTTATACATAAGAGGTAATTGCCGCATCGAGAAGATTAAGCATACAGCAGTCTGCAGAGGTATACCAAATTACATGTTATGTTATGTTATTAACATATATATCGTGCGCAGATACTCAAGAGTGTCCCAGCGCGGCCTTGAGAACGGAAAAGCCAAACTAGATGAAGAGAAAAGTTTTCAGATTTTTTTTAAACTGAAGAGGGTCCTGAATGCTGCGTAGGGCAAGAGGCAGCGCATTCCATGCTAGAACAGCCTTTAAAGCAAGGGAGCTGCCACCTGTCCTTTGCAACCGAAAGCGTGGGACATGAGCCAGCAATTGAGATGACGAACGCAGTTGTCTTAGGGGCATGTAAAAGGAGAAGCATTTTGAAGATAGGTTGGTCCAAGGCCATAGAGGGCGCGATGAGCTATTACTAATGTTTTAAATTTAACCCGTTCTGTTACGGGCAACCAGTGAAGAGCACGAAGATGTTGTCTCACACTGCATCTGGTAGGAATGTTCAGAAGAAGCCTAGCTGCCACGTTCTGAACCACTTGCAGCTTGTTTAACAAATAGCCTGGAGAGCCAGCATACAAAGCGTTGGCATACTCTAAGCACGATAAGATAAGGGCTCTGGTAACCGTTTCCTTGGCAGCCCTGGAAAGAAGGGGAAGACATTTCCTAAGCATTTTCAGTAGCCCAAAGCAAGTCCCCGCCAGTTTTTTGTTCTGGGTCGAGAAAGTAAGATTCTCCTCGAACCAAACCCCGAAATTCTTAACGAGTCGCCCTATTGAAACTGGCAGAGCAGAGTATGACGGCCAGAGTGTTTCTCTGAACTGGGGGGGAAACTTTCCAAAGAGGAGGATTTCAGATTTCTCCTCGTTGCATTTAAGTTCTGCAGAAGCCAGCCAATGAAAGACTGCAGTCAGGCAATTTTTTGCGGCAACGGTGAAGCCCTCATTCTTCCCCCATGTAAACAAGAGCTGGGTGTCATCAGCGTAGGCAATGATTTTTGCCCCCAAATCCACTGCCAATTGAAACAAAGGGGTAACATAAATATTAAAAAGGAGGGGACTCAGGGAGGATCCCTGAGGAACCCCAGTGGACACTCTCGGTGGTGAGGAGAAGGACGGAGGGAGCCAAACCTGTTGCGTCCTGTTTAGGAGAAATGATCCGCTGTGTCCATAGCAGCTTTGTGAGGAGGCCACTTGTGTATCCAGTGATAAACAGATTAGCTTAACAGGAACTATAACCAAGCATCAAAAGAACCTTAGCCCACCCTTGCCCTCCCCTCAGACAGCCACACTTCATAGGTTAGACAGGTAAAGACATCACGCATCAAGATACAATTGCCAGGTAGAGATCTGAATCCTAGTGTGCAGTAAGCAATACACTCCATAAACACGACTAATGATCAGTCAACACATTAGTTAACTACTTCCTCCGCCCATCTGTTAGCGAGTCTGTGTGGGCGTATGGGGCTTGTTGAATGGCAGTTTGCAGATTAACCAGGATAGCATCCCAGTTTGTGGCTATAGGGTATTTGGTACCCCTAGCCTGTCTTCCCGGTGCAGGGCGACTCTTTCCGTCTGGGTCCACGTTGTGAGGGATTGCGCCAGGCTGCAAGTGCGGGGGGGGGTCTTGTGGTTTCCAATGCTGGGAAATGAAGTGTTTGGCTGTCAGGAACCCTAGGTCAAGGAAGCAAGATGTGGCCTTGTTTTCTTGGTCCTGCGGTATAGGCCTAGAAGGCATACCTCCCATGTATGCAGCGCCGGACGTCTGTACAGGCAGACAGATGATTTGTGACACCCTACCAGGAACACTGCAGGGATTGCACACCCAAGGCATATGAAGGAAGTCTGCATCTACAAGGTGACAACAGGAACAGGCAGAGTCTGTCCTCTGGAAATAGCAATTTATCTTGGCGGGTGAGATATGATCTATGGACGATATAGAGCTGAATAAGGCGGAAACAAGCATTTTGGGGATGTGAACCGGGCTTTTTAACAGTGCCTCCCATTCCTTGTCAGTTCAGGGGTGAGTCAGGTCCTCTTCCCATCTGCAACATAGGGGTGTGAGCTGTAGAGCGGCGTGGGAATGCAGCGAATCCGCAAACCAATGCCCGGCCCCATCACGTGGCGGTACTGCAGGGTGAGGAGCGTTGGGTATTCCTGAGCTATGTTGCCCCATCTATTCCCCAAAGTTATTGCCCCATCCATTCCCCAAAGTTGCCACTAGAAAATTGTGTAAGAGGAAGTTGCCCAGTGGTAGGCCATCCTCCTCCATCAAAGACTCATAGGTTAGGAGGCTACCGACTCGGTAGAGGTCTCCTATTGTATGAAGTCCCACCGTATGCCAGGCAGTTAGTTCCACTGACGATGTAATGATGTGTCCTATGGACGTGCCAAGTAAGGCTATTGCCTGGGCGTAAGGAGTCAGTGCATGCGTTAGGTAGAGAGATCAGCTGTAGCAGCGGTATGCTACTCCCAGAAGTAAGGGGTCAGGTGCTGATGCTTGTGTGCAGGGGTGAAACAGGTGCAGGGTATCCAGTAGGCTTCTTGCCATCACCGTCGTCACTGTGTCTGCAAGCTGTTCACCTGCCAGCCTTTTGGCTTCCCACTGGAGATGGGATGTGAGGCAATAGTGCTCGAAATTAGGTACTGCAGGCCCGCCCTGATCTGTGGGTAGGTACAATTGCAACAGCGCCACCCTGCACCGAGAATTGTTCCATATGAATTCCCTCATTGCTTTCTCCAGGGAGCGAAAGAAGGGGGTAGGAATGTAGAGGGGGAGTTGGCAAAGTAATAGAGGAGGAGATGGCAACTATTTTGAGGAGGGCTATGCACCCGCTACTGACAATGGCAGTGGTCCTCATAAGATTACCGTCATATAAGTCCTCAGTTGTATGATACACCCTTACACCCAAGTACCGAAACGTAGAGGGTTGCCAGGCCATCAGATCTGGTTTAGGATGAGATGGGGGTCTGGCAGCACATGGACAAAAGGGAACAAGCAGGACTTAGCCCAATCACTGACCTCATGCAGTGTTTTCCACGATGAGGTCCTCCCAGCTAGCTGATTGATTTATTGATTGATTTATTATTAGATAAGGTTATACTGTCTCATTGCATTTCGATATTCAATTTCGCTCTCTCTCACTCTCTCTTTGAATTGCCATGATTTAATATTTGCAAGATCGTGTTTTTATTCTTGATTAATGATGTGACTTTGACACTTGTTACTTACGTGTTTGAATAAAGTGCCACTCCTACTCGATTCCTGCTTCTTAGAGTGTATCTTGTTATTTTAGATAACATATTCAGTATCCGTTCCTGTCGGTGAACTGAGGCCGCTCATTTTCGGTAGCAGCAGCCAAGTTATGGAATTCTCTACCCACTTTCATCGCTAACGCGGACTCCTTCTTGGCTTTTAAAAAACATCTAAAAACCTGCCTTTTTTCGTCTTAGGTTCGCTGCTTCTTCGCCTTTCATCCTGTCTCCTCTTGGTCTGCTATAGCGCCTTGACACTCTTGGGTATTAGTGTGCTTTATAAGTGATATCCTATCCTATCCTATCCTGAAAAAAACACCCTCTAACAACCGAAGCGGGAGAACTTCTCAGACAGCCTTCGAAGGAACAGGGGCTGCTCTGCATTAGGTGCGTATATACTGCCCATAACAATGTGTTGGTCATCTAATCGACTCTTTATAAGCACATAACAGCCCTCAGCATCCATTACCACCTCTTCAGCTGAGAAGGGAACCCAGGCATAATCTAAATCAACACTTCTCTAGCATAGGAAGAGAATTTGGTGGCATACACCTGACCGTGTCAGCACTGCTGGAGCCTGTTCGCTTCAGCCAACGTTAAGTGTGTTTCCTGCAACAGTGCTACTTGTGCAGAATGGCGCTTGAGATATGAATAAATGGCATATTGTTGAGAGAGGGTATGCATTCCCCGCACGTTCAAGGTAATAAAATTGGTGTGTGTCATGTTGTCAGCCAAAAAGGTTTTGGAGGATGGCTAACATGTGTGGCACGGGGATCCAGCTCAGTGGTGGCATTGGTGATGTATGGGGTCAAGTGTCGGGGTAGGCCTTCATCGAACAAAGAGGTGATATCAAAAAGTGAACCGGTTAAAACCATTAAACACTATTGGGGCAGAGAGACAATGTGATTTCCGCCTGTCACGGTTGGTGGGACTGAAGCACACTCAATATTGTATTTGCTCAATATATAGTGTGATCTTTTGATCTTCTTTCTTTCTTGTTTTTCATCTAGGCTTTCGGAGGTCCAACCACCCGGCAGGAGCTCATCATCAAACAAAAGAAAAGGCCAGGGGTAAGTCCTTTCACATTCTCTGTCTCTTAGTATGCATAGAAAGCAGAGAGATATTCTGTGAAGGAGTTCCTGAAAGACATCTAAACCCGTGGTTTTAAAAGGAAAAATTAAGTTCAGAAAGGAAGTAAAAGATAATAAGGGATGCACGAGATCTAGTTATTTTCACTAGATTGCTTAGTGTTAGTATTCGAACTAACGTGTTTTCAAATCAATCATATTTATCAAGCATCTTCCCAGTGATGTAATGGCAGCCATGCACTGCACTATGACACAGAGCGACAGCCAGCAATATGCTTATTTGACAGTTGCAGAGGAGTCAAGAGTCAGCCGGAAGGAAAGACAGATCATGTTAGTGCGTAGTTTACTGAGCTCAAGACAGGGAGGGTGCCATACATGGTGGGTAATGGATCAAATAATATCATTGGCAGTCTGTGGAGTGACCTCCAGAGGAATCATCGACTTCGTGTCAGCAGTCCAAATGAATTGTACAGAGTCTTCATCGGGGCTGGAGTTGTGATTGGTTTCGCTTATCACCGCTACTGATTGAAGAACCCATCTTATCTCTTGTATGATCTGCTCCAGGTCAGGGACTGCCACAGGCCTGGGGGAGTGCCGCGCAGCTCAATGGCGTCCACGGTGGCATCCACCAGCAGAACCTCCAGGTGCGGTTCTGCTCATGGGTTCCGGTGAGGCGACATAAGTCCAGATGTTTCTAGCCATTCCCAGGTGTCTTCAGGGGAATCGAAAAAGCGCGCTATACCTTCAGCTACAACGCTCAGCTTTACAGGGAACAGGAGCTAGTACCTCAGGTCTGGGTCGTGGAGGGAACGCTTGATGGCCAGAAAGGAGTTCCATTGATGCTGCACTATCACCGTGTAGTCAGGAAAGAAAATAATGCTTTCAATGTTAACCACAATTTCCTTAAATTTACTGGTCTCGCGCAGAATGCTATCATGGTAGTGAAGCATGCGAAATAGCAGTGGTTTTGGGTTGGAGCCAGGTGGGGGGGTCTATGAGTTGGGACGCATTGAGCCTGCTCGACCGAAAAGAACTGTGACAGGGCCATCGTTGGGAGCAGTTCGCGCAGCCAGCGGTCTAAGTACTCCACAGCATTGTGCCCCTCGACTTCTTCCAGAAGGCCCACCACTCGAACGTTGTTTCTTCATTAGCAGCGCTCCGCATACCTCTGCCCTGCATTCAAGGATGTGGACGCGGTCCAACAGCACCTGCACGGAGGACTCATTTCTTTGGATTTCAGCTGAAGTTAGGCTATGGTTTGTACTGCAGTGGGTATCTTGTCCACCAGCTTACGGTGGTCTGAGTGCAGTAGATTAAGGTCCATTTATATGTTGTCAATTTTGTTCTCCAAGAAGACCCAAGTCTTCTCCACAGCTTCCAAGGCAACATCTAACTTGTTCTCTAGGGACGAGGGACGGTCAAGGGGACCCATGGCTAAAGAACTACTAGTTCTAGTATTTGTATAAATACTCATGCAGTTTATATTTTTTGCAGAGTCACAAATCGGCCAAACAGCACCACAAATGTTTGCGATGACACAGCCAAACCTGCACATTTGATTGGCCACATAGGCACCATACCTTTTTTTGAATGAAACCCCACCCAACACCTGTTATTTCTTCATGAACAGTGAGAGCAACAGTTGTTTATTGAGATCTCCACAATTTGAGGTTTCCTTCCTGTGTAAACTGCTCTGTTCAAAAAAATGGCTGCAGCTACCCCATCCAGGGAGCAAGAGGATCCTGTCATTGTGGAGGAAGAACAGGATGCACCACCTGCAAAAAAAGAGTGCAAGGTGTGGAAGTTCTTTGTGATACTTTCTGGTGAGAAGAAGGTGACAGCCAGAATAGTGAAGTGTACCATCTGCGGCAAAGAACTGTCTCGCGGTACCAACAAGAAGTACAGTCATGGAACTTCATCGATGTGGAAGCATCTTAAGACAAAACATGAAAAGTCTTAAAAGAGGATGGCCCACGAGAGGAAAACCAGTGCTCGCTTTTCAACGTCAGGAGTGACTCTGCCAGCTTCCTCCACCTCAGCCACAATAACGGTATCAGCTGTGTGCCCTGGCAACTCATGGCTTGCGATGCCACAAGCCAGTTGGTTTAAATACCACATCTGTGGAAGAGTATTTGGATGCACTGAATAATCATCCTTGCTAATTTTTATTTTGTTTTGGCATCCACATTTTTTTCATGCAGTGTTCAGTTCGAAAACTTGTTGGTTTTCATTATCGTTCTTTAAGAAGAGTTCTGTATCTGTTTTTTGGCTACAAGAAATAAAGAAAAAATACAAAAAACATTTTTTAAAATGGTTCCTTTTAGAACCACAGTAGAGGAAAAATGTGTCCCTTTGAAAGGAGAAAGAACTTAGATATACACACACAGAATTCACTCAGACTCATACGTCCCTCAAGCGGGGAAAGCACATACACTGAAATCACTAACTATAATACCACCAAACCCAAAAATGTAGCGTAGAGGCTTTATTCATATAAAAAGTAGGCGCATATTGTAAACATTACACTTCACATCTAAAAACATTGGTTACTTTATAGTTCATAGGGAATGCAATACATCCAATGCACATTAAAAACCAACAAACTATACTAATTGTGATAATCATATAATCAATAAAACAATATATCGATTTTTAATAAAAAGACATTTTACATAAAAATGTGAGGTAAGAAAAAAACATAAAAAACTGACAGGGAGACCCTATTGCACAGTCTATAAAGTACTGTTACAGAACCTGATCCAACTATTCACATAGATTTCATGTCCTCATTACTATCCACTTTAACTTGTTACAGTAATCTTTCTCGTGGTTGGATTCAGTAGTCTTTAAGCGTCGACGCGTTTCGGTGGTCACAGAATAATAAATCCCACCTTCCTCAGGACAAAACGGTATATCAGGGATTATAACCTCCCTCTTGGAAGATCTACAAATAAACCAGATCACTCTCGGTGATGTGCGTCCACATGATGTCAAAGAATTAATACATCATATGCTGTGTCAGTCGTGCTATTGCCAAACTGAGAGGTTCCTGTCCTCTGTTCTGAGAGACAGGTTTTTATATCTTATTGTGTATGCAGTAGCTTTAGGTCCTATGTGGGCTAAGATGCATATCCTTTGTAGTGAATAGGCAATCACTCCCGAAAGCGTTGTTGGCCGGAAATGTGATAGTTCAATGTTTCCTGTTTTTTTATATATAAAAACGTAACAGGCCAATTGCAAACTCGCCTTGTCTGTGTTTTGATTTCCGCACCCGGGTATCAATATGCAACCCGTATATACAGGCCCTTTCGTGTAAACGGTGGCTGCTCCTTCCGTCTCCCGGGTGTGGAAATCAAAACACAGGCAAGGCGAGTTCGCAATTGGCCCGTTACGTTTTTATATATAAACAAAACAGGAAACATTGAACTATCGCATTTCCGGCCAACAACGCTATCAGGAGTGATTGCCTATTCACTACAAAGGATATGCATCTTGGCCCACATAGGACCTAAAGCTACTGCATGCACAATAAGAAATAACAAGCATTGGCATAGCCAATAGGTCTCGCTTTTGGGACCTTATAAGTGTTTAGCCATGCAACAGTTGATGTTGTTGCACCAAGGATATTGTGCTGGATAACTAAACACTTATAAGGTCCCAAAGGCGAGACCTATTGGCTATGCCAATGCTTGGAGAGGAGTATAAACACTATATGTACTATGGAGTAGCCTGGAAGCAAATGTCAGCTGCAGGGCCCTCCAAAAATGAAACTGAAGGAATATTCTTAAGGACTGCAAGGGGTAGTGGAGCAATGGAGGAGGAAGTGGTGGCAAGTGAAGGGGAAGCAACAGGGGAACGGATATTAGAGGCCATGGGAACCAACAAAAACACATGCACTCTTATTGAGCACTTAATGAATAAGAAAAAAGTAGCTCCTTAAATGGGGCCAGTGAAAGAATACAATTCAGCCGATCAAAAGGTTGATAAAGAGGCTATGCTCCTGGGTAGGGGCAAACACAAGAGGATTGCAGGCAATCTAATATGAAGCAGGCAAATGTTAGAGCCTATAAATCAAAACAATGGTAAGCAATGGAAAGGCCCTAGGCCCACTGCAAGTTGACTTGCATGTTTACAATGCTTTTGGTCACAGGCTAGGACCTCGTAGTACTATAAATACACATCACTATTCCCCCACTGCACCAACCAGGATTTCGTTCTGCAGCTGTTTGGTTACACAGGCTGGCAGGACCTTAAAACCATTTATTTTGAATGTATTTTTATTTGCGCCCATGCCAATCATTTTGTGTGAATGGTTTTCAGAAGCGTGCATAAGACCATCTCACTTTAACCCATAACACATGCGTCTGGCGAAGCTTGGCAGGCATGTTTAACTCTAGTAGGCACTGGCATAGAAGCGATGAACAATGTTGTGGGCTACTTCAAGGCACATGTGCGCACGCTCGTGACAACAGGGGTCTGTCTGTTTTGGGCCAGTTGGGTGCACGCGCCCCTGTCCCCAGAGCGCTTCCATGTCCTCGCGGTTGTGCTCACCCGCTAGAGCCCTGCCATCCTGCGAGCGCGGTCTCGTGACACTTGTAACAAGTAGTACTGCCAGCATTCGCAACGATGCTCGTTATATCGACCTCGAAGGATGAAGGGCCGTAGCAGCAACTATGTGCATTTGTCCTCTGAGCAATCCCTATCATAAGTGTTCGGGCGCTTACTGGATCGAGTCTGTGGGTTCAACGGAAGCTTCTGGAATCATTGGCGAATAAATCCTTTGAAACGTATTCTTTGTAAAAGCATCCAGCCTGGTATGTGTGCCCACGAGGTTGTATTAATCACACCCATCAAATGACGCCTTCGCCCTAATACAGCGTCTTTAACACTGCACGTCGATTATCCTCTGCTGTTTACTCCCAGCCGATACAATTGTAAGAAAAGGACTCGTGTGTATATGGCTGCACAAGATGTCTGTGTGATTCGGTTGACACCTGTAATTCTGTATAGTATACGTCTTTGTGCATGGACATGCTTCATGTTCACGTGTCTGTTTGCAATTATTGGTGTCGCTATTGGCTTACAAGTGGTTTTCGTGTGCGTGTTCTTGCGTTAGCGACGCATGTGCATCTTTTTCAAGAGTGTTTACATGCACGCCGGTACCTGTTAGTAATGCTGTCGACGCCTCGGTGAATAAGAGCGTCTTGATATTCATGTTTCACGTGTCTGTGGTTTGTGTACATCTGCGCCGGGCAGGCAGTATGTGTGCGCGCGCCTCTGTTTCTGTGGACACAATATGGATGAACGAGTGCGTGCATCTGTGGAAGAGGGCGTGTCGACCACATGTATCAATGGCTTCTTTTGGATATGTGCTCTTGAAGTCTGCGTGTGATGTGTGACACGGACAACATCTCTTGGGGGGCAGTGTATAGCACACTGGAAGTGCAGAAGTGATGACGCGTGCTCCACAATCAGCCCTTTCTTCGCGATTCATAAAAAGCGATCGCTACTGTAAAAAAAAAAAACACGCCCGCGAGTGGTGCGCGCGCACCACAGAGGAGCGGCAGCCTGCTCAGCTGACGAGACGCTCAGCTGACCAGACGCTCGTGCGTCTTGGCTGGCCTTTGGATGTGTACGCGCGGCAGACATGTGTTTCCACTTATCGCGCCCGCGTCTGGGCACGATAATTGGAAACACATGTTTGCCGCGCGTACCCATCCCAAAAAGGCCAGCCACGACGCACGAGCGTTTTGGGACTGCTTTTAAACCCGCTTACATTAAGTCTTCGCCTCTAAGCAGCGCTTGCGCGCTACTCGAGGCTCGACCTAAAAACCTGTCTCTCAGAACAGAGGACAGGAACCTCTCAGTTTGGCAATAGCACTACTGACACAGCATATGATGTATTAATTCTTTGACGTCATGTGGACGCACATCACCGAGAGTGATCTGGTTTATTTGTAGTTCTTCCAAGAGAGAGGTTATAATCCCTGATATACTTTTTTGTCCTGAGGAAGGTGGGGTTTATTATTCTGTGACCACCGAAACGCGTCGACGCTTAAAGACTACTGAATCCAACCACGAGAAAGATTACTGTAACAAGTTAAAGTGGACAGTAATGAGGACATGAAATCTATGTGAATAGTTGGATCAGGTTCTGTAACAGTACTTTCTAGACTGTGCAATAGGGTCTCCCTGTCAGTTTTTTATGTTTTTTTCTTACCTCACATTTTTATGTAAAATGTCTTTTTATTAAAAATCGATATATTGTTTTATTGATTATATGATTATCACAATTAGTATAGTTTGTTGATTTTTAATGTGCATTGGATGTATTGCATTCCCTATGAACTATAAAGTAACCAATGTTTTTAGATGTGAAGTGTAATGTTTACAATATGCGCCTACTTTTTATATGAATAAAGCCTCTGAAGCTACATTTTTGGGTTTGGTGGTATTATAGTTAGTGATTTCAGTGTATGTGCATTCCCCGCTTGAGGGACGTATGAGTCTGAGTGAATTCTGTGTGTGTATATCTAAGTTCTTTCTCCTTTCAAAGGGACACATTTTTCCTCTACTGTTTAGTAGTGCCCTGGTCCCTTTTGTTGGTGGGGCCACCTCTCTTTTGTAATTACTCTTTTTAGAACCACACCAACTAATCAGAAAAAGAGCTGTGTTTGTCCTTTTTTTCCTTTCTTCTATATATGGTGTGTAACTGTGTGCCTGGGTGTCTCAGGGTATGTATAAGTGTGTTCCTGGGAGTTTCAGTGTCTGTATCAGTGTGTCTCGGGATGTGTTAGTGTATGCATGAGTGTCTCCCTGGTTGTGTCGGTGTATGCATTAGTGTGTCCCTAGGTGTATCAATGCATGCATCAGTGTGTGCCTGGGTGTGTTAGTGTATGCATAAGTGTTTGGGTGGGTGTGTCAGTATCTGTATCAGTGTGTACCTGGGTGTGTCATTGTATGTATCACTGTGTGCTTGGGTGTCTCAGTATATGCATAAGTGTGTCCCTGGGTGTTTCAGTGTATGTATCACTGTGTGCTTGGGTGTGTGAATATATGCATACGTGTGTCCCTGGGTGTTTCAGTGTATGAATGAGTGTGTGCCAGGGTGTGTCAGTGTGTGCTTGGTTGTGTTAAGCTATGTATAAGTGTGCGCCTGGGAGCATCAGTATATGTAGCAGCAAAGTCCCTAGGGGGTTGCATGTAACAAAAGAATAAGAGCCAATAGAGGCCAGAGATTCAGCACACACTACACAATGGTCCTGGTATGAAGGATTCTGAAGAGCCCATGCACACTTGTTGAGTGGAGAGAGAAATTAATGAACATTTAAGGCCGTACCAAAAATAGATTTCAGTCTTAGCAGCAATATGTTATGACGAGTGCTGTAGTAAGCTGCAGATAACTTTTGGAGGATCAAGGCTTCCTGGTGGCCTTCATTGAGTGTGATGAGGAGAGCTTCTCAGATGACAGCCAAGGCTGATTACATTTCTTTGGAAGGTTGTTAACCGGATTGGAGAACATGAGACAACAAGTTGGAGTTCAATATAATCTTGTAAATGATTCAGAAATTGTCAATTTTTTTATTTGTTGCAAGCCTAACTGCTTTACAACTTCAATGGTTTCTGTTTTTTACAGTTTTCAGTTAAAAAGTCAAAATCCCAACACATTAAAACTTTGACTCCAATTTATAAAAATAGAGCAACCGTTTAATAAGCAAAATGACCCCAAAATGACAAAAAGCCAATAAGGGAACAACAGCTATGAATTTTTAAAGATTTAAGTGAAAAAGGCACCAGGGAGTGCAAAGCGCCAATAGCAGTGAATGGTTGTGGTAGACTGTGACCTAGTTATGATTTGAGGCCAACAGCGAAGGAGCATGAGTCAGATACAACAAGTATATTGGCCTTCTAAGGTCTGGAAGTAGGGAAGTTCTAAAAAAGTTTCAAAGTCCTAATTTGAAAAGGAACTCAGTCATTTTTCTGAGAAAAACTCTTCTTCACGCTTGATGTTAGACCTGCCAGCCTCATGGTGCTCTTCCCCCAAACTTTTGGCATTCCTCCTCCATTTTTACTGATCTTGTTTCCCTCGGCCTTCTGACTCTGTAGAGTTTACCACTGCTAACTAGTGCTAAAGTGCATGTGCTCACTTCTTAAATCATGACAACATTGGCTTATCCCCAGTTGGAATAATAATTTACCTATACGTTCTTGGGAAAGTGCTACTATGTGTACCCAGAGCCTGTCAATTAAATGCTACTAGTGGGCCTGCAGCACTGATTGTGCCACCCATTTAAGTAGCCCTTTCAGACATGTCTCAGGTCTGCCATTGCAGCCTGCATGTGTAGTTTTAAACTCCCATTTCGACCTGGCAAAATAAACCTTTTGCCAGGCCCAAACCTTCCTTTTTAATACATATAATTCGCCCCTAGGAGATAGCCCAATGGGCACGGTGCAGTGTATTTAAAAAGTAGAACATATACTTTTAAGTTTTACATGTCATGATAGTGAAAAACTCTTCAATCCATTTTTCACTATTGCAAGGTGTTAGAAATTGGGTGGCAGAAGTATGAACCCTGTCCAAGCAGGAACCATAATCCTAGTCAGGGTAAGCCATGAACACACCTAAATTAACCTGTGTTCACCCCCTGGTAGCTTGGTACAGAGCAGTCAGACTCAACTTAAGGGGCAATGTATAAAGTATTTGTGGAACACTTCAAGCAGTAAAACAGTGAAAACACCATGCAAAAAGATACCACACTTGGTGGAAAGAAGAGTGCTTCATTTAAGGAACAAAACAAGACCAAAAGACAATAATCCAATAAGTAGAACTGGAGTTATGAATTTTTGAAGAATAAACTGCAATGTAGTGCTTAGAAGCATAAAGCGCCACCTGGGGATATCTGGTCGCGCTAGACCGGGTCAAATCCTAAAGTTCAAGCTGATTGTGAAGGAGTGCGGGTCGGATACAGTCTCAGATAATCCAGCTGAAGTTTTACCTTCTCAGGAATTGTACCAAGAGTCCCATTAGCAGAGAAGAGGTTGGTCAGGAGCAAGGAGAGCATCACTGGCGGTGGTCCGCGGGACGCAAAGAGCAGCCGGACATTGTGGGCGAGTGAGCTGGAGACTCACAGTCACGAGTGGCGATACTTGCTGTACAAAGAGACAAAACTTGCGGCCGCTCGCTTGGATTTCAGGGTGAGCGACGAGGCTCCAGAGAGAACGGGCTTGTTCGCGAAGAGCCCAAAGCTTGACTTAAAGAGCAGAAAGACCACTTCCAAGGGCCCAGGACTTGAGAGGCACCTCTTGGGGGTCAGGAGCTTGTTGAAGACGGGTTCAGGAGCTCTGAGGAGACTCTTATATCCCTGAGGCTCAGATCAGGAGACCAGCAGACTAGCCCTTTGAATCACTCTGAGGTCCTGGGTTCCAGGCCCAGTTCTTCTTTCCCAGGCAAGCGGGCAGCAGGCAGCAGGTTAGCACAGAAAGGAAACAGCTCCTTCAGAGTAGCAGTCCAGCAGAGTGGCAGTCCTTTCAGCAGCACAGCAGTCCCTCTTCCTGGTAGAATATCCACAGGTCCAGAAGTATACAGATGTGGTAGGGTCAGAAGTCCAGTTCTTATATCCAGTGGTTCCTTTGAAGTGGGGAGACTTCAAAGAAGGGCTTTGAAGTGCACAGAGGTCCTCCCTTCATGCCCTTGCTCCATACTCACTACAGGGGGTTAAGCAGTCCTTTGTGTGGGGTACAAAAGGGGATGATGGACGGAACGTTTGAGCCAATCAAACACTCACCCCCAGTCAACTGATCTGGGTTTAATCCATCATCATTCTTTAGCTCACTCCACCACCCCAGTTCAGACATGGCCATATGCAAATCAGTCTGACCCTGTGCCTCATGGGAACAGTCCAGCCCGAACTGCCAAGCCATGTCTTCCCTGGACCGGAAACAAGCATCCTAGGACCGGTTTCTGGCATTTCAGCCGTCATCAGCCAGGCTTGCTTGAATCCAGTGGCAAAGTGAGCAAGGGACCCACGTCTGGGCATACCCCGCCAACTTAGGGCGACAAAAGCGATACAAAAGGGGATGATGGACGGAACGTTTGAGCCAATCAAACACTCACCCCCAGTCAACTGATCTGGGTTTAATCCATCATCATTCTTTAGCTCACTCCACCACCCCAGTTCAGACATGGCCATATGCAAATCAGTCTGACCCTGTGCCTCATGGGAACAGTCCAGCCCGAACTGCCAAGCCATGTCTTCCCTGGACCGGAAACAAGCATCCTAGGACCGGTTTCTGGCATTTCAAGAATGATGATGGATTAAACCCAGATCAGTGAGTGCTTGCAATGTCCAACACTCTGTCCATCATCCCCTTTGGTTTTGCTATGTTCGCCCTAAGTTGGCAGGGTATGCCCAGACGTGGGTCCCTTGCTCACTTTGCCACTGGATTCAAGATAGCCTGGCTGATGACGGCTGTAAGCCAGAAACCGGTCCCAGGATGCTTGTTTCCGGTCCAAGGAAGACATGGCTTGGCAGTTCGGGCTGGACTGTTCCCATGAGGCACAGGGTCAGACTGATTTGCATATGGCCATGTCTGAACTGGGGTGGCGGAGTGAGCTAAAGAATGATGATGGATTAAACCCAGATCAGTTGACTGGGGGTGAGTGCTTGCAATGTCCAACACTCTGTCCATCATCCCCTTTGGTTTTGCTATGTTCGCCCTAAGTTGGCAGGGTATGCCCAGACGTGGGTCCCTTGCTCACTTTGCCACTGGATTCAAGATAGCCTGGCTGATGACGGCTGTAAGCCAGAAACCGGTCCCAGGATGCTTGTTTCCGGTCCAAGGAAGACATGGCTTGGCAGTTCGGGCTGGACTGTTCCCATGAGGCACAGGGTCAGACTGATTTGCATATGGCCATGTCTGAACTGGGGTGGCGGAGTGAGCTAAAGAATGATGATGGATTAAACCCAGATCAGTTGACTGGGGGTGAGTGCTTGCAATGTCCAACACTCTGTCCATCATCCCCTTTGGTTTTGCTATGTTCGCCCTAAGTTGGCAGGGTATGCCCAGACGTGGGTCCCTTGCTCACTTTGCCACTGGATTCAAGATAGCCTGACTGATGACGGCTGTAAGCCAGAAACCGGTCCCAGGATGCTTGTTTCCGGTCCAAGGAAGACATGGCTTGGCAGTTCGGGCTGGACTGTTCCCATGAGGCACAGGGTCAGACTGATTTGCATATGGCCATGTCTGAACTGGGGTGGCGGAGTGAGCTAAAGAATGATGATGGATTAAACCCAGATCAGTTGACTGGGGGTGAGTGCTTGCAATGTCCAACACTCTGTCCATCATCCCCTTTGGTTTTGCTATGTTCGCCCTAAGTTGGCAGGGTATGCCCAGACGTGGGTCCCTTGCTCACTTTGCCACTGGATTCAAGATAGCCTGGCTGATGACGGCTGTAAGCCAGAAACCGGTCCCAGGATGCTTGTTTCCGGTCCAAGGAAGACATGGCTTGGCAGTTCGGGCTGGACTGTTCCCATGAGGCACAGGGTCAGACTGATTTGCATATGGCCATGTCTGAACTGGGGTGGCGGAGTGAGCTAAAGAATGATGATGGATTAAACCCAGATCAGTTGACTGGGGGTGAGTGCTTGCAATGTCCAACACTCTGTCCATCATCCCCTTTGGTTTTGCTATGTTCGCCCTAAGTTGGCAGGGTATGCCCAGACGTGGGTCCCTTGCTCACTTTGCCACTGGATTCAAGATAGCCTGGCTGATGACGGCTGTAAGCCAGAAACCGGTCCCAGGATGCTTGTTTCCGGTCCAAGGAAGACATGGCTTGGCAGTTCGGGCTGGACTGTTCCCATGAGGCACAGGGTCAGACTGATTTGCATATGGCCATGTCTGAACTGGGGTGGCGGAGTGAGCTAAAGAATGATGATGGATTAAACCCAGATCAGTTGACTGGGGGTGAGTGCTTGCAATGTCCAACACTCTGTCCATCTTCCCCTTTGGTTTTGCTATGTTCGCCCTAAGTTGGCAGGGTATGCCCAGACGTGGGTCCCTTGCTCACTTTGCCACTGGATTCAAGATAGCCTGGCTGATGACGGCTGTAAGCCAGAAACCGGTCCCAGGATGCTTGTGTCCGGTCCAAGGAAGACATGGCTTGGCAGTTCGGGCTGGACTGTTCCCATGAGGCACAGGGTCAGACTGATTTGCATATGGCCATGTCTGAACTGGGGTGGCGGAGTGAGCTAAAGAATGATGATGGATTAAACCCAGATCAGTTGACTGGGGGTGAGTGCTTGCAATGTCCAACACTCTGTCCATCATCCCCTTTGGTTTTGCTATGTTCGCCCTAAGTTGGCAGGGTATGCCCAGACGTGGGTCCCTTGCTCACTTTGCCACTGGATTCAAGATAGCCTGGCTGATGATGGCTGTAAGCCAGAAACCGGTCCCAGGATGCTTGTTTCCGGTCCAAGGAAGACATGGCTTGGCAGTTCGGGCTGGACTGTTCCCATGAGGCACAGGGTCAGACTGATTTGCATATGGCCATGTCTGAACTGGGGTGGCGGAGTGAGCTAAAGAATGATGATGGATTAAACCCAGATCAGTTGACTGGGGGTGAGTGCTTGCAATGTCCAACACTCTGTCCATCATCCCCTTTGGTTTTGCTATGTTAGCCCTAAGTTGGCAGGGTATGCCCAGACGTGGGTCCCTTGCTCACTTTGCCACTGGATTCAAGATAGCCTGGCTGATGACGGCTGTAAGCCAGAAACCGGTCCCAGGATGCTTGTTTCCGGTCCAAGGAAGACATGGCTTGGCAGTTCGGGCTGGACTGTTCCCATGAGGCACAGGGTCAGACTGATTTGCATATGGCCATGTCTGAACTGGGGTGGCGGAGTGAGCTAAAGAATGATGATGGATTAAACCCAGATCAGTTGACTGGGGGTGAGTGCTTGCAATGTCCAACACTCTGTCCATCATCCCCTTTGGTTTTGCTATGTTCGCCCTAAGTTGGCAGGGTATGCCCAGACGTGGGTCCCTTGCTCACTTTGCCACTGGATTCAAGATAGCCTGGCTGATGACGGCTGTAAGCCAGAAACCGGTCCCAGGATGCTTGTTTCCGGTCCAAGGAAGACATGGCTTGGCAGTTCGGGCTGGACTGTTCCCATGAGGCACAGGGTCAGACTGATTTGCATATGGCCATGTCTGAACTGGGGTGGCGGAGTGAGCTAAAGAATGATGATGGATTAAACCCAGATCAGTTGACTGGGGGTGAGTGCTTGCAATGTCCAACACTCTGTCCATCATCCCCTTTGGTTTTGCTATGTTCGCCCTAAGTTGGCAGGGTATGCCCAGACGTGGGTCCCTTGCTCACTTTGCCACTGGATTCAAGATAGCCTGGCTGATGACGGCTGTAAGCCAGAAACCGGTCCCAGGATGCTTGTTTCCGGTCCAAGGAAGACATGGCTTGGCAGTTCGGGCTGGACTGTTCCCATGAGGCACAGGGTCAGACTGATTTGCATATGGCCATGTCTGAACTGGGGTGGCGGAGTGAGCTAAAGAATGATGATGGATTAAACCCAGATCAGTTGACTGGGGGTGAGTGCTTGCAATGTCCAACACTCTGTCCATCATCCCCTTTGGTTTTGTCCTTTGTGTGGGGACAGGACACAGCCTATTCAGGTGTAAGTGTGAGGCTTTGCCCAGCTCCTCCCTCCCATCCTGCCCAGGGTGGCCCATCAGGATGTGGATGGCCCATTAAGTCCCATCTAAGCTCCCATTGTATGTGGCTGTTTATAGAGAATTCACAAAGTCCAGCATTCACCAACCCCAGACGTGTATTGAAGACAGGCTGCAGGCACACAGGGCTAAGAGCAGAAAAATGCCATCTTTCTAAAAGTTCAAAAAGAACAGATGACGGACAGAATGCTGAGCAAATCAAACATTCACCCCCAGTCACAGATCTGGGTTAAATCCATCTTTTTTTGCTTGCTATGCCTTTCCAGTTTGGACCCAGCCATATGCAAATTAGTCTTGCCCTGCACCCCATAGGAACAATCCACGCTGAATTGCCAGGCCAGGTCCTCCCTGGACCAGAAACAAGCATCCTGGAACTGGTTTCGGGGTATCACACCTTATCAGCCAGGCTAGCTTGAATCTGGTGACATCTGGTGGCATAGCATAGCATGATCTAATTGTTTTAATTAATGTGGGATTTCTCTTGTGTTGTGTTTTCACTTTATTACTTTTTGAAATGCTTCATAAATACTTTACACATTGCTCTAATTTAAGCCTGACTACTCTGTGCCATGGCACCAGAGGGTTAAGTACAGGTTAATTTGGGATTTGCGTGTGATTTTGTCCTGACAAGAACTATGATTGGTGCTTGAGAAAGGTTTCACCCACCTCTACCAGTGACACAATTTCTTACACTCAACAACCCTGAAATAAATTCAGTCTGATGCCAAGGAACTTCTGGTTGGATTCTTTTTGTGGTCGGTACCTTTGAAGATCTGGAGCAAAACGTTTTGAAAAAGTTCTCAAACTTCTTTTGGTGCCTAAACAACCACAGGATTACACATCCAATGCCCCTAGGACCTCAGAGGGAGCACTTCGAAACTCTCAGGGTATTAGGCAGAGGGCAGCAGAAGAGTGCAGTCCAGGTCCAGTTGCCTTAGTCAGCTCAGATTATTTACAGGAATGTCCTCTTCAGCTTTTTATGTTTATGGTGCCACCCAGGGGATCAGTCTTATGATCCCTGGAGATCTTTCTGTCCTTGGATTTCAATTGGAACGGGGTCCAACCTCTTCAAGTCCTTCTCACAGGTGAGAGATGCAAAGTGCAGCAGGTTCACTCCATTTGGTATCCTTACGCAAGCGCGGCAGTGTTCTGAAGAAGGCTGGGTGAAGGTCCAGCTTTGTAGGTTTCACCAGCCTGGGGGTGGGGGTACCCTAAAACACTCCTAGCCCTCTCTGACCGATGAAGCAAGGATCCAGATCCTTGATCTTGTTTGCTATACTAAAAGAGGCCTGAAATGCAATGTGTCAGGGCAAATCCAGATGGTGAAGATCTTCTGCCACACTAATCTTGGACTCTAAGGCTGGAGGTGTGAGTGGGCAATGTAGTATGGTAATCCTCCCATATCTAGCACTGTATCCAGAACAAACTCAGAGACTGGAGTCTGGTAGGATGAAGGCAGTGTTCTTCAGCAACCAGACATGGGATACACAACAATTGTCTTGACATCCTGTTCTCTCCCTTCCAAGTGTGCCCCAAGTGTTACATGTCGCTAAACAGACCTGTCAAGCAGGATTTGACAGTGCGGTGTTACAGGATGCCTACAGCTCCTACTATGAATATTCTGCAGTTCAAATGAGTTATTTCTGCCCATTTGGGTCAGCCTATATTGTACGGACCGATCACTGCCCGACAGGCTCCTTGAGCCCGTTGGAAAAACAGCAGTCTGTCCCCACGACCGCTGGATCATAATCCGGTGGTCGTACTGCTTCTATGGATGGCAGTGGGACCGCCACCGACGGGCTGTTGGTGGTGGTCTCACCGCCATCGTAATGAGGCCCAATGTCACTTGCCAGAAGGAAAAAAAAAATGAGGGATGGCGTCAACTTCTGATCACAAGGTTCCTTAATCGTGCCTTCTCACCACCACTCCCCACACTCTACTGAAATCGCTAGACAACACAGCAGTTGCAACACCACTACCCACCACAAAAAGCCTACACACACACACACACACACACACACACAGACATATCTCAATGTTCTGATTTCTCTAACCAAACAACCTCCCTTCCACCTTCACCAGTAGCCACAACCAGAATACTCCCTTAAGACAGCCACACCAAAATGTCCCATGCCCCTGCACCTAGACCCACACTACACCACACACACCTAGCAAAGCACAATGACAGAATATAGCTGTTTACATCGAATGCGTTGTTCACGCATTCCTTTACAACGCGGTCGTTACAATGACCGCGTTGTTACCACGCAAACCATTACATCGCAAGTCGACTTGCTGTAGGGGGCGCGCTGGACTTAGGAATAGTATTATTTACTATTCCTACTCCAGTTTGTGCAACAGCAGGGAAGGTGTTGGATTCTAAATCCAACACCAGCGTGCCCCCTACAGCAAGTCGTAAGTCGTAGAAATGACTTGCGATGTAATGGCACACGTGGTAACAACGCTGTCGTTGTAACAACCGTGTTGTAATGGTACCGCGTTGTGGAGACAGCATTGTAAACGCTGTTTCCCCAATTACATAAAAAAGAAACGCAAAAAGTAAACTGCCTACTCTTCAACGCAAGATCCGTGAACAAAAATATTTTTAACATTTTTGACCTACTCGCTGAAACAACACAAGACCTCACCTTCATTGCAAAAACATGGCTCAGCAAAGACTTTGCACCGACATGCCATGAAGCCACTCACTGTTAGTTTTAGATCATTCCAAATGTATAGGAATAAAAACACACCTCAGAAGACAGTTGAAAACATGGCTATTTCCAAGATAACTACACTACACAATATCCTGGCAACTGAGCCCGGAAGATAGTTGCACCCTCAAGCGCAATATACAGTTAACGACCACAGATTGGAAACAACCCAACCAGCAAACTCCTTTTGATATGCAGGTAAGCTAAGAAGGGCTGACCTATGGTTCGCTGGATTATTATCTAATTATGTAGTTTCATATATAACATTTATGGCCCACTGTAATACTAAGAGCATACTACTCAGAGGTTGACAGCCAATTGTATTGTACAACCAAAAAAACAGGCATCTCCAAATGAGCAGGCATGGAAGAAGTGAAGAGATCTGTCACCCTCTGCTGGTCAATTTGGAGGACTATGATCTAGTTCATCACTGCAGGTCACAAATATCTATACACTCTGAATGCCTCTTTACATCTCACAATGATGCTCAGATGTGGTATGATAGTAAAAGTCCCCATCCCAGCAGATCTCTCCACTTTTCTCTTCCTCCAACCATGCCATCTCAGGACCACAACTATACATATTGAGCCAGATGTACTAACGCATTTTCATGTTGCAGACACTGTGATTTGGAAAATCACAGGGTTTTCAACAAGAAAATTTGGTTTCGAATTTACTACACCCAATTAGTGGTTCAGTAACATGTTACTGAATCGCTAAATGGGTTTAAGAAATCATAAGAAATTGCTTTCCCTTCCATATAACGATTCCTTATGGTATGTGCTAATATTTTGCGACCAAATGTATTCACAAAACATTATTTTATCCGACACATCAAAGAAGGTGGTAATCCGACCGCAAATGGGAAGGGATCCGAGGGGTCTATTTCCTCTTTGTGAATTGTCCCATAAAACATATTTTAGGAGTAGGCAGCCTCTCTGAGACCACTGTCTACTCTTAAAAAATAGTTTTACAAACTTTTCTCCTTTTTTTCTCCCATTTTTTCCCCCATTTTCTTTTAAGGAAAGTGGGCTGAATCTAAAAAAGAAAAGATGACTTTATTCAAAAGTAATCACAGCCATGGTGTCCAAATTGAGACCACTTTTAGCTAACCCAATGCATGCACATCTGGCCCAAAATCTCAGATTGGACAACTGCGTGCATAAACATCTAGGCAGACTATAATCATAAGAAATTCCACAAAGGGACCTTCAGAGCTGTTCAAAGCTGCCAGCATTCTGAAAAAGCAGAAAACTGCGTGTCTGTCTTTCACACGTCATCATGCACCACACTGCTACACACTGCATCCCATAACACAATAACCGCACATCAGTGGACCTCACGACGTGGAAACACATCCCACATATTTTTATTTTTTTTAGAGTTTTATATAGCGTGAACTAGACCCGAGACATCGGGTATCAGAGCGCTTTACATGAGCACCAGTTTTGTTACAGAAGGACACATTCATTTTTGTTAGGCACAGGGAGATTAAGTGATTTGCCCAGAATCACAAGATGTTGAGCATCGTTGCCGAGACTCGAACCCGGTTCCCCAGTTCCGAGGTCGACAGCTCTAGCCCTAAGGCTACATCCTCTCCCCAAGGATCAGAAACAAAGACAACACCCTTCCAAACCCACCCTCCATGCTATGTATGTAGGGAAATGCCTCAGTGCCCCAGATAGGGTAGTAAGCGCTATATAAATGCAGGCGTACAATACAATAGTAGACAAACAGTTTGATAATATATATATCTATCTTTTTAACATAACTTTATTGGCTTTTACAAATTAGTGACAGACACTGTTGAAAGCTGGAAAATGCCAGTGACATAAATGTCCCCCCTCCTCCCTTTCGGCCCACACAAACAGCAGAAAGAACCATTGTAGTCACCTTGTACATTTGTAAAGGTTCTATTTCCATAGTTCTGTCCACATAGTGCCATGCCATTATAAAACCTATCAGCTTCCCTCCCGGCCCTTCTCCCCTCCCCCCTCTGTGTCAAGATCTCTCGTGCCTACATCGATTATGTGAGTACGTGTATGTTAGGTATCCCAGGGTGCCTCCGTCAATCATCCGTCATCAACCATCCATCAGTACATCAGGGGTGTTCTAGTAACCTACTCAGTCAAGTCGTCTGGGACGTCTGGGGCCCGCGTGTCCCGTAGATCCGCCAGCATCCAATGCCCTGAGATCATCTTCAAGCTTTTCGTCTTTGCGGACATGTTTCATGTGATTCGCTTCCGCAATCGCCCTTTCGCACATGTCTCTTCGCCATGGCTCAGCCAGTGGGGGTGCGGGGCGCAACGCTAGGCCATTCAGAACTGAAAAACAAGCGTTTTTTCACCCTAATGTTTCACCAGGCCGTGAAGCTCTGTGGACTGTGCCTCGTTGTTTTTTAAATATTAACACCATTGACCTACATTATTTTCAGACCTGGGGAGTGGCATGAAATTCTGCAAGGATTTTAGCTGCTACGATGTACAAATGAATAGCACAGACATCGTAAACATTTTCACTCACTGACACTAAAGAGGCTGCAGACTCTCATCACATGGTTCTTTGGAGCTGAAAACGGTGATATAACAGAAACACTTTGCAAAGGATTTTCGTTTTACCAGAAAAGTGAGTACAAATGTGTATATAATTAGGATATAGATTTACTCGGGTATGTTTTATTTTCTCCCTGCTTTGAGGCTATTACTAACTTGCAGCATTACATGAAAAATAAATTAATGGAAAAAGTTAACAAAAGAAAAGTTTTAGCTTGTCATTGGCCAAACGAAAGAACATTCTACGCATCATTACATTAATTCATACAACATTCATATGTATGTAGATGGTTACAAATGATCGAATGATTCCTTCTGCAGGGACCTGGGCAGGGCTACTGGAAATGTGATTGTGTGGATGCTGTGTTTTTCTCATAGTTATCGATTTGCCACATAATCCATTATCTTCTGCATAATCTGCAGATAAAAAAAAAAGTTTCTAGCTCACACGCTACTAAAAAGACAGCAACATGTGTTGATGCACAGTGGAAGGTCCTTTCCAAAGGTTGACTGGTCACCTTTCTGTTGCTTATTGCTATATTTAGGTGTTAAACTGGTACCAGTCAGGTTCATTCTATGCCCAGACAATGTTAACAAGTGTAAAAATAATTGAATAATACTATCAGAAATGTGCTGTATCACGCCACATAATTTGCCTTTTTCTTGCCGCATAATTTAGTCAACCCTGACCCATAAGTTAGTCCTCCCCTGCCGAATAATTCCAGTGGTCCTGCTTATGTGTAACCAGTAAGACACTTTAATGATTCTCAGCATGGCCATCTCAAGATTTCATTCTTATGAGGCCGATAAAATGGGTGTCTCATTGTCCACTAATAGGAACACGTGTGGCAAAGTATGAGGAAGCACAAAAAACAAGTGGCTGCTACATGCTACAGCACATAAGGAAAAACAGAAATTTAAGGAACAAAATCTAACCAGTTCTGAAACATAGTTGAAGTGTTTTTTAAAAAGAAAAAGCATTATAATACTATACCATTGATACATTAGTTATTACTAAACTATACAGTAACTTGTATTGTCTAACACTGATGAACATTCAGAATTAATTAAGCATTTTGTATAGCACTATTATGTTTTTTTCAAAGTACCTTATCTGATGTATTTCAGCACATTTGAGAAATGAGTTTTAAGGTTCATAGCGTGCACCTATTATGTCCTTAACTCGTAATGAAAACTTTAGATTGAATTAGTGTTTAAGCCGAGCTACATAGTGCACAGTATGGTGTTGTATAGTCTGAGCATATATGCTTTCTATGTTTGTTTAGCAATAGGCACGACAGTATTGTTTTCCTGAATGAATAAATCTCCTTTTATGGTCAGTTCACTTGGTATATGCTAAGCACCATTTACACAATTGCATGCAAAATACAGGTTGCAAAACACCCAAACAACTAAATAATAAGGGGGGATTGGATTGCTAGAAGTGTCACCACTATAGGTAAGGCTATCAGAGGATGGAATGTTCAAAAGAAGCAAAATCTCAGACAAAAAGACCTAGACTCAAAGCCAGATGGGAGAAAAAGAGGCCCAATACAAAATGCATTATATGAGGGAGCATTTACCTACACCCTAGAGAGTTATCGGCAAGATTTGGTTTCCATAGGTCCAAATGAACATTTTCCACAGTGCCCTACACAATGGTTCAGCTGTGCAAAGTTGCGAGAACTAATAACAAAATGTGTCCATGAAGCTGTGATTGAGTGGGTACTTTTGCCCACACACTGGGGAGTTGCTTGATTATAGAGAAATAATGAGTGTAAGTTGAAAAGAAGCTGGGAGTTCCACTAGCATAAAGAGAGATGGCACAATGATGGGCAGCCCACCACCACTAGACATTGAGAAATGTACTTCACGATATGGACTGGTGTATGGCAGTGGCCAGGGTGGTGCATTAAGGTAGAGGACGTCCTAAGAAATTTGAAAAAAATCTTGGGGGCTATGTGAGGAATATAATGGGCTTGATAAGGGAAAAGAGCACGTCAAGTGAAGTAGGAAGTTATGTACCATAGTGCTGTTAGCTAAATGCTTAGTCTTTGTGAGAACTAAAAAATGCATCCTGCAAGTAATATTTCATACATAAACCGCTTAAAACTGTACATGTGGATTATTGTGACATTTTGCCTGCATTATTTCCTTATTTGATCATTACAGCATTATGGACATCTTGCAGGGACTCCACATTTTCCTTTTGTAATGTCATGAAACGTTCACCAATTGTTTGAAGGAACATAAAAATAAAAACTCAATACAATGTATATTTATTTATAAAAATGTCTTCATCCTATAAACTATAAAATCCTTGATTAAGGTTCACCTACCTTTGTGTATGTAACAAAATGTGCATCCCTGGATGGTAGGCAAAATTTGGTAAACTCTATTAAAACATTTAAAATGTCTGGCCCAAAATAGATTATATACAATATCTGCATAGGATACACATTAGGTAACTATGTCATATGGTGCAATATTGCCATTGAGGTTTTCTGGTGACATCATAAACCATGAACCGAAGACTGAGTGGGTTGTAAATGTCAATAGAACCATAGGATGGCAATACTGGACCATATTAAATCTGGTACTGGTATTTATTGTTTATATCACTTGTTTATTTGTGTGTAGTTAGCTTGAAAGTACTATTTACTTCTAAGTGCAGCTAACAATGACACTGAATGGAATTAGAATGTTTAGTTTTTTTCTTCACATTTCTTGAATAAATGGTTAATAAAAACCAAAAGAAACTTCAATGGTGAAGGTCAGTGGATTTAGGCAATCCTTTGGCCGCAGCATTTACCACATATTTATGGATTTCTTGGATTTGCCATAATGTGCAAAATTTGCAGAGTTCACCAAAAACGTTGTTTCTGAGATGGATGAAAATCATACTAGGCTAAGTGTTTTTTAACTACTATTTTTGCTGCATAATTTAGATGTGTATAATTTGGTTCTCCATAACACTTAATCCTAGACACCCTGACAATGTTAAAGCTCTGCCAAGTGGTTTGGGGAATGCCATGATGATGATAAAAACCATATTTCACAGGTAACTGTGAAATATTTTCCATATTTCACGGTTCCCTGTGAATTATGGGTTTTTTATACTATTGCACGTTGTGCAACAAAAGCAACAAAAAAAACACACACACACTCTTTCTCTCTTTTCTCTTTTTCACTCTTTTCTCTCTTTCTCTCTTTTCTCTCTCCTTATGACTCTGGGCTAATTGTCTCGTATTTTTAAACTCCAATGCTTTTCAACGTAAAAAGCTGCCAAAGCTTTTTTTTTTAAAATTAAAGCTGTAACGTAGCCCTGTGTGGCAGCAAAAAGGTTTCTGTTGCTGTCCATGATCAGGAGCATGATTTAGTCTTAAAGTTCTGCATCTGGACGTTAAAGTTCTGACAAGCAACGTCCCTCCCCATTTAGCAACATCATTCCCCTTTCCCCAGTTAGCTGTTTGGGTGGTGATTATTGTGATAAAAATGTCAAAAGATGACAGATGCGAACACCTAAAATATCAAATCTCTGAAATACTTACTGGTACTCAACCAGCTTCATGGCCCACCCATGCTTCTCTATTGCCCACCCAGAGAAAAAATCCTGGAGCCGGGCCTGGATCGCAATACGTCTTTTTGCTAACACCAGCCCCAAGAGGGCAAATTTTCTGCTCAGCTTCTTATGCTTGGGAGCTGGTAGCAGCCCCAGCAACACTGTGAACAGTTTGATCATAATATATAGATTTAAAAGAAAATTTTTCAATATATTCATAAAGTAATTAAAAAAAAGCGCCAAGTTGACCTCAGCACCACTGGTACAAACATAGGAAATGTGATTGACTCGTGGAGTTAAATGAAAACTCTAAGGATTTGAGACACATCCCCTTTTCCCCAAAAGTACAAAATACATATGGCCCTAACCAAACGGTGGTGAACACAGAGATACAAATTCAAACAATGTTCACCAGGTGCTCAAATAAAAAATTTTGGTTAGGAGCTTTCTCCTGACCTTGGGCCTGATTTAGAGTTTGTTGGATGGGCTACTCTGTCACAGATGTGATGGATGCGGTGTCCTGCCCACCTTATTACAAGCGAATTATAGCCTATAGCACTTGTGATAAGACGGATGGGATATCAGCCAGGTTTGTGTCAGAGTAACCTTTCAAACAAAATCAGGCATTTAGGGGCCCATTACGATGGCGGGCGGAAGCACAACCGCCGTGCTGGCGGATGCAAAAACCACCAGTTACCGCCGGCACGCAGCAGTCCACACGCCCGCCCAATTATGATGCGAAAAGTAGGCCAAACACCGCCGGCAAGCCAGCAACACCGTCCGCCATCAAAGTGCGCCCGTTCACGTAGCGGCGCAGCACAACTGACACACACCGTCCGACGAAACACGTCCCGCCCGGCGCATAAATTACGATGCCGCAAACAAACAGCTCCCACGGCTAAGAGACACCGCACGTGAAAGAGAGGCGGTAACACGGACGCAGAGCACGGACAACGAAGAAGCGGCTCCCCGAGCATGAATCCAGCACTGCAGGCCCTCCCCATGCTTCTGCTGATGCACCACCAAGGACGCAACGTACCGCGGAGACGCAGGTAGGCACACACACAACAAGTGCACGCAAACAGCGCACACAGTGCAAGGGCGGAAAAGCGGACAACCCCCCACCAGCGCGTGTACACAACACATCCACCATCGCATCCACAGATGACACACAGGCCAAATCGTAACATCGCAGAACACATGTGTACACACCACCTGGGACTAGGAACCAACCACCCCGTCACGGCCCCAAAGCGCCGATGACGCCACCACACATGCGCACAACGCAGAGGCCAACCGCAGCGCCATGCATGCGTCGCACACAGACACAGGGACACAACCAAGCAGCACACACATCAGCCCCACCCCGAACGCACATGACACGTGACAGGCCGGCCACAGACATGTCCCCAACGCCCAATTCACGGACAACACCCAACGCCACACAACCGACGCACACATGTCAGTGAAGACACGCAACAGCAGGACACACCCCAGTGTAACAAACATGGCGTAGCACACAGCGGCGGCAACACCAACTAGGAGAAGCAGGGCTCCTTCGGGAAGAGGAACGCCAGTACCACACAGAAACACCCATACCACCCTGCACATATGAACAAGACATATAAAACGGAACACCAAAGAGCCCGGGGACCGACAACAGGTGGCCTAAGAATAACATTCACACACAAGGCCCAACGCAGAGCGGAAAGGCAGCCTGCCGCCCACACAAGGGAGAGCAGACAGCACTGAATGACCTTCCATTCCAACTCCGAAACCACAGCCCTACGACAGAAGCCGGTGAATACAGCCATTGTCCAAGAATAGACCAACACAGGCATGCCGAGGAGACCGACCACAGGGCAGATAGCGCATATCACAGAAGCACACAACGGACGGGGAAGAAAGAAGAAAACACTCCCCCATGTCGGCCACATGCAAGTTAATTGGAAGGAGTCACACAGCACTGACCTTGAACTGTCTGAGAAGCATGTGGGAAGAGGGCCCGTGTCCTCCAAACAAGCCAACAGAACACAAGTCCTGTCTCCCCACGACTACACAGAGCTCACAGCAACCCCGGAGCGTGCACATTGCAGACTGCACACACAGCCGGAGCACGCCACCTCAACGAACCGCTGCGAAATGGCAACCGCAACACACCTACCCAACTACGCCGAACAGCTCAAGCTGTACAAAAACAACCTGTTCCATACATTGGGATGCGATCTCCTGTCCCTGCTGAACGTAACTTACCGACTGACTTACCGCATCACATTGTTCAGCTGCGTCATGCCCGTCTTCTACTGTCGGAGGTGTCCCTACCAGCATCCCGTCGAGATATGCCTCTCCAACCCGGCATGTCTGAAGGCGGACCTGCTACCACTACTCCTCCCTCTGGACGCACACGACAGGGCCTGCTCTGCCTATGGGGGCATGGCGTATGTGGCCAACATCGCACCCGCACTGAAATGGGACCACTGTGCCTCCACACGACGGATCATCGATAACAGCTACATCGAATGTCACCCAGCATGCCCCATCATGGTCCTCCAAGGGACAACCTACGAACAACACCTTGACAGCCACCATCCGCTTCATTGGCTGGCAAACATGTACACCACCAATGACATGGAAGCCCTGCTGGACGGCATCGCATACCTGACAACCTGTAAATACGTCGGACCACAACGCAGGTTCCCCGAGTGACCTATGATGTCCAACCCCACACCCATGCTTAGCTTCCGCACGGACTGGCCAGTCACCACCACAACAGCCATACCAAACGACCGGCAACAGTAACCACACCATCAACGACATCGCCATGACATCGGATATGACCGGGACATGCACACTGTTCCCCATCACATCCAGGAACACCACATGCATCGTGGGAGGCAGTGGCATGGGCTCTGTGTATCGCACCCACATGGACGGAACTGCACGAACAACCAGGACACGACATGGATCCAGCGCACATGGACACACACACCGCTCAGTGGACATGAATAGGTCGCCTGGAGTCTGTGGGTGCTGCACCCCTCCCACCCCCGCCCCGGGAATCCCATACCAGGACCTTTGCATGGACGACAAGTGCATACAACAACAACACGACCCCAGTGACTGTGACATGTCCAGTAACCACCACAGTGCAACAACAAGTGGCACGCCGCTGCATGCACGCAAGCACATGCCCTGATGTCATCTCACATGCACGCGTGCATGAGGAACAACCGCAGCAAACCTGTCACATGGAACTGAGATGGACTGTGCCCATGATGCCAAGCGGTCTGGTAGGCTACATGTATACCGTCTGTGTCAAAGTCCGCAGCTCCGCAGCTATACGTAAATGTACATTAGCACAGCCTTGGCCAAGCAGATGTCACTCTGAAGCCCACATCCCACATGCAACAGCCAATCACATGTAACCCCACACCCTATCCCATTTGCAATCATGCTCAGTATATCCTCAACATGTATTCCGCTGCCAGTAGTGTCCACTATACTGCATCACAGAGGACAGAAGACTCAATATAATGTTTGAAACCAAAACTGTCTCCGCTGACTCATTTCACAAGTACGAATGAGAGAGGATGAGAGTATGTGAAGTACACGGCAGTCGTGACATGACCATGTAGTCCACTGGTATTGGATGTCAACGCAAATGAGTAGCACTACTGTGGAAGACACACATGTGTCGTGTGAAGTCGTATGGACGCAGTGCTCAGGTGGGTGGGTGCGACGGGTAGATGCGCACATGCCAAGTTGGAGCACGCCGTGTTGGGAGGGGTCATGAACAGTACACCACCGCTTCCCTGGGCATTGTGAGAGGACACCTGTCGGGGGGAGTGAACACGTGTGTGCATAGCAGCCGGGCACACGTACAAAGCGGTACCAGGCGCACCTCAGCCCACCCTCTGTGGACAAGCTGGATCCTGTTGTGCGCCCGCCATGCCCCTGACAAGGCACACACAGCCCCAGTCGACCAGGTGTAACCCCAACATAGTCAATCCGCACAGGCGATACAGGGCACGGGATGGCAGTGGAGCATGGTGTGTGAGAGGTCTCCTCGCGCTCCTCCTGGTCATATCACGCAGGCAATAGAACCTCAACGTCTAGCATGGCACAAGTCACATGGAAGTGTATGGGGGACGCACCACAGCACGAGCAGCACTGACGTCACGGGAGGTGGCTCGCACCATCCCATCCATTGCCCATCATACCAACCACGCCACATGCCATTGCGACTAAGTGCAAGCGCGTGCGCCACCACCCCCGAGCCCTCCCCAGAGAGGCCAAAGAGTGAATGTGTGGGCCATCAGCCACAGACGGACGCGGCCTGGCCGCAAGGGCAGCCACAGCCACTGGGTGTCGCAGGTGGCGGATCCGGAAGGCGAAGACTGTGATGCATAGTCCATGCAGGCCGGGTCTCCATTTGGGGCACCACGCAGGTGGACGGCGTCCCGCAACACATCATACCCTGAGACAGCCCACTCGTGCAACTGGACCCACACATACACTCCTTGCCCTCTCTGGTGCGAGCTTGGGGCTGCCTGTGCAAGCGCTAGCCTCGCAGGTGAGCATGCATATTGGGGGAGCGACGGGAGGACATGAGGGCTGGGGCGAAGATGACTGTATCACTGTCAGTTAGTACAAGGGATGACCCAGATGTGGAAAGGAAGAGACGTGTCCCGTGTGTACTGCAACTAGTCGCCAATTCAACTACCCCCCATGTCCGGAATGTAAGCCCGCACCTAGGCCCGCCCATCCGCCACAACGAACATACCACCAGCACGACAACCTTCCCATTCGAAACACTGACTGGGGGTGGCGACCAGTGTACAATCATGTGTAGCCTACCCACGCGTACATGTGGGCCCTCCATGATCCATGTCACCTGCGGCAAAGTCATGACATGCGCAATGAGGGAAGTGAGGAGAGCTGCCCGCCCCACGCGCAGAAGGTGCATCAGCTCCACAGACCCAGCAGCGAGTCCAGCAGGGGTCACATGTGCAGGGGCAGCTGTGCCTGGTGTGAAGGCACATGCATATAGACAGCACATCGACCAATGTGTAGTCTGCCCACATCTACAGTCCATCATCATGCGGACATAGGAATTGAACACAGGGCAACACATCTTCAGTTGGTGCACCCACCGTGACCAACAATGCGCAATCATCGACGTACCCGCCCTGTGCATGGCCCCCCACCCAACGGAGGCACATCCAGTGCCACCATCCCACACACACAAGCCTTCCACGGAACATGCTGTGTCCAATGCTCAGTACAGAGTCAGCGCCCATCTGGTGGATCCTGAACAGGAGACACATGCACACACATGCCAGCTCCCACTGTGTACGTCTGCCACCTGGCACGTGCAATGTAACCTCTCACCTGTGACGTGTGACTGCAAGCACACAGCCGTCTTGGCATGGGGCTGTCAATGTGGACACCTGTCAATGTTTCGGGAGGTGTGATCCGTACAGTGCTGTACATAGGGTGCAGTGCTGACACCTACTACTGTCTCACATCCCCTCGTGCCACAGGTCCCACTTGTTTTGGCCGCTCAGCCTGTGCCCACATCGTCGTCGTCGTGTGCCATACTCATCCAGCCGCGGAAGCAGTTCCATGCTCAGCAGACATTCATGTTGCCGTGGCGTTGCCGCTTGACGGATATGCAGTCAGTCCCCATCAGCACGCCCCGCAAGTCATTGGGGCCTAGATCCCCATGTGCATGCACATGGCAGTGGTTTGTATCACTAGCCATTGCCATTGTTGGGAGACCTGTGTAAGTGTATTGTGGCCGTGCCGTCCCAGCTTGACAGCTGGGCTGTGGCTCATGTGCTTACTCAGTCATGTCAGTGATGTGTATGCGAAATTGCCATGTGTCGTGTTGCTTTGACATGTGTCCTCTGCCATTGTCCCTAGGCGGAGACCGAACATTGACCGCCCATACCAATTGCTGGCGGACATGGACGATACAGAGGTTATTAGGAAGTTTCGGCTGGACAGGCCAACCCTGCATCGACTGTGTGCCATGTTAGAACCCCATCTCCGTCCCCGCAGGGTGTATCCGACTGCTGTCACCCCCACGGCTAAGGTGATGGCCGCCATGCATTTCTTCGCCACTGGGTCATTCCAGCACACAGTGGGCATTGGAGGAGGGATGTCCCAGCCCATGTTCAGCAAAGTGCTGAGGGATGTACTGGCAGCCATGATGCTGTACCGGAACAGGTACATCCGCTTCCCCAGGGCTCGTGAATTGGCGGCAGTGAAGGGTGCATTCTATGCCCTTGGCAGAATCCCACACGTCGTTGGAGCCATTGACTGCACACATGTCGGCCTTGTTCCACCACAGGCCACTGAGCACCTGTACCGCAACAGGAAGCACACGCACTCCCTGAATGTGCAAGTGGTGTGCCTTGCGGACATGGTGATCACCCACGTGTGTGCAAAGTTCCCAGGCTCGGCCCATGACGCACACATAATGCGCAACAGCATCTTGCCACGACTGATGTCCAATATGCAACAGGATCGTGCCTGTATTGTCGGTGAGTATGTGGAGTGGTGTAGCGTGCTGGCTGTGCGATGCTGTCCCCTGTCCAGTTGGATTAGCAACGGTTCTCTGTGTCCCTCACACCCAGGTGACTCTGCGTATCCGAATGGGGCATGGCTGCTCAGTCCATTGAGGAATCCTCGCACCCCAGCAGACGATCGCTACAATGAGGCACATGGGAGGACCAGACGTGTGGTCGAGCGTACCTTTGGCCTCCTCAAGTCCAGGTTCAGGTGCCTGGACCGCACCGGGGGTGCGCTGGCGTACTCCCCACAGAAGGTGTGCCAGATAGTGGTGGCGTGCTGCATGCTGCACAATCTGGCCATTCGGAAGCAGATCCCCCTCATCGTGGATGACGGAGATCAACCAGGGCCCCAGCCCGCAGACCAGGACAGCTCGAGTGAGGAGGACAGCGGAGAGGAGGAAGCTGGTAATGTGCGGCAGCAGCTCATCGCCCGCTACTTCACTTGACGGTGAGTGTCCATGTACGACGGCTGATGTGGCTGTATCTGTGCAGGTGTGTGTGTGCTGTGTCAGGGTGGCCGTTTGTTCACTGCGTGCTGTGTGTCAACGCTCCATGGCCAGGGTAGTATGCCACTGTTGGTGGCTGTGGCATTGTGCCCTATTGCTCTGTGCGATGTGTGTACATTGCTTGTAGTTGTTGACATGTACTGTGTGATGGGTGTGTGACACACTCATTGAATGTGCTCCTGTTCTGTCTCCCACCCCTAGGTCCCTGCAGGCCCTCCGGATTCAAATGCCATGCCACGCATCAGGTGCCTTTCCGCCCAAGGTGGCCGTTGTATTCCGTACAAATAAGACACAGGGCACAAACAGCAGTTAGTGAAAAAGGTGCATTTATTACAAACTGTGACATGTGATTGTGTGTAAGGTGATGACAAAAGTGGTGCGTGCAGTGACAATGAGCTGTCGGTCATGGCTGCGTGATGATCAGGGTGTACCCACTGGTTCTATGTCCATAGTCCAACACACACATGCCATCCAGATGGCTGTGTGGAGTGGGATCGTAGTCCAAGTCAATGCAGTGGCTGGTCAAGGAAGGCTGGCGGAAGGCTGGCTGGCTGCCTCACTTGCGACTGGAGCGTGCGAAGTCCTCCCGGGAGATCTGTTTCCTCTTCGGACGGCCCCTTCCACGTTTGCGAGGGGGTGCCTGCTTGCGACATGCTGGTGGTTGAGGTGTGATCACTGGCTGTGGACGCAGGGGACTGGACACTGCTGCTCCACCCTGCGCCCCGGCAGGTGGTGGCGGAGGGGAGCTGCTGTCCCTGGCTGTGACCTCACCGCCACCACCAGCTGTCCCATGAGGTCCACGATTTGGCCCATACGGGCGTCCATGGACCTCAACACCCCCAGCACCTCACGCGTGTCTGAGGCAGACCGGACCCATTGTCCTTGGGCCTCTTCATAGGCCCCAAGGACTCTGGCCATGTGAGGCAGGGCATGGCTCCCAGGGGAGGCTGGCGTTTCCCTGACCCTGCTCCTCCTACCAGTCCTGCTGCCACCGGCCTGCCCACTAGCCACATTGCTCACCACGGTCCTCGCTGTGGCTCCCAGGGTGGATCCAGTCGTCCGGGCCACCACCTGCGCTGGGTCTGGTGCCAGCGGAGACGTGGCGGTGGTGGCGGCGGTGGTGGTCGGTGCGGCGATGGTGGCGGTTGCGGCAGTGGTAGTGGCCACAATGACCGTGGGTGTGGCCGCAACGACAGTGGCAGCAGGGGGCTGTGAATGTTCAGCAGCCCTGGATGATGGGTTGGTGGGTAGGAGGGGTCCTGGGGAGCGGCTGGGCCCTGCCACACCAGATGGGCCTGCTTCGTTGTCCGTGTCCGAGGAGGTGGACAGATCCTCCAGATCCGTGTGTCCTCGTTGGGGGCTTGTAGGCTGGCTGTGCTGGCTGCTGGCTCCATCCCCAGCATCCAGCAGTTCGTCACCTGTGGAGAGAATGAGATTAGTTATTGTGTTGCACCTGGCGAAGTATGTATTTGTCGTCTGACATTGACAGTTCGTGCAATCTCGTACATGGGTTTCCCGGAGGCGTGTGTGTGGCTGTAGCATCTGTAGTTGTTCGTGCTTGGCAATGGGACTGTGTGCTGTGCACATGTGGCATGGGACGGATTGGCCATGCCGATGGGTGTGTTGCTGTGCCCCTACTTATTGTGACTCTGGTGTATGCGGGCTCCTGGCCCATCCTGGGTCTGGTTTGTACTTTGCTTTTGGGGTTCAAATGGAACGCTTAGGAACGCATATGGCAACATGGGGGCCATGCCCCAGATTCGCATTTGGGATGGAATATGCTTTTGGGGTTCAAATGGAACGCTTAGGAACGCATATGGCAACATGGGGGCCATGCCCCAGATTCGCATTTGGGAGGGAATATGCTTTTGGGGTTCAAATGGAACGCTTAGGAACGCATATGGCAACATGGGGGCCATGCCCCAGATTCGCATTTGGGAGGGAATATGCTTTTGGGGTTCAAATGGAACGCTTAGGAACGCATATGGCAACATGGGGGCCATGCCCCAGATTCGCATTTGGGAGGGAATATGCTTTTGGGGTTCAAATGGAACGCTTAGGAACGCATATGGCAACATGGGGGCCATGCCCCAGATTCGCATTTGGGAGGGAATATGCTTTTGGGGTTCAAATGGAACGCTTAGGAACGCATATGGCAACATGGGGGCCATGCCCCAGATTCGCATTTGGGAGGGAATATGCTTTTGGGGTACATGCTGTGAGCCATGGGTGCCGAACGTGACATGTGTTGTGGCAGCATGACAGTGCATGGTTTGAGGTGTGTGCATGCTTGACATGGCCTGCATATTTGCTGTCTGTTGTGATTACTGGACATGGCATTGGACGCATCGTTATGAGTGAGTGATGGTTGTGTGCCAGCCAACGTATTGCAGTTGTCCCATCTCCTTGGTGTGCGTGCTGCCCTGTGCCATGTGCATCACTGCAGTGCTCGGGGGGGTGTGGCCCATGTTGTGTGTTGTTGCTCACAGTGTGTCGTGCACTTCATTGACTTCTGGCACATGGTTGGTCATGGGCATGTATCTTAGCGTGACTGCTGTATGTGTGGCAGCTGTGCGGATGACATGCCTTTCATGAGACTGGGGCTGACGGATGGGATGGATGGTATGTTGTTTGTGCATGGTGTGTCTGTGTGTTTGATGGGTTCAGTGGTGTTCGTGTGCATATATGTTGTTCCGCTCTGTTGCGTCTAGTGTTGTTTGTCTTACATAGGCGTAGTTGTGGGGTGTGTGGTTGACAGGCAGTTGGGGCTACATGGACAGGACTTCAATGGTGTTTCGGTTGTGTGTGATGAGTTGCACAGTGGCTGCCGTGTGGTACTATATTCAGTGTGGCCTGTGCATGCAGACGTGGCTCCTTGGGTGTTGCTATGTCTGTGATGGGTCATGTGGGGTGTGAGTCTGTTGTTCATGTCCGTGTGCACATTGTTCACTTGTTCGTGACGGTGGGCGGTGCTGCGTGTTCGTCTGCTACGTGACATGTCCCATGTGTTGGTCGTGTTCCGGTCCTCATGCCTCCAGTAATCCAGCCTTGTCCAGTTTCCCACCTGCAGGTTGTTCGTGCGTGCACTGTACTGGATGCCACATGGTTCTAAGCGGGGGTGCTCCATGTTGCAGGCCTGTGGGGGTGGGGGGGTGTTGTGGGTCGTGGGGGTGGCTGGACACCCACTGACACCGATTGCTGTGGACCGTGATGTCTGCCTTTCGGCTGTCGTTGTGCACTGCGGTGGCTGACACGTGGCTGTGGGGTGTGGGGGATGCTCCTCCTTGCTGTGCTGTGGGACTAGGGGCCTGGTGTGTGTTGTACTTGGGCTGTCCACCGTCCCACCCACTGCACTTTGTGTTCCTGCCACTTACCTGTTACTTGTCGGTTAGTGCAGCTGTGGCGGACACATGGGTGTGGTGGGTGCTCGTTGTGGCGCTTCTGGCATATTTGGGGACCTGTTGGTGGTTACGTGGCTGGCTGAGTGTACACATGTCCCCACGCATCTTACAGTTGTTCGGTTTGGGCTGTGTGTGGTGGTGTCTGTTGCATGTGTGTGTGATGTGTTGTGTATTGTGTGCTGGACATGGGGGTGTTTGTCCCTGGGAGCTGTGGCATGGTGGTAGTGCATGTGAGTACATAGCGGTGTGCTGGTATACATTAGTTTGTACTTACCAGCCTCCACTCCCCTGCTAATCCGGCGAGGATCTCCGGATGTATTATGACTCGCACCTTCTCCTCCCACGCTTTGAAGGTCTTGAAGAGCGCGGGATTCCCTCCGCCAGTGACGGCAGCCAGCTCTCTGTTTTTGCCCTCCTTCTTCTTGACCAGGCTCTTTACGTCATTCCAACGTTTGTTGATCTCGACTCTGTTCCTGGGCAGGGTCCCGACTGCATTGACCTGGTCTACGATCCGGTTCCACATTCTGTTTCTGGTGGCTAGTGGTGTGTGCTGGACCATGTTCCCATAGATTTGTGGGTACACCTTGATGATCTCGTCGACCATGACCGTCAGCTCCATGGGCGTGAACTTGGGCATTCTTTGTGGTGCCATGGTGTTTGTGGTGCTGGTGCGGTGTGTGTTGTGTAATGTGCAGGGGGTTTGTGGTGCCGGTGTTTGGTGGTGGTGGTGGTGGTTGTGATGTGTGCGTTTCTGTGGTGTGCTGCTGTCCTTGCTGTGTCACTGTGTCCTCTCCTCTCCTCTCTGGTTTGCAATGTAGCAAGGGGTTGTGGTCTGTGGGAGTGCTGCTTTTGTACTCACCTATGTGGGTGTGTCCTCATGGTCTGTTGTTTTCAGGTGTGTTGTGTCTGGGGTTCTGGCCTTTGTATTTTTTGTTTGTCCGGGGGGATGTTTTCGGGATATGTACTGTGCTTGTGTATTTGTGCGTGCCTTGCTGTGTGGACTTGTTGGCCATGTTGTGTGCTATTGGTTTTGTGTGCGGATGGTTTCTGTGCAGGTACGTGGGCGCCATGGCTTCTGCCGTGTCGATTCTCATCGGCGTTGTTTGCGCTGGCGGGCGGTATATTTGTGGTTTTCCCGCGCTCATGGCGGTGCGATCGTAATCTCACGTGCGGTGTGTCGGCCGTGAGGGCGGGCGGTTTTGTGTTGTCGTGCGTGTTTCCGTCCGTGGCGGGCGGTTTGTCTCCGACTCGGACGTTGGCGGGCGGTATTTTGTGTGCTTTTTCCGCCGATGGCGGTATTCGGTTTGTGTAATCGTAATGGCGTGGTCGGTGTTCAGGCGGTGTGTGCGGGCGGATTTTTGCCGCTTCCATGCCTGGCGGTGTTATTTACGCCGGGTATCGTAATGTGCCCCTTAATCTGTTAAACTAAAGCATAGCCATGGCCATACATTTCACATTAGTGGGAGTGATAAAACGTGGATGCGGATGAACTGGTCCCTTGTCACCTTAGATAATGGGGATAATAAATAATTTGCTAGCCTATTGACCAGATAACTGCCAAGAGCATAATGTGGCCACTCTTAACGTTCAAACTTCTCTGATGGCAATGAACCACTCTCTTTTGTCTTTTTTTTTGCTAGCAGTTTAAAATCGAGTATTCCTGTAGTGATTTGAGCTGTAATGTGGCGAGTGCACTTTTCATTTCAGCAGACCATGGTGGCATGTTTTTTAAAGACATTCCGTGCCCCATTATTGCTCTCAAAGTGTTTTCTTCAGCCCGGTGCATTAAAAAACAGCAATTCAAGAACTGTGACATCATTTTGGGACGCCTGCTGCTACAGATTAATGGCAGGTCTAATTTGGCATTGACTACTGGGTTCGGCTAAACCTAAATAGTAGGCCATATATTGTGTGCGGTCCACCTATAAACCCACTCTCCCAGCAAAAGCAACAAGACCACAATAAACAGATTGGGTTAGTTTACCACCAACAAGTAAGGATAGGCTTGTTTAATGGATGGGGCATGGAGATCATCGCAAAGTCGCCAAACAGCAAAAATGATCGAAGCAGCTTTTGTTTTCAAAGATATTAGTTGTATATTGGGTGACCCACACACCTCTATCCATATTTCCTATTAGTTGTATTTCCTGTTTCACAACCTTGCATTATTTGCTATTTAATTCGAGAAATGCAGATTTATTTATTGTTAATCACCAGTTTATTAGGACTGATATATGCCTCTAGGACAGCCAGGGAGCTCTGCAGACAGGCCACCGAAGGATGTGGTGTGATAGTGCTGTCTGCAAACTGCAGGGCTTGAAGGTGATTTCCACCTAATTTGAGTGGAGTTGGCCCCTCCTCAGAAATTGTTGCGGCCAGGCGTGCTGTGTATTAGTTAAAAAGCAGGGGGCTGGCACTCACCCTGATTCAAACTTAAGTTGGAGAAAATCCTACTTAAGAGAGGACTATTCTGGGCCTGTTCGACTTGAACCCCGTATTCCCAAGCAGTGATTTAATCGTGTGCAGCAATGAACAGGGAACCCTCCACTCCAACCGTTTGGCCCACGGTATTGATTGATTCATGACATCAAAGGCCATTCTATAAAACAGACAAATACTCAGTCTCATGGATTAACATGGATAATGCCAATAAATTATCAGTCGTGTATCTGCTGCAGCATTAGGCTCTTGGCCTTAGCCTATTCTTCCAGTTGATTAAGAATAGGGCTCCTGGTTTTAGGGTATTTATTTTTTTAACATTTCCGTCTGTTTTATCCATATTTATTTTTTGGCCATTTTATCTGTATTTATCCATATTTATTTTGTGTTTTGCGTATAAATAAAGTAAAAAAACTGCACATTTCCATAGTTATTTAACTGATAGACGTGGACTCATACTTTGATGTCTGTTGTCTTTTAGCTATTTAAGCTGTCAAATATTACATAACAATACATCCACTGGTAAATACTAGCACTATACCATGAATGTATGTTGACATATGCCGTTATTTAAATACATTTCATCCTGTTTTTTAATTTCCCATGCTGTCCATATGCTCAGCTGCTGGCCTATAATTCATCAAAGACACATTGGAGAGTCACTTAAAAGGAGCTCAATTTTCTGTATTTATCCACATTTAAAAATAAATGCAGGCAGAAAACACATTGTTTACTCTCTGCATTTATCTGTAAAAATCGGTAAAAATGGAAAACAGGGAGCCTTAATTAAGATAAATGCACGCCTTGGTCTCGGCTGCCATATCTATCAAAGCTATAGTTTGACACAAGACCAGGATAGCCCATTTTATAGATCGAATGGAGAATTTATCGCTGGCACTGGTGTATATACACTGGAGAACACTAAATTGACCTGAAATCAGGGTTTGCCTTAACTATGTGATTCGGAACTCCATTCGAACTATGAGCCACATTAGATCTCGATGACTTAATGATCTCACAGATGATGCTTCTTTCTACTGAGATCCCAGAAGCTTTCCGAACATAAAGACTGTTCCAGATTCCTTCATCGATTATTATCAGATGCGTTAATTACCTCAGCTGTTGTTAAACTTCGACAGGTTAAACCTGCCGAAATTTAAAAAGAGGAATTGTACGGGATTTACCATATCATCTGGATTTTGGTGCGTTAAACACCAACATCCAGGTTATTCCCCACAAACTCGGGATGGGTGTTATTTATAGCACACAATAAATAACATACCCCGTGGTATCGTTATTTATCAAATACGATATATAGCACCTTAACTTGTAATCAAGGCTAGTCTTTTGTTAAACCAACTGTCTTTCTGTGCCTCCTAAATCCATTTTGTATAACTCCTTTTGGGATCTTACTTCAGTACTCCAATATGAGGTTGAATATGTGTTCCCCACTCGTATCTGTAGTAAAGAGACTCTTTACTTGTCTCTGTACATTTAGATAGCACAGTACTAGTCCCTTCCATTTCCATCCACTGTGTGACCCTTTCTGTTACAGAGTTGGTCCATTTGGTACGTTTTAGCTGCTGGAGGCCATTAACATCACCCACTTCCCTGAGCTCATGGTGCCTGGGAAAATTACACAAAAACACACTTTGCTGTTCTCTATGCTTGTTATAATTTCAACTAAATTGACATATCCAAATAACTCAGCTGTAACAAATGTGTAGTCAAGAAGTGACTTTCTATATTAGAAAAATTGGTGTATTTATTGGGGCTGTTAGTGGGCAATTCAGTATTTAATGATGGTAAAAGAACTAAGTCAAGAAATAATAATAGTTTACCTCCCTGGGAATCATGACGTTGGTTATCCTGAGCCCCACCCTCTTTAATCTATACATCGGCCCGCTGGCTGATATTATGGATAATTACAAGATCTCTATGGTGTCATACGCTGACGACACCCAGCTTGTAGTGACCCTTGCGCAAGACTCGGGTGAATCAGCGTCACAGTTCTCCTCCTGTCTGAATGATCTGGCCTCATGGATGTCAAACAACTGTCTAAAATTAGATGGCAGTAAGACGGAGATCATGATCATTGAGAAATCTCCCTCCATATGGGGTTCAGCCTGGTGGCCCCAGAGATTGGGGCCTGTCCCTATGCCCAAAATAGAGGTGAAGAATCTGGGAGTGTGGCTCGATCCAAAACTTACCTTCGAGTCCCAAACCAGAAAAGCAGCAGGGAGATGTTTTGGCACCCTCAAGTTGCTAAAAAAAACCTTGGACATTCTTCCCGTATCAGCAAGGAAAACCATAGTCCACATCTTGGTGTCCTCGCAACTAGACTACGGGAATGTCCTATATCTGGGTGCGCCAAAACGCTGCCTGCAACGCCCCCAACGTATTCAAAATGCGGCAGCACGTCTCGTTCTTAATCTTCCAAGACGCGCCTCAATGACGAAAGCCCTTGACTCCCTTCACTGGCTGCCAATTGGAAAGAGAATTCTTTTCAAAGCCCTGTGTTTCTGCCACCGGAGCATACAGGGGAAAGGCCCCAGCTACCTGCACGATTTTCTTACTCCTCACAATCCCAGTCGGCAGCTAAGATCGACAGGAGCACACCTACTCAAAGTACCCAAGATAAAAATGGCAAGGATGGGAGCACGCTCATTTGGCTACCTAGCAGCCAAAAACTGGAACACACTCCCACCTCTGCTACGTGCAGAGAATTCTGAGACCATTTTCCGTAAAGGTCTGAAAACCTGGCTATATCAACTCTAGTCCGGTCTCCTTCCACTACAGCTGATATGCTTCTAGCGCGGGGACACACCTATAGGGGTAGCCAGGCGCTCTATAAATGACCTATTATTATTATTATTATGTTAGGGTTAGTTAGCGGTGGGATTCCCCAGATATAGTCTGCGTAGACCGATGCCTCATTGTTAGACCTGGCATCATTGGCGTGGGTCTCCCTTCCTCTTTTCGCTTCTGACCTTTTATGTTGGCTGGATTTAGATGCTCTGGGCGCTGTGCCACTGCCAATCAGTGACACAGCGCGAATGCTCCCTGTGTAAAGATAACTGTATGAATTGGGATAGCCATAATTGGCTCGTTTGGTTTACCTGTCAGCCCCTAGTATCAGTGCACTGTGTGTGCCCAGGGCTGGTAGACCAAATACTGCTGGTGGGCCTGCAGCGCTGATTTGCGCTACCCACTGAAGCAGCTGTCAAAGTATGTCTGTGTAGCATGTTCTAATAGCGAGTTACCCTCCATTTCCCTGTCTACTATTGTGAGGCTATCCGTTCTCATAGGCCAGAATGGGCAGGCTGAGCATTACATGCCCTAATCCTACCTGCCCCCAGGAACCTGATAGGAACGTCGAATTTGATATGTTTACGCTCAGAACATTGAGATACATCTTTTAGTAAGGATTATTAGCATAGCCCGTGTTCGAAAATGCCTCTACTAGAAACGAGGTATTTTCTGGCCTAAGCTTTCCTGTAGGCTTTGCTAGCGTGTGTATTGGCCGTCTGGTTTTGGAGCAGCAGGGCCAGCTGGGTCAGACCTGGCTGGAGAGAGAGATCGGCATTTAGAGTAGGGATGAGGGGTGACTCTTTGATCTGAGCAGGGCCGTGCCTGGCAAGGTGAATGATGGCTCCACCTCCCACTGGGCGTCTGATAGCAGACCCCCAGATTCTCAAAGGGCAGGATGTCGCCTCGTACACCAAGTGCTCCCCGACCCCACCGAACTGGTTCTGGCTGGATGCAGTGATTTGTGACTGCAGAGAACAAAGACTTTTTAGGTATAAAACGCTGCGCTGAAACCTTTTTCCTTCTGGATGTCCGAGCGGACAGAGGAAAGGACTTTGAAACTTTCACCAAGCTTGCTGAAGAAACTACCCGAGGGCCTGAATTGAGAGCGCCTCCTGCTGAAGTCTCAGGGACATTAGACTTCACCCCGTCAGCCGCCTGAATTCCTGTGCTAGGGATTCTACTTGCAGGTGAGGCCTCCGTCGAGTAATCCGGAACCTCTAGTTCTACTGTGAGGAACGCGGACTGGTAACCCTTGTTAACTCTGTGTGTGGGCAGCCGCAGCTAAGAGAGAGCTGCCGCCGCTGACCGCCCGCCTTAATTTGAATCTTCAGAACCTTCGCTGAATCGGTGTGGGCCGCCGCAGCTAAGAGAGAGCTGTTGCCGCTGAGTGCCCGCACTTGTGTCAGCTGTGCATTATCATGATTTGTCCTGTGGGCCGCTGCAGCTAAGAGAGAGCTGTTGCCGCTGAATGCCCGCACTTGTGTCCGCTGTGCATCATCGTGATTTGTCCTGTGGGCCGCCGCAGCTAAGAGAGAGAGCTGTTGCCACCGAGTGCCCGCACTTGTGTCAGCTGTGCATCGTCGTGATTTGTCCTGTGAGCCGCTGCAGCTAAGAGAGAGCTGCTGCCGCGGAGTACTCGCACCTTTGCTAACTTTGCATCATCGTGATTTGTCCTGTGAGCTGCCGCAGCTAAGAGAGAGCTGCTGCCGCTGAGGGTTCGCACCTTGGCTAACTTTGCATCATCGTGATTTGTCCTGTGAGCCGCCGCAGCTAAGAGAGCTGCGGCCGCTGAGAGTTCGCACCTTAGCTAACTGTGCATCATTGTGATTTGTCCTGTGAGCCGCCGCAGCTAAGAGAGAGCTGCTGCCGCCGAGTGCCCGCACCTTTGCCAACTTCGCACCATTGTGATTTATCCTGTGGGCCGCCGCAGTTAAGAGAAAGCTGCTGCCGCTGAGTGCCCGCATCTTTGCCAACGTTGCATCATCATGAATCGCCCTGTGGGCCACCGCAGCTAGGAGAGAGCTGCTGCCCCTGTGCGCCCACCACGGAGCTGCACGACGAGAGTCATTGCCACCACCAGCCCGGGCCGCCACAGCCGCGTGCTGCTGCCGCTGGGAGCCCGCCTGTCCCCGAGTGCCCGAATCATTGTGAGTGCACGTTGCGGACCACTGCAGTCGAGAACTGTGGTCGCTGGGAGTCCGCCTGTCACCGTCTCCGCTTCTTCGAGAAGCTACGTACTGTGTCCCCGTCCAACGGCAGGTATCTGGTGCGCAACGGGTCGCGTAGACCCAGGCCTTGAACTCAGTCAGTGCCACGTTCTGGTGAATACGTTATAACCTTTTTAAAGTCCCTACTGATTTACGTGCATTGTGACTGGTTAAAACGCTTTTGAGAGTCTCGTTCTAAACCTTAGATAAAGATACTATTTTTCTATACCTCCTTGAGTTGTGTCCTTTTGTGGTGTCGTTACTGCCTTGTTGTGCATGGTCATAAATGCTTCACACACTGCCTCTGAGATAGGCCTAACTGCTCGTGCTACGTTACCACAGGGTTGAGCAGGGGTTATCAAAGGGGGTAGCCCACTTGCCCTGACTTAGGAAGAAGGGTCCCTATTTGGGCATTGGCGCCAGCCATGGCCAACTAGAGACCCCATTTCTAACATTGGCGGTCAGCGGTGAGGATCAGAACTTGCATTTATGATCCACGTACAATAACTGGTAGACACCACTAGTGAGTACAGACCAAAGCGCAGACACGCGCGGATTTTGTTTTCCTCTTCGAATTTTTGTTTTTGTTTTTTTGGTTGGTTGTTTTAGTATTGAATTGTTGATCGCAGCCATGAGTACTGCTAATATGGGAAGGCCAACATCCAATGCTTCAGAGGATCTCGCCTTTGAGGAGGAAAGATTAGATACCTATACTGCCAAACAGCTGAAGTCGTTTTGTAAGCAATTTGCAGTCCCCGTGGTAGGTCTCTCTAGGAAGGAGGAGTACCACAAGGCGCTGAAGGCCTGGTGGGAAGCCAGAGGGTCCGCTGGGAATGAGGAAGAGAATGCGGGAGGGCAGCAGGATGATGCAGTAGAGGGGGGGGAGATAGAACACCCTCCAATCCAGGTACTAGTGTATCCCAAAGGAGCCTGACCCCAGAAGAGCTGGAGGACAGGGAGAGAGATAGGAGGCATAGTTTGGAGATTTCGAAATTGGAAGGTCAGAAGGACCTTGAGAGTAAGAAGTTAGACATTGAGAAGAATCGATTGTCAATTGAACTTGAGAAAATGAGAATGGAACATGAGAGAATGTTGAGGGAGATAGAGATCAGGGCGAGGAGTGTCCCGGTCTCCCCTCTGGTGGCAGCATACCTTTAGTAACTCCTGAGAGTAGAGTTTATATTCCTAAGGATGTCATTAAGGATTTTCACAAGAGTGAGGATATTGGGCAATGGTTTGCCGCATATGAGATAGCAATGGTGTCCCACCGGGTCCCTGAGCAGGATTGGGGAGCGGGATTGTGGGGGCGCTTTGTGAGTGATGGTAGGGATACCCTGTTGGACCTGCCTGAGGAGAGCAGGATGGTGTATGCCCATATGAAAGAAGCTTTGATGACCCGTTATGGTTTGACCCCAGAAATGTACAGGCAGAGGTTTAGGACCTGTAAGAAGTTAGAGGGTACCACGTGGGTTGAATATGTGTCTTTTTTCTGCAGAGCAATGGATCACTGGGTAAAGGGTAGCAAAGTGGAAACTTTCAAGCAATTGTATGATTTGTTTGCGTGGGAGCATTTTTCTAGTAACTGTTTTCCAGAGCTACGCCAGCACCTGATTGATAGCAAGCTGACTAACCCTAGGAAGCTTGCTGAGGAGGCGGACCGCTGGGTGAACACCCGGGTCCGCAAAGGTTTTGTGGGAGACTTCGCCAGAGGTGGGCAGGGTCCCCAGCAGAGAAGTGGGGGGACAAGGGTAAGCCGAGGGAGTTCCAGAGAGGGCCCCAAAGTAATTCCCAAAGGAATCAAGCAGTGGTGTCCCAGCCTCCCCCTGAGAAGAAGCCAGTGTCCCCGACAGGTAGGCCTGTTCAGAGGGGGCCACTCACCTGTTTCAAGTGTGGCCAAGTGGGCAACCGGTATTATGATCCCCAGTGTCCCCAGAGGGACCCCAATGCATCCCCTCGTGCACCACCCCGTGCACCATCCCACCAGATTGCCAGTGTAGCCCTGGGGGGGAGGAGGTAGAGGTCCAAGGTGGGTGGGATCCCGTAGAGTTAACCCTTGTCTCGCTAGGAGACTTTGAGAAGGTCCCTAACCCCACACTGCCGAATAACACTCAGAAGTACCGGCAGTGGGTGACCATCAATGGCCATAGGGTGGAGGCTCTCAGGGACACCGAAGCTAGTATAACTGTCAGCTCCCGGTTGGTGTCCAAAGAGCAGGTTGTCCCCCATGCATTCTGCCCCGTAGTGTCAGCAGACAACTCAGAGAGCCAGTGTGAAGTGGCTCAGGTTCCCTTCGAGTGGGGGGGGGTCTCAGGAACTCTTCAAGTGGCTGTGAGGCCCGCCATGCCTGTAGACTGTCTGTTGGGCAATGATCTAGAGAACTCCCCGTGGGCTACGGTGGAGAGAAAGTCTCATTTGGAAATGTTGGGTCTGCCTGAGTGGGCGTGTGTGACCCCTCGGTCCATGACAGCTCAGAAGGATGTTCAGGAGGGTCTGGAGCCTGAAAGTATGGCCCAGGCCCCTACCTCAAAGAGAAGGTACAGAGGAAAGGACTTTGAAACTTTCACCAAGCTTGCTGAAAAACTACCCGAGGGCCTGAATTGAGAGCGCCTCCTGCTGAAGTCTCAGGAACATTAGACTTCACCCCGTCAGCCGCCTGAATTCCTGTGCTAGGGATTCTACTTGCAGGTGAGGCCTCCGTCGAGTAATCCGGAACCTCTAGTTCTACTGTGAGGAACGCGGACTGGTAACCCTTGTTAACTCTGTGTGTGGGCCGCCGCAGCTAAGAGAGAGCTGCCGCCGCTGAGCGCCCGCCTTAATTTGAATCTTCTGAACCTTCGCTGAACCTGTGTGGGCCGCCGCAGCTAAGAGAGAGCTGCCGCCGCTGAGCGCCCGCCTTAATTTGAATCTTCTGAACCTTCACTGAACCTGCGTGGGCCGCCGCAGCTAAGAGAGAGCTGCCGCCGCTGAGCGCCCGCCTTAATTTGAATCTTCAGAACCTTCGCTGAATCGGTGTGGGCCGCCGCAGCTAAGAGAGAGCTGTTGCCGCTGAGTGCCCGCACTTGTGTCAGCTGTGCATTATCGTGATTTGTCCTGTGGGCCGCCGCAGCTAAGAGAGAGCTGTTGCCGCTGAGGGTTCGCACCTTGGCTAACTTTGCATCATCGTGATTTGTCCTGTGAGCCGCCGCAGCTAAGAGAGAGCTGCGGCCGCTGAGGGTTCGCACCTTGGCTAACTGTGCATCATTGTGATTTGTCCTGTGGGCCGCCTCAGCTAAGAGAGAGCTGCTGCCGCCGAGTGCCCGCACCTTTACCAACTTCTCACCATTGTGATTTGTCCTGTGGGCCGCCGCAGTTAAGAGAAAGCTGCTGCTGCTGAGTGCCCGCATCTTTGCCAACGTTGCATCATCGTGAATCGCCCTGTGGGCCGCCGCAGCTAGGAGAGAGCTGCTGCCGCTGTGCGCCCACCACGGAGCTGCACGACGAGAGTCATCGCCACCACGAGCCTGGGCCAACGCAGCCGCGTGCTGCTGCCGCTGGGAGCCCGCCTGTCCCCGAGTGCCCGAATCATTGTGAGTGCACGTTGTGGACCGCTGCAGTCAAGAACTGTGGTCGCTGGGAGTCCGCCTGTCATCGTCTCCACTTCTTCGAGAAGCTACGTACTGTGTCCCCGTCCAACGGCAGGTATCTGGTGTGCAACGGGTCGCGTAGACCCAGGCCTTGAACTCAGTTAGTGCCACGTTCTGGTGAATACGTTATTGCCTTTTTAAAGTCCCTACTGATTTACGTGCATTGTGACTGGTTAAAACGCTTTTGAGAGTCTCGTACTAAACCTTAGATAAAGATACTATTTTTCTATACCTCCTTGAGTTGTGTCCTTTTGTGGTGTCGTTACTGCCTTATTGTGCATGGTCATAAATGCTTCACACACTGCCTCTGAGATAGGCCCAACTGCTCGTGCTATGTTACCACAGGGTTGAGCAGGGGTTATCAAAGGGGGTAGCCCACTTGCCCTGACTTAGGAAGAAGGGTCCCTATTTGGGCATTGACGCCAGCCATGGCCAACTAGAGACCCCCATTTCTAACACTCATCATCCGTTAAATTGTGTAACATATTGAGAGTAAAGCCTCCAGTCAGTAAGATACCCACTTTCTGTTGGCCGTCTGTGAACTGGCTCAGAATAGACATTAATTACTGGTCGTTCCGCTTCATTTGAGCATCTATGGGATGCAAATAAATGTTTCCTAATAAAAGTGTGTCTGCACATCCCAAGCTGCCATTACATTTTAACTCCACTGCCTGAATATTGTCTGTGCCAAGCTCTATGAGTTTCCAATTATAATTCAAACTATTTGAAACAACAATACCCAGCCCACCTTCAGCTCCGCCCCTTGACTTTGGTTTACAGATATTAATAGAATAAGCAGGTCTTCTACTATGAGTGCTAGATATTTTGTGCAACCTCATTTTAAGAATTTTTGCCAATCTTGTCTCATTCCCGGAGAGCGCTGAGACAGACTGGTTCTCTTAACCAACTGGTATTGGTCATTGTTTCTTCGCACTGCCCACAATTTACAGCAGCAGAATCCAGAACTGAAGCTATCCGGCTCCAATGTTCTGCACTGGAGGGAGTAGAGGGGGATACTACTCAGGAGGGGGGGAGTGTGGAGGGGGTGAACGTGTCCCTGTCCATCGAGCTATTCCAGTTAATTTGCAACTGCCTTACTGGATGAGCTGAAGTGGAGAATTCGCCCAGGACGGCACTCAGTATTGATATTACCAAAAGTCAATAGGTATCTCGGATGTGTGACCATTGTTAGTCTAATGTTCCATGAAGCAAACAATACCTTATGCCTCCAAAGTGCTTTGGCTGCTCCTGGGCTGGTTCATGTTACTCTTATTGATTCTGTTCGAGAGCATGAATCTTATTTTCCGAACTCCATTTTGTCTGTTACTTGAGTTTGAACGTTGTTGGCCTGGATACAAACATAATAGTTTTATGATATTTCCTATTTTTAAAATGACTTAGGGGCTGATTACGATGTCGGTCGGAAAGCCTCCCAGCGCTAGTCAGAAGCTTTTCCGACCGCGGTCGGAGGCTTTCCGACCGACATGGTCGGTTTGCGGTCCGACCACCCGATTACGATGTCGACAGTCGGAACGTTAACTGGCCGGTCATTCCGACACAGTTCCGATCGGCTCTCGGAGTCTTCCGGCTAGTCGGAACCGCATTGCAATCCCCTATGGACGGCATTTCTGCCGTCGGGATTACGATGTCAGTTTCCCACAGCCTTTCTGTGCTGGCCTTTCCGGCATAGAAAGGCTGTTGGAAAGTGAATTTGGGGACCCCTAGCAGGGCCCCCTTGCCTCCGCGGTCTAAGGTTGGTGGTCAAGGGGGTACCCAGGGTACCCCCCTGTAAAACTCAGTACTGTGTGGCAGGCACCATGGGGTGCCTGCCACAGGGTGCAGGGTTTTACACACACACCCATTCTCTATAGGAGCCTGTATTATGGCCGGTTTCAGGCCGTAACACAAGCTCCCATAGAGAAAAGTGAGTATCCGACCGAACAGTGTTCAGTCTCATCGTAATCAGGCAGTCGGAACCGTCGACTGGAGGTTGGTCGGTCCCGAGACGGTGTCGGTCAGAGGCAACTCCGACCGACATCGTAATAAGCCCCTTAGTGTCTCCTCAATGTATATTCTGGAGTAAGGAAAAATATGTGAGAATTAAAATCTTTGGCTGTTTATCGAAGTGCAATGAAGGGATTTGGTAATGTTTTGGATCATTGGCCGTCTGGCAAAATTCTGAGCTCAAACCCAGTTCATTAAGAGAACTTGATGCCTTTGGATTGTCCTTAAAACAGTGTGCTGCGACTGATGAAACCTACTGGTCACAGCGTCAGGTCAAGGGATGGTAAGAATATTTAGCTATTATTTGAATTTAGGAGTCCATCTTGAAACTCAAAACTGGAGGCATTCGTTCCTTTAATTATCTGCCTTCCAGAGCTAATAACAGTTACACTGATGCTGTTTCCAAAGGCATAACCCCCTTTGATATGTGGGTGTACCGCAGTTCAATTCAGTTACACAGATGACTGTTAGTTAGCTGGTGAGAAAGAGTAATTATATAGCTTCATTCAGCCCTCAGACATTGGCTTGTTTGGAATAACGTTGGAAATCATCTCCCCCTCCCTATTCCGGAGACATTCCTTGACTAGTAGATCTGCCCTTCTTGGCTTGCCGTAGTTTACACAGAAGTCAGAGGTGTTATTTCACAATCTGAATGGAATATGCAGCATTGAGAGATTCAGCTGCGCTGTCATGCTTGTGATCATTTGAATTTGATAAGCTTTAGGATTAGACTTAGTCAAAAATTAAAATGGTCATGGTCCATCTTGGATGGATGTTCCTCTCTTTAAATGTTTGGCAAAAGCATTAGCTCTGCAAGGTTTATTCAACTTTGTATTTTCTTCTTATTTTTACTAGAAAGGGGTTTTACTGAGCAAGGACCACTCTCCTTTTGAGCAGTAATGGAATTCTCAATGCACTCAAAATTTGCAGTATGATTGGTTGTAAAGTGCACTTTTTTACCAGCTTCATCAACTTCTGCTGGAGCGGTGGAGGTAGAGTCCCTTTGTATACAAGTAGGGACAACAGGAGAATTTCTCACGCCAGCTCATTAACCTGCGTGGAGTTTTTGAGATCATCTACCATTATCGCAATTAAGATGCGAAGGGCAGCTAATTTATCAATCACTGTTGGACATTGACAGATTGGAAGACTCTTCTCTGATAGAACTGATAACCAGGCTCAAAGTAGACAATCAATTGGTGCCACAAATGAGGCCAACGTTGGGAGGATTTCAAATTCTGTCACAACTTCATTGGACTGCCAATTAAGCACAGTTGTTGTAGCTTCTAATGAGCTACATAAAACATTAAGGGTCTCTCGAAGGAATGATTGATTTTGATGAGGAATGCTAATATTTTTTGAAATATGACCATTTAAATGGCCCTGGTCCTCTTTCTGGAGTCTGAAATACTTGCTTTTACCAACAGCAGTGTTTGCTGGATAAGGGTCACGACATACCCAGTCACAGGGCATCACCCATACTGTTTGACCTAAGGCAGCTCAAAGCTCGAGGTCCATAAGGAATATTACTGAGTTGCTTCCAAGACATCACAAGGGGCAGAGTCAATAAATATTCTAATAGTTGTGGTGGGGGCTAAGCCTTTAGCTTGCTCTTCCTGCACATTCTCACACAATTGAACATGGACCTCTGCAGTAACAATAGGCAATGTGGGGACAAGCCCTATGACCTGGCCTCAAAGGTTGCCAATAATGGAGCCGGTAGCTGTACCTCCAGCCGCGGTCCATGCAGGTAACAGCGGTGGGGCAGTGGGGCCGCGTGAGGGGGATTTCCAGGGACGATGCCAAGGGAAAATTAAATAAATAATTCATTTTCCCTCTGCATCATCCCTCGAAATCTCTCCACACACGGCCCCACCGCCCCACCACTGTTACCTGCACGGACCGCGGCGTGTACCTCCCTTCAGGACTCTTTATTGTGTATGTGCTTACTTGCCTTTCTGAAGAGCCCGTCACTAGACATTTTGTAAAAACTATATAAAGAATGACACATACAAAGAAAGGCTACGGCACCATTTAAAGCCAACTGGCAGAGCATCCGCCCCCTGCTTCCCAGCCCTCTGGCGAGACTTCACTATGGCAGTACACTATACACATTTTTGCCTGCAACATGCGTGTCACTGTCAAGACAACATTGCACTGTTCATGCAGCAAACTACCCTTTGTGGTTGTGTTTGAAGAGAATATTGGAACCAAATATATCGTGAGACTAAATATCGTGTCAAGAATATCGAGGACAAAAATATCGTGAAGGTAAGTTTCTATAGGTAAGCAAATGTTTAATGTATATAACGCCACCTATATGTACCTTGACAATATATATATCTTCAAGGTACATAGATGTGGAGTTAAGAATAGTAAATCTTTACTTACCAATTTGCACTTACCTTCTTGATTTTTTGGTCCTCGATATTTTTGGTTCCAAAATTCTGTCAGTGATCCCCATCTGTGCAAAGTTAGCTACACACACCATTCCGGCCATGCACCAGCCTCTGATGTGCAAACGGGCCAATGAGAGCACTCACTGAGCGAGTGGCTCTGTCTCTTTCTTTGTTGAGGTTGGGAAAATGTGGGAGTGGACTTCAGATACTGAAGTGCTGGGCAGTTTTAATCTCCAATTTTTTTTATTTAACAGAGTTTTATATAGCGTGAACTTGACCCGAAGGTATCAGAGCGCTTTACATAGCACCAGTTGCGTTACATGAGGAAACATTCATGTTTGTCAGGCATGGGGAGATTAAGTGATTTGCCCAGAATCACAGGACATTCAGCGTCATTGCCGAGACTCGAACCCAGTTCCCCAGATTGGAGGGCGAACGCCCTAACCGTTAGGCCAACTCCTCTCCCCTATGAAAGTGAAGCCATGCAAAGCCAGTTAAACATTAGTTAATCAAACTTTTTAGGAGGCAGCATCTATCCAGAGGAAACAGATAACTGTTTAATTCCCTCTCTTCTGAAGTTCTGCATGAGGAGGCACCTACACAACAAACATCTCTCAAATCAGCACCTAAATATAGTAAATAAAGGTACATTGATCTTATTCATTCGTCCTTCATGAGATCCTCATCCTCAAGGGAGAGTCATGTATGCATTTTCATTTTCTCTCTCATCAATCACACTATTGCAATCTACAATGGAATACATGCCTTAGCTATACTGCCACTATCCCTTATGCTTAACAGTATGCTATTGATTATATCAGATGCTCTTCACACTCAGCAAACATCCAGAGTAAGAAAGTGACCCCTACCGCATTGCCATGCCTTGGAAAAATTTGCCAACCCTGCAAAACTGGCACAAAGTTAGCAAGGGCAATCTATGTAAGCCCAATACTTTATTGATGAGGATACACAGTTTTCCACACTCAGAGCTATTATAATAACATTGCCTAATATGCTGCTGTCTGCAGCATGGTGTTCCATATTCTAGCAAGGACAATTCTGCTTGGATTTGTTTTGCTTTGAACTTGTGACGAGAGCCGAACTGTCAACAGGCCTACTGTATCAAAGAGTGTTTGTCAGAACCCCTTTCAGAGGGCCATGGGCCAGGGAGGGGTTACTGGGCCCAACTGAGGTGGTTGAAGACTTTCACTCCTGATGTCCAGGGGCCGACCTATTATGAATCCTGAGCAACTGGGCCACGTACCCCTTCTGCACTTGACACTCAGTGGTAGTTGTGGACAAGCAGTCACAGGCTCCCTCATATCGGAAACACAAATATCTCAGGACAGAATATCGTGTCAAAAATATTGAGGACAAGAATATCGTGTGGGTCATTTTCTATGGATAAGTAAAGTATTGCTATGTATTACTCCACATATATGTACCTTGACGATATATATATATATATATACATCGTCAAGGTATATAGATCTGGAGTCAAGAATAGTAAATTTACACTTACCTATTTGCACTTACCTTCTTGATATTCTTGTCCTCGATATTTTTGACACGATATTCTGTCCACGCGATATTTGTATTCCGATATTCTGTCACTGATCCCTCTATACTTGTGCTTTACCCTTCTCAAGCACACAATCATCCGCACAGAGTTACCAATCCTGAGCTGCGCAGCACTCTTCACTAAATAATGTAGGCCAAGGGTGAGTTAAGCACACAACAGAGGAAGGTTATAAAGGTGAGTGAACTAGTAGGCGTCACTCCAGTGACACATGGTAAAAAAGATCTGTTCACTCCCAGTGATCACTACATGGTATGGTGCCACCACCGCCCTCTTGTTGCTTAGTCATCTTCCTTGGTGATGACAAGAAACAATCTTGCCAAACACTGCAGTGGAATCTTGGTTATTTATATAAGATGTGGCCTAACACGGTAACTGCAAGAATTCCAAGTGTCAAAGCTGAGCCGACTCTTAATGGACTTCAAATGCTGGTTCTGTGGAAGGTTAAATGGAATTGATGGGTGATATGAAAAGGTGTAATCTGCATGATAGGATGAAGTGAGGTATGTCTTTGACTTTGTGGATTGCCGTGAGGCACAGCGTTGCAGAGATGAGCTGGTGAGATAGTTTGATGAGGCATAATACGTTGCTATAAATCCATGTTGGAGTTTGGCAAATCAGGAAATGATGATGTGAGCAATAAGGTGCTCAGTCACAACAGCCTCCAGATGGATGGCATGGTCATTATAGATGTAGCATGCTTCTTCTGAGAAAGGACCTGTGATAAACTGCACTTTACTGACATCTGCAATGAAATTCTCTTGCCAGTTCCACCTTTACTATGCAAATGAAAAGGTAGAAGCGCTATAAAGAAATTCACTGTTAGACCTGCCAGCCTGAGGGTGCTCTACCCACACATGTTATGCCTTCACCGCTCCTATTTTGCTGTTGTTATTTTTGCTTGTCATAAGCCGTTGTGCACTTTACCACTGATGACCAGTGCTAAAGTGATAGTGCTCTCACCTTTAAACATGATAAAATTGGCTTACACCCAATTGTCACATTTAATTTACTTGCAAGTCCCTAGTAGAATGGTACTACCGGTACCCAGGGCCTTTAAATTAAATGCTACTAGTGGGCCTGCTGCACTCCTTGTGCCATCCACTAAAGTAGCCCTGTAAACATGTCTCAGGCCTGCCATTGCAGACTTTGGGGTCGATTCCGATTCGGGCCGGAAAAAGCACCAACCGACTCGGAGCCGGAATTTATTCCGACCGACACGTACCTGTGGCGCCCGACCCGCCAAGTACGATGCAAGGCGTGCAAAATCCGACCGACACGTACGGAACCCAAGCCGAACGACCGAGCCGCAAGGAAAACAGCAATCCGGCCGGAAAAACACGCGAATCGAACCGACCGACACGCACCCGGAACAAATCCGACCGAAACGTACACGCGAACTCCAAACCGCAAAGTACGATGCAAGGCGCGAAAACCACGACCGAGTTGTACGGAGGACAAGCCGTACGACCGACACGCATACAAAACCGAGCCGAAGTAACACAAAACACCGCGACCAACGCGTACGCAGCATAGAAAACTGCACAAACACAGCGTGAACGAAACGAAGAAGACCGTACGAGACAACTGAAGGGTCCGACTCGGTCACAAGAACGTTTACAACATGCACAGACAGTACAAAGGAAAAATTACACAAAAAAAGGCCTAACAAGCAATTACAAAGCCAATAAATACTGGGGTGGGTGGGGACAGAGAACAAAGACACACCCACAACTCCACCCATATAAAGGACACAAATCCCAACCATGATCCTTTGCAAATGCCATTCTACTGCCAGCACCCAACAGACAGCAACCACACACCCACAGCTCATCCCTCACACAAGCCACACACCATCAGCACACCAACAAATACCTACCTCACATACACCCAGCAAAACACACACTCACACACCCTCACCTGCACACCAACACACACATCACTCACCATCACCACCCATCACCATGCCCCCCAAGAAGAATCACAAGTTCCTAGATTGTGAATTGGAAGTCATGGTAGACGAGATCCTCAGGGTAGAGCCACAGCTGTTTGGCACACTGGTCCAACAGACCCCCATCTCCCAGAAAACCAAGATGTGGGAGAGGATCATCAACAGGGTGAACGCACAATCACCATGTCTGCGCACAAAGACCGACATCCAGAACAGGTGGTATGACGTGCGCAGGAGGGTCAGGGAGCTGCTCAAGAAAGACTACCTCCTGAGCCAATATACCGGCAGTGGCCCTCCTGCCAAGCCAGTATACCTCAGGCCCTGGGAGGAGAAGGTGCGGGCCATCCTTCTGCCAGTGAGCGTCTATGGACTAGAGAACATCCCAGAGCCTGGTGAGTACACAACAAATGTACACAATATTCTGCCACAATACACACACACATCACTGTCAAGGGGAGAGTCAAACCATGCACTCATAGCAATTACACAGCAACCAGAACAGAATCATCCCAAAATGTGTATGTCAGTCAGATAAACACAACACATGCCATCTCAAAGTTACATTTAACCGTGTCATCACATGTACAAACACAACTACAACTACAGCTAGGCAGTGGCACAAATAGAACTAACAAACACATCCAGACATGTAGCCACCACTACAACACCAACACACAGTGAAGACCACTAAAAGAAAGGAATTCTGTGTATGCTGGGCAAGTCAGTGTAGCCAATAGCATCATGGGAGTCGTAGTCACAGATATTGCTCACCCCCACAACTGTCCCATCAACACCACCATGAACCATGCGCACATCACAGGGAGTGGAAAAGGACTCACAAGATGGCTGACACTGGGTACTGCTGTGGGGAGCACAAGGCCCTGCTGGCAACTGTGCAACAACCAACAGCAGGACACCACTGACTGACATCCTGAGAGACAACTTCCACTCCCTGCAATGGAAGCACGTTCCATGGTGGGATATCTGGCTGGGTGGGAAGGAGGACTCGCAGCACTGACCATAGTCACAAGCACCTCCCCTCACACACACCCTCAACACATACTCCACATAACCCACCTGGGAGAATGCAATGTCACACATCCTAACTCAAGATCCCACAAAGAACCTCCACCCTGGGTTATGTCGTGTGAAGCACAGGGACACTCTTGGGACTTTCAGCCAAACAACTGCCAGGACAACACTCCCAGCCATCCTGTCAGCACAGGCAGCCCACCCCACAGGGAAGCAGAGTCAAAAGGAAGGAAGGATGGGCATGCTGGGAAGGGGGGTGGAGGCAATAGCATGATGGGAGTCGTAGTCACAGCTCTACATTCCCCACCACATGGCCCAGCAAGCTCACACTCACGCATGCACATCCCACAGAGAGTGGAAAGGCCCATCAAAGATGTCTGACACTGTTGATGTGTCGTGGGGATCACAAGGGCATGCTGGGAACTGCACACCAACCAACAGCAGGACACCACTGTCAGCCATCTTGCCATTGCTCTCACACCCACACACACTGAACTCCCCACAAAAGCAAGTAAGTATGGGAATGCTGGGAAGTGGGGTGGAGGCAATAGCATGATGGGAGTCATAGTCACAGACATAGCTCACCCCCACAACTGTCCCATCACCACCACCCTGAACCATGCTCACATCACAGGGAGTGGAAAACGACTGACAAGATGGCTGACACCGGCTACTGCTGTGGGGAGCACAAGGCCCTGCTGGGAACTGTGCACCAACAAACAGCAGGACACCACTGACTGACATCCTGAAAGACAACTTCCACTCCCTGCAATGGAAGCACGTTCCATGGTGGGATATCTGGCTGGGTGGGAAGGAGGACTTGCAGCACTGACCATAGTCACAAGCACCTCCCCTCACACCCCCCCTCAACACAAACTCCACAGAACCCACCTGGGAGAATGCAATGCGTCACATCCTAACTCAAGGTCCCACAAAGAACCACCACCCTGGGTTATGTTGTGTGAAGCACAGGGACACTCTTGGGACTTTTAGCCAAACAACTGCCAGGACAACACTCCCAGCCATCCTGTCAGCACAGCCAGCCCACCCCACAGGGAAGCAGAGTCAAAAGGAAGGAAGCATGGGCATGCTGGGAAGGGGGGTGGAGGCAATAGCATGATGGGAGTAGTAGGCACAGATATTGCTCAGCCTCACAACTGTCCCATCAACACCACCCTGAACCATGCTCACATCAGAGGGAGTGGATAAGGACTCACAAGATGGCTGACACTGGCTACTGCTGTGGGGAGCACAAGGGCATGCTGGGAACTGCACACCAACCAACAGCAGAACACCACTGTCAGCCATCTTGCCATTGCTCTCACACCCACACACACTGAACTCCCCACAAAAGCAAGTAAGTATGGGAATGCTGGGAAGTGGGGTGGAGGCAATAGCATGATGGGAGTCATAGTCACAGACATAGCTCACCCCCACAACTGTCCCATCAACACCACCCTGAACCATGCTCACATCACAGGGAGTGGAGAAGGACTCACAAGATGGCTAACACTGGCTACTGCTGTGGGGAGCACAAGGCCCTGCTGGGAACTGTGCACCAACAAACAGCAGGACACTACTGACTGACATCCTGAGAGACAACTTCCACTCCCTGCAATGGAAGCACGTTCCATGGTGGGATATCTTGCTGGGTGGGAAGGAGGACTTGCAGCACTGACCATAGTCACAAGCACCTCCCCTCACACCCCCCCTCAACACAAACTCCACAGAACCCACCTGGGAGAATGCAATGCCTCACATCCTAACTCAAGATTCCACAAAGAACCACCACCCTGGGTTATGTTGTGTGAAGCACAGGGACACTCTTGGGACTTTTAGCCAAACAACTGCCAGGACAACACTCCCAGCCATCCTGTCAGCACAACCAGCCCACCCCACAGGGAAGCAGAGTCAAAAGGAAGGAAGCATGGGCATGCTGGGAAGGGGGGTGGAGGCAATAGCATGATGGGAGTAGTAGGCACAGATATTGCTCAGCCTCACAACTGGCCCATCAACACCACCCTGAACCATGCTCACATCACAGGGAGTGGATAAGGACTCACAAGATGGCTGACACTGGCTACTGCTGTGGGGAGCACAAGGGCATGCTGGGAACTGCACACCAACCAACAGCAGGACACCACTGTCAGCCATCTTGCCATTGCTCTCACACCCACACACACTGAACTCCCCACAAAAGCAAGTAAGTATGGGAATGCTGGGAAGTGGGGTGGAGGCAATAGCATGATGGGAGTCATAGTCACAGACATAGCTAACCCCCACAACTGTCCCATCAACACCACCCTGAACCATGCTCACATCACAGGGAGTGGAGAAGGACTCACAAGATGGCTGACACTGGCTACTGCTGTGGGGAGCACAAGGCCCTGCTGGGAACTGTGCACCAACAAACAGCAGGACACCACTGACTGACATCCTGAGAGACAACTTCCACTCCCTGCAATGGAAGCACGTTCCATGGTGGGATATCTGGCTGGGTGGGTGGGAAGGAGGGCCGGCTGTCAACCAAATACAACCAATGCAGACCATGTTCACACCCCAACAAATACATAGAAATGCCCAAATAATTCAGGACAAAGTGCTACACCAATATCAACCCCTGACTGTGACGACTTAGGACAATGCAATGTACAGGCCCGCACCCAGAGGCACAGTCACAACTGTCAGGTGTGACAACCATTGATGCCTGCAGAAACATAACATACATTGTTTGTGTCTCCCAAAAACAGGTGATGATGGGGACACAGCAGCAGACGCTGAGGAGTCCCAGTCCCAGGCTCAAGAGGATGCGGAGCTCACTGGTGTTGTACAGCCTCTGCCCTCCTCGGATGAAGAAGACCAACCTGGCACATCCGGTGCAAGTCAACATGCAGAACCAGCAGGACCACCAGCTGCAGCACCAGCAGGACCACCAGCTGCACCCCCTGCACCCACCCCTCCAACGACTGTCACCACAAATACCATCCCTGCCGACATGGACAGAACAAGGAGCAACACCATCACAGGGACCCTGGACCAACGTGGGGCCATGGACACCACCACCACCACCAACCCCCAAGGGGGACCAGGGTCATCTGTGCATGCCACTGCACGCACTGCACATGTCGGCAGGGGTGGTGGGAGGGGTGGGAGACAGAGGTCGCTGCTTGCAGAGGTTGCTGGTGTGCATGATGACCCACAACTGGTACGCATAGCCGATGCGTACCAGTCCAGCACCGGAGATCTCAGCCAGGTAGTGGGGCTCCTCAGAGACATGAAACAGCAGCAGGCTGCCCATCATGCCCGCTTGGACTCACACATGTCCCGCGTGGAGTCCAAGTGGGACGCACTGCAAGAGATGACGGCGGTGCACAGGGACATTTTACAATGCCTCCGCCAGATGAACAGCAACCAGTCCACACCTCCCTGTGTGCCAACAACATCTGGTGCTGAACAAACTGCAACTGCCACAGGGAGGGAGGATGACTCTGGCGGAGAGTCCCCTGCACCGCAGCAGCCTGTACTTGAGGGCCCCCCCAAAGAAGAGGGGTCGTCCGAGGAGGGGCAAGTGAGAGGCCGATGGCCAAGCGCAACTCCCAGGAAGCCTGAACCTGTTCTGGATGTTCACCTTTGTGCACAGACTGTTCACCCTGTTGACGGCAACACAACTCCCACACATTACAAGTTGGACCAATGTCTCAGACAACTGTGGCCCCGATACTGGGGATTTTGTCTACCAGGACTTTCAATTCACCTAGGAACTTCTGATTGCAAGATATATGTACAGCACTACCCATCCTATGCACTATTCACACAAATGTATCACAATAAACACACTAATACACCATACTTGCCTCTGTTGTGATTCCAACGTGGGTGCTGTTATGGGGATGATGAACTGCAAAATTACACTGTGTATGCGAACTGCAACAGCAAGTACAACACAGGCATGTGAGTAAAGGCAACGTGACACATATGAGGGAGACACACCACCAGGGCTACACAACACATACACACCTAGGCCATCTGACTCATTGCCTACACTGATGTTGCCAGGGAAGACGGTGCAATGCACAGACACCACACCTATTCCCAGTTGTAGTCAAGTAGCCCACAGGTGCACTAAGCAAATGGCAGTCAAATGTGTGACCACAGACAACGCACATCACAAAGTGAAGCACAGGTTTATTACACAGTTGCAACATGTCGTAACCACTACAGATGCAAGGTAATCCCACCTGGCAGCGGGCACACAGTCAACAACTGTAGAAGGAAGGAAGTCCATGGGTGTGGCGCACATCACCTGTAGGGACACAACAGCTACCACCCTGGAAGTACAATCACGTCGTCGGTGGACACAGTTGACCAAACGAATCTGAAAGTACCCTGTGAAGGACAGAAATGACACACAGTCAAAAGCAATGGAGAACAGGACAGAACAGCAAAACTCATGCACAATACATGTTACAAGATACCCACCCAGAACCAAGTTAGCATGTCAACACTGTTGGGGAGTACAGACCACCTGTAAGCACACATCGCTACACACATCCAGTCAAGTAGCCCAAGGACACACTCCAACAGCACCAGAGCACCACCTACACATACCATGCAAACTCACATCATTGACATGACACCTCAGGATACTCACATTCAGCTAAAGAAGTTGGTGATGAGCTGTGTGCGGACATCACCCTCATCATCATCATCATCACTGGCATCGTGGTCCAGGCCAGGATCCTCCACAGGTGGCGGATGTTGGTCATTGTCATCCTGGATGAGAGGCAACTCCTTCCGCACTGCCAGGTTGTGGAGCATGCAGCAGACGATGATAATCTTGCACACTTTCGCAGGGGCATATGGGAGGGACCCTCCTGTCTTGTCCAGGCAGCGGAAGCGGCTCTTCAGGAGACCAAATGTCCGCTCAATCACTCTCCTGGTCCGACCATGTGCCTCATTGTAGCGCATCTGGGCTGGTGTCACAGGGTTCCTGAGGGGTGTCAGCAACCACGGCATGTTGGGGTATCCCGAGTCACCTACGGACAGACAAGTGCACATTAGCTGACTTGGAAAAGTGGGCGGAATACTACAGATCAGATCACACACAATGGCACAAAGTCAGTACACACCGACAAGCCAGGCACGCTGGTTCTGCATCTGTGCCATCATCCTGGGGATGCGACTACTCCTCATCACAAAGGCATCGTGTGCTGAACCAGGGAAACGGGCACACACGTGTGTGATGGTCATATCTGCAAGACACACCACCAGTGCATTGACCGAGTGGTAGTGCTTGCGGTTACGGTAGGCCTGCTCCTGGGCCTGTGGTGGTACCAAAGCCACATGTGTCCCATCAATGGAGCCAATTACATGCGGCATCCTCCCCAGGGCATAGAAGTCACTCTTCACGTCAGTGAGTCGTTGCAGTCTAGGGAAATAGATGTACTGGTTCAGGAATAGCAACATTGCCACCAAAACATCGCGGAGCACACGGCTCAACATGGTCTGTGACATCCCACCAGCAGTCGCCACAGTATGTTGGAAGGTACCGGTGGCAAAGAAGTGTAGGGCTGCCATCACCTTCACCTTGGGGGTCAGCGCTGTGGGATACGGCCGGCCAGGCTGCAAATGTGGGGCCAACTGCACTGCCAAATCCTCAATCAGCTGCCTGGTGAAGCGGTACCATCGGATGCTGTCCCGTTCCACCATCGTTGCCAGGTCTGGGAATGGTCGATGGACAGCAGGAGCCCTGCAGTGCAGAGGAGAAGAAAGCAAGATTGTCAGTCAGCCCACATATGCGGCATTGAACACACTCAATATCCCAACATACATCATTATGAGGCACAACTACATGAAGTGTGCAGTTCCGTAAGGACATGTATGGTACATACATGGCCAACATCTGTCATCACGGTTCAACAAGTGGCATCAATAAGTCCCAGGTTGGCCCATTGGATATCATGAGGCCGTGTCACAGTTCCCATATCCTGCTGCCATGTCACAATCACCCCCACAGTGACATGTGAGGACAGATGTGCCCCAGGCATCACAGCTCAACGACAGGTACATTCCCAGGGACCCTGTATTGCCACATGGACACTGGCATTACATGGAGTATCATGTATACACCACAGCAAAACAACCATGACCCCCACAGGTAGTGGTCCCACTTGTCACTGCAGGACAGACATGGACGTCTGTGACACACACACGCACAACATCAAAGTCCATGCACACACAACGTGGATGTGGAGACTGTCTCCCATTGTGCACATGAAATCAGAGACATTGTAAACACTACATGCACACAGACTGTGGAGGACCATCACTATTGTGCCACTGGGACACCCTGGCTCAAACATACCGTCCCACATGGGACTCACGGGGTATGTGACATGACATACACATACACCACCGTGAAATGTGACCATGGCACATGCACAGATATGAACAGTTGCACATCACAGTGGTCATGTACACGTAACACCCAGGATCCTGTCCCCATGAACACGTGCACAGCCTGGGGGTGGCTGCCCCCAGGTGACACCCACAGGACAACATGTACACCAACATACACACAATAGGAAATGCAGCCTCACATGCCTTATTATACAGTTTGGACAGGCTGTCGTGTTGTAGGTGTGCCCCTCACTCCCTGGGAGCTATCTGTGGCTGGCATATGTTCAGCTGAGACAGGCATGGTGACATATGCCAGTCACTTGTACAGGGATGCGTTGAACAGCAATGGACCGATCGGTGCGCCCGGCCGGCCCATTGCATTCAATGTGTGCGGGTACGCGTTGTACCCCTGTACGTGTTGTACCGCAATGGACCGATCGGTGCCCCCGGCCGGCCCATTGCATTCAATGTGTGCGGGTACGCGTTGTACCCCTGTACGCGTTGTACCGCAATGGACCGATCGGTGCCCCCGGCCGGCCCATTGCATTCAATGTGTGCGGGTACGCGTTGTACCCCTGTATGCGTTGTACCGCAATGGACCGATCGGTGCCCCGGCCGGCCCATTGCATTCAATGTGTGCGGGTACGCGTTGTACCCCTGTACGCGTTGATCAGCAATGGACCGATCGGTGCCCCCGGCCGGCCCATTGCATTCAATGTGTGCGGGCACGCGTTGTACCCCTGTACGCGTTGATACCGCAATGGACCGATCGGTGCCCCGGCCGGCCCATTGCATTCAATGTGTGCGGGCACGCGTTGTACCCCTGTACGCGTTGTACCACAATGGACCGATAGGTGCCCCGGCCGGCCCATTGCATTCAATGTGTCGGGTACGCGTTGTACCCCTGTATGCGTTGTACCGCAATGGACCGATCGGTGCCCCGGCCGGCCCATTGCATTCAATGTGTGCGGTGCACGCGTTGTACCCTATGCGCGTTGATCAGCAATGGATCGATCGGTGCCCCGGCCGGCCCATTGCATTCAATGTGTGCGGCTACGCGTTGTACCCCTGTACGTGTTGTACCGCAATGGACCGATCGGTGCCCCCGGCCGGCCCATTACAGTCAATGTGTGCGGGTACGCGTTGTACCCCTGTACGTGTTGTACCGCAATGGACCGATCGGTGCCACCGGCCGGCCCATTGCATTCAATGTGTGCGGGTACGCATTGTACCCCTGTACGCGTTGTACCGCAATGGACCGATCGGTGCCTCCGGCCGGCCCATTGCATTCAATGTGTGCGGGTACGCGTTGTACCCCTGTACGCGTTGTACCGCAATGGACCGATCGGTGCGCACCCATTGACAATGGCCTAGCCTGGCAACGGACGCGTTTCGAAATTCGAACGAGTCGGTTGCTGGAAATTCAGTTGGTCACCCACAACAATGTTGCAAAATCATGTATGTCATGAAGTTGAAGATTTGAAGGATGCTGTGGGCGTGTATTGGTGCTGCTATTCCATGGATTGGCCAGATTCAGAAGATGCAAACGACTTGGACCTATCACTTTGGACACAAGGGACAGTATCTGCCTCTCCAGCACATATATATTGCTGGCTGTTCCCCTGAGAGCCCACTTGCCTGCACTACATGCTCCAGGACGACATCTGCCACTGCACTGCTGCTGTCTCTGCCCCTCTGGACCCTGCAATGGCACGTACTGTGGAGAGAGCCCCAGCCTTCAGCCTTGAAGAGAACCAGGCCCTGCTGGACAGCCTACTTCCACAGTACAGCAAGCTGTATGGGACACCAGGGGAGCAGGTGAGTGTTCTGTGCACTGCCTTTCTGAATGTGCATTTTGTCTGACTAGCAAGGCTGAAAGTCTGCACGCCACTGGCTAGCAGGCTCACTGAGTAGTTGTCACCCCCCATAGTGTGTAGTGACATGCACTGGACAGGTATGGTGCAGTGACAGTGCATTTGAACAAGGTTTTACTTCCCATGCAATGATACCATGTAGTGACGTCTGGCAAACTGTCCATGGGCAGCGTTGCACTGCCTGTGTACATCATGTGCCCCTGTGATTGAGACATGTATATACAACTGTGTCATGCACGGATATGTTGCATGTGTAGTAATGGCCTTTTCACTTTGTCATCCTGACAGGTTAATGCCCATCGGAAGCAGGAGATCTGGAAGGACATCGTCCGGGCTGTCCGGTCCGTGGGGTTCTACAAGCGCCGGATCCGCAACTGCCAGAAGAGGTGGCAGGACCTTCGGGGCTGGACCCGGAGGATTGCACGGGTCCTGCTGAAGCTGTCGCCTCCTCGCAGGAGGGCGGAACACGGACCCTGACCCCCACATGCTCCAGATCCTGGCGGTGGTGTTTCCAGACCTGGATGGGCAGCTGAAGGCCAGACAGCAGCAAGGAGGGGTGAGTCAAAGACTGCACTGTGGACTCTGTATTACATGCTATGTGCCCTCCTCTAGCCTGGTTAAACTGCCACAGTACAGCAGTCATGTTGTCCAGGAGCCATGTCCCTCTATTGTGCACTGCCCACTCCTCATCTGATACCCAGGTGTGGCCCTTACATTCAGGGAATTGTGTCACTTGGGACTGTGTCCTTGCAGTTTGCTTCACTAAAGGTGGGGGACAGCATCTGTTTCCCTAACTCTGTTGTGGGCATCATGGGTGGGTCCATTGTTCACACAACGCCTGTGTTCGGACATGTAATCTGCGTGTTGCTTTGATATGCGGTCCACTTGCTGAGCTGAGCCACCACATGTGCCTGGGGTATGTGGCACACACCCATGCAGCGGGTGGGAACAATGTTTGGGCCCCAGGAGTGTGCAGATTACGTGTGTCACACATACATAGCCAGCTATCCACTGTCCAGGGCTCATCCCTCATTCATGTGGGGCAGGACAGTCATGCCTACTCCAGGCCATGCAATGCACTCTGTACTCCCACTCCCGTGTATCAGCTGGCACATTGTGCGCAGTGATTTGACCCCTCAGGTGTCTGCCTCTGTGTCAGTGTGCTGTGGATTTGTTGCCAGGACTGCTGGGGTGTTTCTCGGTAGGGGCTCAGCATGCCACTGGAGATGTGACCATAGGAGACGATACTTGTGTGTCACATAGGTGTTTGATCAGCTGCCCGTGCAGACTGGGGTATGCGAATGTGAAGTTCAGGCAGCTGTTCCCCATTCACAGCAGATTGTGAGGGGCTCAGGTTCAGAGGGTAGTGTCACAGGTCTCCCATATGTCCAATCGGTATGACCTGGACAGATGAGGGTTAAGATGATGTGTTGTGTGGGGGATGTACATGTGCACTTGTGCAGCTCCAGGACTTGCATTCCCCATGACCTACTATTGTGACACAGTGCAGAGTGTTGTTGTCTGGCTGCCAAGTCATACATCACTGAGACAGTGATGTATGACTTAGCAGTCATGCCTCCGCCATGGCATGTGTCTACTTATTGGTGATCCTGCAGGGGAGTGACATGTGCTACATGCACACCATTGTGGCGATGGCTATCAGGACATGGGTGCATCATGGTGTCTGTCGCTGGTATGCATCACATGCATTTCCTATTTGACTCTGGGCGTCCCTTTCATCCGGAAACCTGTACTGACTCAGTGGCAAGAGTTGTGATGTGTGCATGTCCACATGCTACACCGTGTCCTCTGCACTGTCCAACTACTGTGTATGTGGTGCATGTGTCCACACTAGGGTGTTGCTATCCACCAGATACCAGACAGATGGGTGCAAGGCATGTGGGATGTGAGTGCCATGGTTGGCATCAGACTGACAATTGGCTTCTCCTGTTCAGTTAGGGCACTTTTAGCAATGTTCAACTAATGATGCCAGGGCTTGCTCTGTAATGTGATGTGCTCACATTGGTGTGTGCGTTTGGTTCAGGTGACTGATGTCTGTCTGTTTCCCCATTGTTTGCAGATACATCCACGGCCACGGAAGGGGACAGCTCCACGGACCAGGAGGAGCCAGAGAGCCAGACTGGGTCAGCAGCCGAGGAGTGGTCGGAGGGACCCAGTGGCACGGAGGGCGAGGGGAGCCACACCGAGGAGTCCTCAGCACCATCCACCTCAGCTGAGGACCAGAGCAACTCGGAGGATGACTCCCTTATGGAGGCGGGTGTCAGCAGCCACCACACCCCAGCTAGTGTTGCTGTCCCCGCCACCACCAGCACCACCACCGCATTCCCATCGGCTCCCATTCCCCAGGTCCGTGGAGGCTCCCATGTTCGGGAGCGTGTCTCCTTTGGGCCAGGCACCGCACCCCCTGCCCCTGTGTCCCCTGCTGCCCTGAGTGAGGAGTCTGTGTACCTCCTTCGCCAGCTCCATGTAGGGCAGACAGCCATGCTGAGTGTCCTCCATGCGCACACCGCTCTGTTGACTCAGCTGGTGTCGTTCATGGAGGGCATCTCATCGGGCATGTCTGACCTACAGAGGGGCAATAGGTCCATGGACTCCTCCCTGACGGCAGCAGTGTCCCTCCTCAGACAGTCCCTCACCCCTCCTGCCTCTGCTCCATCCACACTCCCCAGCACCTTACCCGTCCCAAGCACACACACACCGGCACAGGCACACACCAGCACACACACGTCCAGCACACAGACACACACGCCACAAACAAAACGCACACGCACGCACAGTCAGGGGACTGAAACCAGACTCACAGGGGATGGGGCCCTAGAACACACACACGCATCCACGAGCACTGCGCAGTCCTCAGTTGCCTCTCCCTCCAAAGCACCCTCCCTTGCCTCACCTGCAACCCCAAAGACCCAGCGGCTCTTCCTCAGTGACCTCGGCCTCTTCCCCTCCGATCCAGCTGATACAGCATTCAGGGGGAAGAGGAAGCCCACCCACACGGAGCAGAGTGCCCCTCGCCCCCGGACACCCTCCCCCAGGCGCAGACAGACTGAGGCCCCCACCCGCAAGTCCCCCGGAGTCGTAAGAGCAAGACCCCGCCGCCACCCTGCAGCTCAGGCACCAGGCCTCCTTCCTCCATCCCTCAGGCCCCCACTCCACAGGTGCCCCCACCACACCCTGCCCCAGGTTCCCCCACCCACAGATATACCATCCCCAAGAGGATCCGGCCTTCTCCCCCTGCCACTTGCTCTCCCGGCACCACACCCCCCGCTGCGCTTGTCTGTGCCACTGATGTGGTGAGGGTGTCCTCCCCCTCTGTCCAGCCCACCTTGCCTGTTCCCCATTCTCCTCCCCTGGTGGTAGGCACTGCAGTGGAGTCCACTACCACCCTGTCTGACTTGGGCACTGCAGTGGCGGACCTGTCCACTCCATCTGCAGGGTCCACTGCAGTCGTGCCGGCACCCACAACATCTGAGTCATGCCCCCAGTTGTGCCGGCACACACCATGTCAGACACCTCCACTGCAGTTGTCAGTGGCTCACCAGCACCCACCACCCCTTCCCTGCTTCCTCCTGGTGAGCCCTGATCCTGTCCCTGCGGTGCCTGGCCTGCCCCCCGGTTGCCCCTCCTAGTGGATTGTCCCTGGTTTTGTGCAGTGCAGGCATGCGTAGGGTGACATCTGCCACTGTCACCGTGTTTGGACTTTGACAATGGACTGGCCATTGGCCTTTGTGTTTATTCTGGACTTTCAGTTATCATTACACACATATGCTGAATAAAGCAACTTTCTGTTCTCTAGTGCTTATGCTTCTGATGTACATGTTGTTGATGATGCTAACCATGCCCTTGCTGCAGCGATGGTGATATTTGGTCTCATGATAATGAAGTGTTACTGTGCAGGAACCCATGTGGTCCAGGGGAATGTGTCCTATCCTGTGGTGTATCCATGTCATCCATAGCAGCATCTGAGGGTGTCATGTGTTCAGTATTTGGCAATGGGATTTCCTACTTACATTAGCAATTTCACATCTGTGGCTTCCACCTTTGCACATCTGTGGTGCCTGCCATTGTTCAATTCGTCTACTTCCCTGACCGTGTGGCCATCTCCACTGGACATGCAGGTTTGGGCATCAATGGGGAAGGACTCATCTGTGTTGTCAGTGCAACATTGCTATACAAGTGTGTTGGATCTGTGCTGATGATTTCGTTGGCACTTCCATGACCAGGCTGATGTGACGGGAGCCTTCATTTGGTGCTAATTGTTGATTGTGTGACCAAGTGCTCAGCTGACATGATGGGGCCCTACTGAGGCAACATATGGCACAGCTTTCCTCACACAGGAGTGGAGTCCCCTCATGGCAGTGTGTACTCCTGTGACATTGCCTGCGCCCAAGGTGTGTGTTGTATGAGCATGTCTGTGTGTTCACTTCCGTTTAGCTGTGCATGCTGTGATCCCTAGTGTTGTACCTGTTTGTGATGCTTGCTGAGTTGACCTATGTTCCCCCAAAGTCTTCTCCCTGGGTTCTCTGTGATGTGGGTGCATGGCACATTACTGGTCATCAGGGTGTCACCCATAGGTGTGTTTTCTGTCAGGGCTGAGTTTGTGTGCAGACGCAGATGGGTCACAGTCAGGTTTCCCCTTGGCACTTGTTGTTTGCCCCTGTCATGTGATTTCCAGTTTGTGTTATCTTTCAGTGATTGTGACACGTTGTGTGTGTGACTGCTGGCACTCCTCAGGGTCCGGGCTGCAATGTTGATTGTTGTCTATGTGTGTTCTTTGTGGGTGACCTTGGCTTCTTCATTGGTGTGTGACTGTGGCTGGTATCCCATTGGTTGGTGTGGTATTGCCGTCATGTCCATGTACAGCGTAGTGTGCAGTGTGTCAGACATTCAGGAGTCTTGTTGAGTGGCCATGTGTGATGTGTTTCTGCACCTTGGTTCCCACCCACCACCCTGGAATAGTCATGGGTGCTAGTGCAATGTCACCAGTGCATGTGTGCTTCACTGCTGCACATTGTTGGAGGTCGAGGTGTGTGGTGTTGAGTGTGTGCAGATGAGAGTTGTTGCACGACTAGACCCCTGCCTCCATGTTGGCCTTGACTTACTGGCCGTGCTGATTGATTTGTGCTTGTGTAGGTGTGATGGTAGTTTGTTGCTCAGGACACATGACTGTGGTTCACAGTGTGAACGACATTTAGCTTTGTCATCACAGTGGGATTGTAATGCAGCCCAGGGTCACCACATTGTGGGGGCCCTGGGGGTAGTGCTGTGGTGTGTCTGTGTCTTGCTGTGTCAGTTGCTGTTCCTACGTGCCTGTGTGACATGTGTGATTTGTGCTCCCTCTCATCTGACAATGCCTGCTTGCCCACATAGGGGATTTGGATCCATGAGTTACCTTTGTGTGGCACTGTATGCACATCTGTATGATTGGTATTCAGGTCTCCTCATGTGTTGTGTGTTTGCCTGGGGACACTGGCACCCCCTCACCTGTTGTGTATGATGTGCAGTGTGGGTCTGCCTGTTTGTGTTTGTGCATCTGCACCACTGCATTGGCATATCTTGGGTGTGCCATTGGCTGTATGTAGTTTGGTGGGTTTCCCCTGCTGTCCCTGGGACTCCTAGGTCATCGGTCAGCACAATGATCATGGTTTGTGTGTCCCATTGCTGCCATGGTATGGTATCTGTTCACCTCACATCTACAGTCTCCACAGGGTATCTGCATTTGTGTGCCCATTGGTGCAAATATGTGGGTCTGCATTCTGATGGTCACTTCTGTCATTGTGTCATTGATGAATGTTGACAGTGTCAGCCCCCATGGGTGTTGTTTGTCTGCACATGGCCAAAGGTATGTCTTATTTGCACTGCAGTATTTGCCTCCCCCAATTTATGTTGCAATGGGACACATGCACTACTTTGCCACTGATGTGTTTTATGTTCTGTGACCAGGAATCATCCATGCAGTTTGGCAGTTGCAGCTTTTTCTTTGTCAACACTTACATTTTGGTCACTGTGATGATGGGGGTTTGGACCCCATTGCCACAATGTTCAAAATGTGCTTCAGCTATGGACCCCACACTTACATTTTGGTCACTGTGATGATGGGGGTTTGGACCCCATTGCCACAATGTTCAAAATGTGCTTCAGCTATGGACCCCACACTTACATTTTGGTCACTGTGATGATGGGGGTTTGGACCCCATTGCCACAATGTTCAAAATGTGCTTCAGCTATGGACCCCACACTTACATTTTGGTCACTGTGATGATGGGGGTTTGGACCCCATTGCCACAATGTTCAAAATATGCTTCAGCTATGGACCCCACACTTACATTTTGGTCACTGTAATGATGGGGGTTTGGACCCCATTGCCACACTGTTCAAAATGTGCTTCAGCTATGGACCCCACACTTACATTTTGGTCACTGTGATGATGGGGGTTTGGACCCCATTGCCACACTGTTCAAAATGTGCTTCAGCTATGGCCCCCACACTTACCTTTTGGTCACTGTGATGATGGGGGTTTGGACCCCATTGCCACACTGTTCAAAATGTGCTTCAGCTATGGCCCCCACACTTACCTTTTGGTCACTGTGATGATGGGGGTTTGGACCCCATTGCCACAATGGTCATGGCCTGCTTGCATTGTGGGGGCCACACACATATATGTGTGGCACATGTGATAGGGGGTCACATTGTATGTTCAAAGTCATGTTCAGTGTTGTAGGCATTCGACACAGTCTACACACGCTTGTCATGGTGTTGGGGGATGTCTTTTTCTTGCATTCCCTAGGTTGTGGTGTGCTGGTTGTGTCATGCATTGTCCATCCTATGAGTGGGGGTGGTGTTGGTGGTAGGCATCCAGCCCCCTGGGTAAGGGTGGTAGTAGTGGTAGGCATCTGGCACCCCCTGGCTAAGGGTGGTAGTAGTGGTGGGCATCCAGCCCCCTGGGTAAGGGTGGTAGTAGTGGTAGGCATCTGGCACCCCCTGGCTAAGGGTGGTAGTAGTGGTAGGCATCTGGCACCCCCATGGCTAAGGGTGGTAGTAGTGGTAGGCATCTGGCACCCCCATGGCTAAGGGTGGTAGTAGTGGTAGGCATCCAGCCCCCCTGGGTAAGGGTGGTAGTGGTGGTGGGCATCTGGCACCCCCTGGCTAAGGGTGGTAGTAGTGTTAGGCATCTGGCACCCCCCTGGGTAAGGGTGGTAGTAGTGGTAGGCATCTGGCACCCCCCTGGCTAAGGGTGGTAGTAGTGGTAGGCATCGGGCACCCCCATGGCTAAGGGTGGTAGGAGTGGTAGGCATCTGGCACCCCCATGGCTAAGGGTGGTAGTAGTGGTAGGCATCCAGCCCCCCCTGGGTAAGGGTGGTAGTGGTGGTGGGCATCTGGCACCCCCCTGGCTAAGGGTGGTAGTAGTGGTAGGCATCTGGCACCCCCATGGCTAAGGGTGGTAGTAGTGGTAGGCATCCAGCCCCCCCTGGGTAAGGGTGGTAGTGGTGGTAGGCATCTGGCACCCCCATGGCTAAGGGTGGTAGTAGTGGTGGGCATCCAGCCCCCTGGGTAAGGGTGGTAGTAGTGGTAGGCATCTGGCACCCCCTGGCTAAGGGTGGTAGTAGTGGTAGGCATCTGGCACCCCCATGGCTAAGGGTGGTAGTAGTGGTAGGCATCTGGCACCCCCATGGCTAAGGGTGGTAGTAGTGGTAGGCATCTGGCACCCCCATGGCTAAGGGTGGTAGTAGTGGTAGGCATCCAGCCCCCCTGGGTAAGGGTGGTAGTGGTGGTGGGCATCTGGCACCCCCTGGGTAAGGGTGGTAGTAGTGGTAGGCATCTGGCACCCCCATGGCTAAGGGTGGTAGTAGTGGTAGGCATCCAGCCCCCTGGGTAAGGGTAGTAGTGGTGGTAGGCATCTGGCACCCCCATGGCTAAGGGTGGTAGTAGTGGTGGGCATCCAGCCCCCTGGGTAAGGGTGGTAGTGGTGGTGGGCATCTGGCACCCCCTGGCTAAGGGTGGTAGTAGTGGTAGGCATCTGGCACCCCCATGGCTAAGGGTGGTAGTAGTGGTGGGCATCCAGCCCCCTGGGTAAGGGTGGTAGTGGTGGTAGGCATCTGGCACCCCCATGGCTAAGGGTGGTAGTAGTGGTGGGCATCCAGCCCCCTGGGTAAGGGTGGTAGTGGTGTTGGGCATCTGGCACCCCCCTGGCTAAGGGTGGTAGTAGTGGTAGGCATCCAGCCCCCCCTGGGTAAGGGTGGTAGCAGTGGTGGGCATCTGGCACCCCCATGGCTAAGGGTGGTAGTAGTGGTAGGCATCCAGCCCCCCCTGGGTAAGGGTGGTAGTAGTGGTAGGGATCTGGCACCCCCCTGGCTAAGGGTGGTAGTAGTGGTAGGCATCTGGCACCCCCATGGCTAAGGGTGGTAGTAGTGGTAGGCATCCAGCCCCCCTGGCTAAGGGTGGTAGTGGTGGTAGGCATCCGGCCCCCCCTGGGTAGGGGTGGTGGTGCGCATTCAGGCCCCTGTGTGCATATGTGGCATTGGTGATGGGCAACCCGCCCCTATAGTGCTGCTGTTGCAAGTAAATTCTGCATCCCTCTGTGTGTGTGTGATGTGTCGTGTACGTGTTGTATGTGTTTTGTGGTTGGTGTCTGACTTACCTTCTGCGCCGTACGCGTCCGTGCCTGTTCCGGTAGTAAATGTAGAATATTGGTATGATCGGGACGAAGGGATTCATGGTTGGTTCGTGTCGTTCGTCTTTCTCGTCGCTTCTCGTCGTCCTCGTCGCTGGCGTGTTCGCCTCGTAGCCGTGGATCGTGTTGTGGCGCGAATCGGAGCTTATGTGCGCCTCTCCCGGATGCTTTGACGTGCCGTGCGTAGCGACGGGTTCGGCGCGTACGGAAAGCGCATCGTACTTGTTCGGCCGGACGGGGCTGCATTTTCCCTTCCGTGCGACTCGATTCGGCATTTCCGGATTCGCCTCGGTCGGAGAACAGGACCTGGATTGGGTGAGTACGACTCGGCCGGATTCTGTGCTGTTGTGCGCATCGTACTTACTCGTTCGGTGTGCTGTACGGATCGGTCGGGAAACAGGCATTCGCATGGCTTTTTTCCCGACCGAATGGTATTGGGTGCGCCTCCGACCGAGATCGGAATCGGCCCCTTTGTGTGAAGTTTTAAACTGCTTAATCAATCAGACAAAATAAACCTTTTCCCAGGTCTAAACCTTCCTTTTTAATACATATAGGTTACTCCAAAGATAGGCCATTAACAGCCCATAGGGTAGAGTCCAGAGTATTTAAAAAGTGGGACGTACTTTTTGCTTTTACATGCTCTGATAGTGAAAAAAAATTACATTTGGTTTTTACTACTGTAAGAGCTGTCTTTCATGTGATAGGATTGGGTTATCTTATTACTTTTAATAAGAGATACATTTCAGTTGGGAGCAAGAAGGAATGTCGAGTGTGGTGTCTAAATAATTGTAATTTAAAACACTCTTTAATGGTAAAGTCAGATTTTAAGTCACAATTCTGAAAATGCCAATTTTAGAAAGTTCAGTGGTAGTGGAACCTCGTCAGGTCCCAACACAGGATGCACTGCCAAGAAAGCACTTCCCATTCAAATGAGTTCCACAGATTTTTTCATTTTAATCCAATTTATTTACCAAGTCTCAATGCGTAATCCATTTATTTCCAATGGTAATTCAAATCTTTAAATTCCATATTCAACGAATGCCTATCCAGGCCTTTCATTAACAACACCTGGAGATTCACCCCTCCATATAACGTGACATTAATTTACTTGAAAAACCCAATGCATTTCAGGCAGTCTATGCCCTTTGTCAGGGGTAAATGGAAGGAAACAGATGATACATACATTACCAGTACATCCCACTCGTAATCATAATATATTTTCAAAACGCTATACTTAATGAATACAGTCTGTCTCACATTCCCATATCGCCCGTGAATAAACAAAGGCTGGACATTCAACATAAAAAAGTGTAAATTACATCCATATTCAACGAATGGCATTTTTTTGTCCCAACCATTTGTTGCCTGCAGCCTGTATCCTGGTCACATGGCTAGGTGTAGCTGGAAGCTGGTCTTTTTTGTGTATTACTCCCATAAAGTGAGACACATGGGGAATAGGTGTTGGGAGGATGGGCAATCTCTGATGTGATGGGGGGAGGGAGCTGTCACCTACCATGCTTGCATATCACAAAGACTCTCCCTTAGCGCACTCACAAAGGGTTTCACACTAGTCTTTTGTGCCCCCAGACAAGCTAGGGTCAGGGCAGGGAGGCAAGCAATCCCAGACCCCTCTATAGGGGAGGACTACAGAAGCTTCACCCACTTCAAAATTGACAGCAGGCATAAGTAGTGTACCATCAGACCTCTTCATTACAGACCTGGACCTGGGGAAGTCTCAGAAGAAGGACTGCTCTGCTGTTCTACTATAAGAAGGACTTCTACTCTGCTGCCCTGCTACTCTGCTAACCTGCTGAAAGAGAGAGAAATGCAAAAACAACAATTGATGGACAGAATGCAGAACATTGTCATACATTCACCCCAGTACAGAGATCTGGGCCTAAATCCATCGTTTTTTTGCTCGCCAACCGGTCCCAGGATGCTTGTTTCCGGTCCAGGGAAGACATGGCTTGGCAGTTCGGGCTGGACTGTTCCCATGAGGCACAGGGTCAGACTGATTTGCATATGGCCATGTCTGAACTGGGGTGGTGGAGTGAGCTAAAGAATGATGATGGATTAAACCCAGATCAGTTGACTGGGGGTGAGTGTTTGATTTGCTCTAACGCTCCGTCCATCATCCCCTTTGGTATCGCTTTGTTCGCCCTAAGTTGGCAGGGTATGCGCAGACGTGGGTCCCTTGCTCACTTTGCCACTGGATTCAAGATAGCCTGGCTGATGAGGGTTTTGAACCCGAAACCGGTCCCAGGATGCTTGTTTCCGGTCCAGGGAAGACATGGCTTGGCAGTTCGGGCTGGACTGTTCCCATGAGGCACAGGGTCAGACTGATTTGCATATGGCCATGTCTGAACTGGGGTGGTGGAGTGAGCTAAAGAATGATGATGGATTAAATCCAGATCAGTTGACTGGGGGTGAGTGTTTGATTTGCTCTAACGCTCCGTCCATCATACCCTTTGGTATCGCTTTGTTCGCCCTAAGTTGGCAGGTTATGCCCAGACGTGGGTCCCTTGCTCACTTTGCCACTGGATTCAAGATAGCCTGGCTGATGAGGGTTTTGAACCCGAAACCGGTCCCAGGATGCTTGTTTCCGGTCCAGGGAAGACATGGCCTGGCAGTTCGGGCTGGACTGTTCCCATGAGGCACAGGGTCAGACTGATTTGCATATGGCCATGTCTGAACTGGGGTGGTGGAGTGAGCTAAAGAATGATGACGGATTAAACCCAGATCAGTTGACTGGGGGTGAGTGTTTGATTTGCTCTAACGCTCTGTCCATCATCCCCTTTGGTATCACTTTGTTCACCCTAAGTTGGCAGGGTATGCCCGACGTGGGTCCCTTGCTCACTTTGCCACTGGATTCAAGATAGCCTGGCTGATGAGGGTTTTGAACCCGAAACCGGTCCCAGGATGCTTGTTTCCGGTCCAGGGAAGACATGGCTTGGCAGTTCGGGCTGGACTGTTCCCATGAGGCACAGGGTCAGACTGATTTGCATATGGCCATGTCTGAACTGGGGTGGTGGAGTGAGCTAAAGAATGATGATGGATTAAATCCAGATCAGTTGACTGGGGGTGAGTGTTTGATTTGCTCTAACTCTCCATCCATCATCCCCTTTGGTATCGCTTTGTTCGCCCTAAGTTGGCAGGGTATGCCCAGACGTGGGTCCCTTGCTCACTTTGCCACTGGATTCAAGATAGCCTGGCTGATGAGGGTTTTGAACCCGAAACCGGTCCCAGGATGCTTGTTTCCGGTCCAGGGAAGACATGGCTTGGCAGTTCAGGCTGGACTGTTTGCATGAGGCACAGGGTCAGACTGATTTGCATATGGCCATGTCTGAACTGGGGTGGTGGAGTGAGCTAAAGAATGATGATGGATTAAACCCAGATCAGTTGACTGGGGGTGAGTGTTTGATTTGCTCTAACGCTCCGTCCATCATCCCATTTGGTATCGCTTTGTTCGCCCTAAGTTGGCAGGGTATGCCCAGACGTGGGTCCCTTGCTCACTTTGCCACTGGATTCAAGATAGCCTGGCTGATGAGGGTTTTGAACCCGAAACCGGTCCCAGGATGCTTGTTTCCGGTCCAGGGAAGACATGGCTTGGCAGTTCGGGCTGGACTGTTCCCATGAGGCACAGGGTCAGACTGATTTGCATCTGGCCATGTTTGAACTGGGGTGGTGGAGTGAGCTAAAGAATGATGATGGATTAAACCCAGATCAGTTGACTGGGGGTGAGTGTTTGATTTGCTCTAACGCTCCGTCCATCATCCCCTTTGGTATCGCTTTGTTCGCCCTAAGTTGACAGGGTATGCCCAGACGTGGGTCCCTTGCTCACTTTGCCACTGGATTCAAGATAGCCTGGCTGATGAGGGTTTTGAACCCGAAACCGGTCCCAGGATGCTTGTTTCCGGTCCAGGGAAGACATGGTTTGGCAGTTCGGGCTGGACTGTTCCCATGAGGCACAGGGTCAGACTGATTTGCATATGGCTATGTCTGAACTGGGGTGGTGGAGTGAGCTAAAGAATGATGATGGATTAAACCCAGATCAGTTGACTGGGGGTGAGTGTTTGATTTGCTCTAACGCTGCGTCCATCATCCCCTTTGGTATGGCTTTGTTCGCCCTAAGTTGGCATGGTATGCCCAGACGTGGGTCCCTTGCTCACTTTGCCACTGGATTCAAGATAGCCTGGCTGATGAGGGTTTAGAACCCGAAACCGGTCCCAGGATGCTTGTTTCCGGTCCAGGGAAGACATGGCTTGGCAGTTCGGGCTGGACTGTTCCCATGAGGCACAGGGTCAGACTGATTTGCATATGGCCATGTCTGAACTGGGGTGGTGGAGTGAGCTAAAGAATGATGATGGATTAAATCCAGATCAGTTGACTGGGGGTGAGTGTTTGATTTGCTCTAACGCTCCGTCCATCATCCCATTTGGTATCGCTTTGTTCGCCCTAAGTTGGCAGGGTATGCCCAGACGTGGGTCCCTTGCTCACTTTGCCACTGGATTCAAGATAGCCTGGCTGATGAGGGTTTTGAACCCGAAACCGGTCCCAGGATGCTTGTTTCCGGTCCAGGGAAGACATGGCTTGGCAGTTCAGGCTGGACTGTTCCCATGAGGCACAGGGTCAGACTGATTTGCATATGGCCATGTCTGAACTGGGGTGGTGGAGTGAGCTAAAGAATGATGATGGATTAAACACAGATCAGTTGACTGGGGGTGAGTGTTTGATTTGCTCTAACGCTCCGTCCATCATACCCTTTGGTTTCGCTTTGTTCGCCTCTAAGTTGGCAGGGTATGCCCAGACGTGGGTCCCTTGCTCACTTTGCCACTGGATTCAAGATAGCCTGGCTGATGAGGGTTTTGAACCCGAAACCGGTCCCAGGATGCTTGTTTCCGGTCCAGGGAAGACATGGCTTGGCAGTTCGGGCTGGACTGTTCCCATGAGGCACAGGGTCAGACTGATTTGCATATGGCCATGTCTGAACTGGGGTGGTGGAGTGAGCTAAAGAATGATGATGGATTAAACCCAGATCAGTTGACTGGGGGTGAGTGTTTGATTTGCTCTAACGCTCTGTCCATCATCCCCTTTGGTATCGCTTTGTTCGCCCTAAGTTGGCAGGGTATGCCCAGACGTGGGTCCCTTGCTCACTTTGCCACTGGATTCAAGATAGCCTGGCTGATGAGGGTTTTGAACCCGAAACCGGTCCCAGGATGCTTGTTTCCGGTCCAGGAAAGACATGGCTTGGCAGTTCGGGCTGGACTGTTCCCATGAGGCACAGGGTCAGACTGATTTGCATATGGCCATGTCTGAACTGGGGTGGTGGAGTGAGCTAAAGAATGATGATGGATTAAATCCAGATCAGTTGACTGGGCGTGAGTGTTTGATGTGCTCTAACGCTCCGTCCATCATCCCCTTTGGTTTCGCTTTGTTCGCCCTAAGCTGGCAGGGTATGCCCAGACATGGGTCCCTTGCTCACTTTGCCACTGGATTCAAGATAGCCTGGCTGATGAGGGTTTTGAACCCGAAACCGGTCCCAGGATGCTTGTTTCCGGTCCAGGGAAGACATGGCTTGGCAGTTCGGGCTGGACTGTTCCCATGAGGCACAGGGTCAGACTGATTTGCATATGGCCATGTCTGAACTGGGGTGGTGGAGTGAGCTAAAGAATGATGATGGATTAAACCCAGATCAGTTGACTGGGGGTGAGTGTTTGATTTGCTCTAACGCTCCGTCCATCATCCCCTTTGGTATCGCTTTGTTCGCCCTAAGTTGGCAGGGTATGCCCAGACGTGTGTCCCTTGCTCACTTTGCCACTGGATTCAAGATAGCCTGGCTGATGAGGGTTTTGAACCCGAAACCGGTCCCAGGATGCTTGTTTCCGGTCCAGGGAAGACATGGCTTGGCAGTTCGGGCTGGACTGTTCCCATGAGGCACAGGGTCAGACTGATTTGCATATGGCCATGTCTGAGCTGGGGTGGTGGAGTGAGCTAAAGAATGATGATGGATTAAACCCAGATCAGTTGACTGGGGGTGAGTGTTTGATTTGCTCTAACGCTCCGTCCATCATCCCCTTTGGTATCGCTTTGTTCGCCCTAAGTTGGCAGGGTATGCCCAGACGTCGGTCCCTTGCTCACTTTGCCACTGGATTCAAGATAGCCTGGCTGATGAGGGTTTTGAACCCGAAACCGGTCCCAGGATGCTTGTTTCCGGTCCAGGGAAGACATGGCTTGGCAGTTCGGGCTGGACTGTTCCCATGAGGCACAGGGTCAGACTGATTTGCATATGGCCATGTCTGAACTGGGGTGGTGGAGTGAGCTAAAGAATGATGATGGATTAAACCCAGATCAGTTGACTGGGGGTGAGTGTTTGATTTGCTCTAACGCTCCGTCCATCATCCCCTTTGGTATCGCTTTGTTCGCCCTAAGTTGGCAGGGTATGCCCAGACGTGGGTCCCTTGCTCACTTTGCCACTGGATTCAAGATAGCCTGGCTGATGAGGGTTTTGAACCCGAAACCGGTCCCAGGATGCTTGTTTCCGGTCCAGGGAAGACATGGCTTGGCAGTTCGGGCTGGACTGTTCCCATGAGGCACAGGGTCAGACTGATTTGCATATGGCCATGTCTGAACTGGGGTGGTGGAGTGGGCTAAAGAATGATGATGGATTAAACCCAGATCAGTTGACTGGGGGTGAGTGTTTGATTTGCTCTAACGCTCCGTCCATCATCCCCTTTGGTATCGCTTTGTTCGCCCTAAGTTGGCAGGGTATGCCCAGACGTGGGTCCCTTGCTCACTTTGCCACTGGATTCAAGATAGCCTGGCTGATGAGGGTTTTGAACCCGAAACCGGTCCTAGGATGCTTGTTTCCGGTCCAGGGAAGACATGGCTTGGCAGTTCGGGCTGGACTGTTCCCATGAGGCACAGGGTCAGACTGATTTGCATATGGCCATGTCTGAACTGGGGTGGTGGAGTGAGCTAAAGAATGATGATGGATTAAACCCAGATCAGTTGACTGGGGGTGAGTGTTTGATTTGCTCTAACGCTCCGTCCATCATCCCCTTTGGTATCGCCAGAGAGAGAAAGACTGGACCTGCATCTTAAACCCAGCACCCCCAGAGAGACTCCAAGGGCTAGTTGGCTGGCCTCCTGATCAGAGCTTCAGGGACAGAAAAGGCTCTAACCACCCAGCTGTGGTACTAGCTGTATCAGCGCAGAACGATGCATCGCCCGACAGCTCCTTGGAAGTGCAGCTGTGCCACGCATCTCGACGCAGAACCTTGCATCGCAGCCCTGCAGCTCTTTGGAACCGCCACTGTGTAATGCATCCTTAACGCAGGACCTCGCATTGCAGCCTCTTAACTGCCACTGCTTAACGCATCCCCGATGCGGGATCTCGTAATAGCAACCAGAATTTAAGGTACTCTGTTCAACGGGTCCAGCTTGATCCCAGTATTCGGACTGTACTTGCAGTCACCCTGAACTTGTCTCTTTGACCCGGTCTGGTGCGACCAGATAACCACAGTTGGCACTTTAGAATTCTCGGATTACTTAGGTCCGCGGTCCGGGACCGTATGGTGGAGCCGGGTGTTGACTTCCGGTTTCCTGACTCCTCGGACAAGGCGCGCACCCGGACCGCAGACCTAAGTAATCCTAGAATTCTAGATAGCAAAGAAGATTCTCTTCCCTGCACCGGCCGGGACGGAAGTACAACCGGCCTAGAGTGAAGCCTCCACATCCGGCGCCTCTCAAAGTCCCCTACTGCGGACTTTCTCGTTCCTTGACTTCCTACTTAACTATGCCAGCCGGGATGGAAGTATAACCGGCAGAGAGATATACGCCCATATTCACTTGCCAGAAGCCCTGAAGAAGTCGTGGGGTACTTCCCCAGACGAAACACGTGTTGGCTGGGCAACCGTTCTGGAATAAAAAATAAAGAAAGAAAATACCACTCATGACTCTTCGTCTAAAGTTTCACTTGATATATGCAAAATTATGTTGATACTGTATACATGTGCACAGGCTTGTTGCTATTTTCTATGACCGTTGGTCAATCACTCAGGGGGTTCAGGGTTAACCTCTTCCTGTAGCACCGTCTCACGAGGACTTAAGATATACAACACGCACACTTACTGTGGGCGCCGTGCCTACCACAACTGTTGAAACCGTGCCTTGTGTGTCCACGTTGGCACTTTCTGCTTCTTTGCACTATCTATACCGAAATCTTTAAAATTGCATATCTTCCGTTCTATAGATTAGATTTTGGTTGCAAATAATTTATTAAAATTTACTCTATGTTTCTAAATTGGTGTGGGATTTTTCTCGTGCTGTGTTTTCATTTTAATGCTGTTTGAGTGCTGCATAAATACTTTGCACATGACTGATTTTGTGCCAAGCTAACAGAGGGCAAAACACAGGTTGATTTAGTGACTTTAGTGGTTTCACCCTGATGGAGATTGGGCTGTCACTTGAAGAGGGCTCACACTTCTTACAACCGACAACCCAATTTCTCACATTGGTGTTCAGTGGTGGGATACAGTACTTGTGTTTGTGCAGTTCCATACAGTGATTGTGTGTAACACTAAAAATCCCAAATAAATAATCTGAGACCAATTCAACTCTCCTTAGTTTCTGATTTGCCATTTTCTTTCTTTTCCTTTTTCTAAATTTAAGTTCCCTACCTCCTTTTTTGTATAATGGAGATGTAGCTGCTCGATGTTGACAACCTCAGCAGGGCTATGATGCACAGGCTCTGCAGGGAGAGGGGGCTGAATACAGGCAAGAGTGCCACAAAGCTTAAGATAGCCCTCCAGGCTTGAGGAGGTCAAGAGGATGCAGTCCAACCCAGAGGAGCCAGAGGATGACAGTCTCGAGGAGGCAGATATACATTTGAAGGCAGAGGAGGGCCTAGTTGTAGGCCCGAGCTGCAGCTCCCTGAAGGGAAGGACCAGTTTATGTAGTAAATTCTCCAGACACAGGGTGGTGAAACGTCAGGTAAGTTTATTGGTAACTAATATATAAAAGCCACCTCCATCGTCTAGCCAGGACACGCTTCAACTGACACAAGTGGAATGTCCCCTGCACGAGCACAGAGTCGAATCTCTGTAAGCATTCCACATGCTTACGAACATCCAGCATGAGGAGACAGCAGAATATATTGTCTCTTTTTTTCATATAGACAAATACAAAGAAAGAAAGATATCAAACATCAAATGAATAATAACATAATAAATAATAACAATCTAAACAACTTATCATAGCATATCTATATACACATACACAAACAATTGACCGAAAATTACAACAAAGATGAGCAGTAATGTTCCATAGTTCATGAGGTCATACCAGAAAGAACAAATGGAAAATCGGCATGAGGTAATCACGAATAGCTTATGAATTTCCTATAAAAGAACACGCATTCTGATTGACATTCACATGCAAGAATAAGCACTGCCTCAGCTTCCAAGGTACATATTTCTCCCTAGTTGATCTAGGAGGTGTGCTAGCTGTATCCCCCAGTTCAGGAGACAATTGTTCCACCAGATCAGTACAGCGTTTTGGCTCCATGTCAGATGCCTAAGAAGGAACCTGATACACCCCCTTTGTTGTGCAATTACGTACTTTTACCATTTTACAAACATTCCACCAGTGGCCACCTTACAGCATTACCACACTCTTTTTTTACTCTTACAGGATCACCATAATTGGCATCACTTTTCTTAACAAATGACAATTTCTTCACTTAAACCAAGTCCCCAATATTGAATTCTAGTCATCTTGTGGATTTTCTTTCATCAAATCGCTCTTTCATTTTACTCTGCTCTTCTTCCACTCTAGTAGCCAAGCCCCTGTGGTCCAACTTCCTTGTGAACTTTCTTTGCACTGAATTGGCCAACCATGCTGGATAAAGGACAGACGCAGGCTGACACCCTTTTAGTAGTTCAAAAGGAGTGACCTTAGTGAGTGCATGTGGCGTGGTGTGATAGAACCACACCATTGACGTAAGGGGTTTAACTCCAGATTCATTCAAGAAACGCTCCATAACTTGATTGATAAACTGCACACCATTTTCAGAAATTATATATTCTGGAAACCCTTCTCTCATAAATATATCCTTAAGAATAATCATGGCATTCTCTGCTGTGGGTGTAGAAAAGAAAGGCACTTTAGGCCATCTGCTATGGTAGTCCATTAATGCAAACGCAAACTTCTGATAGTGAGTTAGAAAATTAAAAGGATCCACCATGTCTATTCCTAATTTTTCCCATGGCTTATCAGGAAACTGAATTGGTTGTAAAAAAGGTGTAACAACTTTGAGCTCCTTTTCTGCCCCGCTTCACACCATACAATCTTTAACCACCATATTGATATCCCTGTCCATACACGGCCACCAATAATGGGCTCTTGACTCTTTTCTTAGACACGGTTGATCCTAGGTGCCCGTCATGAGCACTGTTAACCAAAAACACATGTAAAAGGACAGGAGGACCACACTTATCACACCTCATTACTATATCATCTTCTTCAGCCACCTTCCAGAAATGTTGAACAGCAGAACTCAAATTCCTCTCCTTGGGCCAACCATTCACAATGTATTCTATGATCATACCCAGCACTGTGTCCTCCTCACCATCTTTCTTCCGAACCATTTCCGTCCAAGCTTTGACATCCACAACATCGACCAGCACTATGAAACAGTCCTCCCTTCCATCTTCAGAATGAACTACATTTGGATCGCTAATAGGTAATCAATATAGTAGATCACCTGTGACATTCTCTCTACCGGGAATGTGCCTGACTTCAAAGTCATA